>CM055877.1:41611248-42211248 GCA_029582165.1 Portulaca oleracea | reverse complement strand
TGATCAGATAAAAGCAACACATCAAGACTAGGTTCAAGACATAGGTTCTTAGATTCCTTGGCTAACTGTGAGGGTTTCATGGGGGTAAGAATGATCTTTCTGTGGTTCATGGTAAGGGTATATGTATTAGCTCTACCACAATGACTCACTGATCTATCATACAACCAAGGTTGACCCAAAAGCAAATAACATGCATCCATTGGCAAAACATCACACCAGACCTCATCTTTGTATGATTGACCAATTGAAAAACCAACAAGGCATCTAGTAGAGATTTGAATACCTTTCCCTGAGCTGAGCCACTAAATGGTGTATGGAGCTGGGTGGGGCTTAGTTGTCAGGCTTAACTTCTTCACCATGGTGCTGGAGGCTACATTGGTACAGCTCCCACTGTCTACAATCATAGAGCACACTTTCCCTCCAATGGTACACCTTGTATGAAAGATATTCTCCCTCTGCTCTTCTGCTTCTTTTACTGCTGAGCTACTCAGAACTCTCCTGATCACAAGCATTTCTCCCTCATCTGAACCCTCTTCTATAACATCATCATCATATACTGGATCATGTTCAGTCTCTTCATAATCCTGTTCTTCTCCCTTCACATGTTCAGGATCAATAAACAAAGCTGCTTGGTACTCAGCAAGAGTAACCATCCTCTTGTTTGGACATTCTGAGGCAATGTGCCCTAGTCCTTGACACCTGAAACATCTTCTTTCTGGGTAGGTTCTGCTGATAGGAGCTGGGGTTCTTTTTGGGGGATTTTGTGGCTGGTTTTGTGGGGGGTCTTGGGGCTGGATTTCTGGCTTGAGGTGGAGGTGGGGGTGGATAGGTTCTTTGTGGGGGATTGTAAGGTTTGTAAGGGTTTGGCTTGGCTGGTGCATAAGGTTTGGCTGGGTATCTGCTGTTGTACTCCTTCACTCTAGCCTTCTTCTGTTGTTCCACTTCATGAGCTAAAGAGCTTAACTCATCAAGTGAATCATAAACCTGCAACTCAACAACATTCTTGATTCCTTCATTCAAAACTGCAAGGTACCTGACATAAGTTTGTACTTCATTCTCTTGCATATTACACTTCCAAAGCAAGTGCTCAAACTCCTTTGTATAGTCTTCCACTGACTTGTTTCCCTACACAAAATGTTGTAGTTTGAAATAGTTTTCCTTCATATAGTTATCTGGAAGGAACTTCTCTCTTAACTTCTGCCTCATCTCATTCCAGGTGCTCACCCTGTCTTCCCCAATCTCCATTCTCCTTCTCTGCAGATGAGCCCACCAAGTAGAAGCATATTTTTTAAGTTTTAAGGCTACTAGCTTCACCTTATTCTCTTCTGAAACCTTCTTTAGGTCAAAAACCCTTTCTACTGTCTGCAACCAATCTAGGAAAACATCAGGATCTAACTCCCCTGCATACTCAGTTATATCAATCTTAAGATCTAACTTCTCTATCCTCCTATCTTCCCTCATTTCTTTCATCTCACTGTTTTCTTCTGGTTCACTGATCCTAGGTGATCTCCTAACTCTTCTCCTCCTTCTTTTTGTAGGCCTAGGACCTCGACCTCCTCTCCCTGTCATACTAGAAGGATTCTCACCTACTCCTTCCTCCATCTCTTCATCAGTCTCCCTATTTAACTCATTTCTATGCAATCTCATATAATACTGCAATTGCTCACCCAAGAATTTCATTTTCTGCTCCATTTCTTCTTTTTCTTTTAAGGTCTGTTCTAAGACTTCCTGTGGTGTTCTATTAGTTCCGACCATCTCAAACAATCACAACTAACACACCCCAAGATTGAACAGAATGGCTCTGATACCAAGATGATGTATGCCACCACAATGATCAGAGTATTGAACTAGAATGCACCATACAATCTCACACAATCAGCTGAACGCTTGTAAAACAATAACTGTTTGAAAGAAACAAGCTGGAATATAAGACAACCCAATTAGAATATAAAAGATAGACTTGCTTACAATTGATACAGACACACAAAAACTACATTCAAGGGAAAATGACTCTCACATTCATGCCTCTACAGACACACCAAAGCATAGATGTTCAAGCACAACTGACGCTGGAGTTTTGCCAATATCCGTGTGAGCGAGTCGATTTAACCAAGGATTGAGAGTTGTAGGACACTCACAAACATTCAGAGGTTCTAAGACACTCGAGAATACTATTGAAATAAACACTGATGATCCTTACATTGCTGGAAACTTCAGAATATAAAGAAAACTAACAGTTTGATTAGCAGCTGCTTAAGCATAAGCTGACTGTCTAATCTCCCTGTATTAATCTAAGCTACAAAGCTTTAAAATAAATACAACTAATTACATCCTAAGCTAGCTAATATTATCCGGCTTACACTTGCCAGAAAATAAAAGAAAATGTAAGCTAAGTTCTTATTGGACCAATTTGCCAAAAGGGTAGCAAAGAGAACCAATGAGAGGCTTTCCTCCCTAGGGGGTAAATATTGAATTACTTAGGTAATTCCCGCGCCGACGCTAACCTGGAAGTAATCTCAAAAATTAATATCATGCTGGAAAGACCAAAACAACCCCTATGGACAGATAACAAAAATAATTAGCCTCAGAATTGAGGTTCTGGAAAAACTGATAATAAACAACCCTGCTGTAATTGTTTGTTCTGGCACTTGAATCTTGCTGATGCCATGCTCGAACATGCTGGGACTTGGCTTAGACTTGAAAATGGCATGATATAGAACAAAACTCCTGTGTAACCTTGGTGAATCTTCCTCAATCAAGAGATATGATATTGAGAAAGACCGTTGTTTGAATCATTCGTTGGGAACTGAACTTGGTCTGAGTGACCAATGCTGATGGGCTGAGTGGCTGAAGTTGCCAAGACTTGTTTCACAGGTGTGTAGCAAGTTTGGATGGATGGTGTGGGTGGCTTGGTGGTTGCTGAAGGTGCTGTGAACCTTCTTTTGGGTAGCTGAACTTCTGTGTGACAGGCTGTCTCTGCTGGGAATGCTTCCTTAGCTGCTGAGTTTGGTGAATCAACATGGCCTCCCCCTTGCGCTGCTGTTGAGAGTGCTGGTGAAGTTCCTTTAGGTGCCTCCTCTGCTGATGAAGCTGTTGTTGCTGCTTGCTGTTGCTCATGATGGTCTCCATCACAACCATTTTCTCAGGAGATGATGTCTATCCCGTTTGACCATCTCTTCTCTATTTTAATACACGATCATTCTTAAGTGTCTCCCTATCCTATTCATTAATAAACCATTATCTACCATCCCTTTCACCAAACACTCTCTAACCAACCTATTTTAGCCTTTGCATCCTATCTTACCATTTGAGGACTTTTTGGCTCGGTCATTACTACTAGTATGAGATTTTGTTCTTAATTCTCACTCTCACCATACATTAGTGTGTCTCACTTCTCAACAAGAGCAAAATTCGTCCACATCAGATCAGTGGCTAGCTGGTAACTACATGATCATGAGCAAACGCAGAGACAAGCTACTCTAAACTGGGGGCTCGCGCTACTTTTGCGACATCGTTCAAGGCTTTTATCGGAGATAGGTTCAAAGAGGAAAATCCGCTACCCATGCATCGAGGTCCTAGATCTTCATTCTCATTGGTGTTCTAATAGTGGTCTCAAAAGAAAAAAAAAAAGAAAAAATAACGAAAAAAGGAAGGAAAAGAAAGAAAAAAAAGAAAAGAAAAAGAGAGGCTAACTTAAAAACCCTTTGGACAAGTTAGGCAAAAGGAGAGATCGAGACTCACAACTAAGGACATAACAGATTTCCATCAGTGTAGCATAAGAAGCAATGCCTCCTTCTATTCCATGGTCCCCGTGCATCATACCATCACGACATCAAATTGGGGCTTGCAAATCTCCAAGATGCCCTCTAAAAAGTAAGACAATGTCATCAAACTGGGGCTTGCAAACCCTAAAGTGCTCTCACAAGTAGGGCATGGTGTCATCAAGAGTCGGCCAAACCGGGGCTTGTCATACGTCAGCATAGATTTGCAATCAATTAAGGTAATCTACATGAGCATTCAAGAAGCAAAACCTTCAGGCGTAGCGCCTCCACCATTATTCCTTGTCCCATGAAGCAGAATGTTCCTCATCTTGGATTTTCCTGAAATTCCTCACAAGTGGCTTTTGACCCTTAGGAAATCATCATCTTAGGAAGCGTTATCCTAGAAAAGCATTGTTCCAGAAAATCGTTGTCTAAATAAAGAGTCGGTGGGTTACCTGCATATAGAGTTGCATGTGTAGAAGCATAAAGCATCATGTGAATGTTCCATCTGAGCATAATAGGTTCGCATTGCATCCATAAGTCATGCATAGAGTCAATAATCGTGCATAAATGCATGAATGCTTGTGTAAAAAAAAAAAACAAAAATGCATTGTTTGTGTAAGAGTTTAGTAGATTAGTTGCATGCATACCTGCATATCAAAAGAGAAAAAAAAAAGAAGCAAACAAGTAATGCCACATCATTGCCCCAAAACGCAACACTGGGGGCTTGTTTAGCTCGTATGTCATCTCATTCAAGAAGGGTTTTCAATCACTAAGAGCATGATTAGAGTAATCTCTAAATCCAACTCTAATCGGTCAAGTTACCATCCAGTCGAATCTTCATCCACCTGACACGAATGGCGATTGTCTGACACAAAGGACAAAATCATGAATCTGCCAGACATGAATGGTGATTGTCCGACACGAAGGACATAATCATCAATCCGCCAGACACGAATGGTGACTATCCGAAACGAATGATAGAATCATCAATCCGCCAAACACGAATGGCGACTGTCCGACACGAAGGACAGAATCATCACCCGCCAGATACGAATGGAGACTGTCGGACACGAAGGACAGAATCATCAATCCACCAAACACGAATGGCGACTGTCTGAAACGAAGGATAGAATCATCATCCGCCAGACACGAATTGCGACTGTCCGACACGAAGGACATAATCATCATCCTCCAGACACGAATGGCGAATATCCCACACGAAGGACAAAATCATCATCTACTAGACACAAATCGCAACTGTCTGACACGAAGGACAAAATCATCATCCGCCAGACACGAATGGCGACTATCCGACACGAAGGACAGAATCATCGATCCGCCAGACACGAATAGTGCCTGTCACACACAAATGACAGAATATTCATTCGCTAGACACGAATGGCGCCTATTAGACACGAATGATAGGATCATCTTCCGCCAGACATGAATGGCACCTGCCCGACACGAAGGACAAAATCTCCATCAATGATTGATACGGATCAACGATCGGGCGAAATGACAGAATCTTCATCAGTGACCGACACGAAGGACAGAATCTTCATCAATGACAGAATCTTCATCAATGACAGAATCTTCATCAATGACTGTTAGATGATAAGTGAATTTTATATAGATATTTTTCGATATTTTTAGGTATTTAACTTGTATATTTTAGTCGATTTTCTATTATAATCTCCTATTTTTATATTAAATCCTGTAATATTCTTCACTTGGTCGGAATTTCGTTTGTTTTGCAGATCTTAATAAAATTCCCCTAAAAACCAAGAAAATTGAGGAAAAAGGAGAAAAAATTGAAGAAGGAAATTTAAGAAGTGGAATTAAAAAGAAAGAGAATGAGAAGTTGAAGAAGAAGAGAAGAAGAAAGGAAGAACGACCCAAAATTACACGCCCCAAGTCCAATAGAGGCGGGTAGCCAAGGCGCAGGCAGCGTTTTGAAAACGCAGCCAGCGCCTTGTCCAGAAAGTTTGGCAACCGAGAAGAAAGAAATCGCAGCCGGTGTTTTCTGGGCGCAGCCAGCGCCCAGACACGGAGAGTTTCACTTTTTAGGCAAAATGCAGCCAGCGTTTCTAACACGCAGGCCGTGTTTTGTGCCCTAGCCCAGCCCTATAAAAGGGATTTATATCCGTCGTTTGAAAGAATTTGAACGTTTTAGTATAGGTTTTATTTTCCTAATTCTCTCCCTTCGGGGAGAAATTAAGCGAACAATATTTTAGTTTATTTCACACGCCATTTAGATTAGGGTTCTTGATTATTTTCCTCCCTTTGGGGAGCCGCTCTAGTAATTTAGGAACAAAAGAGGAGGAGAAGGAGATCGATTTGGGTGACACAAAGAGATCGAATTCAACGACTCGGATGTTCGATTTAATTTCTATTCTCTTTATATTTTGTTATTCAGTTTTTATTATCGCTTTCTTAGTTTTTATTATGAGTAGCTAAATTCTCTTTGTTTGGGGGATAAACTCGATGTCTTTCGATCAAATTTGAATACACTCTCGGTGTTAGGTTATCCTTTTATTCGTTTAATCTACGTGTATTGTATGTCATGGTAATTTGACAACAGAACGATAGTTTAAGTCTTTACCTGGTTTTACATTCTCGAAAACAGAACGACAGTTTGAGTCTTGAATTGGAATGCGTAGATTGAATAGGTTTAGAAAATAGTTAGACATAATGATTCTTGCCTAGGGTCAATTTATAATCAGTTCTTTATCTTTGATTGGATTAAATAGTTAGAAATAATGTTTAGTTTAATCACTTTAGGATCGAAAGATCGAATTGATAAGGCCTAGAAAGATTATAGACCCCGAATTATCTTGTTAACTGCACCGGGATTGTTGATAATTTGACTGATTGACTAGAGTAGACTCCCCTAAACTCTTTTAATTATTTGGTTGAATATTTTAATTTCCTGCTTCCTTAGTTAATTATCTGAATCATTACCAACAACCCTTTGATCGACCTAGTATCCTTTGTAGTGAACTAGTTTAGTGTGTAGTTGAACACAAGTCCCTGAGAGAGAATGATATTTTATTACTACACAGACCCGTACACTTGTGGTACACCTATTAGTTTTAGGTCTGTCAAGTTTTTGGCGCCGTTGTCGGGGACTTGTTTCCCCAACCGCCATTAAACGAAAGCACTCTGGTTGATTAGGTTTTTATTGCTTTTTCTTTAAGCCCTAAAATCAAATAAAAATAAAAAAAATTTTAAAATCTAAAAAATATGACAATGCTTTATTTTCCTTAAGGTAAACGTTAATTATTTTGGCAATATTATGAGTGATTAATTGCTGCTCCTGTCCCAGACCATATCACGTTAGGGGAAACTGAAATTCTTGATATTGTTTTTGAAGGACTGAATGCGGAAACACGTAATCTTCTGAATTATTTAGGTCTTCGTGATAAACCTTTTAATGAAGCTATGAAATCACTTGAATTGCTTGCAGATGACACCTATAAATTTGAAATTTCTAATTGTCTATCTGAGTTCCTTGATCCTTGTGCCTTTCATGCTAGTTCCTCTATGCAATCTCGTAATTCAATTGCTTGTACTTTATGTAATTCTTCTAAGCATGATGATTCTGCTTACCCTAGGGCTACTCAATTTACTGACTTGATGGACTTGTTGCAGGTCAATGACTCTGGTTCTAATTTTGATGGTGCAATATGTGATGATAGCAAATCCCATCCCCTTTAGAAGTCAGTTTTGATGATCCTTCTAGTCCTAGTTTACCTGAAAACACTACTGATGGTGTTTCTGATTTACATGACACTTCCTTACCATTTTCTCAATCGACTGAGTCTGAGGTGAGTGAGACTTTTGAGTTAGATACTAGGTATAAGGATAATATTCATCATGATTCAGTTGATACTATTAATGAGGAACCAATTGAGAAAATTAATAATGAATTAAATTTGTCAAATAAGGACCCTGATGATATTGTACTCTTTGATTCTAGTGATTTATTCCATGCTTCTATTCCTATTTCACTGCCTTCAGTTTTACCAAAAACCTTTGAGGAACCTATGCCTAATGAAAAGACCTTTGATGTTCAAATTAATATCTTTGATGAGGTTAATTCTTGTGCTTCAATTGGTGAAACTAACAGTATTATTGATGAATTGTCCTTAGGTAATTACCCTTCCCTTGATCTATATTGGATACACCTAGAGGACATTCCTAGAAAATTCTTGTGGACCACATATTATGCATCTGTTGATTTTTCTAGCAAATTTGATTTATTACTAAGAACTTTACTAATGTTTTATTTTATAAGTTTTCAGTTGATCTCTAACCTGCTAGCTTGCAAACCGCATGAAGAAGAGTTTGACAAGCTACTAAGGGCTCTGATGGCATCCGAAACGAAGACCCGGATCTTGATCCTTCTACTGAGTTTATTTTAGTTTTCGGAGTTCTTATTTTTAGTTTCTAAAAACTCTTAATTTCTCTTTAGTTTTTCTTGGTTTAATTTTCGATTTTAATTTGAGTATTTGGTTATTTGAATTTTAAGAACCCTAATATTGTTAGTATTGTTGGTTGACTATAGGTAAAATAAAAGACCAAGGAGGAAGACGACGAACGAAAAAATTGCGACGATAACGCCCAGATGTAAAAACGCTGGCAGCGCCTAATAGGCGCTGGTCGCGTTTCGCTCAGAAAACGAAAAAAATTGGACTTCAAGCGACGCTGGTAGCGTTTTGCAACAAGGGGTAGCGTTTATGTGAAAAGTAATCCCAATTGTGTTTCTTCTCAACAATATTTCAAGACCTCTAATTTTTTTCAAACCTTCTCTATTTCTTTCTTGTTCTTTTTATCCTTTTATTTATTTTTCTTTTACTTTCCCCGACTCCTTTATTAACTATATTTTTCCCAAACTCCAACCTAAATAATTTCTCAATCTGAAAATTTCCAAATTTCTCTTACTTGCAATCTCTACTCCTACATGTGTTCAAGCAACTTTAAGGTACGATTCTTAATTTATTCTTCAACTTCATTATTACCTGCTAGTTTTTGTGGTGTGTTTTTTTTGCATATTTCATACTTGAATATGTTTCTCCAATTCACCATGTTCATGCTCATAGTTTGGTGCGCACCTTGCTTGAGTAGTTTTTGATACTAGTTAGTATATTTAGGTTGTTTAATTTGAAAAGTTGGTACCTTTGTCGTTTTTACTCATGATTTGGAGTTGGATTTGTTGAGTATCTATTTTGAAAACATGTGAAGTTGGTTAAACTCAGTTCTTGAGTAGTTAAGGTTGAAATCTTGAATCTTGAATGTTAGTTAAGTAATATGCAAATATGGGGGAGTCCAGTTAGTTTTAATTTAGTTATAGGTTTGTTATGAATTAGTTATACTTTGTTTACAACCTTTCCCCTTTTACCATTGTCTTTTGCATTGAGGACAATGCTCTGTTTAGGCATGGGGGATGTATATACTATTTTTCTTTATTTTCGTAATTTTCTTTCAAATTTTTCTTTTCTTTTCTTAATTTAATTTTCATTTTTTTTTTCTTTTGTGAGTTTTAGTTGTTTTCTTTTTCTTTTCTTTTCCTTTGAGTCTTTATGCTTTTAGAGTGTTTTATTTGAATTTTTCTTTCTAGTTTTTAGATTAGGTAAACCTGCATTCACCTAGGTTGCATTAGTTAGATCATATTAGATTTTCTTTTCTTTTCTTTCTTTTCTTTTTAGTTTTTCTTTTCCTAGTTTTGCATTCACCACTATTAGAAAAATCCAAAAAAATCAGAAAAAAGAAAAGACCAAAAAAAATTTAGGATTAGGATTAGCCTGTCCGAAACACCTTCGGTGATGATTTGTAAATCAATTGGACTTTTAGTTTATCTTGCTTTACCTAGAGAAGTTTGGCTGAGAACCTAAAAGTTCTTGAAATCTATTTCTTTAAATCTTCTGATTTTGAGTCAAGTTATGAAAAGTGTGTTTAACTGCTTTGACTATCTTAGTATTTGTAAATATGCGTGCCGCAAATCTTTGGGCTAGGTTTAGTTGATTGAGCCCTATCCCGTGAGTCCACATAGCCTAAAAGTATGGATTGATCATTTTTATCAATTCCTTTATTCCTTGAGTGACTCCACCACTAGTTGCACCTCTAGAACTTGTTTTGCATCTTGCTTGAGACTACATCTTTGCAATGCATATTGTGACAATATGATTGAGACATTATTTTCTATAAACTACATAGCCAAATAGCATTCCTAACAATATTATTACCGTTCTGTAGCCCCGCCTAGCCTTTAATTACCTTTCTTTTTGTGATGAAACCCTGACAATACAAGCCTAGACCTTTATTAATTCCTACCCTTTGCCTTGCTTGGATTAGTGAGAGTTCATTGTTTCGAGAGCGAAAATTGGTTTGGTGTTGGTGTGAATGGAATTGAGATATTGGGTGTGAATTTTGATTTTAATTGAATTGGGATACATTATATTTCCTAATTAATTATGAATTAGCCAATTGGTTATGATGTTCTTTTGATATATTGAGGTCGAAGCTATATTTTTATATTTCTTTTTCACTTGATCACCCACAAAAAATAGAAGCAGAAAAATAGAAAAAAAATGAAAAAAAAAGAATTCAAAAGAAAAGGGTGATTAGGGAGATTCAACTTACAGTTCCGAAAGTGTTTGACCTGGTTGTATTAAGTTTAGATGTTGATATTGTTGAGGGTGAAAAGTAAGTTCCTTGCATACATTAAGCAAGAAGGTGAGATTGAGAGCAGTTCTTTGTTGAAAATTAATCCAAGCATGGCTCTTTAACTCCTCATACCTAAATTTTACAACACCTTTCCCTTAACCTAAGCCTCGTTACAACCCTAAAAGTCCTCTTGATTGTCAGTTGTGTATTTGTATATTAGCAGTGGAGAGCGAGATTTTTACCAAGCCTATGGTAGGTTGTTTCTTTTGGTCTGAGTATGAGAAAAACCCACATTCATTCAAATTTGAGTGTTTGAGTGTTCAATTTTTATCCTAAAGTGAGGTTTGCTCTTTTGACTGGCCTACGTCCATAACTAGACCTGGCAATTCTTATCCGAAATCCGAAATCCGATCCGGTCCATCCGAATCCGAATCCGAACCGCACCCGAATGTCGGGATCCGATCTTCATCCGAAACCGGGATTACTCCGATCCGAAACTAATTCAATCCGAAACCCGAAGTTTACCGAATAAGGAAAGCATCCGAAATAATCCGAAATGACCCGAACCCGATCCGAGTCATGCTAAACCTGAATAAACCCGTATCCGAAATCGGTTGAACCGAATTTAATCCGACCCGAGACACATCCGAATCGAATTTACCCGACTCGAGACACATCCGAACCGAATTTTACCCGACTTGAGACACATCCGAACCGAATTTTACCCGACTTGAGACACATCCGAACCGAATTTTACCCGACTCGAGACACATCCAAACCGAATTTTACCCGACTCGAGACACACTTGAATTGACGTACACCCGAATTGAGAACCAATCCGATTCACACCCAAACCAAACTATACCCAACCTGATTATACTAATATAAATATATAGTCTGACCAAATTAGAACAAACAGTCAAATACCATCACACTTATATAAACCAACTTTACCTTTCAGTTAATCGGATTTTTGTAAATTGTGATGATTACAATTACAAGCCTACATAAAAATATAAAATGAATACGTTAACGTATTTCCAATTCCACCACAATCACTATGTATATAAACTCCAAAGTCTATAATATAAATTTTTCTAAACAAGATCTTTATAATTATAAAAAAATTATAGATTAATTAGATTACTTTGAGTTTTGATAGGAAAGAAATGAGGCCAATAGCCTAATAAATTGAAGATTTTGTCCTTGTAATCCTTAGACCAAAACCACATTAACCATAATATGCATATCAATAAACCCATAATAATTCAATTATAAGTTATAACTAAGAAAGATAGATGTTGAAACATGTTTGTTAGCTTGTTCATAAACATATCCAAACAACAAACTTCAAAAGGTAAAGTTTCAACAATTTGTCTTCACAAACAACTTAAGATTCCACTACATAAAAAAAAAACTTGACAACCCAACATAACATCCATAAAGGATTCCACTAAGTAGTTCCGAAAAACTTCAAAAGCTAAAGGTTTCAAAGACTATTCTCGATGGTAGAATATCGCTTCCAAGTTCCAACTTCACAATGTGACAGAAGTCCATCGCAACCGAACAACTGCACCTGTAGTTACATAGAGAAACACATCCATTAGTAGTTTAGTATATATACATTCTTGTCGGGTTGTTTGCGTCAATCTCAGCTTAAATATGGCCGAGGGAGAAAATAAGGACAATTACAAATTCATTTTCAAAATTTTCCAAAGAAAGTTTGACAATATTTCATCTGTAAAATGAACATTCCTAGGCTTTTAGCCTTACATACCTGTGAAAAGATTCAAAATAAAGAAAAGTAAACTCAACGGCCACACACCAGAGTACATCACAAGCCACCAGCTACGAGTCCAATCTAAATACATGAACCAGTCCCAAGCATTTCAGAAAAATACACAACAACCTTAACTTGCTCTAGCATTCATAGTCAAATCAATCAAAAAAGATGTCTCCTTATTATATAAGTGTCGCAATTTGTCTAAAACTACCGGGGTGGGGGGGGGGGGTGGGAATAGGATAATAGGAAAACATACCTCAAAATTCTTCTTAAGAAAAGCGTTTAACCCATCGACCTTCCATCCAGTGCACATCATCTCCAATATATTCATTTTCTCCAATTGCTTAAAATAAGTACACAACTTAAGATGTTAATAATTAATAAAATTACAAAAACAAATATAATAAAAAAGTGTAAAAAGTACTTACATTCAAAACCATACAACCAGCTTCGAGTAGTTATCAAAGCTTCCGCATTTTCAGGTAGGTAAGAGCTTTTCCATTTGTCCAAAACTCTACCACCAATGCTGAATGTTGATTCTGAAGCAACCGTTGTAAGTGGTACACTCAGAATATCCCTAGCTAAGAGAGAGAGTTCTTTGTACTTTTCGACATTTTCTTTCCAAAAAGCAAGAACATCCAACTCTTCATTGCGATCACGCCTAGGGTCTTGCAGATAAATATCAAGCAAAGTGCTACCACCAACAATGTTAGAGGAGTTTTCATCTTGATCAAGTTCCTAAAAAAAGACAATATTAGAATTACTAATACATTTATCACTTAAAGTAATGACGATATTAATAAAAAAAATCATAAATAAACAATAAACACATACACTTAGATAATTGAACTTTCTCTTGCGAGGGGGAGATGGAAGGACCGAGACGCTTGTTGATGCAACATTGTCGATGGGAGGAACAGTACCCCTCGTGTACTCTGCAAGAAGAAGTTGTAACTTGGCAACAACTTCGCTCACTTTCAAAGTGGCTTCTTCTTCATCTCCATACAACCTTTTATAACAATACCTCAACCCCACCTTTTTGTGTCGAGGGTCAAGAATGGATGCGAAAGAAAACAACAAAGTATATTCACACCAATACTTCTTAAACTTTTTGCGCATTTCAAGCGCCATATCTCTAATCACATGGTCCCTACTTTTTGATTGCTTTGTCAGGAACATGTCAATGTTCCACACCTGTTCAAAGTACAAGTTCGATGTAGGGTATTGAGTACCCGAGAACAACTCTGTAATGTCACAAAAGGGTCCAAGAAGTTCATGAATTCGTAAGACCCTTTCCCATTCCTCATCCAAAAGTGAAATTGTGAGCAAAGGATCCTCTTGATATAACCTTTTAAAAGTTGCACGATACCTGAGTGCTCTATCAAGCATTAAGTATGTAGAGTTCCATCTTGTAGGAACATCTACCCACAATGTTTTGGTTTCCTTTATCTTTTCTCGGTCTACGATAGCACGAAAGTGCAACATCTGAGCCTCAGAACCCCTAACGTACTTAACACATTCTCTAATTTTAAAAACACAATCATCAATGACCTTCAAACCATCCTTAACAATCATATTCAAAATGTGTGCAGCACATCGAACATGAAAATGTTCTCCAGAACATAATAAAGACCCCCCTTGGATAAGCTTCAACCTCAATGCATCCTGCATTCTATCATTACTCGATGCATTGTCCAGTGTTATAGAAAATATTTTATTCTCAAGGCCCCACTCTTTAATCAAGTTGAACACCAAATCACACATTAGATTACCTGTGTGTGGTGGTATCGCATGAACAAAGTTTAACACTTTACTTTGCAACTTCCAATCTGAATCTACAAAATGTGCAGTCAAACACAAATACCCTTCTGTATTACATGAAGTCCACAAATCACTGGTGAGGAAAATTCTACCAGGAATTGACAACAACATCTTCTTAAGTTGCTTTTTCAAATGAGCATGCACTTTCAAACAATCCGCCTTTGCGGTATTTCTAGTAATATGCTTCGCACGATTACTACGAGAATATGATATAATATCCCTAAATCCATCATGCTCAACCAAAGAAAAACCATAGCCATGTTTAATAATTGCTTTAGCCACTTTTTCACGATAGATTTTCTAATTAAACGTGAGAGGTTCACCTGCATTCTCAGCCGCAGCGAGCTTTGCTTGGTATTCCGAACAACCATTTAGATGGTTGCGGAAATTGGTAGTGCCATAATATGAATTTGCAAGATAAACAGCAACAGTACAATGGTTACATTTAGCTCGCTGCTTTCCATCAGGGAATAATGATCCCGGCATCTTATCAAACTCATCCCATACTTCACTTCTCGGTTTCATTGGTGCACGTGGTGCTGATGGTGTACGAGAACGTCGTCTGTTAGCGATGCTCGTGCTGGCTCGTGGCTGCGATCATGCGTCATCGCTCGTCTGCGTCGGGACATGGCTGCGGCTGCGGCTCAGTCTCAGCGGTCGCCTCGTTCACAGTACCATCCTCATCTACTTCTTCATCAAATAGGTGACCAAGGTTCTCAAACAACATATCTTGATCTTCCATTCAACAGGCGGAGAAACTGAACCAAAAGGCAAAGAAACTGAACCAAAAATGGGAAAATAGCAAGGAAACTTGGTCACTGCAAAATGCGTTTTTTAATTTTTTTTATGAAACTTTGCATACAACTAATAAACAATGAAAATTGTAATTAATCACCATGAGCCAATAATAAACCACTAACGGATAATGAAAAGTTGGAAACTTGAAAAGGGAAGAAAATTACCCTGAAATGAAGACTAATCCAATTTTTATTTTGTCTTGCTCAGCATTCAGCAATGTATGATACCACCTGGGGAAAAAAAGCATAATAACTTACCAAATTAACAAACCCACTTATTATCCAATACAAATTCAACCGTATAGTTAATAGGGTGGGGTTGATATAAAAAAGTTGCGAGACAAAAAAATTTTAACTTATTGTATCAACTTGTTAAGTGAAGGGTGATTCAATAGAATTTTAGTTCAGAGGTTCCCGAATTCACTTCATGATTGCCGATAGCCTATGAAAAAGATTGTCCGATCTAATGGAAGAAAATAGTAGAATAAACTGAAAATTATGAACAACTGAACATAGTTTCCTCAAAAAAAATTTCCCTATTTAGATGAAACTTGCACATAAAATAGTAAAATAAGCTGAAAAATGGAAATGACCATCCACCACCATGCATATTATATTTGGTGTGGTCTATGATTTTTAGAATAAACAGAACAACAGCATTAGATAATGGCAGGCATGGCACAGGCTCAACCTCTCTTCCTCGCAACTCTCTTCCTTCAATTCACACGCTTCTCTTTTACTTTTACCATAGATTGTTTGACTTTTGTGAATTTGTATTTCCTAACTAAACTCTTTTAAAACCACAAACATACATACAATTAATTACATACAGTTGGACTCAACATGTATTCTTCTTTTGTTGTTTCTCACTCTGTTTGTCTGGGAATCTAAATTTACCAATTATTAATCTGTTCATAAACAAATGTCAACTGACTGTATAACACCATCCATCCCTTAATTTCTTTTAACACTGTTTCAAAAATTTACCATGTGTCTTTGAAACAGACTGGTTCATGTGTCTTTGTAACAGATTGGTTGTCATCTACTATTATGATACGAATATAGTCAATATACCCAACAAACAGGAAAACAAAACTAAAATCCAAAACTTACTCAATTCTCCATCTAAGTCCTGCAGCAAGTACTGAAAAACTTCATTCTTGCTATAATGGCAGACCTGTGAAATCGAAGGACAAAGATAATCTTTTCATATTATTTCTGACCTTTCAATTCAAATTTTAGTCATTTGATTGGCTATTAACGCTAATTAAATTTTAGTATAATTAACAAATTAAAACAATGTCTCACTCTCACTTTCTTTGACAGAAAATTCTGAATCATGAAGCTTGGTTAATTAACAAGCCCCATGTCATGGAAGAGAGAGAGAGAGAGAGGGAGAGAGAGAGGGAGAGAGAGGGAGAGAGAGAGGGACGCACCTACTGGGTTTGGCTCGGCAGCGACCAGCAGCAGCGACTAGCGACGGCGACCAGCAGCGGCGACGTCCGGTCGTCGAACGCAGCGCAGTGAGGTGAGGGACGGAGAGCAGTGTGCTGGATCTGGGTATGGGTAATGTGATTTTAGGGTTTTGACAAGTCTTTTTTTCTTCTTTCACTTTTTCCTTCCAACTGAGCGCCAAATGTGAATTTTCACCAAATATTATTAGTCTGCCCATTCACGAGAAACACATAAACAAATCTAACCGTTAAAGATTGAAGTGGGAGTGACACATCAGCAATCCGCGAGAACCTCAAACTACTCTTCTACACCACTCGTTATGGAAAACACGGATTGCCCATTCTTAATTTTTTTAAAAAATTAAATATACTCTTTACACACAAAATTATGATTATAAATTTCAGGAAAAAAAATTTAAAAAATTATTTAGTAATTTTATAGAAAAAAATTTTATTATTCTACAAAAAAAAATATTGAAATATTAATCACACTAAAAATGAATTGTATTACACACTTAATTATGAAAATAGTGCGATTTTGTAAATAAGAAACGAAATTTTGGAAAATATATATTTATTGATTTTTTTTGTGTTTTTATTGATTGGTATTTTCTCAGCTACTTAATTGATTTGTGTATTTTTCCTTTTACGGAGTGGTGTTATTTTGAGATTTTCATCGTATCATCGTCATGAGATCTTAGTAAATAGATTCAAATGAGTATTGTGACCATGTGATCCCTTTCATGTGACATTGGCTGGAGACTGGAGTGATGATCCTTTAGATGAGTTGTCGATAAATGACTGGACCATGAATCCATGATACAAGCGGTTTTGAGATTGTTGATGGGTGGAGTGATCATCGTAAATGTGACAACCTAATTGTTTATCAACTATTCAGAGATGATGTGGACCATGATACGGGCGATGTTGATGTAATAGATGGATTAAGCGATCATCGTAAATGCATGTGATAGTACGGATAACGTTACTAACCTATTTCAGGAGATGGAATTCACCAAATTTGCATGTTTGTGCTGGTGGATTACCCACTCGCATGAAGAGAAGCATTACAAAATTTCTTAAAAGACCAACAATCATCGTTTCTTAGGTTAAAATTTGACCAGCCATGACCTTTTTATATATCTGCCATGTATCCATATGATCCAAACGCGTTGCTTGTGCTAGTGGATTATCATTACTCTCTTGCCGATGAGCGTTGTGATCCAATAGTGAAGGTTCTTGACCCCCAACTCTTCTTTGTCCGTTTTAAGTTGCCAAGTGACATCCCACGAGGTTGGAGGATGGCCAAAGCGATGTTTATTATGGTTCCATAAAAGGTTTCTATAGAACTACGTGGCTTTGTTGACTGCCTCGGTAGGAAGGATCGTCTTCATTTTATTGCTAAAATTGATTTTCAAATATATGATTATCAAATGTCTACCTTACTTTGAATCCAATTACTGGGTTACTTTAAATTCAATAAAAGTCATAATCACTTAATTATGACTTAGTATTATTCAAAAACAAAACTTTGTAAATTATAAAATGGAAAATATGTGTAATAAAACTAATAATAAATATCGTAGTAGTCGATCACATACATTATCGTTATTTATTTATTTTGACTTCAACTGATGTAATAATTAATATCCTTTTTTAACAATTTTCACATAATACAATACAAATTAATGAATCACAATTCATACGCTGTTAATCATTTAATTATTCAATTAATACTTGCTCAAAATTTGAATATTAGCATTTTAATAATAAATAAATTTTAACATGGATTATTGGACGCTAATAATATCAACTTTGGGGGTATTAGAGACTAATAATACAAAATATTTTCTTGGACACTAGTAGTACCAACTATCGACCTATTTTCCTCCAACAGTACACGACCGAGTTGTTAGAGTTTTAGCTCACCGGAAAGATGACGTGGCTCCATGATATGTTACGTGGAAGGTGGAGGTTGGGTAGAAAATGTTGACGTGGACACTAACATTCCTTCTATGTCACATATTATGGAGTCACATAATCTTTTCGATGAGTTAAAACCATAACAATTCGATGATATACTGTTGGAGGAAAATATGTCAATAGTTCATACTGCTAGTGTCCAAGAAAATAGTTTGTATTATTAATATCCAATACCCCCAAAATTGGTATTATTGATGTCCAAAATCCCTTTTAACATTTAATATAATACAAAAGTAACTTGATCTAAAAGCAAATTGACTCGAAACCATTCCGACCCAATTGTAATATGATCCGAATGTAAAGACAAGTGTGGGATTCACTCAAAAACAACCAACCAAATCAATTGGGGATCCGAACCAAGCCGATCCGAATTTGGTCCGATCTGAAAAATAACCCGAAGATCTCGATCTGATCAAACCCAGTCCTAATCCGATCCAAACCCGACAAAAACCCATCCGAGTGAATCCGAACCTGAACCCCACCCGATCCGGCTATAACCCGAAGATCCTGATCCGATCAAAACCGGTCATATTCTGATCCGAACCCGACACAACTCATCCGAGTCCATCCGAACCCGACAAAAACCCGTCCGAGTCAATCCGAACCCAAGTCCAACCCGAACATTACGATCTGATTAAACCCGGTCCGAACCCGACAAAACACATATGAGTCAATCCGAACCCGAACCCCATCCGATCCGAATCCGAATCCGAACCAGAGTTCGGTCGATCCGAAAAATCCGAATCCGAGTTAATCCGATCCGAATCCGATCCGATCCATCCGATTGCCAGGTCTATCCATAACCAACCGCGCATATTTGCATTTATCTTAAGACTATTGGCGATTTTTCGCATATGAAGTACTTGTTCTTTTCCTTTGATTTCGAAAACTTCATTCTTTCTATTTCTCACTGATTTTGTTCTCTTCCTGATTAATCTTGGTGTTACTTGATGGACTGATGTGTTTGATTGGTTAACCTGAGGGGGTGTCTAATTGTATTTGTAACCCTAACGCTTACTGTCTCTGTCTCTGTTTCTTTTTCTTTTTCCTCTTTTCTATTTCATGAGTTTTTCCCTTTTTAGTTTGAGTCTTTCTTCCCTCCCTACTGTTCTTAAGTCAGACTTGCTTGAGGACAAACAAGAGCTAAGCATGGGGGGATTTGATAAGTGAATTTTATATAGATATTTTTAGATATTTTTAGGTATTTAACTTGTATATTTTAGTCGATTTTCTATTATAATCTCCTATTTTTATATTAAATCCTGTAATATTCTTCACTTGGTCGGAATTTAGTTTGTTTTGCAGATCTTAATAAAATTCCCCTAACAACCAAGAAAGTTGAGGAAAAAGGAGAAGAAATTGAAGAAGGAAATTTAAGAAGAGGAATTAAAAAGAAAGAGAATGAGAAGTTGAAGAAGAAGAAGAGAAGAAGAAAGGAAGAACGACCCAAAATTACACGGCCCAAGTCCAATAGAGGCGGGTAGGCAAGACGCAGGCAGCGTTTTGAAAACGCAGACAACGCCTTGTCTAGAAAGTTTAGCAACCGAGAAGAAAGAAAACGCAGCCGGCGTTTTCTGGGCACAGCCAGCGCCCAGACACGGAGAGTTTCACTTTTTGGGCAAAACGCAGCCAGCGTTTCTAAAACGCAGGCCGCGTTTTGTGCCCTAGCCTAGCCCTATAAAAGGGATTTATATCCGCCGTTTGAAAGAATCCGAACGTTTTAGTATAGGTTTTATTTTCCTAGTTCTCTCCCTTCAGGGAGAAATTAAGCGAACAATATTTTAGTTTATTTCAAACGCCGTTTAGATTAGGGTTCTTGATTATTTTCCTCCCTTTGGGGAGCTGCTCTAGTAATTTAGGAACAAAAGAGGAGGAGAAGGAGATCGATTTGGGTGACACAAAGAGATCAAATTCAACGACTCAGATGTTCGGTTTAATTTCTATTCTCTTTATATTTTGTTATTCAGTTTTTATTATCGTTTTCTTAGTTTTTATTATGAGTAGCTAAATTACCTTTGTTTAGGGGATACACTCGATGCCTTTTGATTGAATTTGAATGCACTCTCGGTGTTAGGTTATCCTTTTATTTGTTTAATCTGCGTGTATTGTATGTCATGGTAATTTGATAACAGAACGACAGTTTGAGTCTTTACCTGGTTTTAGATTCTCGACAACAGAACGTAAGTTTGAGTCTTGAATTGGAATGCGTAGATTGAATAGGTTTAGAAAATAGTTAGACATAATGATTCTTGCCTAGGGTCAATTTATAATCAGTTCTTTATCTTTGATTGGATTAAATAGTTAGAAATAATGTTTAGTTTAATCACTTTAGGATCGAAAGATCGAAGTGATGAGGCCTAGAAAGATTATAGACCCCGAATTATCTTGTTACCTGCACCGGGATTGTTGATAATTTGATTGATTGACTAGAGTAGACTCCCCTAAACTCTTTTAATTATTTGGTTGAATCTTTTAATTTCCTGCTTCCTTAGTTAATTATCTGAATCATTACCCACAATCCTTTGATCGACCTAGCATCCTTTGTAGTGAACTAGTTTAGTGCGTAGTTGAACACAAGTCCTTGAGAGAGAACGATATTTTATTACTACACAGACTCGTACACTTGCGGTACACGTACACCTATTAGTTTTAGGTCTGTCATTAGACACGAATGATAGAATCTTCATCCCTCCCCTTTCCCAAGGTCGGTCGGCCTTAAGCTTGTTCACACCATAGATTCAACCTCCCAGCTCCACCGACCATTGAGAACACTCCCCTTGCCACCTGGTTGTCTGTGCCAGTCAATTGCACAAGTTCGAGGGTGTGAATGTGCATGTATGAGCATGTATCTTAATGCCATCCTACACCTATAAGTACCCCCTCTTGCCAATGCTAAACTCATTCAATCATTCCCTCATTCTTCCCCCTACACTTCTCTTCTCTTATTCTAATATCTCTAATCTCTCCATTCTAGTTATCATTCTACAACCATTTGTCTATCACTCTTCCATCATTTTCTTATCATCCTAATCTCCACATATTCATCCTCTGAAACCTCTAATCCATACTCTCATGCTATCCCCCACCACTCTTACATATACCTTCCATAAAATCTCCCACAGAACACCATAAAACTATCCTAAAAACCCACAAAAAGAGCTCATTTTCCCTACCCTTCTCTTATCCTTTTCCATCACTTTACCTACCATTATAATATCCATTTCTCCACTCTCCTAAAACCGCTACATATTCATCTTCATATTATCTTCCTTATGTCTACATAAACACCACAAAACTCCATAAAAAGCCTAAACCTTACACTACCCTAAAACCCACAAAAAGTGCCTTTTTCCTATCCTTATTTCCTATCCCTTTTCTATCATTTCCATCTTCAATCTCCACCATATTTGTACCATCATAATATTCATCTTAAATCTCAAATCTCCATTCTTATTCTACCTTTCATTTTCCTCCGTAAATCCTTAAAAACTCCACGAAATGCCTACCTTCATATTATCCAAAACACTACAAAAGAACCCTTTTTCATCCCTTTTTCATTCCTCTTTCTTCAACGTATTTGGCACTACTTTCGCATCATCAAGAGGGTGGTTCTAAGCATTCAAAGGAGGTTATTTAAGTGCTACAAAGGCTAGGCAAGACTCCCCCCTAAAAAGTCACAATGTAAGCTTTTATGTGTTTTTCCTTATGTAAATAATGTTTTGTATATGATGTATCTTTCTTTTTTTCTTACTTTTGCATGTTTAATGAAGTAATCCTATAAAGTTCTTATTTATTTCCCTTCCAAACATTATCAAAAGCACACTTAAAACTTTTAGTAGAGTCTTTACTTTTGTGAGAGTCGAACTCTTTAGGTTCCTACCTTTCGAGTTCGTAGCCTTATCCCCGAATCCATTCTCGGGTTTCGCATGCGGAGTCTTTCTTGTTTTATTTTTGGTTTTGTCTTGTCTTTTCCGTTAAAAGTCGGGTGAGCACTCCCATTTCGAACCAAAGCACATCAGGATTTATAAACTATGGTAAAACATGGATTTACAATGTGCTGATGCAACTTTAAGGTTTTTCTTTATATATTTCTAAATAATATTTGCATAAATCACATTCTTCCGAGCCTAACATTTTTTGAGCAAATTGGGTTATGTTTGAAAGAGTTTGGAACAAGTGAATGTTCACTCTTAAAAGTTTAATTCAATGACTCATGAAATGCACAAAGTAAAGGGAAAGTGATTTTACAAACTATTATTCCTGAAATGTATAATTAATCCCTTAAGGCGTTTTCAAAGGTTCAAACCCCAGCACAAATCTTCAAATCACACCCCCAATCCGCGTGGACATTCGGCAGCCCGAACAGCGAGGAAAAATGTCCACATCAACGTAACAAAGAACTGCCAACACATTGTTCCATGACATGGTGCACAAAGAAGTGGAGTTTTACGTGGATGATATGATCTTTAAGTCCAAAACGAGAGAAGAGAACGTTCCTAATCTTACCAAGTACGTTCTTCCTTTGACTTCGCAAATACAAAATGCGACTCAACCCTGCGAAGTATACCTTTGGAGTTAATTTAGGGAAGCTTCTGGGCGACTTGGTCAGGCAACGGGGAATAGAAGTGGATCCTTCCAAGATAAAGGCGATCCAAGATCTAAAGTTGCTAGAAACAGAGAAGGAAATACGAGGTTTCCTAGGGCGGGTGCAGTACATTAGTAGTTCATTTCCAAGCTTACCATGACTTGTGAACCCCTGTTCAAGAAATTGAAGAAGGGGAGTAAGTTAAAATAGGATGACCAATGTCAAGCGGCTTTTGACAAGATCAAGGAATATTTACAACACCCCCCTGTTCTTGTACCTCCAGTCCCAAATGAGCCTCTCCCCCTTTACCTTACAGTAACTGACTCCACAATGGGGGCTATGTTGTCACAAAAGGTGAAAGGACAGGAGAGCGTCATCTATTACTTGAGTTAGAAGTTCTTGGAGAGTTGGAGAACGAAAACCGATATGCCGACATAGAGAAGAGAAGATGGTGCTTGCTTTAGTATGCGCCACCAAGAAATTGAGGCATTATTACCCACACGGTATACGTAGTAGTTGAAAGTAACCCCATCAATTTTATCATGGAACAATCCACCATTAACAACCGCATCGCCGGATGTGTAGTTTGTTGGGAATGTCCCAATAATGTTCGATATACATAGAGTTTAAACCAATATAATATAGTGATTATATGTCTTGTTAGAGACCTCTATATTTGGTAATTAAATATGTTTAATTACAACTATATTAGTTGGTCCTACTGGGTCACACAAGTCAGTGCCCTGGAACAATGTATGATAACCTAAGCAATATCGTATTATGTTTAGGAATGTTGGGAACTGTTTTCTATGAGAAATCAGTCTGACACTGACCGAATTGGACTGAACACAGACCGTGGTGACAATGGGCCGACTTAAAGGACATTCAGGAGGTCAACGTGGACCGTGTTTCCTCAACACGGACCGTGTTGGGCCTCAGAATGCGCCGTTAAGTAAGTCGGCCATTAGGATTTTAGTAACCCTTTCCACAAGTCATTCAAACCCTACAAATAGGAGTCTCTCTGAGAGATTTATCGAGGGAACTGTTTAAAACTCTTAGAGAGATGCCAGAGTGATTTCTTGAGTTCCTCTCTCTTTTAGTTTGCAGTTACTGTTTCTTGAAACAACCACCTATACCGAAACACATACATCTTTAGATTGAGATCTGTCCCGATTGGGTCGATCTAGCAGTCAAGTTCCCGGAGTGCTGCGTGGACTTTCTGTAGAAGATTTCTGCATTGAAATCTCAAAGGTCAACCTCTAAATCAGCCGAATTAGCGATAAAGGTATAATTACTAAAGTCTCTGCAATTGTGTTTTCCTGGGTGATTAATTGTATAATCGTTATGATTTTTCCACCAATTAATCTGTATCTGTTTAGGAAGTAGATAATCTAAAACCCAACAGTGGTATCAGAACCACCAATTGCATGCTAAAGTATTATACTTTAATTCATAAATAATCTTGTCAATTGTTGAATTATATTATGAATATGCTAGAGTAGATTTATGCTTAAAGTTTAAAACTTTATGAAAGTTTTAATCTTTTTTATTCAAAATAATAAATTTGGAATTTTTATTGAAATATTTCATGCTTTATTATTGTTATTTCTTATTGCCTTCCATTAGTCAGTTTATGCTTGTTTAATTGTTAAAATTAGCACGAACTTGATATAATTTAGATTATCTTAGAAACAATCATGTTTAATGTTGTTAAAGGATAGGCAATACATGAAATAAGTCTAATTCACAAAATAGGATTTTGTAGAATTATTTTCTGATTTAGTTTATAAATAGTAAATTTAATGAAAAATAGAAATAAAATATCAAAGAATTTGAAAATTTCCAAGAAAATTACTGGAGGTATCTGAGAGTGTTCTACACTTGCCATAATTTTTGTAGATTTTTTCAATTTAAAATAGATATTTTAATTGAATTTTCAAATCTGAAGAGAAATAACACAAACACAAACACATATCTACACTTCACAAAGACTCAACAAACTCAAACACGTATTTACACGAACACGTATTTACACCTAAGGAAGACTCAACAAACTCAAAAGACTCAACAAACTCTAACACGTGTTTACACGAACACGTATTTACACCTAATCAAAACCCAACAAACTCAAACACGTGTTAACACAAACACGTATTTACACCTAACAAAGACACAACAAACTCAAACATGTGTTAACCAAACACATATTTACACCTAACAAAGACTCAACAAACTCTAACAGATGTTACCAAATACGTATTTACACCTAATACAACAATATTTATTTATTTACTCAGGGAAAGTAGATAATATAAAGGGTTGGATAAAGCAAACGATAGGCGAGTTATAATTAATTTATGGACTTAATTGCAAAATCCAATATAGTTGGGCATGAACATGGGCCGATGTAACACCCCAACACCCTTAACCACAAGATTATCCTTAATCATGCCATAACCCTGTGAAGCGGAAAAGACAAGTAAAATTAGGTTAGGCAAGAGAAAAATAGTTGGTATTGACTAAATAAAAATTAATAGATATAAAACTTGATAAAATAGTTTAGTTGTAAACCTAAATAAAATTACTTGGAATTAAATTGGGTAAAAATTAACTAGTATTGAACCACATAAAATAAATTGGTAGGATAACACTAATAAAATAAATTGAACAATAAAATGTAGTTAGGAAGGTTGGATGACATAAATCGTGATCGAAATGGACATTAAAATTGATATAACCTTCCTCGGTTAAAAGCGTAAAATCGAGAATAATAAAATAAATTATATAACTTATCGTAAAAATATTCATAAACTCGTACTAATATTTATAGCTTTACACACATCCGAGATGACATATAATTAACCCATTTAGCCATCGCCTTGCTTGAGACCTGTTACGCAAAGAAACAAATAATAATAATAATCGTAACGTAAAAGAAGAAAATTTTTTATTAGCATATTTTGGGCTAATTACTGTAATTAAGGTTTTAATTAATACGGGTTTAGGGCGGGTCGTTACACCCTCCCCTCCTAAAAAAAAGTTTCGTCCCCGAAACTTGCTGTTGGATTAATCATGAATGAAAAACCTTAAAAGAGTTGCGGTCAGCTTGTCTTCATGTCTTCCTCGGTTTCCCACGTGGCGTCCGAGGTGTCTTGGCTTGCCCATAGTACCTTGGTTAACGGAATTTTCCGTCCATTTAGAGATTTTATTGGTTCCAGTGGTAAACATAAAAGTTTTTGGTGAACTTAGACCTTTAGAAAATCCCACGTGGAAATGGGAATCGATTTCTATGGATTTTATCGTGGGATTACCCCTCACAGCTTCAAGAAGAAATGTCAATTGGGTATTTGCAGACCGCCTTGCTAAGTCGGCGCATTTCATTCCTAGTCATGAAGGATGGAAAGTGGATAAGTTGGCAGATATCTATGTCCAAGAGGTTGTGTTTTCTTAGGGCTTCTCCAACTAAAGGGGTTCGAAGATTCAACGTCAGGGAGAAGTTAAGCTCTCATTATATTGGTCCTTATTTCTTTGTGAAGAAGATAAATCCAATGGCGTATCGTTTAGATTTACCCTCCAAACCTAGGGCAAATACATGACGTTTTTCTCGTCTCCCAGCTTCGAAAATATGTGCCGAACCCAACTCACGTTCTAGAGGAAGAACCTCCTCTGTTAGCAGAAGATCTCGCTTTCGAGCAAAAACCGATCCGAATTTTGGATCGTAGAATAAAACGACTCTGTTCTAAAGAAAATTCCGTTAACCAAGGTACTATGGGCAAGCCAAGACACCTCGGAGGCCACGTGGGAAACTGAGGAAGACATGAAGACAAGCTGACCGCAACTCTTTTAAGGTTTTTCATTCATGATTAATCCAACAGCAAGTTTCGGGGACGAAACTTTTTTTTAGGAGGGAAGGGTGTAACGACCCGCCCTAAACCCGTATTAATTAAAACCTTAATTACAGTAATTAGCCCAAAATATGCTAATAAAATTTTTCTTCTAAGATCAATTTGAAGGTCCGGATGCCATAACTCAAAGTTAAAGATGAGGACATCTCTAATCTGCCTTTAGGAAGAAGATATGGTCACTATGAGTTCACCGTAATGCCTTTTTGAGCTTAGTAATACTCCAACAGTAATTATGGATTTGATGAACCGAGTGTTCAAACCCCATTGGGATAAGGTTGTAGTGGTACTTATCGACGATATCTTGGTATATTCAAAAGGTCAAGAAGAGCATGAAAGTCATTTAAGAATGGTACTCCAGACGCTAAGGGAACGACGATTGTATGCTAAATTTTCAACATGTGCATTTTAGCACAAGGAAGTAGGATTTTTGGGACATATGATAACCAGTGAAGGGATCCGAGTGGACCCTAGCAAAGTACCCACCATTAAGGATTGGGCAAGACTTACTACGGCTACTGAAGTTCGAAGTTTGCTAGGTATGGCCGGATACTATAGGAGGTTCGTTCCGAACATTTCTAAAATAGCTCTTCTTTTGACCAATCGCCTCACGAAATCAACCCGGTTTGAATGGAACGGCAAGTGCGAAGGAGATTTTCCAACGCTTGAGGAGAAGCTTACAACCGCCCTAGTATTGTCCCTTTCCGTGGAAGGACAGGAGTACGTCGTGTACTGAGTGTTTCCCCACTCACTTTGCGTATGTTTTCAATGTTTTGTTTTTAGGCGGTCCGAGCTCCCAAAGTAAAGACAAGGATAAGCATAGGTAGAACTTCCACGTGCAGGGTAGTCTTAAAGGGCGGATTTGGCCGACCTCGGTGGTCTTCATGGTTCCAAAGATTAATTTGCATTGGAGAAAGTTTAATATATATATATTTCTTTGATGGGTGTATAAAGTGTAATATCTATGGTTTCGGTGATTGTTTATGTATGGGTTTAAGTGTAGTTTTCACTTGGTGGTTTATGTATATGTTGGTGGTTTGTGTGCCTTGTCCCGAGTGGGGACGGCGGTAGTGCCTCAATACTTGTCTTTTTCGTTGCGCTAATCACAGGGTTATGGCATGATTAAGGATAATCTTGTGGTTAAGGGTGTTGGGGTGTTACAGTTGTCTTATTTGACCCCCTAAACCAACATGCATGATTTTCCTTGTCTCCAATTTGTATCAATTCCCAATTAAACTTCAAATTAACTAACATCCATGGCTTTTCCAGAAATTAAACACTTAAACTTGCTTAAACATGGCCATAGAACTCACATGCAACAAGCTATTTCAAACATTCAACAAGAATACCACCTCAAACACTCAAAATCAACCTCAAATTTACATGTATCAAACCCAAATTCAAACCCTAATTTAACCACCACATAAATTCATGCTTAAGAACCTTAAAAGAGATGAAAAACATCAAAGATACACAATTTAAACATGAAAATCAGATTAGGAACATAAAAGCTTGAGTTAGGGTTTACATATTATACAACTTGGAGAAGAAATTGATGAAGAAAACAAGGGAGGAGGGAAGGAGTGGCTCGGCCACCACCGGACCACCGCCGGCTCGGCCGGCCGATCGCCGGAAAACGCCCAGCAAGGGGGGCACGGGGCTGGGCAGAGGAGAAAGGGGAGGAAGAGGAGGGTTTGAAGCTTACAATGGTTGCTCGTTAAAAGAGAAGGCTAGGTAGATTTGATACATGTATACGTGTAAAAGGGGTCAAAACTTCTAAACCTCACAATCTCGTTGGATGCCTCTAGGAAACCCATATACGTAATAAGTTTATCCCTCCAGTCCAGCTTTCCCCCTTAGTGTCGTTCCTAGTCATAAATCTCTAGTCCATATTAATCTCCTAATTTCATCATGATTCTATTGCTTCCCTTTTTATTCCACCCCTAACGTTGTTCCTTATACAGAATTAGAAGTGACTATCAGTATTTTCACAACCAATGTCAAAATCCTTGTATTCGCATTAAGGCCTCTATCATGGGTACGACGTTCATAAGAACCCTTGTCCACCTTATTGACCGTTGTTATTAGACTCTTCAAACTCTTTGAACAGTTAAGATAAATATACCGTACTTGTTCCCTTTATTACTTCACGTGAATTCCTATAGAATTACATCCAAATCTGAGTTACCGAAATTGGTATGTTCTCTTGATATCTCGGAATATCGCATCCCAAGCTTGGTCAAGGCAACAAGGCCAACTATCCGGTTACGTATTCTTCTGGTCATCTTGGCTTTAGTAGCCGCTCTTAACTCTCGAAAACCCTATCACGTGCTGGTTCAAGGATCGGGGAATAATATATATATATATATATATATATATATATATATATATATATATATATATGTACCTACTTCTGATACTAAAACGGCTCAAACGATACGTATACTACTCGTTGGACCCAAGTTTCTACTTTAAAGACCACTACACGTGCTTCCTCTCCCCTAGAGTTCGACTCATTTCCTTCATTCCAAGAATTAACTTGGCCGCACTTAAAGCATGGAACAATTATTAGTATAATCCTTTGCTTTCCATCCCACACATATACCAATTTTTTTTTTCCATGTCGACAATACATGACAGAATACATCAATATTACTGCCTCCTTATCCCCATAGAACCTATCTGTGCTTTCATCCCGTCCGTTCTAGGCGGAGGTGCAGTTTTCATTGACCGAGTCATGGCTTCCTTTAGATCTTGGGTCACTCTAGTCCCTTTTCTAGACTTATTTTCTCCTTGGCGTAATTAAATTTGACACTCATAAAATCCGGGGCTACTTGTACCTCCTTTACATAATCACGAGCATACGACGGCCAGAGGGAAAAATTTGAGGACCCAAAAGGTCGTTAAAAGGGTATGGTATCCCCTCCTCGGGAATACCCTTGACATCGTTATACTTTGGAGGTGACAACTCGAGGGTGATAGCGGTCAAAGCCATGCTCCTAACATTCGAGGCCTTTCATCATGTATATCCTGGTTATGCGTGTAGCAAGAAGTCGCGATTCTTATTTTGGAAATTCTATACGTGGGTGAACAAATAAGAGGGTCACCGAGGGATAGAAATGCTGGGCTTTCCTTACTTGATCGCGGTATTGCATTTATGAATTTTTTTTTTGTCTTAGCTTACTAAGATCTTCCACAATACTCAACCGTATTTTATGTTAATCCACGCCTGTAGCTATGTCCTTCCAACTTCGCCATTACCAGAACAGTCAAAATTTTAGGCACCAAACGCGTCGGCCGGATGCTCCTCGAAGGAGTAATCGACGATAGCGGCTTCTAATATCGTCCCACGGACTCTCGTGGGGAAGAGTGGCCAATACACAACGTGCTCGACCATGTCATCGCTGTATTCCGATTTCGGGTTAGCTTGTACAATGGGCGTCAAAACGTCTCGCAACATCTTGAGATGGACTTGAATATCGATCTTGGGCTCCATTAACATTGCGAATGGGTTGGGAAAAGGGTCACCACTGGGTTCCCTCTATATTACATATATATAACATGAACGCGAAGTTTTAGTAAACTTAGCAAATAAGAGCTCGTTAAAAATTAATAAAAGAAAAACAAGGCAAGGTCCGAGACTCAACCATCTTGAACTTTGTTCGATACTAGAGGAACTCTTGTCCCTTCTTAAGATCACCATGACCTTACTTAACTATGCGTTGTGCTTACTATTCATTTGTATCATATAGATGCTTTAAAACATTTCAATATACACCAATATCAAGCACTTTGCACCTCATTTGCGCCTTACAACAATCCCACTTGGAATTGGATTCATAAACTTTTCCTTGGATGTTTACACTTCTCTTTTAGGGACTAATTTAACATGCCTCATAATCTCAAGAACACTTAGCAAGCTTCACCGGTACCAAACTATTAGATTACTTGCAATTTTGTATTTAAACTTCCTTAGATTTGTTTTTCTACTAAAGCTCTATAAATTATGGAGAAATTTCGACAGCACTTCCCCTATAAATCGGACTATCCCATAATTTTACATAACTTCATACCTGCAAGAAAACATTTGCACTTCATATACTTATTTGGAGCTTCATGCTCAACATCCATCCCAACAACTTTCACATATTCCCAATCTCAAACCATAAGAGGCACATATACCACACATTTATACCCCAAACTTCATACATTCATGTCATGCTTCCTATGAAATGCTAATTCTCCAAAATCTTCTTATAATTCTCCAAACAAGAGAGGAGGGAAGGAGTGGCTCGGCCACCACCGGACCACCGCCGGCTTGGCCGGCCGATCGCCGGAAAACGCCCAGCAAGGGGGGGCACGGGGCTGGGCAGAGGAGAAATGGGAGGAAGAGGAGGGTTTGTGATATTTGTCTGAAATGAAATTGAAATAAACCCATTCTAACTTAACCCCTTTATATAAATAACCCTCTTAATCTAATTAACTTATCCAATTGGTAATTAGGCTAGACAAAGGTAATTAAAATTAAGCTAGATAAAATAATTTGTATTGACTAAATAAAATTAATAAATATAAAACTTGATAAAATAGTTTAGTTGTAAACCTAAATAAAATTACTTGGAATTAAATTGGGTAAAAAATTAACTAGTATTGAACCACATAAAATAAATTGGTAGGATAACATTAATAAAATAAATTGAACAATAAAATGTAATTAGGAAGGTTGGATGACATAAATCGTGATCGAAATGGACATTAAAATTGATATAACCTTCCTCGGTTAAAAGCGTAAAATCGAGAATAATAAAATAAATTATATAACTTATCGTAAAAATATTCATAAACTCGTACTAATATGTGTATCTTTACACACATCCGAGATGACATATAATTAACCCATTTAGCCATCGCCTTGCTCGAGACCTGTCACGCATAGAAACAAATAATAATAATCGTAACGTAAAAGAAGAAAAATTTTATTAGCGTATTTTGGGCTAATTACTGCCATTAAGGTTTTAATTAATACGGGTTTAGGGCGGGTCGTTACACCCTCCCCTCCTAAAAAAAAAGTTTCGTCCCCGAAACTTGCTGTTGGATTAATCATGAATGAAAAACCTTAAGAGAGTTGCGGTTAGCTTGTCTTCATGTCTTCCTCCGTTTCCCACGTGGCCTCCGAGGTGTCTTGGCTTGCCCATAGTACCTTGATTAACGGAACTTTCTTTAGAACGGAGTCGTTTTATTCTACGATCCAAAATTCGGATCGGTTTTTGCTCGAAAGCGAGATCTTCTGCTAACAGAGGAGGTTCTTCCTCTAGAACGTGAGTTGGGTTCGACACATATTTTCGAAGCTGGGAGACGAGAAAAACGTCATGTATTTGCCCTAGGTTTGGAGGGTAAATCTAAACGATACGCCATTGGATTTATCTTCTTCACAAAGAAATAAGGACCGATATAATGAGAGCTTAACTTCTCCCTGACGTTGAATCTTCGAACCCCTTTTGGTTGGAGAAGCCCTAAGGAAAACACAACCTCTTGGACATAGATATCTGCAACCTTATCCACTTTCCATCCTTCATGACTAGGAATGAAATGCGCCGACTTAGCAAGGCGGTATGCAAATACCCAAATGACATTTCTTCTAGAAGCTGTGAGGGGTAATCCCACAATAAAATCCATAGAAATCGATTCCCATTTCCACGTGGGAATTTCTAAAGGTCTAAGTTCACCTAATGATCGTTGATGTTCTGCTTTGACCCTTTTTGACAAGTTAAGCACATATCTACATAGCTAGCTACGTCCCTTCTCATGTTAGGCCACTAAAGTGCTCTCTTAAATCCTTATACATGTTTGTACCTCTTGGATGTACAGAGTACGATGAACTGTGGCCTTCTTCCAAAAGCTTAAGCCTTAAATTTTTTTCTTGGTTGGGTACTCATAGCCTACTCAAAAAACTTAAAGTTCCATCCTCGTGGACTAAAATCCAGGCCTTCCTTTTTTTTTTTTTTGAAAGTAGATTATCCACAATTCTCTTGAATTCAGGGTCATTCATTTGTTCGACTTTAATTTCTTCAATGATTTTCAGTTGAAAGGTCAGTATAGCCAGTCTCTTGGCGATGTTCCCCTGCTTTACTAACTCGACATTTCCCTATTTAACTCTGGCCATATCCTTGAATGAACTTCGAGATGAGTTAAAGTCCCATGCTGAGTCTTCTAATTTAAGGCATCTGCCACTGAGTTTGCTTTACTCGGGGTGGTATTGGTTATTTAGATTATAACCCTTGGTGAGTTCTAACCACCTTCGCTGCCTTAGATTCAACTTTCTTTGAGTGAATATATACTCGAGACCCTTGTGATTCGCGAAGATCGTAGTAGGGACTCCCTACAGATAATGCCGCCAACTCTTTAGAGCAAAACTACTGCTGCTAGCTCCAAGTCACGCGTCGGATAATCCTTCTCATGTGGCTTCAACCGTTGTGAAGCATACGCTATCATTTTACCATCCTACATTAGTACACACCCCAGCCCTTGATAAGACGCATCACTGTACACGACGTACTCCTGTCCTTCCTCGGAAAGGGACAATACTAGGGCGGTTGTAAGCTTCTCCTCAAGCGTTGGAAAATCTCCTTCGCACTTTCCGGTCCATTCAAACCGGGTTGATTTCGTGAGGCGATTGGTCAAAAGAAGAGCTATTTTAGAAAAGTTCGGAACGAACCTCCTATAGTATCCGGCCATACCTAGAAAACTTCGAACTTCAGTAGCCGTAGTAAGTCTTGCCGAATCCTTAAGGCGGGTACTTTGCTAGGGTCCACTCGGATCCCTTCACCGTTATCATATGTCCCAAAATCCTACTTCCTTGTGCTAAAATGCACATGTTGAAAATTTAGCATACAATCGCTGCTCCTTAGCGTCTGGAGTACCATTCTTGAATGACTTTCATGCTCTTCTTGACCTTTTGAATATACCAAGATATCGTCGATAAGTACCACTACAACCTTATCCCAATGGGGATTGAACACTCGATTCATCAAATCCATAATTACTGTTGGAGTATTAGTAAGCTCAAAAAGGCATTACGGTGAACTCATAGTGACCATATCTTCTTCCTAAAGGCAGATTAGAGATGTCCTCATCTTTAACTTTGAGTTATGGCATCCGGACCTTCAAATTGATCTTAGAAGAAAAATACTCCTGTTCCTTGGAGTTGGTCAAATAGATCATCGATCCTTGGAAGAGGGTGCTTGTTCCCGATCGTGACTTAATTAAATTCTCGGTAATCAATGCATAACCTCGGAATTCCGTCCTTTTCCATAAACAACACTGGGGCCTCCCCAGTGTGACGTACTAGGTCTCATAAAACCTTTGCTCCACAAGTCTTCCAATTGCACCTTTAGTTCTTTAAGCTCTGCTGGCGCCACCCGATGGGGTGCTTTTAGATATAGGTCTAGCTTCTGGAACTAGTTTGATCTCGAAGTCGATCTCCCTCCTCAGGGTAACTTTGTAACTTCCTCGGGGAAACATCTAGAAAATCTTGCACCACGAAGAACTCTTCTATGTTGGGTGGATCACTAAGATCTTTACTAATCGAACACAGGTAACCCTTGCACCCGTTACTTAGTAGCTTCCGGCCCTTTACGTAGGTTTAGATAGGACACTAATTTATACCTAAATCTCCAATAAAACAAACCTCTACTCCCGAGGCATTCCTAAGAATGATTATTCCTTCCCCGCATCTATTCTGAGCTTGAGTTAGGCTTAACCAATCTATACCCAACATTAAGATGTCCAACCTAAGGTCTACCTTCTCATGCGGGTAGCTAACAAGGGATAATATAATTGATAGGGATAATAATTATAAGGATTCCATGAAGAAGGAAAACCATATGTGACACTGAAATGAACTTGATATGAAGAAAAAGATCTTGGGTAAGTTTTTGATAATCAAATCTGTGAATTTTTAGAAGTATTGTAGAGTTTTTAGTGTCATACAAAGGAAGGAGAACCTTCAAGTTCCAGAGAGAAAGTATTTGGGTAAGTATGTCAAGATTCTTGAATTAGGAACATCAATATTGGGGATGCATGAATGGTTGACAATAGTCGCTTGGGGTGTACAAAACGTAAGTTATTGATATTGATCGAATAGTAACTTTTATTTAAGCTAAAACTTGGATATAAACTGTAGATGCTTACTGGGAAAATAATAATTACTTTGGAAAAAAGAAAAGCTGACCAAATAGAAAGCATGCTAATATAGATGTAGTTCATCATCACTGGGTAAATGAGTGGATAACTGATAAAAGAATGGCACTTTCCAGAAGGAAATTGGGAAAGGAAACGGTGTTAAATAGAAGTAAACATAACACTCATGAGCCAAAATGGTTGGTCTATAACAATGATAAACTCTCCTAGAAATTCTTGAGAATAAACAATGATTAGAATTGACAAAGCTGAATGCAGTCTTACAAGGATAAAGATGAATTTTAATAGGAGGATGCACAATATGAGTGTGAGATAAGACTCGGTTCAACAATGAACTCAAGGTATGTTAGCCATACAGAGGAGGGTTGAAGCTTACAATGGTTGCTCGTTAAAAGAGAAGGCTAGGTGGATTTTGGTACATGTATACGTGTAAAAGGGGTCAAAATTTCTAAACCTCACAATCTCGTTGGATGCCTCTAGGAAACCCATATACGTAATAAGTTTATCCCTCCAGTCCAGCTTTCCCCCTTAGTCTCGTTCTTATTCATAAATCTCTAATCCCATATTAATCTCCTAATTTCATCATGATTCTATTGCTTCCCTTTTTATTTCTCCCCTCACATTGTTTCTTACACAGAATTAGAAGTGACTATCAGTCTTTCCACAACCAATGTCAAAATCCTTGTATTCGCGTTAAGGCCTCTATCATGGGTACGACGTTCATAAGAACCCTTGTTCACCTTATTGACCATTGTTATTAGACTCTTCAAACTCTTTGAACAATTAAGATAAGTATACCGTACTTCTTCCCTTTATTACTTCACGTGAATTCCTATAGAATTACATCCAAATCTGAGTTACCGAAATTGGTATGTTCTCTTGATACCTCGGAATATCGAATCCGAAGCTTGGTCAAGGGAACGTGGCCAACTACCCGGTTACGTATTCTTCTGGTCATCTGGGGTTTAGTAGCCGCTCTTAACTCCCAAAAACACTATCACGTGCTAGTTCAAGGATCGGGGAATCATATATATATATATAGGTACCTACTTCTGATACTAAAACGGCTCAAACGATACGTATACTACTCGTTGGACCCAAGTTTCTACTTTAAAGACCACTACGCGTGCTTCCTCTCCCCTTGCAAGTTACTAGAGTTCGACTCATTTCCTTCATTCCAAGAATTAACTTGGCCGCACTTAAAGCATGGAACAATTATTAGTATAATCCTTTGCTTTCCATCCCACACATATACCAATTTTTTTTTTCCATGTCGACAATACATGACAGAATACATCAATATTACTGCCTCCTTATCCCCATAGAACCTATCTGTGCTTTCATCCCGTCCGTTCTAGGCGGAGGTGCAGTTTTCATTGACCGAGTCATGGCTTCCTTTAGATCTTGGGTCACTCTAGTCCCTTTTCTAGACTTATTTTCTCCTTGGCGTAATTAAATTTGACACTCATAAAATCCGGGGCTACTTGTACCTCCTTTACATAATCACGAGCATACGACGGCCAGAGGGAAAAATTTGAGGACCCAAAAGGTCGTTAAAAGGGTATGGTATCCCCTCCTCGGGAATACCCTTGACATCGTTATACTTTGGAGGTGACAACTCGAGGGTGATAGCGGTCAAAGCCATGCTCCTAACATTCGAGGCCTTTCATCATGTATATCCTGGTTATGCGTGTAGCAAGAAGTCGCGATTCTTATTTTGGAAATTCTATACGTGGGTGAACAAATAAGAGGGTCACCGAGGGATAGAAATGCTGGGCTTTCCTTACTTGATCGCGGTATTGCATTTATGAATTTTTTTTTTGTCTTAGCTTACTAAGATCTTCCACAATACTCAACCGTATTTTATGTTAATCCACGCCTGTAGCTATGTCCTTCCAACTTCGCCATTACCAGAACAGTCAAAATTTTAGGCACCAAACGCGTCGGCCGGATGCTCCTCGAAGGAGTAATCGACGATAGCGGCTTCTAATATCGTCCCACGGACTCGTGGGAAGAGTGGCCAATACACAACGTGCTCGACCATGTCATCGCTGTATTCCGATTTCGGGTTAGCTTGTACAATGGGCGTCAAAACGTCTCGCAACATCTTGAGATGGACTTGAATATCGATCTTGGGCTCCATTAACATTGCGAATGGGTTGGGAAAAGGGTCACCACTGGGTTCCCTCTATATTACATATATATAACATGAACGCGAAGTTTTAGTAAACTTAGCAAATAAGAGCTCGTTAAAAATTAATAAAAGAAAAACAAGGCAAGGTCCGAGACTCAACCATCTTGAACTTTGTTCGATACTAGAGGAACTCTTGTCCCTTCTTAAGATCACCATGACCTTACTTAACTATGCGTTGTGCTTACTATTCATTTGTATCATATAGATGCTTTAAAACATTTCAATATACACCAATATCAAGCACTTTGCACCTCATTTGCGCCTTACAACAATCCCACTTGGAATTGGATTCATAAACTTTTCCTTGGATGTTTACACTTCTCTTTTAGGGACTAATTTAACATGCCTCATAATCTCAAGAACACTTAGCAAGCTTCACCGGTACCAAACTATTAGATTACTTGCAATTTTGTATTTAAACTTCCTTAGATTTGTTTTTCTACTAAAGCTCTATAAATTATGGAGAAATTTCGACAGCACTTCCCCTATAAATCGGACTATCCCATAATTTTACATAACTTCATACCTGCAAGAAAACATTTGCACTTCATATACTTATTTGGAGCTTCATGCTCAACATCCATCCCAACAACTTTCACATATTCCCAATCTCAAACCATAAGAGGCACATATACCACACATTTATACCCAAACTTCATACATTCATGTCATGCTTCCTATGAAATGCTAATTCTCCAAAATCTTCTTATAATTCTCCAAACAAGAGAGGAGGGAAGTGGCTCGGCCTGCCGGACCACCGCCCGGCTTGGCCCGGCCGATCGCGGAAAACGCCCGGCAAGGGGGCACGGGGTGGGCGGAGAAATGGGAGGAAGAGGAGGGTTTGTGATATTTGTCTGAAATGAAATTGAAATAAACCCATTCTAACTTAACCCCTTTATATAAATAACCCTCTTAATCTAATTAACTTATCCAATTGGTAATTAGGCTAGACAAAGGTAATTAAAATTAAGCTAGATAAAATAATTTGTATTGACTAAATAAAATTAATAAATATAAAACTTGATAAAATAGTTTAGTTGTAAACCTAAATAAAATTACTTGGAATTAAATTGGGTAAAAAATTAACTAGTATTGAACCACATAAAATAAATTGGTAGGATAACATTAATAAAATAAATTGAACAATAAAATGTAATTAGGAAGGTTGGATGACATAAATCGTGATCGAAATGGACATTAAAATTGATATAACCTTCCTCGGTTAAAAGCGTAAAATCGAGAATAATAAAATAAATTATATAACTTATCGTAAAAATATTCATAAACTCGTACTAATATGTGTATCTTTACACACATCCGAGATGACATATAATTAACCCATTTAGCCATCGCCTTGCTCGAGACCTGTCACGCATAGAAACAAATAATAATAATCGTAACGTAAAAGAAGAAAAATTTTATTAGCGTATTTTGGGCTAATTACTGCCATTAAGGTTTTAATTAATACGGGTTTAGGGCGGGTCGTTACACCCTCCCCTCCTAAAAAAAAAGTTTCGTCCCCGAAACTTGCTGTTGGATTAATCATGAATGAAAAACCTTAAGAGAGTTGCGGTTAGCTTGTCTTCATGTCTTCCTCCGTTTCCCACGTGGCCTCCGAGGTGTCTTGGCTTGCCCATAGTACCTTGATTAACGGAACTTTCTTTAGAACGGAGTCGTTTTATTCTACGATCCAAAATTCGGATCGGTTTTTGCTCGAAAGCGAGATCTTACGCTATGAGGAGGTTCTTCCTCTAGAAGCGTGAGTTGGGTTCGACACATATTTTTGGTGGGAGGCGAAAAAGCGTCATGTATTTGCCCTAGGTTTGGAGGGTAAATCTAAACGATACGCCATTGGATTTATCTTCTTCACAAAGAAATAAGGACCGATATAATGAGAGCTTAACTTCTCCCTGACGTTGAATCTTGAACCCCTTTTGGTTGGAGAAGCCCTAAGGAAAACACAACCTCTTGGACATAGATATCTCAACCTTATCCACTTTCCATCCTTCATGACTAGGAATGAAATGCGCCGACTTAGCAAGGCGGTATGCAAATACCCAAATGACATTTCTTCTAGAAGCTGTGAGGGGTAATCCCACAATAAAATCCATAGAAATCGATTCCCATTTCCACGTGGGAATTTCTAAAGGTCTAAGTTCACCTAATGATCGTTGATGTTCTGCTTTGACCCTTTTTGACAAGTTAAGCACATATCTACATAGCTAGCTACGTCCCTTCTCATGTTAGGCCACTAAAGTGCTCTCTTAAATCCCTATACATGTTTGTACCTCTTGGATGTACAGAGTACGATGAACTGTGGCCTTCTTCCAAAAGCTTAAGCCTTAAATTTTTTTCTTGGTTGGGTACTCATAGCCTACTCAAAAAACTTAAAGTTCCATCCTCGTGGACTAAAATCCAGGCCTTCCTTTTTTTTTTTTTGAAAGTAGATTATCCACAATTCTCTTGAATTCAGGGTCATTCATTTGTTCGACTTTAATTTCTTCAATGATTTTCAGTTGAAAGGTCAGTATAGCCAGTCTCTTGGCGATGTTCCCCTGCTTTACTAACTCGACATTTCCCTATTTAACTCTAGCCATATCCTTGAATGAACTTCGAGATGAGTTAAAGTCCCATGCTGAGTCTTCTAATTTAAGGCATCTGCCACTGAGTTTGCTTTACCCGGGGTGGTATTGGTTATTTAGATTATAACCCTTGGTGAGTTCTAACCACCTTCGCTGCCTTAGATTCAACTTTCTTTGAGTGAATATATACTCGAGACCCTTGTGATTCGCGAAGATCGTAGTAGGGACTCCCTACAGATAATGTCGCCAACTCTTTAGAGCAAAACTACTGCTGCTAGCTCCAAGTCACGCGTCGGATAATCCTTCTCATGTGGCTTCAACCGTTGTGAAGCATACGCTATCATTTTACCATCCTACATTAGTACACACCCCAGCCCTTGATAAGACGCATCACTGTACACGACGTACTCCTGTCCTTCCTCGGAAAGGGACAATACTAGGGCGGTTGTAAGCTTCTCCTCAAGCGTTGGAAAATCTCCTTCGCACTTTCCGGTCCATTCAAACCGGGTTGATTTCGTGAGGCGATTGGTCAAAAGAAGAGCTATTTTAGAAAAGTTCGGAACGAACCTCCTATAGTATCCGGCCATACCTAGAAAACTTCGAACTTCAGTAGCCGTAGTAAGTCTTGCCGAATCCTTAAGGCGGGTACTTTGCTAGGGTCCACTCGGATCCCTTCACTGGTTATCATATGTCCCAAAAATCCTACTTCCTTGTGCTAAAATGCACATGTTGAAAATTTAGCATACAATCGCCGTTCCCTTAGCGTCTGGAGTACCATTCTTGAATGACTTTCATGCTCTTCTTGACCTTTTGAATATACCAAGATATCGTCGATAAGTACCACTACAACCTTATCCCAATGGGGATTGAACACTCGATTCATCAAATCCATAATTACTGTTGGAGTATTAGTAAGCTCAAAAAGGCATTACGGTGAACTCATAGTGACCATATCTTCTTCCTAAAGGTAGATTAGAGATGTCCTCATCTTTAACTTTGAGTTATGGCATCCGGACCTTCAAATTGATCTTAGAAGAAAAATACTCCTGTTCCTTGGAGTTGGTCAAATAGATCATCGATCCTTGGAAGAGGGTGCTTGTTCCCGATCGTGACTTAATTAAATTCTCGGTAATCAATGCATAACCTCGGAATTCCGTCCTTTTTCCTTACAAACAACACTGGGGCCTCCCCAGTGTGACGTACTAGGTCTCATAAAACCTTTGCTCCACAAGTCTTCCAATTGCACCTTTAGTTCTTTAAGCTCTGCTGGCGCCACCCGATGGGGTGCTTTTAGATATAGGTCTAGCTTCTGGAACTAGTTTGATCTCGAAGTCGATCTCCCTCCTCAGGGTAACTTTGTAACTTCCTCGGGGAAACATCTAGAAAATCTTGCACCACGAAGAACTCTTCTATGTTGGGTGGATCACTAAGATCTTTACTAATCGAACACAGGTAACCCTTGCACCCGTTACTTAGTAGCTTCCGGCCCTTTACGTAGGTTTAGATAGGACACTAATTTATACCTAAATCTCCAATAAAACAAACCTCTACTCCCGAGGCATTCCTAAGAATGATTATTCCTTCCCCGCATCTATTCTGAGCTTGAGTTAGGCTTAACCAATCTATACCCAACATTAAGATGTCCAACCTAAGGTCTACCTTCTCATGCGGGTAGCTAACAAGGGATAATATAATTGATAGGGATAATAATTATAAGGATTCCATGAAGAAGGAAAACCATATGTGACACTGAAATGAACTTGATATGAAGAAAAAGATCTTGGGTAAGTTTTTGATAATCAAATCTGTGAATTTTTAGAAGTATTGTAGAGTTTTTAGTGTCATACAAAGGAAGGAGAACCTTCAAGTTCCAGAGAGAAAGTATTTGGGTAAGTATGTCAAGATTCTTGAATTAGGAACATCAATATTGGGGATGCATGAATGGTTGACAATAGTCGCTTGGGGTGTACAAAACGTAAGTTATTGATATTGATCGAATAGTAACTTTTATTTAAGCTAAAACTTGGATATAAACTGTAGATGCTTACTGGGAAAATAATAATTACTTTGGAAAAAAGAAAAGCTGACCAAATAGAAAGCATGCTAATATAGATGTAGTTCATCATCACTGGGTAAATGAGTGGATAACTGATAAAAGAATGGCACTTTCCAGAAGGAAATTGGGAAAGGAAACGGTGTTAAATAGAAGTAAACATAACACTCATGAGCCAAAATGGTTGGTCTATAACAATGATAAACTCTCCTAGAAATTCTTGAGAATAAACAATGATTAGAATTGACAAAGCTGAATGCAGTCTTACAAGGATAAAGATGAATTTTAATAGGAGGATGCACAATATGAGTGTGAGATAAGACTCGGTTCAACAATGAACTCAAGGTATGTTAGCCATACAGAGGAGGGTTGAAGCTTACAATGGTTGCTCGTTAAAAGAGAAGGCTAGGTGGATTTTGGTACATGTATACGTGTAAAAGGGGTCAAAATTTCTAAACCTCACAATCTCGTTGGATGCCTCTAGGAAACCCATATACGTAATAAGTTTATCCCTCCAGTCCAGCTTTCCCCCTTAGTCTCGTTCTTATTCATAAATCTCTAATCCCATATTAATCTCCTAATTTCATCATGATTCTATTGCTTCCCTTTTTATTTCTCCCCTCACATTGTTTCTTACACAGAATTAGAAGTGACTATCAGTATTTCCACAACCAATGTCAAAATCCTTGTATTCGCGTTAAGGCCTCTATCATGGGTACGACGTTCATAAGAACCCTTGTTCACCTTATTGACCATTGTTATTAGACTCTTCAAACTCTTTGAACAATTAAGATAAGTATACCGTACTTCTTCCCTTTATTACTTCACGTGAATTCCTATAGAATTACATCCAAATCTGAGTTACCGAAATTGGTATGTTCTCTTGATACCTCGGAATATCGAATCCGAAGCTTGGTCAAGGGAACGTGGCCAACTACTACGATTCGTATTCTTCTGGTCATCTGGGGTTTAGTAGCCGCTCTTAACTCCCAAAAACACTATCACGTGCTAGTTCAAGGATCGGGGAATCATATATATATATATAGGTACCTACTTCTGATACTAAAACGGCTCAAACGATACGTATACTACTCGTTGGACCCAAGTTTCTACTTTAAAGACCACTACGCGTGCTTCCTCTCCCCTTGCAAGTTACTAGAGTTCGACTCATTTCCTTCATTCCAAGAATTAACTTGGCCGCACTTAAAGCATGGAACAATTATTAGTATAATCCTTTGCTTTCCATCCCACACATATACCAATTTTTTTTTTCCATGTCGACAATACATGACAGAATACATCAATATTACTGCCTCCTTATCCCCATAGAACCTATCTGTGCTTTCATCCCGTCCGTTCTAGGCGGAGGTGCAGTTTTCATTGACCGAGTCATGGCTTCCTTTAGATCTTGGGTCACTCTAGTCCCTTTTCTAGACTTATTTTCTCCTTGGCGTAATTAAATTTGACACTCATAAAATCCGGGGCTACTTGTACCTCCTTTACATAATCACGAGCATACGACGGCCAGAGGGAAAAATTTGAGGACCCAAAAGGTCGTTAAAAGGGTATGGTATCCCCTCCTCGGGAATACCCTTGACATCGTTATACTTTGGAGGTGACAACTCGAGGGTGATAGCGGTCAAAGCCATGCTCCTAACATTCGAGGCCTTTCATCATGTATATCCTGGTTATGCGTGTAGCAAGAAGTCGCGATTCTTATTTTGGAAATTCTATACGTGGGTGAACAAATAAGAGGGTCACCGAGGGATAGAAATGCTGGGCTTTCCTTACTTGATCGCGGTATTGCATTTATGAATTTTTTTTTTGTCTTAGCTTACTAAGATCTTCCACAATACTCAACCGTATTTTATGTTAATCCACGCCTGTAGCTATGTCCTTCCAACTTCGCCATTACCAGAACAGTCAAAATTTTAGGCACCAAACGCGTCGGCCGGATGCTCCTCGAAGGAGTGTCGGCGATAGCGGCTTCTAATATCGTCCGGACTCGTGGGAAGAGTGGCCAATACACAGCGCTCGACCATGTCATCGCCAGTATTCTGATTTCGGGTTAGCTTGTACAATGGGCGTCAAAACGTCTCGCAACATCTTGAGATGGACTTGAATATCGATCTTGGGCTCCATTAACATTGCGAATGGGTTGGGAAAAGGGTCACCACTGGGTTCCCTCTATATTACATATATATAACATGAACGCGAAGTTTTAGTAAACTTTAGCAAATAAGAGCTTGTTAAAATTAATAAAAGAAAAACAAGGCAAGGTCCGAGACTCAACCATCTTGAACTTTATTCGATACTAGAGGAACTCTTGTCCCTTCTTAAGATCACCATGACCTTACTTAACTATGCATTGTGCTTACTATTCAATTGTATCATATAGATGCTTTAAAACATTTCAATATACACCAATATCAAGCACTTTGCACCTCATTTGCGCCTTACAACAATCCCACTTGGAATTAGATTCATAAACTTTTCCTTGGATGTTTACACTTCTCTTTTAGGGACTAATTTAACATGCCTCATAATCTCAAGAACACTTAGCAAGCTTCACCGGTACCAAACTATTAGATTACTTTCAATTTGTACTTAAACTTCCTTAGATTTTTTTTTCCTACTAAAGCTCTATAAATCCTGGAGAAATTTCGGCAGCACTTCCCCTATAAATCGGACTATCCCATAATTTTACATAACTTCATACCTGCAAGAAAACATTTGCACTTCATATACTTATTTGGAGCTTCATGCTCAACATCCATCCCAACAAATTTCACATATTCCCAATCTCAAACCATAAGAGGCACATATACCACACATTTATACCCAAACTTCATACATTCATGTCATGCTTCCTATGAAATGCTAATTCTCCAAAGTCTTCTTATAACTCCGCTCTGATACCACAACTGTAACACTCCAACTCCCTTAACCACAAGATTATCCTTAATCATGCCATAAACCTGTGATTAGCGCAGCGGAAAAGACAAGTATTGAGGCATTATCGCCGTCCCCACTCGGGACAAGGCACACAAACCACCAACATATACATAAACCACCAAGTGAATACTACACTTAAACCCATACATAAACAATCACCGAAACCATAGATATTACACTTTATACACCCATCAAAGAAATATATATATATTAAACTTTCTCAAATGCAAATTGATCTTTGGAACCATGAAGACCACCGAGGTCGGCCAAATCCGCCCTTTAAGACTACCCTGCACGTGGAAGTTCTACCTCTGCTTATCCTTGTCTTTACTTTGGGAGCTCGGACCGCCTAAAAACAAAACATTGAAAACATACGCAAAGTGAGTGGGGAAACACTCAGTACACAAACCTCCAACACGTCAAACCGTTCGAAAACGGTTTTAGTGCCGGCATTTAAATTCATTTTGAAAATGGGGACGGGGCTAAACATTTATTAAATGGATTTGGCATAGATATAAACATATAAAAGTAGACATGATGTATATATATATATATATTTATATATATATAGAAAGTAGAGTGGTATCCCTTACGATCTGGTGCAAAGCACCTAACACGCGCACGCCCTAAACCGATCTGGAGTTTGGGTTGGGTGACTGCCATGCAGCCAGACACTGGCCAGGTCTGGTCACTCTGATCAGGAGCACCCTATAGATGAATAAAGGCTAGCACTTCACGTGACTAGCTAGAATTATACTAATATGGCGGGACCACTTTTGAAAATAGTAATGCATAACATAAATCATGATATAAATTGATATGAATGAGCATCGTAACGTGCTTGAAAGATCAAAGTTGGACAATTGGCGTACCTTGGAAAGTAGGAAAACTTGGTGGCGTGCCTCGAGCTCGGGACGGCTTGGGTGACTTGGGAACTATAATAAGAAGTTTAGAAATTGAGAACCAAAGAGGGTTCTTAGTGAGTTTCAAATGTTAAGTAAAATAGAAACTACGAACGTAATAACTTAGAAAGAAAATTTCAGGTTTTTAAGAAATAGGATTTTTAGCATAACTCGGGCTAGAAAAATCGGAATTAAACAAACGAGTACTTCTCGGAATAGGGAAAGTTAAGTTCTACAACTTTGTCAACAGAACCGAGGTCCAAAAATGAAGGGAAGGGCTTGAAAAACAGCCCGGACAGAAACAGAAGCTGTAATTTGGAAACTAAAACTTTCGGTTTGATCTTTTGATACGAAACTCATAAAGGCTTGGAAGTAAACGATGAATAGCTTAACTTATAGAATGATTTGAAGAGATCATATTGATGGAATATGGAGAATTAAGGAATGAAAGGCTAGAATGGAAATTAGAGAGTTCTTGATTTTTCGGATATATCGTCAAGCGACGAAGAAGAATTTATAACGATGGATTATTGGATTTTGGAAGTGTTTGAAAGGTGAATTGGAATTATGCATTAGAGAAGGAATAAGTCCTCGGATCATAATGCTTCAAAGGGCTTTTATACTAATTATGCAATCCACAATCCAACTTAAAGTCGATTATTTCATTATGTAACTTGATCTTTCAACCTTAACTATGATAACATAACTTTGATAAGTAACATTAACCTCCAAAAGATAGCATTTTCTACTTAGAAAACACCTCTTGAATATTCTCATATTGACCAAAGAGTCTCTAAACAATTAGAATCCCTTACATGATTGGAATTGGATCACAAAATCTCAAATTTATAAAACATTTTCTGGGCAGAAACTCAACTGACATGCTTCACTTCCGACCCTATATCTTGCACTCCCGATATCCGATGAACGCAAACCATACATTTTCGAAAAGCTTAAAAGATCACCTAAAACTTTTATGTTTACCACTGGAACCAATAAAATCTCTAAATGGACGGAAAATAGTCCTCAAGTTACTGACTCAGAATCGTATATACTTTGCATCCCTTCACGGTTTCGCTCATATCTCGGGCTACACATGTCGGATTCTCGAAATTCTAAAACCCATAGTTAGATAATGACTTAAGCTATCTTTTTAAGTAAAAATCTGGGCTAAACTCCCACTTTTAGTCCTCTGTAAAAACTAGATTTGTACCCAGAAACTTATTTGACCCCCTAAACCAACATGCATGATTTTCCTTGTCTCCAATTTGTATCAATTCCCAATTAAACTTCAAATTAACTAACATCCATGGATTTTCCAGAAATTAAACTCTTAAACTTGCTTAAACATGACCATAGAACTCACATGCAACAAGCTATTTCAAACATTCAACAAGAATACCACATCAAACACTCAAAATCAACCCCAAATTTACATGTATCAAACCCAAATTCAAACCCTAATTTAACCACCATATAAATTCATGCTTAAGAACCTTAAAAGAGATGAAAAACATCAAAGATACACAATTTAAACATGAAAATCAGATTAGGAATATAAAAGCTTGAGTTAGGGTTTGGATATTTATACCACTTGGAGAAGAAATTGAAGAAGAAAACAAGAGAGGAGGGAAGGAGTGGCTCGGCCACCACCGGACCACCACCGGCTTGGCCGGCCGATCGCCGGAGAAAGGGGAGGAAGAGGAGGGTTTGTGATATTTGTCTGAAATGAAATTGAAATAAACCCATTCTAACTTAACCCCTTTATATAAATAACCCTCTTAATCTAATTAACTTATCCAATAGGTAATTAGGCTAGACAAAGGTAATTGAAATTAAGCTAGACAAAATAAATGGTATTGACTAAATAAAATTAATAGATATAAAACTTGATAAAATAGTTTAGTTGTAAACCTAAATAAAATTACTTAGAATTAAATTGGGTAAAAAATTAACTAGTATTGAACCACAGAAAATAAATTGGTAGGATAACACTAATAAAATAAATTGAACAATAAAATGTAATTAGGAAGGTTGGATGACATAAATCGTGATCGAAATGGACATTAAAATTGATATAACCTTCCTCGGTTAAAAGCGTAAAATCGAGAATAATAAAATAAATTATATAACTTATCGTAAAAATATTCATAAACTCGTACTAATATGTATAGCTTTACACACATCCGAGATGACATATAATTAACCCATTTATCCATCGCCTTGCTCTACGTTGTCTAAGACATTATCCGCTAACTTTGTTTGATTTATTAGTCAGATTTTTTGGACCTAAGGACAACTAATCATTACAAGAGGCCAAATAAAGTCAAGCATGGCGAATCAAACCTAAATCAAGGAGCACAAATCAGAGTTTCTCAATTCGGATGGGCCCCATCCACATGCCGAGTGTTTTAAGGAGAATCCGTATTTTGAGCTAACGACTCAGACTTAATTCGAGCCATGTTGATTGCCATGCGGACTAAAATAAGGATTGACAGGACCGACAACCCTCCTTTCTACTTTGTTTTTTTTATTTAACTACCAGAAAGTAGGTATCATAAAGTATTGAATAAACCCAACAATGAGCGAGTTATAATTGATTTATGGACTTAATTGCCAAATCTAATATGGTTGGGCCTAACCACGGGTCAGTCATAAGTGTGACAGATTCGATAATTAACTCAATAAATTAATTTACTCTAGCCCCATGATAATTATGTAGTCTATAACTTTACCCACTAACTTTGATTTAACTTAATTAGGTTTATTGGACCTTCGTTAAGAAAATGTCGTAAAAGGCCATATAGAATCATCAAAGGCGAATTGAGTTTACTTTATGGACCAAGATAATTAACCTTTATTGGTAAATGGGCCCAACCACTGGGTCAACCATAATTTTTGAGGTTAATTAACTTAGTTGGTAAACATGATTCTTCTCAACCCAATGACTACTATATGGACTAGAACAACACTCCTAAACTTGGGTCGACTCTTTACAAAGAATTTAAACACATAGCACATAACATACATATGAACAAGGGGTATCCTAAACCAAGGCTCTATGTACAAAAGGATTTTTTGGCTGGATAAGGCTTAGCGGCTCATGTACTCGCCCCGGTACATTCTTGTTGAAAAGGCAACTTGAATGTGTGGGGTGTTGCTCTTGGAGGCTCGAGTGGATGTGGTGACTAATGCTCTCTTGGTGTAAAGGCACCAATTGAGTATAGCCGGTCCAACATCCAATGGGTTATTTTTGTGGTTTAAAGAGAAAAAGCCTAAACCATCGATTTTCGTGCTCACACGACATATTACATGTCAAGGGAGTGCCCCAGTATATGCAATGCATTATGCCTAAAAAGAATGACTTAATAATATAAAGTAAAAATCCATTTTCCTTCCGAAAGTTTTAAACCACACAAAACTTTTTTCAAGTTTTACACACTTTAGAAAACACCGCAGTGGAGTCGCCAAAAATCCAGTGGACATTTTCTCTCGCCGTTCGGGCTTCCGAACGTCCACGTGGATTAGGGAGTGATTTGGTGATTCGTGCTCGGGTTTAACCTTTGAAAACTCTTTAAGGAATTAATTGTAATGTTCGGTTGTAGAAATTGGGTATCCTAAGTAAGGGTTGTTAAATCCATAGGGATGATGTGTCAGGTTACTAAGGAAATTGGTTTGGTAAGGTTTTCAATATACAGGAAGCAGTAAATAATTAAACTAAATTAATTATGAATTGAAAACAATGGAAACTAAAGAAAGCATGAATTAAAAACAAAACCTAACTACTAGAACAAGAACAAGAAACTAAACAAGAAACCAAAAGCATAATCAAGAAAGCAATTAAAAACTTTAAAAGTAAAAACTAAATTAATTATTGAATCTAAAGCAGAAAACATTAACCTGAAGGTTTGATCTTTACTCTAATCTTGAATCTTTCTCCCGAACAAACAAGAAAGGTGTGATTTGGATTACTAAGATTGCTCGAATTCTCACGTGAAGGGAGAATTCGAGAAACCTTAATCCCCCGCTTCACTAAAATATGGAATTTTTGTGGAACTAATACTAATGAAATTGAGAATGGCAAAGCAGAAAGTAAAGAACAAGAAAGAACAAGAACTTGAATTAATCTTGAAAGAGAATGTGCTTATAATCGAGGAATGAAAAAAACTTAAAGAAACTTAAAGAAAACACGGAAAGCCTAGCCAACACGGTCCGTAGCAGGTCCAACACGGTCCGTGTTGGCCTACCACGATCCGTGGTAGCTGGCACGGGCTGCCCGTGGTGTGCGTTGTTTCTTCCGTTTTCGCTCCTTGAGTTTCAGCTAGCCAACACGGTCCGTGTTGTGTTAGGCTGACCCGGTCCGTGTTGGACCTGTTTTTGTTGCGGATGTTGGATTTTTCAGCACTTTTGATTCCCTTTTTCGCTTTTCCTTTGATTTAACCTCCAAAACACAAAATCATCATAACTTATTCATAAATAGGGGATTAAAACAAGCAAAAACCCTTTATTAATGATATCAATTTGGCTCGAAATAAGACGGAACAACACACATACACAAGGGTTTGCTCACCTTGAGCAAACTAAAACAAAAATAAAGAGAAACTAAGCTACCCTAACTTACTTTCGTAGGAATTACGGTTATATTTAGCGTATGCAACAAGCCCTTTAAACCCCTTAGCAGCCCAAGTGGATGAGGAAGGTCTCGTGATGGTTTATAGACGCAATACTCCCAAAAGCAAAGAAAAAGAAAGAAATGAAAAGAAGATAAAGAAAACATAAAAACTAAAGAAAAAAAGGAAAGAGAAACACTTTGAAATGGTAAGAGGCGAAATCAAGAAAAGGATCAGCACAAAGGAGGTTCACACACATGGTTGTGAAGCTAACTACTCAAATAATGCACTCACTCAACTTAGAACAATTAATAACCACTATCAAGGAAACAAGCTAGATGGGTTTCTCGTGCTCAAGTGCAGTGTTTCTTGGCTTGTTTTTGTTTAAGTCAAGGCTTAATCGATTAGAAATAACTAATCAAACATCCATGCTCATTTATTTAATGAATTATATTGGTGGTTCCCTTCTCTATTTTGTGTCGCCCTTGGCTTGGTGAGACCCGCAGGTTACATAGATAAAGGTTCCCCAATTATTGTCATTAATCTTTTTGGTGTTGGATTTTTCGAGAATTGAACGGCCCTAAAAGGAGTCTACTGTTCCTACATAGATCCTTTCCATACACAAACAAGGTGTTTAAGGAGTGTGAGTGTCGTACCACTCACACCGATCTATGTGGGTGTACCAACAATTTTTAGAATTTCTTCGATCACTATTTGTTTTGCGTTAGCATTTTCGGGAATTAAACGGCCCATGAATGGGGATTACCCTCCCAACACAGGCTACTCCATGCGCATATAAAGTGCTTAAGGGGTAAGAGCGTCGTACCACTCATACCAACCCGTGTAGCTGTAGTAACTTTTTTTTTATTTTTCCAATGTTTTTTATTTTATTTTATTTTATTTTATTTTATTAGAGCATGGATATTCAAGAAGGTAAAAATTTCCTTCTAAACCAAAACCATCACATTAACTCACCTAGAAGTGATTTTCTAAGGATACCACATAGTTGCAAATACAGGTGAGGTGATTATGTTTAGGAAAAGCAACAATAAAGCTTAAAGCCTATCAAGTATTCACTAACTATTCCTAACTAAGCAATTGCACTATTCTAGCAATCAACAACACAACCATATATAAATTACCTCTAGCCGATAAAAGTTTTAAAAAATTCTCCTAATTTCAATAATACTAAAGTTGTTTCTCTTCCAAAAATTGGTAAGGCACTTGTGCAACACCACTACCACACAAAAACTCTACAATGTCCGCATTGTGAAATAAGGTGACACCACACACAAAAGAAAAACTCAAAAGAAAAGAAAAACACAAGTCGGCATGCATGCCACCCCCACTCTCACACAAAAAGGTTACAAAGTCCTCATTGGTATAGAAATAAAGGTAAGGAAGCACACCAAAGAAAAGAAAAGAAACACACCAAGAGAAAACAAAATAAGAAAAGAAAGATAAGGAAGGATATTACCTGGTTGGGTACTGAATCTATGGAGCATGAGCCACTCCATCTCACCTCAAGATATCGGGTACCATCTCAAAACCATTCAATGTCCGTAGTAACAAGTCATGCATTCTTGAAAGCATCTCAGAGTGGTGAACATAAGAGCACAATCTCAAAATTTCATCAGCAAACGTTAGTGCTCTTAACAATTTATTGAATGCCTTAGAAAAGTCAGTGAAATGATGGACTACAGGAACGTACTCAACTTTCCTAGCCACCGTAAATGTAGATATGACAAATGAATCCTCCCAGAATTCATCCACTTTAGGTTGAAAACAAGAGTCAGAATCATGGTTCGGAGAATCACAATGTGAGCACGAAGGATGAGACTCAACAACATCGGATTGAGGAGGTGTAGACACCGAAGTTTGTACCAGGGCAAGTGTACAAATCAAGCATAACAAGAAAAGAGGCTAGCGTGAAAGAAAATCCAAAGGACAATCCTCAATCAAAAGCTATCGGGCCAACCCACCACAAAAGCCTTCATTTTCCACCTTTTCCATATACATATGCCCACCATTTCAAATCCCATTTTTTCCACAAATCTTGTTGGCCTCATTTCTTTTGATGAGAGTAAAGTACACATCATAAGCTTTCCAACGCCTTTTGAATTGCCTCAATCGGAGTCCGGATGAAAGAATTATAGCCGTTCGACGTTGCACTTAGCCAGTTTTATAACCCATGCGAGTTTTAACATTTTCCAAGCCTAGAAAGCAGACCCCAGTCGCGCGCCCCGGCCCAGAGAGCTCAAAACCCGCCTAGGGTTTGATCCGGCCCAAAAAGATCAAAACTCGCCTAGGCTTTGGGCGAAGTAGCAGACGACGCCGTTCAGAGCCACGTCACTGATCGGTGTGCTAATATTATCAAAGCCCGCCTAGGCTTTGATGATTCTGGCGCCAAAAGAAAAATTCTGCATGCATGCAATCCCCTGATTTTTGCCCACGTGATTTGACCTCCCTTGACCACCCCAAAACCCGCCTAGGCTTTGGCCTCTGATGGCATGATTTTTGGGGTATGTCCCCCACCTTTTCCCTCCAAAATCCATACTCCTTCACCTATATATACCCCATCCATTCCACGCTCATTCCACCCTCATTTCACCAACAATCATCATCTACTATCACTTACTCTACTCTCATTTTTACCACACTTCCACTCTCTCAAATTCTCTTCATAGTTCTATTCTCCTATTACCACCATAATCATATTCTTCACAACCATATAACCATCCATACACCACTTTTCCTAAACCATCCACATTTCTCATCCGGGTTTCAAATAAAGGGGCAACTCAAGGGATCAAATTCTTCGTCGCTACACCTTAAGCAAGGTTCGATTCTTTGATTTAAATTATTGTATTTAATCATGTAATCCTTTATTTATTTCCGCGCTTGTACATATTTTGTAAAATAAAAACCGCTTTGTTTTATATTGCATGAATCGAATAATAATTCCGCGAAATTAATCAAACTTCTCCCAGCTCTCTTTCTTTTCAATGTTGATTTTAGTAGAGTTTGTTTTATAACAGGCGGATTCGAGAGTTCTTATAACTCTCGAATTCGTAACCTTACCCCCGAATCTAGAAATCGGGTTCGTAGACCGGAGTCTTTCTTTTTTTTTTTATGGTTTAACGATTTCCATCGGCTAGCGACTCTTTTACAATTTTACAAATTCGTTTAATTATTTAAAGTATTCAATTTCTTACACAAAATTAATTTAAGAAAATAATTTAATTCATGTCCAATATTTATCCAAGGAGGGTCCCGAGAGAAATGGGTCAGAAAATGATAAAACCTAGGCGGGTTTTATCATTTTCAACCCAATTTCTTTTTGGGCCAAAGAGATCAGTGGCCCAACGTGGAATCTGCTAAAACATAGGCGGGTTTTAGCTGATTCCAGTGGCCCACTGGTTCTCTTTTGGGCCTAGATTTATTAATTGGGCTGGGACTAAATTATTGTTAAATTAATTTAGGTAATTATGGATAATTTAAATAATAAAAAATGGGTTTGTAAATAAATAAGATTTCATCACCTCGAAAACGAATTTCGAAAAATAAAAATATCCTTATTTAAGGGTTAAGAAACCTTAGTCGGCTCCCGATCACAAATGTAACGCATCCGCGAAAATAATTTCCCTGAACGGGAATTTTCCGGGTCCTACAGATTGGCGACTCCACTGGGGACTTAAACTTTAAAGAGAGGGTAAAACTTGAAAAAAATCATATTGATTTGAAAAGTGTAAAAGGGAGAAGTTAATTTATTTTGCGACTTTATTATTCTTTTAGGCATCCCTTGCATACCGGGCCACTAATCGGGTCTTTTGACACGTCAGCACAAAGGCGATGGTTTAAGTTACCTAGGATTTCCCATGAGAGCGGGAGGCCACTACTATGGGGATGAACTCTACATCTCTAAGCATTTGGTCGCTCCTCTCCCGATGTCACACTCCGAGAGCTTCCTTGAAGTTCTTTGAGAAATACCCTAACTGCTTACCTTATGGTATGAAGAACCGAGGCGAAGGCATGCAGTAGGCTATATACCCAACCATAAAATTCCATGAATTTAGAGCCTTGGTTTAGGGTACCCTTTTCATGTGTATGCTATGTGCTATGTGTATCCCTCCCCTTTTCTTGTCTTTTTGTAAAGAGTCGACCCTAGTTTTGAGATTTTGTTCTAGTCCATATAAAATTCATTGGGTTGAGAAAAGGATTATTTATTGATTAATATAGTTAACTCAAAGGCATTTTGGTTAGCCCAAGTGGAAGGGCCCATTTATGTTGAAAGTTGATTATCTTGATTAATAAATAAAAGATTGACTCACCTTGATGATATTATATGGCCCTTTATGAAATTCTCTTAACAAAGGTCCAAAAAAAATTAATTAAAAGTCTAACAAACTTAATGGATAGCGTCTTAGACTGTATAATAGTCACTAGGCTTGAGTAAATTAATTTATTGATTTAATTAATAAATCCATCATATTTATGGCCGGTCCGTTGTTAGGCCCAACCATATTGGATTTGCCAATTAAGCCCATAAATTAATTATGACTCGCTTATTGTTGACTTTATTCAGTCCTTTACAATATCCATTTTCCTTGAGTAAATAAATAAAGCTTGTTGTATTGCTATGTGTAAATACGTGTTTGTATGTTGAGTCTTCATTAGATCGGACCTAATTTTGAGATATTGTTTTAGTCCGCGTAATAATCGTTGGGTTGAGAAGAAATAAATTTATAAACTCGATTAATTAACCTTAAATTTCACGGTCGGCCCGGTGGTGGGGCCCATCCATTTTAAAGGTTAATTATCTTTGTTTACACCTTTGATGATTTTATTCGGCCCTTCTCAATATTCTCTTACTCATGGTCCAAAGAAAATTGATTAATAATCAAACAAAGTCAGTGTGTGTTGTTCTATCCCGCGTAATAGTCTCAAGGTTAGAGAAAATAAAATTATAAATTTGATTATTAAGTCTAACAAATCCATGGTCGGCTCGTTGTTAAGCTCATCCATGGTGGAATTAATAATTGAGTTTATAAGTATGTTTTAACTCGCCTTTTGATGGCTTTATTCGGTCCTTTACAACATCCACTCTCCTTGGGTTAAATAAATAAATGTTTTGGGTCGCAAAAAACAAAGTGTGTAAATAGAAGTCAAGTTGTCAATGTGTTCAATATTATTCTAGTCCGCATAATAGCCAACATAGCTTGAGCTGTCTGAGTTGTTGGGCCAAGTTACGGATTCTCCTTAAAATGGTCGGCATGTGGATTAGGCCAATCCGAATTGAGAAACACTGACTGAAGCCTGTCAACTCATGATCCACTCGCTATGTTTGACTTTATCCGGCTCTTTATAATGCTCTTGTTGTAAAAAGTGTTGTTGTTGGTTATGACCCGTAAACCTGTTGTTTCCTGAGTCTAGGTATCTTACAATAGTCTTACATGAGTCTTAGTTTCAGAGTCTGCATGTAAATATCTTTCAGTCTTTAGAGAGTCTACAAGGTCGTGTCATATGTGAGTCTTTTCTTAAATATATGTGTTCTGTTGTTGGAAGTCTAAACCTGGGTCATGGGTGAGTCTTTGGTCTAGGTCATAAGTGAGTCTTTTCATTGGTTAATGTGTTTTAGAAAGTCCTGTGTGAACCCATATCATGGGCGAGTCTTTGTTCTAGAGTCAGGATATGCGTGTCTTTTTCTTTAGATAGTATCATATAAGGTCTAGAATGAATCTTTGTGTTAGTGTCTGCATGTAAGTATCTTGCATTCTTTAGAAAGCATCATATAAGTTCTAGGGTGAATCTTTGTGTTAGTGTCTGCATGTAATTGTCTTGCATTCTTTAGAACGCATTATATAAGGTCTAGAATGAATCTTTGTGTTAGTGTCTACATGTAAGTGTCTTGCATTCTTTAGAAAGCATCATATAAGGTTTAGGATGAATCTTTGTGTTAATGTTACATTCATTAGAAAGCATCATATAAGGTCAGGATGGGTCTTTGTGTTAGTGTCTGCATGTAAGTGTCTTGCATTCTTTAGGAGGTCTCATACACGTTCGCAGGGCATGTTAACCCATGTCATGGGTGAGTCCTTTTCCAGAGTAAACATATGAATGTCCTGCATTATAGAAGTCTCCTATAGGGTCTACATCATGCAAACCCATGTCATGGGTGAGTCGTTAAGTCTTTTTCTTGAGTTAGCATGTAAGCGTTCGTCGTCTCAAATAGGTTCATAGGTCATGAAAACTCATGTCATAAACAAGTCTGTGTCTAGAGTCATCATGTAAATATCCGTCTTTTTCTTAAGAAGTCTAGTGTAAACCTATGTCATGGGTGAGTCTTTTCGCGTGTTGGCATATCATATGAGTGTGTCTTTTTAGGAAGTCTAATGTAAACTCGTGTCATAAGTTAGGTATTCCGGGGCAGCATATAGGCATTTGCACTTTAGGAGGTCTCATATAGAACATGTAGACCCATGTCGTGGGTAAGTCTCTTTCTTGAGTCGGCATATAGAAGTATTGCATCCTAGGAAGTCCCATATAGATTAGTTAGCTCTTTCAAACCCATGTCCTGGGTGAGTCTCTCCCGCGTCAGCATATAGTCATTTTTTCATCTTAGGAGGTCCATATAAGTCGTTTAGGTCATGCATGCATTGGGATGTGTTTTGTTTTTTCATTTGTCCAGTGTCAGGGTCAAGGCATGAGTTAACCATAAAAGGAATATTTGGGATGATGGGAAATTCTGCAACTACCATAGATCCCGAGGGAACAACATGGAGAGTTGTTAAACTTTGAAGCACATGATCCATTCAGGTAAACTACCCCCACCGAAAGCAACACAGAGGACTGGACATAACATGGATGCTCCGTACGAGGACAAGGAGGGCACATCATCAAAGGAGCTCTAGAAGTAGCTATAGTCTTGGTTGTCAAGCATTTCATGCTCAGAGTCTGTTATAGTCAGTTCTTCATTCATTTCTTTGCTCTTGTTGCTATGTGATCAAACAGAGTTTTGTGCTTGTGCTTTTGACTTGAGTTGAGAAGTTCTCTCATCTATCCATCATCCGTGCAAACCAAGTCTGACAAATTTCATTTTCTCTTATCCTTCCATCTTTGTTGTATACCTCATTCCTATCTTTTATTTTATCAAATCCAGGGTTTAATTAACGAAGAAAAGAAAAAAAAAAGAGAGAAAAACAAAAAAAAAAAAAGAAGAAAAAAAAGAGAAGCCAATCTGCACTCGTCAAGCAGGTTGGGCAAAAGGAAAGAAGACCAAAATCATCAGTCTTTTGAAAATGGACATCTCTATGCTCCTAACCAAATGTGCCGAGGACAGGGGGCTTGAACCCAACCTTCATTTGACCACCCATATTACCCCCATTTTTTCATCCAATCCCGACTTACCACATACCACTCACATCTTTAACCTCTCCATCAAAGCTCGACCCTTTTCAAACCCTTAACCCAATCCAAAAGGTGTGCTATGACCAAAGAAGAATAGGAGTCAACCCATGAAGGAGTTTGAAAAAACCTTAGCATTGACCAACCTGGTCATTCTCCTCATGATCAATCCATATCTACCCCAAAGCCAAAAGATGTGTTGTGACTAATGTCATCAGAAAGGAGTCAATCCCATGGAGAAGAAAGTCGAAAAAAGAGAAGAAAGCAAAGGGAAAAAAGTGAAAGCAAAAATAAAAAAGAAGCAAAAAAAACAAAAACAAAAAAAGAGTGAAAAGTGAAAGCAAAAAAAAAAAAAAGAGGAGCTAGAAAAATGGAGTTCAAAAAAAAAACTTTGAGGAGGAAATGAAATAAGGAAAAGGAAGAAAGAAAGAAAAAAAGGGGTTAGAAAAGAATAAGAAGCGAGAACGCGAAAAATAAGAGTCATGCACACCTTAGAAAATCTCGTCTCAAACCTTCACCTCATCATCCATACACCTCATCCTTCTATAACCTTCACAAACCTTTCATCCATCTATAACTTGCATATGAACCCTCAAACCTTCATAACCATCTTTTCTAACCGTTAAGCCTTCCTCGAGGCACTATCCATCAAAGTTGCGCTTAAAGAACTGCGACTGGCCTGATTCCACCTCGGATACGTAGGAAAACCTCTTTGAGGCCCGGCCGCTGCAAGGAGCATCCTTTGTCCTTAAATTGTTGGTCTTTGAGAGAAGAAAAAAATAAAAAGAGAGGCTAGCTTGGAATCTCAGGCTAGGCAAAAGGAGAGTGAGAGAATAAGAGAGGCTAGCCTGAAAACCCGTCAGGGCAGGCTAGGCAAAAGGAGAGGAAACCCTGGACTCTATCTTTCATCATCATCAACCCTCCATCTTCCTTCTGTCAGACTTGGACATCATTCCATAACCATGTTCCAACCTTTTCCCAAGAGATGATGTCTATCCCATTTGACCATCTCTTCAAGACACGATCATTCTTGAGTGTCTCCCTGTATCATTCATCAATAAACCCTCATCGACCATCCCTTTCAACCCTTTCTAAAGAGATGATGTCTATCCTTTTGACCATCTCTTCAAGACACGATCATTCCTAAGTGTCTCCCTATATCATTCATCAATAAACTCTCATTACCATCCCTTTCAACCCTTTCTCAAGAGAGATGATGTCTATCCCTTTGACCATCTATTCAAGACACAATCATTCTTGAGTGTCTCCTTATACCATTCATCAATAAAGCCTCATCTACCATCCCTTTCAACCCTTTCTCAAGAGATGATGTCTATCCCATTTGACCATCTCTCCTCCCCCTTCAAGACACAATCATTCTTAAGTGTCTCCACATCCCCTTCATTAATAAACCATTGTCAACCATCTCTTTCACCAAACATCTTCCAACCCTTTTTAGCCTTTTCATCCCATCTCACCCTTTGATGACTTTTCTAGCTCACTCATCAATGCAAGTACGAGGCTCTGTGTGGCTTATTTCTCAACAAGAGTGTTCACATCATATCATCGGCTAACTGACAACCGCATGATCATGAGCAGACTCAGAAACAAGCTACTCTAAACTGGGGGGCTCGCGCTACCTTTGTGACATGAGTCAAGACATTTATCGGAGAAAGCTTCTAAGAGGGACACCTACTCCCTATTGTTCGATTGTAATTTTTGTGGTTTTATAAGTTAAGGTTGTCGGTCCACAGGGATGGGTGTTAGGCTTGATTAAGGTAATCGGTTTGTGGAAGGGGTTTTTCTCAATGCGGAAAGCGGTAAATTATGTAAATTAAGCAATAAACTAACCTAGACATGATAATAATTAAGAAAGCAATAAAAGATGAAAGCAATTAAAAGCATGAAATTAAGAAAGCAATTAAACTAAAACTAATATGAAATTAGGAACAAGAGACTATACCTTTGATGATCTAAACTTCAATTAAATCCTTCACCTTAAACTTTCTCCCGAACAAATAAGAAAGCGTGAATTGGATTACTAAGAATCCCCAAATCCCCACTTGAGAGTGGAATTTGTGACCCTTAGCCCTCCTCCTCACTAATAGTTGGATTGTTTTGTGGCTGAACTAAAATTATACCTAAACAAAGCCCTAAGAAAACTGACTTTAAGAAACTCTAATCTGACCTTAACAAAACCCAAAGAAATCCTAAAACTAAACCTATTAAAGACCTTAATAACCCTAATAAACTAACCAAGACCTAACAGATAAACCCTAAGAACTGACTAAGAACCCTAATAACAATATTTAGTAGCTCTCATAACATTTGCATTTACTTAACCAAAACAGAGCTAACCCGATTACACTAATACTAACCTAAGAAACGTCTTAACCCAAAACTGTAAAAAGATGGAAATATTGCAACCTTACTCCCTACTGCTGATTGACTGAACAGAGGAAGAAGGAAATCAAGACCTAACTCCTACTGCCCATTGATCGAACAGAAGAAGCAAAAGGAAAATGAAGCTGGAAAAAACGAAAGACAGAAATCAGAGGAGAAAGACGAGCAAGACAGAACAGGGCATCGAGAAACACAATACCCAATCGCACACAATCATCAAGATCTTTCAAAAACCCAGAACATTCAACCAAAATTCGAACAACGCATTAAAATCAATCGGAAATCAGATTTCAAACTCAGAAAACCATAAAAATCAACCCAATGCATTCAAATCCATAACATTCAACACAAAACCAAATAAGGAGCCGAATACAATTAAAACCTAGAATCGATTTGAAAGGAAAACTGAAAATAGGGATTCAAAACTGAAAATAAAAACAAGAATTAAACCTAATCTAATTCTAACCCTAAAATGAAGGCCGAAACCTCCCTGCATGCCTTTCGAATCTGCTCCTTCCTCCTCTTTTATAGTCGAAACCGATCTCCTCCCTTCAATCCAAGCCGTCGATTCTCTTCAAGATGGATGGTGTAGATGTAATCGATGGTTAGACAGAAGATGGTCTGCGTTGATGATGGTGTGTGCACCTCTTCTTCGTTGGTTGTCAACTGAATCTGCAAAAGGAGAAAGAGAGTGAGTGACTGAGAAATTCGTGAGAAAATGAGAAAAGGAAGAGAAGAAGAAGAGATGAGATGGAAGAGATGAACGAGATGAGAAGATGAGAGAAGGAAATGGTGGAGGTTGAAGTTGGTTTGGTGGGGTGCGTTTGGCTGCGCAAAGAGACAGAGAGAAAGAGAACCAGAGAGGGAGAAAGGGGAAAGGGACGAAGGCAAGAAAGAAATGGGAGAATGAGGGAATTAGGGTTTGGTGGGTGTTTTTATTCGGCTGGGGTAAATGGGGCGGGTAGTTGGGTTTCTGGGTTAGGCGGGTTTTAAAGTTAGGGTATGGGTTAGGCGCTGGGTTTTGAGGAATTGGGCCAGGTATTGTAGAGGTTGGATTGGGCCGAGAAAGATGGGGAAAGAAGAGAAAGGGAAAGGGGAAGGACTTGGACTGATTTTTAATTAGGATTAGAAAGACTTAGAATAGGGTTTTATTATTTATTTCTAATATTTACATTTTTGTTTCATATTAATGATAATAATAACTAAAATAATAAAAAGCTATAAAATCTAATAAAAGGGTAAAAACACAATAAAACCACTAAAATAGTTATTAAAGACAAGCAAATATACCCTATAAAAGAGAAGAAATTCGGCTCGAAACGAGGCGGAACACCTATCCTACAAGGTTCTGCGTCTTCATTCTCATAAAATAGTGGTCTCATCAAGAAAAAAGAGAGAGAAAGAAAAAGAGAAAGAAAAGAAAGAAAAGAAAAAAAAGAAAAAAGAAAAAAAAGAGCGGCTAACTTGAAAACCCGTCAGGGCAGGTTAGGCAAAAGGAGAGTTTGAGATTCATGACTAAGGTCTAGGCTTTCTCCTATTCCATGGTCCCCATGCCTTATCACGTCAATCACATCGAAACTGGAGGCTTGTAAATCTCGAGGTGCTCTCCAAAGTAGGAAAGTGTCATCAAGAGTCTACGCCAAACTGGGGGCTTGTCATACATCAACATACATTTGCAAGCAATCAAGGTCATCTACATGATCATTCAAGAAGCACATTCTTCAGGCCTGTTGCCTCCATCATTGTTCCCTAGATCGAAACATTACTCATCCTGAATCTTCCTGAAATTCCCCACGAGTGGCCTTGATCCTTAGAAAGCATCGTCTTAGGGTGTCATGGTTTTAGGAAAGCATTGTCTTAGAAAGCATTGTCTTAGAGAGTCATGGTTTTAGGAAAGCATTATCTTAGAAAATCATTGTCCAAGAAAATCTTTGTCTAAAATTAGAGTCGGGAGGTTGTCTGCATGTAGAATTGCATGTGTAGAACAACATAAAGCATCATACGTGTGTCCTGTCTAAGCATAATAGGTTTGCATTGCATCCATATGTCATGTCAGAGTCACATTGCATCAAGTCAATTTGTCATGCATTGAGTCAAGTTAATTTGTCATGCATCAAGTCAGTCTATCATGCGTTGAATCAGTCTGTTGTGCATTGAGTCAGTCTGTCATGCATCAAGACAGTCAGTCATGCATTAAGTCAGTCTGTTATGCAATGAGTGAGTCTGTCATGCATTGAGTCAATTTGTCATGCATCAAGTCAGTCCGTCATGTATCGAGTCAGTTTGTCATGCATCAAGTCAGTCTGTCATGCATTGAGTCAGTCTGTTGCGCATCAAGTCAGTCTGTCATGCATCCAGTCAGTGTGTCCTGCATAAAGTCGATAGTCGTGCATAAATGCATGAGTGCATGAATGCTTGTGTCAAAACAAAATTGCATACTAGTTGCATGCATACTAGCATATCTGAAAAAAAAAAGAAAAAAAAAGAAGAAGAAGAAAGAAGAAGCAAAGAAGTGTCACATCGTTGCTCCAAGAAGGCAACACTGGGGGCTGTTCAAGCCCAATCAGACCTGTCGACATGGTTTCCAATCACTGAGAGCAAGATTAGAGTAATTCTCTAATCCAACTCTTGCTAGATAGATTAGCATTCAGTCAAGTCATGCATCATCAGCCAGACACGAACGACGCATGTCCAACACGTATGATGGACATAATCTTCACTTGACTAATATGGATCAACGACCGGACGAATTCAAGAATCCATTCCCCACAGTGAAATTTTGGCACCTATGCGCCTGAAGCAAAATTTAAGGGTCATTGGGAGAGTTTCGGTGAAGTTCCTCAGCATCAGGTGTCCATTATTCAGAGCCGCCAACAGAGCTCGTCACAATCGCAGCAATAAGAGCGATCAACATCGGAAAAATCCATTGGGCACCATCATCTGCCTCGGGAAAAGTCGTTGGGCATCTTCGTCAATCTGCCAGACATGTAATTCTCCGTATCTCTAACCATTGTTCAAAATAATCTGACATTCTGCTTTGGTTTCTGTGCAGGGAGTCATCACAGACACCAGGTCGCCGCTAAAAGGGACCACCGCCATCAAGCTGCCGCATAAAAAGTCGCCAGCTCACAGGTCGCCGACAAAGGGACCGCCACCATCCAGCTACCGCACAAAAGGTCGCTGTCATCATCATCAGCACTTAGGGTCGTCGGCAGAGTTTCGATGCAGTCCCAATCTCCGAGCCATCGGCATCGTGCCCGGTGAAGTCTCAATCTCCGAGCCATCGGCATCGTGCCCGATGAAGTCTCGACCCCCAAGGCCATCAGCAACGCGCCTGATGAAGTCCTTCGGCATGAAAAATGGCCACCATCATCAACATCGACATCAGGAAAGACTGGAATCGACACTGGGAAAGACTAGAACCAACACCGGGAAAGACTGGAACCGACATCGGGAAAGACTGGAATAGACACTGAGAAAGACTGGAACCGACACCGGGAAAGACTGGAATCGACACCGGGAAAGACTGGAACCGACACCGGGAAAGACTAGAAAGACTAAAATCGATTCCGGGAAAGACTGGAATCGACACCGGGAAAGACTGGAACCGACACCGGGAAATACTGGAGTCGACACCGGGAAAGACTAGAATCAACACCGGGAAAGACTGGAACCGACATCGGGAAAGACTGGATTCGACACCGGGAAAGATTGGAACCGACACCGGGAAAGACTGGAAAGACTAAAATCGACACCGGGAAAGACTGGAATCGACACCGGGAAAGACTGGAACTGACACCGGGAAAGACTGGAATCGACACTGGGAAAGACTAGAAAATTCCATCAACCGTCGGCATCGTGTCCGAGAACAAGTAAGGCGTCATTCTCGCCCGAGATCAACATCGAATCATCCACAGTCAAGTAGAGCATCATTCTTGCTCGAGATCATCTCAAAGGAGGCGCATGCCGCTTGTAACCGCGATGTAGGACTCAGCTTCCAAGCATCAAATCAGGCTTTGCAAACCAAAGTCATATCCTCAAACTACTTTGACCTTCGTCCTATTCGGACTTGATCAAAGTGCGGGCTCTCTATAGACACCAAATTTTGTACCGGGACAAGTGTATAAATCAAGCATAACAAGAAAAGAGGCTAGCGTGAAAGAAAATCCAAAGGACCATCCTCAATCAAAAGCTATCGGACCAATCCACCACAAAAGCCTTCATTTTCCACCCTTTCCATATACATATGCCCACCATTTCAAATCCCATTTTTTCCACAAATCTTGTTGGCCCCATTTCTTTTGATGAGAGTAAAGTACACATCATAAGCTTTCCAACGCCTTTTGAATTGCCTCAATCAGAGTCTGGATGAAAGAATTATGGTCGTTCGAAGTTGCACTTAGCCAGTTTTATAACCCAGGCGAGTTTTAACATTTTCCAGGCCCAGTCGCGCGCCTCGGCCCAGAGAGCTCAAAACCCGCCTAGGGTTTGATCCGGCCCAGAAAGATCAAAACCTGCCTAGGCTTTGGGCGAAGTAGCAGACGACGCCGTTCAGAGCCACGTCACTGATCCGTGCGCTGATATTATCAAAGCCCGCCTAGGCTTTGATGATTCTGGCGCCAAAAGAAAAATTCTGCATGCATGCAATCCCCTAATTTTTGCCCACGTGATTTGACCTCCCTTGACCACCCCAAAACCCGCCTAGGCTTTGGCCTCTGATGGCATGATTTTTGGGGTATGTCCCCCACCTTTTCCCTCCAAAATCCATACTCCTTCACCTATAAATACCCCCTCCATTCCATCCTCATTTCACCAACAATCATCATCCACTATCACTTACTCTACTCTCATTTTTACCACACTTCCACTCTCCCAAATTCTCTTCATAATTCTATTCTCCTATTACCAACATAATCATATTCTTCACAACCATATAACCATCCATACACCACTTTTCCTAAACCATCCACATTTCTCATCTGGGTTTCAAATCAAGGGGCAACTCAAGGGATCAAATTCGTCGTCGCTACACCTTAAGCAAGGTTCGATTCTTTGATTTAAATTATTGTATTTAATCATGTAATCCTTTATTTAATTCTGCGCTTGTACATATTTTGTAAAATAAAAACCGCTTTGTTTTATATTGCATGATTCGAATAATAATTCCGCGAAATTAATCAAACTTCTCCCCGCTCTCTTTCTTTTTAATGTTGATTTTAGTAGAGTCTGTTTTATAACAGGCGGATTCGAGAGTTCTTATAACTCTCAAATTCGTAACCTTACCCCCGAATCTAGAAATCGGGTTCGTAGACCGGAGTCTTTTTTTTTTATGGTTTGTCGATTTTCTTAAATCGGCTGGCGACTCTTTTACAATTTTACAAATTCGTTTAATTATTTAAAGTATTCAATTCTTACACAAAATTAATTTAAGAAAATAATTTAATTCATGTCCAATATTTATCCAAGGAGGGTCCCGAGAGAAATGGGTCAGAAAATGATAAAACCTAGGCGGATTTTATCATTTTCAACCCAATTTCTTTTTGGGCCAAAGAGATCAGTGGCCCAACGTGGGATCTGCTAAAACCTAGGCGGGTTTTAGCTGATTCCAGTGGCCCAATGGTTCTCTTTTGGGCCTGGATTTATTAATTGGGCCGGGTCTAAATTATTGTTAAATTAATTTGGTTAATTATGGATAATTTAAATAATAAAAAACGGGTTTGTAAATAAATAAAGTTTCATCACTTCAAAAATGAATTTCGAAAAATAAAAATATTTTTATATAAGGGTGAAGAAACCTTAGTCGGCTCCCAATCACAAATGTAGCACATCCGCGAAAACATTTCCCCGAACGGGAATTTTTCCGGGTCCTACAGGAGGATCATAAGAGTTTTCTACATCATTAAAATAAAAGGAATAATCATATGATTGTTCAGTTAAGGTCTCCGAAAAAATACTCCCCACCACTAGATTGACCATTTAGATTTTGGGGGTATTCATGATATGGTATGGCTAAAGTCTCAAAGGGTGGTGCAAAATTTGAAATATAGGGATCAAAGGGAGAATTTTGCTATTCAGATTCATAAGTATCCCTAGACAGCCATACAAGAAATTCCAATGCCTCATTTTCTCCTAAATTAGAAAACCCATAATATTCTAAGAGATTACGAGTTTCATAATTTATACCCTCATACACAATACCTAAGATATCTAGGGAATCATGTGAGATACCATATGATTCATATTTTTTGAGCAACATAATCCTGTAATCTTGCAAAATATCTCCAAAATATTTCTTGCTCAAATTGTGGAACCCTAACAGCAGTCATAATTTTTTTTTATTATTTTTATTTGTTTTTCAATTTGTATGTTCACATTTTTTTGAATTAAATTAAAACTAAGAAAGCAATAAAATATTTACACACAAACCAATAACCTAATCTACCAAATAACGCCATCCCCGGCAACGGCGCCATTGTTCGGTTGTAGAAATTGGGTATCCTAAGTAAGGGTTGTCGAATCCACAGGGATAATGTGTCCGGTTATTAAGGAAATTGGTTTGGTAAGGTTTTCAATATAAAGGAAGCAGTAAATAATTAAACTAAATTAATTATGAATTGAAAACAATGGAAACTAAAGAAAAACAAGAAGTAAAAACAAAACCTAACTACTAGAACAAGAACAAGAAACTAAACAAGAAATCAAAATCATAATCATGAAAGCAATTAAAAACTTTGAAAGTAAAAACTAAATTAATTACTGAATCTAAAACAGAAAACATTAACATGAAGTATTGATCTTGACTCTAATCTTGAATCTTGAATCTTTGAATCACGAATCTTTCTCCCGGACAAACAAGAAAGGTGTGATTTGGATTACTAAGATTGCTCGAATCCTCACGTGAAGGGAGAATTCGAGGAACCTTAATCCCCCGCTTCACTAAAAAGTGGAATTTTTGTGGAACTAATACTAATGAAATTGAGAATAGCGAAACAGAAAGTAAAGAGCAAGAAAGAACAAGAACTTGAATTAATCTTGAAAGAGAATGTGCTTACAATCGGGGAACGAAAAAAACTTAAAGAAACGAAAGACTAAAACTAAAACTAAAATTAAAACTAAAACCTAATCTAAAACTAACCTAAACTAAAGAAAAAGTAAAAACTAACTACCTACTCTAATTTTATGAAACTAAAGGCTAATGTATAATGTATATATAGAAAAGTTTTGGAAGAGAAAACAAAATAAATCTCTCCAAAACCCTAACGACAACCGCGGAAAAGAAAACACGGAAAGTCTGCGAACACAGTCCGTGGTAGCTGCCACGGGCTGCCCGTGGTGTGCGCTGTTTCTTCCGTTTTCGCTCCTTGAGTTTCAGCTAGCCAACACGGTCCGTGTTAGGCTGACCCTAGACCTGGCAATCAGATGGATCGGATCAGATTCGGATCAGATTAGCTCAGATTCGGATTTTTCGGATCGGCCGTACTCTGATTCGGATTCAGATTCGGATCGGATGGGGTTCAGATTCGGATTGACTCGGATGTGTTTTGTCGGGTTCGGATCGGATACGGACTAGGTTTAATCGGATCGTAATGTTCGGGTGGGATTTGGGTTCGGATTGACTCGGATGGGTTGTGTCAGGTTTGGATCGGAATATGACCGGTTTTGATCGGATCAGGATCTTCTGGTTATAGTTGGATCGGGTGTGGTTCGGGTTCGGATTCACTCGGATGGGTTTTTGTCGGGTTTGAATCGGATTAGGACTGGTTTTGATCAAATCGAGATCTTCGGGTTGTTTTCGGATCGAACCAAATTCGGATCTAAGTTTATAATATTGGGTAAACAATCTAAACATGTCATATACACCGAAGTAATGAAATTAGTCTATAATTTTATGCCAATTACACAGACCTTGTTTGAAAAATTTGTAGTTTAGATATATAGTGGTTGTGGATTGGCGGATGGTTTCGAATACACGTCTACTAAGCTCTAAATTCAGAATTCAAAAATCAAAATATAAAATTTATAAGTTAAAGGTAATCATCACAATTTACAAAAATCTAACTTAAAAGTAAAGTTGAATTATATACTTTATAAATTATAATGGTACCGGACATTTTTATTCTAATTGGTCGAATTATAATCAAGTCAGCTTAGTTTGGTTCTATTTCGGGTCGAATGTGCGTCGAGCCGGGTGAAACTCTGTTCGGGCAATTTTCGAATTCGGGTTAAATCAAATTTGACTCGGGCCGGATGCAACTTGAATAAGATAAAATTCGGTTCGGGCAATTTTCGTATACGGGTTAAATCGGATTTGGCTTGGCTCGGGTCAGATAAAATTCAGTTCGGGCAAATTCGGATTCCGGTTAACTCGGATTTAGCAATGCTCGAGTCGGGTTCGAATCGGATCAAATTATTTCGAATGTGGCTCGAGTCGGGTAAAAATCAGTTCGGGCAAATTGGGATTCGGGTTAACTCGGATTTGGCAATGCTCAGGTCGGGTTTGGATCAGTTCAGATTATTTCGGATCTCTTGCTTATTCGATAAAATTCGGGTTGAGATTCGGATCGGATTCGGGGTCGGATTATCTCCGGGTTCGGATCACGACCGGATCATCCATTCGGTGTCGGATCGGATTCGGATTCCGATTTTTCGGATCGGATTTCGGATCTCGGATCAGTTTTGCCAGGTCTAGCTGACCCCGTCCGTGTTGGACCTGTTTTTGTTGCGGATGTTGGATTTTTCAGCACTTTTGATTCCCTTTTTCGCTTTTCCTTTGATTTAACCTACAAAACACAAAATCATCATAACTTATTCCTAAATAGGGGATTAAAACAAGCAAAAATAAATAGAAACTAAGCTACCCTAATTTACTTTCATAGGAATCATGGTTACATTTAGCGTATGCAACAAGCCCTTTAAACACCTTGGCAGCCCAAGTGGACGAGGAAGGTCTCGTGAGGTTTTATAGACGCTATACCCACAAAAGCAAAGAAAAAGAAAAAGAAAAAGAATGAAATGAAAAGAAGAGAAAGAAAACATAAAAACTAAAGAAAAAAAAGGGATGAGAAACACTTTGAAAAGATAAGAGGCGAAATCAAGAAAAGGATCAGCACAAAGGAGGTTCACACACATGGTTGCGAAGCTAACTACTTAAACAATGCATTCACTCAACTCAGAACAATTAATAAGCACTATCAAGGCAACAAGCATGACTGTTACTAGACTTCACAATTTTCACCTCATACATGCATAAGCTAGATGGGTTCCACGTGCTCAAGTGCAGTGTTTCTTGGCTTGTTTTTGTTTAAGTTAAGGCTTAGTCGATTAGAAATAACTAATCAAACAGTCATGCTCGTTTATTTAATGAATTATATTGGTGGTTCCCTTCTCTATTTTGTGTCGCCCTTAGCTTGGTGAGACCTGCAGGTTACATAGGTAAAGGTTCCACAATTATTGTCTTTAATCTTTTTGGTGTTGGGTTGTTCGAGAATTGAACGACCCTAAAAGGGGTCTACTGTTTCTACATAGATCCCTTCCATACACAAACAAGGTGTTTAAGGAGCGTGAGTTTCGTACCACTCACACCGATCTATATGGGTGTACCAAAAAATTTTAGAATTTCTTCGATCACTATTTGTTTTGCGTTAGTATTTTCGGGAAATAAACGGCCCATGAATGGGGTTTACCCTCCCAACACACGCTACTCCATGCGCATATAAAGTGCTTAAAGGGTAAGAGCGTCGTACCACTCATACCAACCCGTGTAGGATTACGAACATTTTTTTTATTTTTCCAATATTTTTTAGTTTTTTTCTATTTATTTAGAGCATGGATATTCAAGCTAAAACTAAACCTAAACCAAAACCATCACATTAACTCGCCTAGAAGTGATTTTCTAAGGATACCACATGGTTGCAAATACAGGTGAGGTGATTATGTTTAGGAAAAACATCAATCATGCCTAAAGCCTATCAAGTATTCACTAACTATTCCTAACTAAGCAACTGCACTATTCTAGCAATCAACAACACAACCATATATAAATTACCTCTAGCTGATAAAAATTTTTAACAATTCGCCTAATTTCAATAATACTAAAGTTGTTTCTCTTCCAAAAATTGGTAACGCACTTGTGCTACCCCACTCCCACACAAAAACTCTACAATGTCCTCATTGTGAAATAAGGTGACACCACACACAAAAGAAAAACTCAAAAGAAAAGAAAAACACAAGTCGGCATGCATGCCACCCCCACTCCTACACAAAAAGGTTACAAAGTCCTCATTGGAATAGAAATAAAGGTAAGCAAGCACACTTAAGAAAAGAAAAAGAAACACACCAAGAGAAAACAAAATAAGAAAAGAAAGATAAGGAAGGATATTACTTGGTTGGGCACTGAATCTATGGAGCATGAGCCACTTCATCTCACCTCAAGATATCGGGTACCATCTCAAAACCATTCAATGGCCGTAGTAACAAGTCATGCATTCTTGAATGCATCTCAGAGTGGTGAACATAAGAGCAAAATCTCAAAATTTCATCAGCAAACGTTAGTGCTCTTAATAGTTTATCGAATGCCTTAGAAAAGTCAGTGAAATGATGGACTACAGGAACGTACTCAACTTTCCTAGGCACCGTAAATGTAGATATGACAAATGAATCCTCCTATTGACATGTAAATGGAGATTGAGTATTCAAATCAATGGGAGGAGGCAATATAATACACTCTATAACTTCCTCATGTAAAGACTTGGATGCAAACAACAACTCATAATGCATATCACCATTAAAAATATCATTGTCACAAACGAAGTTCAAACACTTAGGATCAATTTCCAAAGACTCAAGTTCATCATCACAAGATTTTACATTATTTTCAATGGATTCACAAGAAAGGGTAGATAATGCCTCTTTAATACAATGATTCTTAATGAAAGTGAATAATTCAGTATCAAGCACATATTCAATCACAAAGGATTCAATTTCACTCTCAACAAGATCATCACAGGTATCATGGCATTCATTGGATTCAACCTTCTCTTCACATAAAAGCATGGATAACGGTTTTGACAATAGTTGATCATCAAGCATGTTTTCATCAAGTAGTACATCAACAAGTACTACATCATTACACAGAGAATTAGTAACTTTCTCATGCTCTCTAGGTGATGCTAGAGCTAAGGATCTCCTAAGCTCGATACATGCAAAACTAGGTCTATTATAATAGTCATCATCCTCATCATAATCATACAAAGAAGAATTATTGTGCATTTTAGGACTCAAAGATGATGAATGATCTACCTCAACTATCGACTTAACCAATGGTGAAGAAGACATTTCTACCCTAGAGCTAGACTCATGTAAAAATTCACGCATGCACTCAGTCATTTTCACCCAGAACTCATCTACTTTAGGTTGAAAATGAGAGTCATAATCATGGTTAGGAGAATCACAATGTGAGCATAAAGGATGAGTGATGGAGACCATCAAGGAGAACAACCAGCAGCAGCAGCTTCATCAGCAAAGGAGGCTTCCAAGGGATCTTCACCAGCAATTACAACAGCAGCAGCACAAGGAGGAGGAGCACTTGCTGCTTCACACAACTCAGCAAACTTCTCAGCAGTCCAAAGTTCCAGCAGGAGATTCTTAGCATCACCAGCAGCCACCACACCACCAACAACATCCATCCAGGCTTGTTACACCATGGTAAAGCAAGCCCTGGCACTGCGACCACTCAAATTTATCGGCATTGGTCTTCCGGTCAATTCCAGTTCCCAAAGAATCAAGCGGTGACTTTCTCAATATTGTATCTCTTGATTGAGGAAGTTTCAGCCAATGTTTCCTAGGAGTTTTTTGTTCCTTACTATGTCCTTTTCAAGTCCAAGCCAAGTCCCAGCATGATCAAGCATGGCATGAGTAAGATTCAGAAGGCATAACAACCAATCCCAGCAGGGTTGTTTATCAGTTTTTCCAGAACCCTAGTTCTGGGGCTATGTGCTTTGTTTTCTGTTCACAGGGGTTAGTTTGGTCTTTCAAGCTTGATATTAACCTGTTGAGATTACTTCCAGGTTAGCATTGACGCGGGAATTACCTCAGTAACTTAGTTTTACCCCTTAGGAGAGGAAAGCTTCCTATTGGCTCATTTTGCCACTCTTTGGCAAATTGGTCCAATCAGATTTTAGTTAGCTTTTCTCTTTTACTTCCAAGCAATTGTAATCCGGATCATATTAGATAGCTTAGGATGTAATCATATGTATTTGTTTTAAGCTTTGTAAGTTAGAATTAGATCAGGGAGATTAGACAGAATGCTTATGCTTAAGCACCTGTTAATCAAACTGTTAGTTTCCTTTAAATTCAGAAGTTCTCTATCAATGAAAGTCATCTCAGTGTTTATTCAATAGTATTCTCGAGTGTCTTAGTACCTCTAAAAGTTTGTGAGTGTCCAATAACTCTCAATCTTGGTTCAATTAGTTCCTGTCACTAGAAATTGGCAAATCCAGCAAGTGTAAACTGAGCTTGATCATCCATGCTTTGGTGTATCTGTAGAGGCATGTATGTGAGAGTCCCTTGCCCTTGATTGCAGTTGTGGTGTATCTGTATCAACTGTAAGAAAGTCTATCCCTTTTATTCTGTTGTTGGGTTGTCTTCTATTCCAGCTTATTGCTTTCTATCAGTTATTGCAAAGTTCAAGCATCCAGCTGTGTGTTTGTGTGACTGTATGGTGTGTTCTAGCTCAACACTCTGATCTTAGTGAGTTGGCATACATCATCTTGGTATCAGAGCATTGTGTTCTATCTTGGAGTGTGTTTGCTTGTTTTAGTAAAATGGCCGTAGTAAAACACCACAAGAAGTCTTAGAACAAACCCTGAAAGAGAAGGAAGAAGTAGAACAGGAAATGAAATTTCTGAGTGAGCAGTTGAATTACTATATGAGACTGCATAGGCATCAGTTGAATAAGGAGACTAATGATGAGATGGAGGAAGGAGAAGGTGAGAATCCTTTCAGTAGGACAGGGAGAGGAGGTCGAGGTCCTAGACCTACACCCAGGAGTAGGAGAAGGATAATAAGATCACCTAGAGTCAGTGAGCCTAAGGAAAACAGTGAAAGTGAAAGAGAAGTAAGGAGGGGAGATAGGAGGGTTGAGAAACTTGATTTCAAGATTGATATACCTGAGTATGCAGGAGAGTTGGACCCTGATGTTTTCCTAGATTGGTTACAGACAGTAGAAAGAGTCTTTGATTTGAAGGAGGTCTCAGAAGAAAACAAGGTGAAGTTAGTAGCCTTAAAGTTAAAAAAATATGCTTCTACTTGGTGGACTAATCTGCAGAGAAGGAGAATGGAGATTGGAGAGGATAGTGTGAGTACCTGGCTTGAGATGAGGAAGAAGTTGAAGGAGAAGTTCCTTTCAGATAATTACATGAAGGAGAACTACAACAAATTGCAGCATTTTGTGCAGGAAAACAAGTCTGTAGAAGAGTACACAAAGGAGTTTGAGCACTTGCTTTGGAAGTGTAATATGCAAGAGAATGAAGTGCAAACCTATATCAGGTATCTTGCAGGCTTGAATGAAGGCATCAAGAACATTGTAGAGCTGCAGGTCTATAATTCCCTTGATTAGCTAAGTTCTCTGGCTCATAAAGTGGAACATCAGAAGAAGTCTAGATCAAAGGACTACAGCAGCAGCAGATATCCAGCCAAACCTTATGCACCAGCCAAGCCAAACCCTTATAAACCTTATAATGCCCCACAAAAGACCTATCCATCCCCACTTCCACCTCAAATCAGAAATTCAGCCCCAAGACCCCCACAAAATCAACCACAAAATTCCCCACAAAGAACCCCAGCCCCAATCAGCAGGCCTTATACATAGAGAAGGTGATTCAGATGTCAAGGACTAGGGTACATTGCCTCAGAATGTCCAAACAAGAGAATGGTTACTCTTACTGAGTACCAAGCAGCTTTGTTTATTGATCCTGAAAATTTGCAGGAAGAAGAACAGGAGTATGCAGAGCATGAACATGACCCTATCTATGATGATGAGGTTATAGAAGAAGGTCCAGATGAGGGAGAAATGCTTGTGAGAAGAAGAGTTCTAAGCAGCTCAGCAGTAGAGGAAGCAGAAGAGCAAAGGGAGAATATCTTTCATACAAGATGCACTATTGGAGGGAAAGTATGCTTAGTGATTGTGGGCGATGGAAGTCGTACGCAAAGATCCAACACTACGGTGAAGAAGCTAAGCCTCGCAACCAAGCCCCACCCAGCACCATATACCATCCAGTGGCTCAGTTCTGGCAAAGGTATCAAAGTTTCTGCTAGATGCCTTGTTGCTTTTTCAATTGGTCAATCATACAAAGATGAGGTCTGGTGTGATGTCTTACCTATGGATGCATGTCATTTGCTTTTGGGTCGACCTTGGTTGTATGATAGATCCGTAAACCACTGTGGAAGAGCTAATACCTATACCCTGACCCTACACCACAGAAAGATTGTCCTAACCCCCATGAAACCCTCACAGTTAACCAAAAAAGCCAAAACCTTGTGTCTTGAACCTAGTTTTGATGTGTTGCTTTTATCTGATCATCATGAGTTTAGCACACAGAAGGACTTGATCCTTTTAGACCCTGAACAACCCTCATCACCACAAAATGACAACCCTTTATTCCTACCCTTACTTCAGCAGTTTCAGCATGTATTTCCTGATGAAATGCCACCTGATTTGCCACCTAAAAGGGATATCCAACACAAAATTGATTTAGTGCCTGGATCAGTGTTACCTAATAAGCCAGCTTATAGGATGCCACCAGCAGATACCAATGAGATACAGAGGCAGGTGGATGAGTTATTGGAGAAGGGAATGATTAGGGAGAGTTTAAGTCCATGTGCGGTCCCAGCCTTGTTAGTGCCTAAGAAAGATGGAAGCCAAAGAATGTGTATTGATTGTAGGGCTATTAACAAGATCAAAATCAAGTATAGGTACCCTATACCTAGACTTGAGGACATGTTGGATGAGTTACATGGGTCAGTAGTCTTTTCTAAGATTGATTTAAGGAGTGGATACTACCAGATAAGGATCTATGAGGGAGATGAGTTGGAAAACAACATTTAAGACCAAGGGAGGGTTGTTTGAATGGTTGGTCATGCCTTTTGGTCTGACTAATGCCCCATCTACATTCATGAGACTCACGAATCAGGTCCTTAAGCCACTCATAGGCAAGAGTGTTGTGGTATACTTTGATGATATTCTTGTCTATAACAGGTCTGAGCAAGAGCATGTCAAGCATTTGCAGGAGGTTTTAACCATTTTAAGCACGGAGGAGTTATTTGGGAATCTCAAGAAGTGTCACTTCTTTACATCCCAAGTGAACTTCTTGCGGTACATTGTTACAGCAACAGGTATTCAGGTTGATAATGAGAAGATTCAAGGAATCAGGGAGTGGCCTGTGCCCACTTCTATTCATCAAGTCAGGAGCTTCCATGGCCTGGGTTCATTTTACAGGAGATTTGTCAAGAATTTCAGCATCATCCTAGCACCAATGACTGAAGTGGTGAAAGGAAAGTCCTTTATTTGGACAGCAACAGCCCAGAAAGCCTTTGAAGAAGTCAAAGAAAGGCTCACTTCAGCACCAGTTCTAGCACTACCCAGCTCTCAGCAAAGTTTTTGAAGTAGAATGTGATGCTTCAGGAGTTAGCATTGGAGCAGTATTGACCCACGAGGGCAAGCCAATTGCCTATTTCAGTGAAAAGCTAAGTGATGCCAAGAAGAAATACAACACCTATGACAAAGAGTTCTATGTCATCATTAGAGCTCTTCAGCACTGGAGGCACTACCTTATTGGAGCAGAATTCAAACTTCACAGTGATCATGAGGCCTTGAAGTTCATTCAAGGGCAGCACAAGCTCAACACCAGGCATGCTGCTTGGGTAGAGTATCTGCAGCAGTTTCACTTCATGATCCACCATAAATCAGGAGTGCTAAACAAAGGAGCAGATGCATTGAGTAGAAGGTACATGTTCTTCACATGCTTGATTCTAGAACTATTGGTTTTGAGCATTTGAAAGCTTTCTATCAGGAGGATGGAGATTTCAAGCAGGTGTACCAGAAGTGTCAGCAGCAATCCCAGGGTCTGTACCACATAGACCCGGGATATTTGTTCAAAGGAAGCAGGTTGTGTGTCCCTAAGAGCAGTTTCAGGGAGTTGTTGATCACAGAAGTCCATGGAGGAAGCTTAGCAGGACATTTTGGAGTTGAAAAGACATTGTTGATGTTGAGAGAGCATTATAGTTGGCCAAAGATGAGGAAGGATGTGGATCATCTATTGAAGAGGTGCAATGTGTGTCAATTGGCAAAGTCACACAGCCTACCCCAAGGCTTGTACACACCATTGCCAGTTCCCAACAGCCCTTGGGAAGATGTAAGCCTTGATTTCATTGTAGGTTTGCCAAGAACTCAAAGAGGGAAGGATTCAATCATGGTGGTGGTTGATAGATTCTCAAAAATGGCACATTTCATACCCTGCCACACCACCTTTGATGCCCCCAAAGTTGCTGAATTATTCTTCCAAGAAATTATTAGATTGCATGGAGTGCTAAGAACAATGGTATCCGACAGGGATACCAAGTTTTGGAGCCATTTTTGGGTCACTCTATAGAAGAAACTGGGCACCCAGCTCAAGTACAGCACCACTTTCCACCCACAAACTGATGGCCAGACAGAGGTTACTAACAGAACACTTGGAGTCCTATAGAGAGCACTGATCCACAAAAATAAAGCAGGATGGGATACTTTATTGCCCCATGCTGAGTTTGCTTACAACAAAGCACCATCCAAGGCCACAGGCTACTCTCCATTCCAAGTAGTCTATGGTAAAAATCCAATTTCCCCTTTGGATTTAGTTCCACTAACTACTTCTGTCAAATTTAGTTTCGAAGCAGGTAAAAGAGCAGATCAAATCAAGGAGCTTCATCAGCAAGTGAAAGGAGAAAATTGCCAGATATAGTGAACAGGTGTCTACTTCAGCTAACAAGTACAAGAAGAAGGTGACCTTCCAGCCAGGAGACTTAGTTTGGATCCACCTCAGGAAGGACAGGTTCCCCAGCAAAAGAAAAGGCCAGCTGTTAGCAAGAGAAGATGGCCCCTTTGAAGTACTTGAAAGAATTGGAGATAATGCCTACAGACTGGATCTATCTGAAGAGTATGGAGGCTCAGCAGCATTCAATATAGCAGATCTTCGACCATACTATCCAGCAGATGAAGACCTTCCAAGTTTGAGGACAAACTTTCCTCAACCTGGGGAGGATGATGGAGACTATCAAGGAGAACAACCAGCAACAACACCTTCATCAGCAAAGGAGGCTTCCAAGGGATCTTTACCAGAAATTACAATAGCAGCAGCACAAGAAGGAGGAGCACTTGCTGTTTCACACAACTCAGCAAACTTCTCAGCAGTCCAAGGTTCCAGCAGGAGGTTCTTAGCATCACCAGCAGCCACCACACCACCAACAGCATCCATCCAGGCTTGTTACACCATGGTAAAGCAAGCCCTTGCACTTGCAGCCACTCAGTCCATCAGCATTGGTCTTCGGTCAATTCAATTCCAGCGATCAAAGCAATGACTTTCTCAATGTTGTATCTCTTGATTAAGGAAGTTTCAGCCAATGTTTCCTAGGAGTTTTTTGTTCCATACCATGTCCTTTTCAAGTCCAAGCCAAGTCCCAGCATGATCAAGCATAGCACGAGTAAGATTCAGAAGGCAGAACAACCAATCCCAGCAGGGTTGTTTATCAGTTTTTCCAGAACCCTAGTTCTGGGGCTATGTGCTTTGTTTTCTGTTCACAGGGGTTAGTTTGGTCTTTCAAGCTTGATATTAACCTGTTGAGATTACATCCAGGTTAGCATTGACGCGGGAATTACCTCAGTAACTTAGTTTTACCCCTTAGGAGAGGAAAGCTTCCTATTGGCTCATTTTGCCACTCTTTGGCAAATTGGTCCAATCAGATTTTAGTTAGCTTTTCTCTTTTACTTCCAAGCAATTGTAATCTGGATCATATTAGATAGCTTAGGATGTAATCATATGTATTTGTTTTAAGCTTTGTAAGTTAGAATTAGATCAGGGAGATTAGACAAAATGCTTATGCTTAAGCACCTGTTAATCAAACTGTTAGTTTCCTTTAAATTCAGAAGTTCTCTATCAATGAAAGTCATCTCAGTGTTTATTCAATAGTATTCTCGAGTGTCTTAGTACCTTTGAAAGTTTGTGAGTGTCCTATAACTCTCAATCTTGGTTCAATCAGTTCCTGTCACTGGAAATTGGCAAATCCAGCAAGTGTAAACTGAGCTTGATCATCCATGCTTTGGTGTATCTGTAGAGGCATGTATGTGAGAGTCCCTTGCCCTTGATTGCAGTTGTGGTGTATCTGTATCAACTGTAAGAAAGTCTATCCCTTTTATTCTGTTGTTGGGTTGTCTTCTATTCCAGCTTATTGCTTTCTATCAGTTATTGCAAAGTTCAAGCATCCAGCTGTGTGTTTGTGTGACTGTATGGTGTGTTCTAGCTCAACACTCTGATCTTAGTGAGTTGGCATACATCAAGTCTATCCCATTTATTCTGTTGTTGGGTTGTCTTCTATACCAGCTTATTGCTTTCTATCAGTTATTGCAAAGTTCAAGCATCCAGCTGTGTGTTTGTGTGACTGTATTGTGTGTTCTAGCTCAACACTCTGATTTTTTTGAGTTGGCATACATCAATGAGACTCAACAACATCGCATTGGGGAGGATCATAAGAGTTTTCTGCATCATCAAAATACAAGGGATAATCACATGATTGTTCAGTTAAGGTCTCCGAATAATACTCCCCACCACTAGATTGACCATTCAGATTTTGGGGGTATTCATGATATTCATGATATGGTATTGCTAAAGTCTTAGAGGGTGGTGCAAAATTTTAAATAGGGAGAATTTTGCTAATCAATTTCAGAAGTATCCCTAGACAACCATTCAAGAAATTCCAATGTCTCATCTTCTCCTAAATTAGAAAACCCATAATATTCTAAGAGATTACAAGTTTCATAATTTATACCCTCAAACATAATACCCAAGATATCTAGTGTATCATGTGAGATACCATATGATGCACATTGAGCAACACAATCCTGTAATCTAGCAAAATATCTCAAAAATATTTCTTGCTCAAATTGTGGAACCCTAACGTCAGTTAGAACTCTTTTTTATGATTATTTTTATTTTTTTTTCAAATTTTATGTTCACGTTTTTTCTGAATTAAATTACAACTAAGAAAGCAACAAACTATTTACACACAAACCAATAACCTAATCTTCCAAATAACGCCATCCCCGACAACGGTGCCATTGTTCGGTTGTAGAAATTGGGTATCCTAAGTAAGGGTTGTCGAATCTACAGGGATGATGTGTCAAGTTAATAAGAAATTGGTTTGGTAAGATTTTCAATATGCAGGAAGCAGTAAATAATTAAACAAAACTAATTATGAATTGAAAACAATGGAAACTAAAGAAAACAAGAATTAAAAACATAACCTAACTACTAGAACAAAAACAAGAAACTAAACAAGAAATCAAAAGCATAATCAAGAAAGCAATTAAAAACTATGAAAGTAAAAACTAAATTAATTACTGAATCTAAAACAGAAAACATTAACGTACCTGAAGGTTTGATCTTTACTCTAATCTTGAATCTTGAATCTTGAATCTTTGAATCACGAATCTTTCTCCCGAACAAACAAGAAAGGTGTGATTTGGATTACTAAGACTGCTCGAATCCTCACCTGAAGGGAGAATTCGAGGAACCTTAATCATCCGCTTCACTAACAAGTGGATTTTTTTGTGGAACTAATCCTAATGAAATTGAGAATAACAAAACAGAAAGTAAAGAACAAGAAAGAACAAGAACTTGAATTAATCTTGAAAGAGAATGTGCTTACAATCGAGGAATGAAAGAAAATTTAAAGAAACTAAAGACTAAAACTAAAACTAAGTGTATGTTTGGCTTAGTTTCTAAAAAAGTGTTTTTGTTTCTCACAAACAATTTTTTATAAAAGCTATTTTTGGAGATGTATTGAACTGTTTGGTCTAGCTTATAATATAAGTGATTTCACTAAATTAAAGTGTTTGGCATGACCTATAATATATTGCTTTTACTAAATTTATTTGTTTGACCTATCTTTTAAAATTATCATGTGGTTTTTGGAGTAAAACTATCATATGATTATTTACATTTTTCTCTTTTAATTAATTTTTAAAAAATTATCATATTTTAATTTTAGCAATAATTATAATCGTATAGTTATAGTTATTGTAATAATAATTATTATTATGATTATATGTGGTCTTACTTGACTATAAAATTATTTAAATTAAATATTTATGTATAAAAAATTTACCAAATACCATATTTGTAAATGAATTAAATAATAAAAATGTTCAACATAATATTAAAGGTTCTAACATAATATTAAAATATTTAAATGCTATCTTTGTAAGAATCATAATATTTATTTGAAATTATGGAAACTAATCACTAAAGAATCTCATAGATTAGTAGTGATTAGTTTGTAGGAAGTAGAAGCAGCAATTTACTACTTCTGCTTTTGGAGCTGTTTTTGGAAAACAATTATAACTTCTAAAAAAAACACTGTTTGACCTAGTTTGTGTTTCTTGACTGCAAAAATACTCTCAAAAACTAGGCCAAACAAGCACTAATACTAAAACTAAAACTAAAACTAAAACCTAATCTAAAACTAACCTAAACTAAAGAAAAACTAAAAACTAACTACCTACTCTAATTTTATGAAACTAAAGGCTAATATATAAAGTATGTATAGAAAAGTTTAGGAAGGGAAAATAAAATAAATCACTCCAAAACCCTAATGCGCCACGGAAAAGAAAACACGGAAAGCCCAGCCAACACGGTTTGTGGCAGGTCCAACACGGTCCATGGTGGCTACCACGGGCTGCCCGTGGTGTGCTGTTTCATCCCTTTTCGCTTCTTGTGTTTCAGCTAGCCAACACGGTCCGTGTTAGGTTGACCCGGTCTGTGTTGGACCTGTTTTTGTTGCGGATGTTGGATTTTTCAGCACTTTTGATTTCCTTTTTTGCTTTTCCTTTGATTTAACCTACAAAACACAAAATCATCATAACTTATTCACAAATAGGGGATTAAAACAAGCAAAAACCATTTATTAACGGTATCAATTCGGCTCGAAATAAGACCGAACAACACTCCCACACAAGGGTTTGTTCGCCCCGAGCAAACTAAAACAAAAATAAAGAGAAACTAAGCTACCCTAACTCACTTTCGTAGGAATCACGGTTGCATTTAGCGTATGCAACAAGCCCTTTAAACCCCTTGTCAGCCCAAGTGGACGAGGAAGGTCTCGTGAGGGTTTATAGACACTATACCCACAAAAGCAAAGGAAAAGAAAAGGAAAAAGAAAGAAAAGAAAAGAATAGAAAGAAAATGTAAAAACTAAAGAAAAAAGGGATGCGAAACACTTTGAAAAGATAAGAGGCGAAATCAAGAAAAGGATCAGCACAAAGGAGGTTCACACACATGGTTGCGAAGCTAACTACTCAAACAATGCATTCACTCAACTTAGAACAATTAATAAGCACTATCTAGGCAACAAGCAAGACTGTTACTAGACTTCACAATTTTCACCTCACACATGCATAAGCTAGATGAGTTGCTCGTGCTCAAGTGCAGTGTTTCTTGGCTTGTTTTTGTTTAAGTCAAGGCTTAGTCGGTTAGAAATAACTAATCAAACATCCATGCTCGTTTATTTAATGAATTATTGGTGGTTCCCTTCTCTAATTTGTGTCGCCCTTGGCTTGGTGAGGGCCATAGGTTACATAGATAAGGGTTCAACAATTATTGCCATTAATCTTTTTGGTGTTGGGTTTTTCAAGAATTGAACGGCCTTGAAAGGGGTCTACTCTTCCTACATAGATCCTTTCCATACATTAACTAGGTGATTAAGGGGCGTGAGTGCCGCACCATACCGATCTATGTTGGTGTGGACATTTTTCGTCGCCGTTCGGGATTTCGAATGTCCACGTGAATTGGGGTGTGATTTGGTGAATTGTGCTGGGGTTTGAACCTTTGAAATAGACCCTTTAAGGACTTTTGATTACACATTTCAAGACTAATATTTGTAAAATCACTTTCCCTTTACTTGTGCATTTTATGAGTCATCGAGATCAAACCTTTAAGAGTGAACATCCACTTGTTCCAAACTCTTCCAAATTTAACTCAATTTGCTCATTTAAAATGTTAGGCTCGGAAGAAAGTAATTTATGCAAGTATTATTTAGAAATACAGAAAGAAAAGCCTTAAAGTTGCATCGACACGTTGTAAAACCGTGTTTTACCATAGTTTATGCAACTCGATGTACTTTTAGTTCGAAATGGGAGTCGCCACCCGATTTTTTAAGGGAAAAGCCAAGACAAACCAAAGAGAAAAGAAAGAAAGACTCTGCCTACGAAACCTAAGAATGGATTCGGGGGTAAGGCTATGAACTCGAAAAGTAGGAACTTTAGGAGTTCGCCTCTCACAAAAGGAAAGACTCTACTAAAAGTTTTAAGTGTGCTTTTATAAAGTTTGGAAAACATATAAATAGGAACCTTATAGAATTATCTCATAAGAACATGCAACAAATAAGAATGAAAGAAAGTACAACATGTACACTTTATTTACATTAATAAGAAACAATTAAAAGCTTACATTATGACCTTTCTTTAGGGCAGGCTTGCCTAGCCTTTGTAGAAGCCTCTTTGAATGCCTTGAATCACCCCCTTGAAGATGCCAAAATAGTGCCAAAGGTGGATGGAAAAGAGTATGAAAAGGGGTGAGAAAAAGGCTCTTTTTGTGGTGTTTTGGTTATTAGAAATGTTAGCTTTTGGTCGGACTTTTAGGGATTCTATGGAAGATAGAATAAGAATGAAGATAAGAGTAGAGAGATTAAGATTATCATGGTAAGAATATGGTAGATATTAGAGATGGAGATGATAGGAAAGAGGGTAGGAAATAAGGATAAGAATAAAGGCTCTTTTGTGGGATTTTTTGTAGTGTTTATGTAGGGATAAGAGGAATAATGTGAAGATGAATATTTAGAGGTTTAAGAAGGTGGAGTAATGGAGATGATAATGGTAGGAGAAGCGATGGAAAAAGGATAGGAGAAGGGTAGGGAAAAGAAGCTCTTTTTGTGGGTTTCTAGGATAGTTTTGTGATGTTCTTGAGAGGCTTTATGGGAGATTTATGTGAGGATGGTAGGGGATAGTTGGAGAGTATGGATTAGAGGTTTAGGAGGATGGATATATGGAGTTTAGGATGGTAAGGGAAGGGTGGAAAGATGATAGAATGATGATATTAGAATAGAGATTAGTAGGGAGTGATGAGATAAATGAGAGAATGGATGAATGAGAGTGTAGGGGGAAGAATGACTGAATGATTGAGTGAGTTTAGCTTTGAGAGGAGGGTGGTATTTATAGGAGGAAGAGGTAGTAGAGAGTGCATGCATATACAATCACATTCATCCCCTTCACATAACCCTTGGTCAACAGCACAGAACACCATGCAGAAGGGGGAGTGTACGAGGATGGACGGTGGCTCGTGGTGAATGAACCATATGTGGACGCCTTCAAGGCCGACCGGCCACCAGCAAAGAGGGAGATGTATTTGCTTGTATCCATGCATCTTTGCACGGTGGAAATGTGAATGGGTTTGCATAGAAAATGGGTTGTTCACACTTGGACGGTGGAGGCTTATTTGATGCATAAGAGCTGATTTTGGATGCTTTTGTTAGGATTTGAACTTGAGACCTCTTGGAGCTTCTTTGCATGTCACCTTTACGTAGCTCATTGATGTATGCAAGCTCACAGAGATTAGAGTATTGAACTTACAATACACCACACAGAAACACACACACTGTTGATGACTTCAAACAAAGCTAATTGAATGCAATTAGCTGGAATAGATGACAACCCAACAAGGAATTAAAAGGATAGACTTGTATTCACTCTGATACAGGCACACCATAGAATAAACACAAGGGCTAGGACTTAGCTACCTCAGCAGATACAGGCACACCACCACTGAAGCAGGTAAGCTCTACACACACCACCAGGGTTGCCAACTCCTGGATACTGAAGTAGATTCAACCCAAATGAGAGTTTGTTGACACTCACAAACGAGAGGCTCCACTAAGGCACTCAGAATGCTATTGAAAATATCACTGATTGGTTTGCAAGTTGCTGAATACAACCCGATATATAGCTAATCCTAAAACAAATTCATTAGAGGCACTTAATTAAAGTACCCTGCTACTCCAGGTTGAGGAAAGTTTGTCCTCAAACTTGGAAGGTCTTCATGCTCTGGAAAATAGGGCCTTAAATCTGCAACGTTGAATGTGGCACTCCCTGCATAGTCCTCTGAAAGATCCAACTTGTAGGCATTGTCTCCTATTTTCTCCAAGATTTCAAATGGACCATCTGCTCCTGGAACTAGCTTGCCTCTCCTCTTGGCTGGGAACCTGTCCTTCCTTAGGTGTATCCACACTAGATCTCCTGGCTGGAAAACCATTTTTCTGTTGTGCTTGTTGGCTGAAGTAGCTGACTGCTCAGAATACATGATGATTTTCTCTCTAACCTGCTGATTAAGCTTCCTGATCTTCTCTGCATGTGTACCTGCTTCATAACTGAACTTCAAAGAATTGGTTAATGGAGATAAATCCAAAGGAGTGATAGGATTTCTCCCATATACCACCTGAAATGGGGAAAGGCCAGTTGCCTTTGAAGGGGCTCTATTGAAAGCAAATTCAGCATGGGGCAAAAGAGTGTCCCATCCTGTTTTGTTTGTGTTTATCAGTGATCTCAATAGAGTTCCAAGTGTCCTGTTGGTCACCTCTGTTTTCCCATTAGTCTGTGGATGGCATGCTGTGCTGTATTTGAGCCTTGTGCCCAGCTTCTTCCATAGAGTCACCCAGAAATGACTCAAAAATTTGGCATCCCTATGAGACACCATGCTCTTAGGGACTCCATGAAGCCTCACTACTTCCAGAAAGTATAGCTCTGCCACTTTTACTGCATCATTTGTGGTGTAGCATGGAATAAAATGGGCCATCTTGCTGAATCGATCTACCACCACCATCACTGTCTTTTCCCTTCTGTGATCTGGGCAAACCAACAATGAAATCCAAACTCACATCCTCCCATGGGCTTGTAGGGACTGGCAATGGTGTATAGAACCCTTGAGGTAGGCTGTGACTCTCTGCTACTTGATAGATTGCACACCTTTTCACCCAATGTTCAACATCTTTTCTCATTCTAGGCCAACAATAATGCTCTTTCAGCATGAGAAGAGTTTTCTCAATGCCAAAGTGGCCTGCTAAGCATCCTCCATGGATTTCTTAAAGCAGTAGCTCCCTGAAACTACTCTTAGGTATACACAATCTTGCTCCTTTGAAAAGGAACCCTTGGACTTCTGGAAAATCTCACCAAAATCCTCATCTACCTTGTACAAGGCTTTCAACTATTCAAAGCCAAGTACCCTTGCATCTAAGACCTGCAACAACAAATATCTCCTTGATAAAGCATCAACTCCCTTGTTCAGCTTCCCTGATTTGTGGTGGATCATGAAATGGAACTGCTGCATGAACTCTACCCAAGCAACATGCCTGGTGTTAGGTTTGTGTTGCCCTTGAATGAACTTCAAGGCTTCATGATCACTATGCAATATGAACTCTGCTCCAATTAAGTAGTGTCTCCAGTGTTGAAGAGCTCTAATGATGGCATAGAACTCTTTATCGTAGGTGTGGTATCTCCTCTTGGCATCATTCAATTTTTCACTGAAATAGACAACAGTTTTACCTTCTTGGGTCAGAACAGCTCCTATGCCAACACCTGAAGCATCACACTCCACTTCAAAAACTTTAGAGAAACTTGGAAAAGCCAGGACTGGGGCTGATGTAAGCTGTCTCTTGACCTCTTCAAATGCTCTTTGTGCTGCTGGTGTTCAAGAGAAACTTTTGCCCTTCACTAGCTCTGTCAAAGGTGCTAGGATGGTGCTAAAATTTCTCACAAATCTCCTGTAAAATGAAGCTAAACCATGAAAACTTCTAATTTGCTGAATTGAACTAGGAATAGGCCACTCCCTGATTGCCTTGACCCTTTTCCTCATCCACCTGAATCCCTGCTGCTGTCACAATGTAGCCAAGAAAAGAGACTTGGCTGGCAAAGAATTGGCACTTCTTTAGATTCCCATACAACTGCTCCCTGCTCAATATCTCCATCACACTCTTTAGGTGGTCAACACACTTACCAATCAATGGCTTTAGAACCTGGTTCATTAGCCTCATGAATGTGGATGGTGCGTTTGTCAAGCCAAAAGACATGGTTAACCACTCACATAACCCTCCTTTTGTCTTGAAGGCAGTCTTCCACTCATCCCCTTCACATATCCTGATATGGTAATAGCCACTCCTCAGATCTATTTTGGAAAACACCATTGAACCATGCAATTCATCTAGCATATGTTCAAGCCTTGGAATGGGGTACCTGTACTTAACAGTAATCTTGTTAATAGCTCTACAATCAATGCACATTCTTTGACTGCCATCCTTTTTAGGCACCAATAAGACTGGTACTGCAAAGGAGCTCAAACTCCCCCTTATCATACCCTTTTCCAGTAGCTCATCAACGTGTCTCTGGATCTCATTTGTCTCAGCTGGGGTCATTCTGTGGGCAGGTTTATGTGGCAAGACAGATTCTGGGACAAGATCTATCTTGTGCTGTATGTCTCTCTTAGGGGGTAGGCTTGGGGGTATTTCTTCAGGAAAGACATGTAGGTATTGGTTTAGGATAGGCAGAAATAGGGGGTTGTCATTTTGTGGGGGTAGGTCTTCCTCAATGTCAAGCAAGATGATTCAACTTTGCTCACTAAAATCATGTTGGTCAGCTGGCAAAAAGACATCAAGAGTGGGCTCAACAATAAGGTTTTTGGGTCTTTGTATGAGTTGGGATGGTCTAAGAGGGGTAAGGGTGATTTTCTTGTTGTTTAGGCAAAGAGAATATGTGTTTGCCCTTCCATTATGGCTAACAGACCTGTAATACATCCAAGGTCTCCCTAATAACAGGTGACATGCATCCATAGGAATCACATCACACCAAACTTCATCTCTGTAAGCTGAACCAATTGAGAAATTGACAAGGCATCTAGAAGAGATTTTGATACCTTTACTCTGGTTCAACCATTGTATGGTATAGGGTACTGGATGGGTGCTGGTAGCCAAATTGAGCTCCTTCACCATGGTTTCAGAGGCTGCATTGGTGCAGTTGCCTCCATCAATAATCAAAGAACATATTTTCCCACCAACTGTGCATCTGGTGTGGAAAATGTTCTCTCTTTGTTCTGCTGCTTCATCGACTGCTGCACTACTCAAGATCCTCCTGATCACAAGCATTTCTCCCTCATCAGGGCCTGCTTCAACCTCCTCACCATCATGCACAAGGTCTCCATGGGGCTCATTATACTGGTCTTCTTCCTCATAGGGCTCAGGATTAAACAAAAGGGCTGCTTGAAACTCAGCCAAGGTGACTGCTCTTCTATTTGGACATTCAGATGCTATGTGTCCAAGACCTTGACACCTGAAGCATCTTCTTTCTGGGAAGGCTTTGCTAGTAGGGACCGGGGTTCTTTGTGGGACATTTTGGGGCTGATTTTGAGGTGGTCTTAGGGCTGGATATCTGGCTTGAGGTGGGGGTGGGGGTTGATAGGTTCTTTGTGGGGGATTGTAAGGATTGCCGTAGGGATTGGGCTTGGTTGAGGTATAGGGCTTGGCTGGGTATCTGCTGCTGTACTCTTTCACTCTAGCCTTCTTCTGCTGTTCCACTTTGTGAGCCAAAGAGCTTAGCTCATCCAGTGAATCATAGACTTGCAACACAACAACATGCTTGATACTGTCATTCAAACATGCAAGGGACCTAACATAAGTTTGCACCTCATTCTCCTGCATATTACACTTCCAAAGCAGGTGCTTAAACTCTTTGGTATATTCCTCCACAGATTTGCTTCCCTGCACCAAATGTTGTAGCTTTAAGTAGTTTTCCTTCATATAGTTGTCTGGAAGGAATTTTTCTTTCAACTTCTGCCTCATATCAATCCAAGTGCTCACCCTATCTTCTCCAATCTCCAATCTCCTTCTCTGCAGATTAGTCCACCAAGTAGAAGCACACTTTTTCAACTTTAAGGTTATTAACTTCACCTTATTTTCTTCTGAAACTTCTTTCAAGTCAAAAACTATCTCTACAGTCTGTAACCAATCTAAGAAAACATCAGGATCTAGATCCCTTGCATACTCAGGTATATCAATCTTGAAATCTAGCTTTTCTATCCTCCTGTCTTCCCTCCTTTCCTCCTATTCACTCTCACTCTGTTCCTCAGGTTCATTGATCCTAGGTCATCTCCTAACATATCTCCTCCTTCTATGTGTAGGCCTAGGACCTCGACCTCCTCTTCCTGTCCTACTAAAAAGATTTTCACCTTCTCCTTCCTCCATATGTTAATCAATCTCTCTATTAAGCTCATTCCTGTACAATCTCAAATAATACCGTAGTTTCTCACTCAAGAATTTCATTTTTTGCTCCATTTCTTCCTTCTTTTTCAAGGTTTGATCTAAGACTTCTTGAGGTGTTCTACTAGTTCCGGCCATTTCAAAGGATTACAAACAACACACTCCAAGATAGAACATTATGCTCCGATATCAAGATGATGTATGCAAGCTCACAGAGATCAGAGTATTGAACTTACAATACACCACACATAAACACACACACTTATGATGACTTCAAACACAGCTAATTGAATGCAATTAGCTGGAATAGATGACAACCCAACAAGGAATTAAAAGGATAGACTTGTATTCACTCTGATACAAGCACACCATAGAATAAACACAAGGGCTAGGACTTAGCTACCTCAGCAGATACAGGCACACCACCACTGAAGCAGGTAAGCTCTACACACACCACCATGGTTGCCAACTCCTGGATACTAAAGTAGATTAAACCCAAATGAGAGTTTGTTGATACTCACAAACGAGAGATTCAACTAAGGCACTCAGAATGCTATTGAAAATATCACCGATTGGTTTGCAAGTTGCTGAATACAACCCTATATATAGCTAATCCTAAAACATTTTGATTAGATGCACTTAATTAAAGTACCCTGCTAATCTCCCTTCTAATCTAGCTACTGAATTAAAACAAATACATTACATTACATCCTATTTTAGCTAATACAATCTTGATACATTTGAAAATAAAAGGAAAAAAAGCTGGCTTTTGATTAGACCAAAACCCCAAAGGGTGGCTATTTTGACTAATCAGAGCTTTTCCTAGCTGGGAGGGCCTTTCTTAAACTAGATGTAATATTAATAGCTTAAGGAAGGCATGGAAAGACTTGAGTAACCCTCATTGTAGCTGAACAAAATAACTTAGCCTCAGAACTGAGGTTCTGGAAAAACTGATAACAAACAACCTTGCAGGGTTGCTTGTTCTGGTGCTTGTAACTTATGGCTTCTTTGCTTGAACATGCTAGAACTTGCTTGAAACTTAAAAATTGCATGTCAAAGAAAAAAAATCTCCTAGGGACCCATGGCTGAATCTCACTCAATCCAAAGATACAGAATTGAGAAAGATGCCTGCTTGGACTGGTTTTGCATGCTGGGAACTGGATTTGATCTGAATGGCCAATGCTGGTGGAATGGATGGTTGTGTTGGCCAGGACTTGCCTTACTAAGGCATAGCAACCCTGGATGGATGATGTTGGTGGGCTGGTGGCTGCTGAAGTGTCCTTGATCTGTTGCTGAAGATGGAAGCCTGCTGTTTCTGTTGGAATTGCTCCAACAGCTGTTGAGTTTGGTTCAACAAGGCTTGCTGCTGAGGGTGTTGGTGTAGGCTCCCTGGGTGATGAAGATGATGTGGAAGGTGCTCGTGCTGATGCTGTTGTTGAGTCATCTCCATACTCCTGGTCTGAATTTGTTGGTGATGCTTGATCTGCTGTTGGACTTGCTGGATGGTCTCCAACACTCATGCATGGCATGCATGACTGGTTTTATTATTTAAATTACGTAAAAGTTGTGCATGCAATTCCTCATGTAAACTTGTGCATGTAGAATGCATGCGATCAAGTCTTCCGGCTTAGGCTTCCCTTATTTTCCTTATTTCCTAATTTTCTAACTAAAATACATAAAAAAAAATAAACAATACAAAATTACATGAAAAGTGTATAAAAAACTATGCTAAAATCCGGTGTCTGAATCAACTAATCGACTGGCTTCTTCTTCTTTATTTTCGCTTCATTTCATATAGATATGCTATATCTTTATGTACCAAATCCCAGTGTCTACAGAGAGCCCCCACTTTGATTAAGTCCGAGATAGTTAGAAAATCAAAATAGAATAATGGACACCGGTCGGGATACGACTTTGGAGTGCAAAGCCTGTAGATATGGCTTTGGAATGCAAAGCCTAGGGTGATGCTTCGAAGCTGAGTCCTACATCGCAGTTGTGGGCAACATGCGCCTCTATCGGGGTTGATCTCGAGTGTTGGATGACGTCCTAATCGAAGTGATCTCGGGTGCTGAAGGCATCCCTACTTTAAGGTTGGAAGTGATCTCGGGAGCTAACACTTGGAAGTTGGTCTTGTGTCGCAGTTGGCAAACTTGCGTCGATAGGTGTTCTCATGTGAGAATGAGGCCTTACTTGTTTGGGAGACTTCATCGGGCGCGATGCCGATGGCTCTTGGAGTTTGATGTTGATTTTCTAGTCTTTCCCAATGTCATTTCCACTCTTTCGTGGTGTCGATTCCAGTCTTCCCGGTGTCGGTGTTGTTGATTGTTGGCACATTGAATGTCGAAGGACTTCACCAATCGCTGCCGATGGCCCTGGGGGTCGAAACTTCATCAGGCGCGATGCCGATGGCTTGGAGATTGAGACTTCACCAGGCGTGATGCCGGTGGATCAGGATTGGGACTGCATCGAAACTCTACCGATGGCCCTGGGTGATGATGATGATGATAGCGGTGACAAAGTGGACGCGAGGTCAGATGCCGAGACTAACCAGATGCGAGGCTGGAAGCCGATGATGATGATAATGTTGGCAACTCAATGTCGAGAGACTTCACCGATCATGATGTCGATAGCTCTAATGTTAGGGACTTACGCCGATTGGGACCTTTGTTTTGGTCTTTTTGACGATGAAGGAATTTTTTTTATGCCGATAAGACTTCACTGGACGCGATGCCGAAGGCTCTTATTCCTGAAATTCCATTAAACCCGATGTCAATTACTCTTATTGCTGAGACTACGCCGAGTTCCGCCGGCGGCTCTGAAATTTTGATTTCCAGTGGCAATTCAATGCTTGGAGACTTCACCGAACGTGATGTCGATGGCTCCTATTTTCCTCTGATTATGGCAACATGATCATTGGGAAGATGCTCTTATTTGGGGACTTGATGCTCCATTCTTGGGAAGACCGCCCCTCCTTATTGGGAACACTTAACCGTGCTCCTCTTTGAAAATGTACAAGCTTGAGCTTTTGGAAACAAGCATGGAGAAAAGACAAAGGCTCCTTCTTACCCTAGGCCAGCCTGACGCTACAGAAAAGAGAGAAATCCTTGCATTCACTCGGGCCCTTGGCAATAAGCATGGAGAAAAGACAAAGGCTCCTTCTTTCCCTAGGCCGACCGGACACTAGAGAGAAGAGAGGAATCTTTGCATTCACTCCAGCTTTTGCAGGCCATGCAAGAGACAAATCTAGTTACAACTATTGTAGATGACCCCATGGTCCATCAGACTTGAGCCTAGGCAAATGAGGGCATGACATATGGCTGTGCGAATCGAACTCTTGTGATCATAAATTGGAGCTTCTAGTTATGACATTCTTTAATGCTTCTCCTTCTTCCCTCTCTCTTGAAGGTCTTTTGAATATTTTCATTTTCATCGCAAATAGATGAATTCATGCATACGTGCTTCTCTGCCAGCCGTCCAGGAAGACGATATAGAGGGAACATCCCACAAGGGAATTCATGCCGGTACAATTGGTTTTCCGACAAGATGAGCATGCGTCGTCCTTCGTTCTTGCACCTTGGTATGCTTTATTTCTTCGACAAGCTTATTTTTAATAGCATGTTGTTGTTGAGGCGACTTGCATGCTACTGCTTGTTTTAGCACTTTAAGTTGAATTTTAAAGTAAATGATACTTTAAAATTTGCTTTAAGCGCATATATGTTGCCCTTAAAATCTTGTTGGGGAAAGGATTCTTTGAATTTCGCCCGGTCGCCGATCCGTATCAGTCATTTGACGAAGATTCCGTCCTTCGTGTCGGACATGTGCCATTCATGTCTAGCGGAAATGATTCTACTCTACGTGTCAGATAGTCGATTTGTGACTTGATTGGATGTTGACTTGACCTGCTAGAGTTGGATTAGAGGTTGCTCTAATCTTGCTCTTACTGATTGAAAACCCTTCCTGAATGAGATGACCTATGGGTTTCCAGCCCTTAGTGTTGCCTTCTAGAGGAACGGTGAGACACTTCTTTGCTTCTCTTCTTTTTTCATTTTTCAGCAAATGCTGGTATGCATACAACTAGTGTACTAGACTCATACACAAACAATGCATTATTATTTTTTTGACACAAATATTCATGCAATTATGCATTTATGCATGACTTATGGACCTTATGCATGACTCACTGACTCTATGCATGATAAACTTAAATATGACCCTGACACAACTAATGGATGCAATGCAAATCTATTATGCTTAGACACGACACACACATGGCGCTTTATGATTCTAAACATGCAATTATACATGCAGGAGAGACTGACTCAATGTGACTTTGACACGACTCATAGATGTAATGGAAATCTATTACGCTTAGACGCGGGACACACATGATGTTTTATGCTCCTATACATGCAACTCTATATACAGGTAACTCCCCGACTCTTTATTTAGACAGTGACTTTCTAAGGAAATGTTTTCCTAAGACAATGTTTTCTAGAATAATGAACTCCTAAGACAATGACTCTTTTTTTTCGGATAATGACTTCCTAAAACAGTGACTTCCTAAGGATCAAGGCCAATTGTGGGGAATTTCAGGAAAATTCAAGAAGAGGAACATTTCGGTCTAGGGGACAAGGAATAACGACGGAGGTGCTAGACCTGAAGGATGTGCTTCTTGGATGCTCGCGTAGATGACCTCGATTGCTTGCAAATCTATGTACGACAAGGCCCCGGTTTGGCGTAGAACCTTGACAACGTTGTCCTGCCATGGGAGGACATGTTAGGGGTTTGTAAGACCCAAGTTTAATGTAGACTCTGGATGACATTGTCCTGATTTGGAGGGCATAATGGAGATTTGTAAGCCCCTAGTTTGATGTGGATTGACGATATGATGTACGAAGACCATGAAATGGAAGGAGACATAGCTTCTTATATTGCACTGATGGAAGTATGTCCTTAGTCGTGAGTCTCAATCTCTCCTTTTGCCTAACTTGCCTAGAGGGTTTCAAGTTAGCCTCTCTTTTCTTTTTCCTTTTTGTTTTCTTTTTCTTTTTCTTTTTTCTTTTTTTTTCTTTTTTCTTTTTTCTTTTTTTCTTTTTTTTTCTTTTTTCTTTTTTCTTTTTTCTTTTTTCTTTTTTCTTTTTTCTTTTTTCTTTTTTCTTTTTTTTCTTTCTTTTTTCTTTTTCTTTTGAGACCACTGTTAGGACAACAATGAGAATGAAGATCTAAGACCCTGTAGAATAGGGAGTAGGTCCCTCTTAGAAGCTCTCCCCGAAAAATGTCTTGAATGATGTCGCAAGAGTAGCGCGAGCCCCTAGTAGCTTATCTCCGAGTCTGTTCATGATCATGAATGTTGCCAGTAAGCCGCTGATCTGATGTGGACGAATTTTGCTCTTGTTGAGAAGTGAGACACACTCATGTATGCTGAGAGTGGGTATTAGGAACGAAGCCTCATACTTGCATTAATGATCGAGCTGAAAAAGTCCTCAAAAGGGTGAGATAAGATGAAAAGGCCAAAAGGGTTGGTTAGAAAGTGTTTGGTGAAAGAGATTATGGGAGAGGTATTATTAATGAATGGGATGTGGAGACACTTAAGAATGAACGTGGCTTAAAAAGGAAGGAGAGATGATCAAATGGGATTAACATCATCCATTGGGAAAAGGTTGGAACATGGGGATAAAGAGACACTTAAGGATGATGGTGTCTTGAAAGGGTGAAGAAATGGTCAAATGGGGTAGACATCATCTCTTGGGAAAAGGCTGGAATATGGGTGATGGAGTGATGTTCAAGTCTGACAAAAGGAAAATGGAAAATGGAGAGTTAACGAAGGTGATAGAAATCTAGGGTTTCCTCTCCTTTTCCCTAGCCTGCCCAAGTGGGTTTTCGGACTAGCATTTTATTCTCTCTTTTTTCATTCTCTCAAAGACAAGTTTATTAAACAATGAAACTCTCTAAAGTGAAAAATATTGGGCCGGGCCTCGAAGAGGTTCTCTAACGTATCCAAGGTGGAATCAGGCCAGTCGTAGTTCTTTAAGTGCAACTTTGATGGGTAGTGCATCGAGGAAGGCTTAATGGAAAGATGGTTATGAAGACAGGTTATGGATGGTTATGAAGGCGTATTGAGGTTATTGAAGGCTGAAAGGTACGATGAGGTTTATGGATGATGAGGTGAAGATTTGAGATAGGAGTGGTTTGAGACGGGAAAGGTTTGAGATCAATGAGATTTTTTTTCTAGTGTGCATGACTCTTATTTCCACCTTCTAGCTTCTTATTCTCTTTTTTCTTCTCCGTTTTTGTTCTTCCTTTTCCCCCTTTTTTTGTTATCTCTCTTTATTTTTGCTATCCCTCTCAACTTTTTTTGTTTTTTCTGACTTTTTTCTTTTGAATCTCCTCTTTTTTTCGAACTCCTTCATAGATTGACTTCTATTCTCCTTCAATCATTACACACCTTTTAGATTTGGTTTAATTTAATGAAAGAAAGAAAGGGTTTTAAAAAGGTTGAGATTTGATGGAAAAGGCTAGAAATGTAAGTGGTAGGTAGTAAGTGGTAGGTCGAGATTGGATGAAAAGACGAGGGTAATGTGGTTGGTGAAATGAAGGTTGGGCGGAAGCCCCCTGTCCTCCGCACATAAGGTTAATCTACGAGATTCGTAATGAAGAGCGCTCACTTAAGAGAGATTACTGGACTTGGTCTTTCTTGATGACTTTCTCTCTTTCTACTCAGCCCCTTGGATGAGGGTATAGGCTGACTACCCTCATCGACTTTATTCTCTCCTTTTGCCCGGCTTGCCTCAATGAGGTTTTCAAACCGGCCACTCTATGGTTTTTCACTCTTTTTTTTTTTTTTTTAATTCTATATATTCTTTTTTGAATTTCTCTCTTTATCTCTCTAACCCTGAATTCAAGAAATGAAGGGATGGGAATGAGGTGTATGAAAAAAATGGAAGGATAAGAGAAGATGAATTGCCAGACTTGGTTTGTAAGGATGGTGAATGGACGAGAGAACATTTCAACTCAAATTAGAAGCACAAGTACGAAATTCTATTTGAACAAATAGCAACAAGAGTAATTGAATTCAAGGAGTGAATTAAAAACTGACTCTTAACTCTAACAGACTCCGGAAATGAATGATTGATAATTAGGAATGTAGCTAACTCTAAAGCTCCGTTGATGTTGTGCCCCTCCTTTATTGGTATGGGGAATCCATATTCTATCTGGCCCTGTGTGCTGCCTTTGGTAGGGGTAGTTCCCTAACTGGATCATGTCCTCAATATTCTTCAAAGTCCAACAATTCTCTGTGTAGTGTCCTCAAGATCTATGGTAGTTACAAAATTTCCCGTCATCCCGAAAATTCCCTTTATCGCTGGCTCAGGCCTTGACCTTAACAATAGGCAAAAGAAGAAAAACCCATCCCAATGCATGTATGACCTAAATGACTTATATGGACTTCCTAAAAATGAAAAATGATTATATGTTGACTCGAGAAAAAAACTTAGCATGATATGGGTCTACATGTCCTAAAATTTATATGAAACTTCCGAAAGTGCAAGTGCCTATATGTTGACCCGGAAAGACTAGCCTATGACATGGTTTACACAAGACTTCCTAAAAAAAGGAATGAAAGACACTCACATGTTATGTCAACACGAGAAAAGACTTACCCATGGCATGGGTTTAAATTGGACTCCTAAAGAAAACAGGTATTTACATGATAACTCTAGACACACACTTACCTATGACTTAGACCTTACACGAGAATTTCCTAACAAATGAAAAACACTTACATGCTAACTCGAAAAACGACTCAACAACTCACCCATGGCATGGATTTTCATGACCTAGACCCTACATAAGACTACTATAATGCAAGACATTCATATATTGACACATGAAGAGGACGCGCCCATTACATGGGCTTACATTGGACCTTCTAAAAAATAAAAGACACATGCTTGCTAACTCTAAAACGAAGACTCTGAAATAAACATACTTACATGCTTACTCTGAAATAAAGACACTTACATGTAGACTCTAAAATAAACGAACTTACATGTAGACTCTAAACAGAGACTCACCCATGACTTGGGTTTAAAAGGGACTGTCTAAAAATGGAAGACACATGCATGTAGATGTTAACACAAAGACTCATCCTAGACCTTTATATGAAACGTTTCTAAAGAATGCAAGACATATGCATGTAAACACTAACACAAAGACTCACCCTAAACCTAGGTTTACATTTGACTAACTAAAAATGTAAGACACATATTGATTCTAAAACAAAGACTTACCCATGACATGGGTTTACACGGACACATGCTGACTCAAACAAAGAAACACACATGACATGGATTTACATTAGACTTTAAAAAACACACATGTTGACTCAAGAAAAGACTCACATATGACACAACCTTGCAAGAAACATATTAAAGACTGAAAGACATTTACACACTGACTCTAAAACAAAGACTTACCCATGACCTGGGTTTACTAGACTTCCTAAAACTGAAAGATACATGTTGAATCAAGAAAAGACTCACCTATGACTCGGGTCTACTAGGCCATATATCATACCTCTTAACGTGCAAGACACCTATACACTGACTCACGAAACGACTCAACTATGACACAGGTTTACGTGTTCTATCTTCTATATGACTCTAAAGACAAACAACAACACTTTTTACAACTAGAGCATTATAAAGGGCCCGATAAAGTCTAACATAGCGAGTTGACATAAGTTGGAAAGCGCAAGTGAGTGTTTCTCAATTTGGATAGGCTTAAACCACAAGCCGACCGTTTTAAGGAGAATACGTCACTTGAACTAACTAACTTGTGGCAACTCAAGCTATGTTGACTATTATGTGGACAAGAATAATGCTCGACACGCTGACAACCTAACTTCTGGGCTTCTATTTACACACCCTTTTTTATTTAACACCCAACATATTTATTTATTTAACTCGTGGAAAGTGCATGTCGTAAAGGACCGAATAAAGCCATCAAAAGGTGAGTTAAAACAGGCTTATAAACTTAATTATTAATTCCACCATGGATGGGCTTACTAACGGGCCGACCATGGATTTTTTAGACTTAATAATCGAATTTATAAATTTATTTTCTGTAACCTTGAGACTATTATGCGGGCTAGAATAACACACACTGACTTTGTTTTATTATTAATAATTTTCCTTGGACCAAAAATAAGAGAATACTGAGAAGGGCCGAATAAAACCATCAAAGGTGAGTTAAAATGAATCGATAAACAAAACTAATTAACCTTTAAAACGGATTGACCTCACAATCAGGCCGACCGTTAAATTTAAGGCTAATTAGTCGAGTTTATAAACTTATTTTTTCTCAAACCCAACAATTATTACGCGGACTAAAACAATATCTAAAGATTAGGTCCGACTCTAATGAAGACTCGACAAACACAAACACATATGTACACTTAACAAAGACTCAAAACACGTATGAACAAAACCCTACCAGAGACTTAAACACGTATTTACACCTAACAAAGACTCAAAACGTGTGTTAACCAAAACCTAAGAAAGACTCAAACATGTATTAACAAAAATCTAAGAAAGACTCAAAATATGTGTTAACAAAATCTTAACAAAGAATTAAACACGTGGCAAAGACTCGACAAACTCAAACACCTAACAAAGATCCAACAAACTCAAATGCGTGGCAAAGACTCAACACTCTCAAACACGTGGTACAGATTCATCAAACTCAAACACGTGGTTACACAGACACATACACAAGCACATATACATACACATACAAACACATGCACAAACACATGCACAGACATACACATGCAGAAACACATGCACAGACTCATACACATGCACAAACACATACACATGCACATGCGCAAGCACAACCTCATACACATGCACAAACACGTACACATGTACAAACACATACGCATACACATGCACAAGCACGAACACATACACATGCAAAAACACATACACATGCACACACATAGGCTCAAACACATACACATGCACAGGCATAAAGACATACATATGCACATGCACATGTGCAGGCATGGACAACCTCATACAAAATCACATATGCAAGCACAAACACATACGCATACACATGCACAAACACAAACACATGCACATGGACAAACACATAATCTACAACACAAACCTTATATGGACCCTAAGGACAACTGATCATTATAAAGGGTCGAATAAAGCCAAACATGGCGAATCAGGACCGAGGACGGGAGTACAAGTCACTATTTCTCAAATCGGATGGGCCCCATCCGCAGGCCGACCGTTTTAAGGAGAATCCTTAACTTGGACTACCTACACAGACCAACTCGAGCCATGCTGACAATTACACGGACTAGAATAATGATCGATGGGACTGACAACCTGACACTTTTCTATACATTTTTATTCTATTTGTTTAGGAAAGCGGATATCATAAAGGACTAGATAAAACCAACAACAGGTGAGTTGTGATTAGTTTATGGACTTAATTGCCAAATCCAATATGGTTGGGCCTAACCACGGGCCGACCATAAGTATTATGGATTCAATATTTAATTCGATAAATTAATTTACTCAAGCATAGTGATTATTATGTAGTCTAAGACATTATCCACTAACTTTGTTTGATTTATTAGTTATATTTTTGGATCTAAGGACAACTAATCATCACAAGAGGCCGAATAAAGTCAAGTATGTCGAATCAAGCCTAAGTCAAGGAGCACAAATTAGTGTTTATCAATTCAGTTGGGCCCCATCCACAGGCTGACCATTTTAAGGAGAATCCGTAATTTGGGCTACCAACTCAAACTTAATTCGAGCCATATTGACTACCATGCGGACTAAAATAACGATTAACGGGACCGACGACCCTTCTTTCTACTTCGTTTTTTTTATTTAATTACCGGAAAGTAGGTATCATAAAGGACTCAATAAAACCAACAACGGGCGAGTTATATTTGTTTTATGGACTTAATTACCAAATCCGATATGGTTGGGCCTAACCACGGGCTGGCCATAAGTGTGACAGATTCGATAATTAACTCGATAAATTAATTTACTCTAGCCCAGTGGTTATTATGCAGTCTAAGACTTTACCCACTAACTTTGTTTTGACTTTAATCACGTTTATTGGACCTTCGTTAAGATAATATCATAAAGGGTCATGTAAAAACATTAAAGGCGAGTTGAGTTTATTTTATGGACTAAGGTAATTAACCTTTATAGATAAATGTGCCCAACCACTAGGTCAACCATAATTTTTGAGGTTAATTAACCTAGTTGTAAACATGACTCTTCTCAGCCCAATGACTACTACATGGACTAGAACAACATCCGTAAACTTGGGCCGACTCTTTACAACAAAAGTAAACACGTAGCACTTAGCATACACATGAACAAGGGTACCCTAAACCAAGGCTCTATGTAAAAAGGGGTTATTGGCTGGATGGGGCTTATCGACCCATGTATTCGCCCCCAGATGCATTCTCGTTGTAAAAGCAACTTGAATGTAGGGGTGTTGCTCTTCGTGGCTCGTGTGGAGACCTCGAAGAGTGATGCATGAGTGGATGTGGTGACTAAGTCTCCTCCGCTGTAAAGGCATCATCAAAGGATAGCCGGTCCTGTATCCCATGGGTAATTTTTGTTGTTTTAAGGAAAAATCTAAACTGTCGGTTTAAGTGCAACCCAGCCCACATACGTGGCCGAGAGGTAGCCCGATATATGCAATGTATTTATGCCTAAAAAAAATGACTTAATACCATAAAGTAAGGATTTATTTTCTTTCCAAATTTTTAAAGCACACTAAACTTTTTTCAAGTTTTACCCACTTTTAAAACTCCCTAGTGGACTCGCCAAAAATCCTGTGCACATTTTTCCTCACCGTTCGGGCTTCTGAACGTCCACGTGGATTGGGTGTGATTCGGTGATTTCTGCTGGGGTTTGAACCTTTGAAAAAAAACCCTTTAAGGACTTTTGATTACACATTTCAAGAATAATATTTGTAAAATCACTTTTCCTTTACTTGTGCATTTTATGAGTCATCGAGATTAAACCTTTAAGAGTGAACAATCACTTATTCCAAACTCTTCCAAATTTAACTCAATTTGTTCATTTAAAATGTTAGACTTGGAAGAAAGTAATTTATGCAAGTATTATTTAGAAATACAGAAAGAAAAGACTTAAAGTTGTATCAGCGCGTTGTAAAACCATGTTTTACCATAGTTTATGCAACCCGATTTACATTTAGTTCGAAATGGGAGTCGCCACCCGACTTTTTAAGGGAAAAGCCAAGACAAACCAAAGATAAAAGAAAGAAAGACACCGCCTGCGAAACCCAAGAATGGATTCAGGGCTAAGACTACGAACTCGAAAAGTATTAACTTTAGGAGTTCGCCTCTCTCAAAAGGAAAAACTCTACTAAAAGTTTTAAGTTGCTTATAAAGATTGGAAAAGAGATAAATAGGAACCTTATAGAATTATCTCATAAGTGATAAACCATAATTTTACGGGTTTTTAACCTTCTTTACTTGACTTATTTTTACCTTCTAAGATCCTTTTACCTATATTTAATATTTAATTTCGCTTACTTTGCTCATTAATGAAATGGGTTGTTCACACTTGGACGGTGGAGGCTTATTTGATGCATATGAGATGATTTTGGATGCTTTTGCTAGGCTTTGAACTTGAGACCTCTTGGAGCTTCTTTGCATGTCACCTTTACGTAGCTCATGCATGGCATGCATGGCTGATTTTATTATTTCAATTACGTAAAATTTGTGCATGCAATTCCTCATGTAAACTTGTGCATGTAGAATGAATGCGATCAAGTCTTTCGGCTTTGGCTTTGGCTTCCCTTATTTTCCTTATTTCCTAATTTTCTAACTAAAATACATAAAAAAGAAATAATAAAAATTACATTAAAAGTGTATAAAAAACTATGCAAAAATCCGGTGTCTGAATCAGCTAATCGACCTGCTTCTTCTTCTTTATTTTCGCTTCATTTTATATAGATATACTATATATTTATGTACCAAATCCGGGTGTCTACAGTGGGTGAACCAACAATTTTTAGAATTTCTTAGATCACTATTTTTTTTGCGTTAGTATTTTCGGGAATTAAACGGCCCATGAATGGGGTTATACCACTCATACCAACCCGTGTAGGTGTACTAACTTTTTTTTTATTTTTCCAATTTTTTTTGTTTGTTTTTTATTTTTATATTTAGAGCATGGATATTCAAGAAGCTAAAATTTTCCTCCTAAACCAAAACCATCAAATTAACTCGCCTAGAAGTGATTTTCTAAGGATACCACATGGTTGCAAATACAAGTGAGGTTATCATGTTTAGGAAAAGCAACAATCAAGCCTAAAGCCTATCAAGTATTCGCTAAATATTCCTAACTAAGCAATTGTACTATTCTAGCAATAAAAAACACAACTATATATAAGTTACCTCTAGCCGATAAAAATTTTAAAAAATTCGCCTAATTTCAATAATACTAAAGTTGTTTCTCTTCCAAAAATTGGTAAGGCAATGGTGCCACCCCACTCCCACACAAAACTCTACAATGTCCTCATTGTCAAATAAGGTGACACCACACACAAAAGAAAAACTCAAAAGAAAAGAAAAACACAGGCCTACATGCATGCCACCCCACTCCCACACAATAAGGTTACAAAGTCCTCATTGGAATAGAAATAAAGGTAAGCAAGCACACCAAAGAAAATAAAAAGAAATACACCAAGAGAAAATAAAAGAAGAAAAGAAAGATAAGGAAGGATATTACCTGGTTGGGTACTGAATAAACCCAAGCAATGAAGTCTCAGAATAATAAAACCATCTATAGAGCATCAGCCACTCCACCTCACCTCAAGATATCGGGTACCATCTACAAACCATTCAATGCCCGTAGTAAGAAGTCATGCATTCTTGAATGCATCTCAGAGTGGTGAACCATTCAAAGTCAGTGAAATAATGCACTACAGGAATGTACACAAGTTTCCTAGGCACCGTAAATGTAGATATGACAAATGAATCCTCCCATTGACTTGTAAATGGAGATTGAGTATGCAAATCAACGGGAGGAGGCAACACAATACACTCCATAACTTCCTCATCCAAAGACTTGGATGCAAACAACGACTCATAAAGCATATCACAATCAAAATTATCCTTGTCACAAACCAAGGTCAAATACATAGGATCAATCTCCAAAGACTCAATTTCATCATCACATGATTTAAACTTAGTTTCAATGGATTCACAAGAAAGGGTAGACAATGCCTCATTAATACAATGATTCTTAATGAAACTGAATAATTCAGTATCAAGCACACATTCAATCAGAAAGGATTCAATTTCACTCTAAACAAGATAATCACATGTATCATGGCATACATTGGATTCAACCTTCTATTCACATAAAAGCATGGATAACGGTGTGGACAACAGTTCATCATCAAGCATGTTTTCATCAAGTACTACATCATCACACACAGAATCAATAACTTTCTCATGCTCTCTAGGTGTGGCTAGAGCTAAGGGTCTCTTAAGCTGGATACATGCAAAACTAGGTCTGTTATAGTAGTCATCGTCCTCATCATAATCATACAAAGAAGAATTATTGTGCATTTCAGGACTCAAAGATGATGAATGATCTACCTCAACTATCGACTCGACCATTGGTGAAAAGAAGTTTCTAGCCTAAAACTTGTCTCATATAAAAATTCACGCATGCAATTAGTCATTTTCGCACATAATTCATCCACTTTAGGTTGCAAACCAGAGTCAGAATCATGGTTCGGAGAATCACAATGTGAGCACAAAGGATGAGACTCGACAACATCGCATTGACGAGGATCATAAGAGTTTTCTGCATCATCAAAATACAATGGATAATCACATGATTGTTCAGTTAAGGTCTCCGAAAAATACTCCCCAGCACTAGATTGACCATTCAGATTTTGGGGGTATTCATGACATGGTATGGCTGAAGTCTCGGAGGGTAGTGTAAAATTTGAAATATGGGGTCAAAGGGAGAATTTTGTTGTTCAGATTCATAAGTATCCCTAGACAACTATTCAAGAAATTCCAATGCCTCATCTTCTCCTAAATTGGAAAACTCATAATATTCTAAGAGATTACAAGTTTCATAATTTATACCCTCATACACAATACCCTAGATATCTAGTGTATCATGTGAGATACCATATGATTCACATTGAGCAACATAATCCTATAATCTAGCAAAATATCTCCAAAATATTTCTTGCTCATGCAAATTGTGGAACCCTAACGTCAGTCATAACTCTTTTTTTTTTATTATTTTTATATGTTTTTCAATTTTTATGTTTACATCTTTTTCGGAATTAAATTACAACTAAGAAAGCAATAAACTATTTACACACAAACCAATAACCTAATCTACCAAATAACATCATCCCCGGCAACGGCGCCATTATTCGGTTGTAGAAATTGGGTATCCTAAGTAAGGGTTGTCGAATCCACAGGGATGGTGTGTCAGGTTAATAAGGAAATTGGTTTGGTAAAGTTTTCAATATGCAGGGAGAAGTAAATAATTAAACTAAACTAATTATGAATTGAAAACAATGGAAACTAAAGAAAACAAGAATTAAAAACAAAACCTAACTGCTCGAACAAAAACAAGAAACTAAACAAGAAATCAAAAGCATAATCAAGAAAGCAATTAAAAACTATGAAAGTAAAAACTAAATTAATTACTGAATCTAAAGTATAAAACATTAACCTGAAGGTTTGATCTTTACTCTAATCTTAAATCCTGAATCTTTGAATCACGAATCTTTCTCCCGAACAAACAAGAAAGGTATGATTTGGATTACTAAGACTGCTTAAATCCTCACGTGAAAGGAGAATTTGAGGAACCTTAATCCTCCGCTTCACGAAAAAATGGAATTTTTGTGGAACTAATACTAATGAAATTCAGAATAGCGAAACAGAAAGGAAAGAACAAGAAAGAACAAGAACTTGAATTAATCTTGAAAGAGAATGTGCTTACAGTCGAGGAATGAAAGAAAACTTAAAGAAACTAAAGACTAAAACTAAAACTAAAACTAAAACTAAAACCTAATCTAAAACTGACCTAAACTAAAGAAAAACTAAAAACTAACTACCTACTCTAATTTTATGAAAGTAAAGGCTAATGTATAAAGTATATACATAAAAAGTATAGGAAGGGAAAATAAAATAAATCTCTCCAAAACCCTAACGGCCACCGCGGAAAAGAAAACAAGGAAAGCCCGACCAACACGGTCCGTGGCAGGTCCAACACGGTCCGTGTTGGCTGCCACGGGCTGCCCGTGGTGTGCACTGTTTCATCCATTTTCGCTCCTTGAGTTTCAACTAGCCAACACCGTCCGTGTTAGGCTGACCCGGTCCATGTTAGACCGTTTTTGTTGCGGATGTTGGATTTTTTAGCACTTTTGATTCCCTTTTTCGCTTTTCCTTTGATTTAACCTAAAAAAACACAAAATCATTATAACTTTTTCTTCAATAGGGGATTAAAACAACCAAAAACCCTTTACTAACCGTATCAATTCGGCTCGAAATAAGAACCGAACACGTACATTTCATGAATAATACTTTGTAAAATCACTTCCCCTTTACTAGTGCATTTTATGAGTCCTTGAATTAATCCTTTATGAGTGAACATCCACTTCTTTCAAAATCTTCTAAATTTAACCCAATTCGCTCATTAAAATGTTAGCCTCGGAAGAAAGCGATTTATGCAAATATTATATAGAAATATAAGAAAACACCCTAAAGTTGCATCGGCACATTGTAAAATCATGTTTTACATCAGTTTATGCAACCCGATGTGTTTTGGTTCGAAATGGGAGTCGCCACTCGACTTTTTAAAGAGAAAAGCCAAGAAAAACTAAGAAAATAAAGAAAGACTCCGCCTGCGAAACCCAAGAATGGATTCGGGGGTAAGGCTACAAACTCAAAAGATAACCTTAAGAGTCTGCCTCTCACAAAAGGAAAGACTCTACTGAAAGTTTAAAATGTGCTTTTGTTAAAGTTTGGAAGGGAGATAAATAAGAACTTTACAAGATTACTTCGTTGAACATGCAAAAGAATGAAAGAAAAGAAAGATACATCATATACAACACTTTATTTACATAAAGAAGAAACACATAAGGGCTTACATTGTGCCTTTTGAAGGGAAGCCTTGCCTAGCCTTTGTTTGGTGCTTGAAACTCACTTGAATTAGCCTCTTGAAAGCCTTGAATACTCTTCTTGAATACGCCGAAATGGTGTCAAAAGTGGATGGAAAGAATATAGAAGATGAGGTGGGAAAAGGGTAGGAAAAGGCTCTTTTTGTGGTATTTTACGTAGTAGAAAGGTAGGCTTTTTGTGGAGCTTTTAGGGTTTTATGGGGGGATAATGGAAGGTAAGATGAGAATGGAGATAAAGGGGCTTAAAGGAGTGGAGAAATGGAGATTATAATGGTAGGGAAGTGATGGAGAAGGATAGGAAAAAGGTAGGAAAAAGGAACTCTCTTTATGGGTTTTTAGGATAATTTTGTGATTTTTTTGGAGGTTTTATGGGATATTTATGTAGGGATGGATAGGATGAAGGCTTGGAGGTTTAGGGAAGGATATAAATGGAGATTATGGAGGTAAAGAAAGTGGTGGAATGAAGATAGAAGAGGTGGTAGAAAGATGATAGTAGACTAGAGATTATAGAGATGATGAGAGAATTAGAGGGTGAATGAATGAGAGTGTAGGAGGAGGAAGGAGTGAATGATTGAGTGAGTTTGGCCTTGGAAAGAGGGAGTATTTATAGGCTTATAGGAGGTTTAGCATACATGCATATTCATCACATACATCACCCTTAAAAATCACGTGGTCAATTGTGATTGACCCAATGATGTATGCAAGGTCCTAAGATCAGAGTATTGACCTCACAGTACACCACATTAACACTCAAACACACAATTCTGGCCTCAAAATAGAGAATCAAATACAAATACACCCAAAACAGTCCTCAACACAGAAAAACAATTATAACCTCCTCAAAACAGAGCACAAACACCAAAATACAAATGGATGAAATGGATGATGATCAAATGATGATCGGATGAACAAACTTACAATCAAATAGTAACCGAAGATAGTCTTGAGGCTCGAGCTGATACAGACCCACCACAGCTAGAACTTCAAGGGCAATGGACTGGATGACCTTAATGGATACAAGCACACCACCATCGAGATTATCAAGCTCTACACCCACCACAAGGATTGCCAAATCCTTGCTACTATAGTAGAATTAACCAATGCAGGATCACCTCACATAACTGGAATATCCTCAATAGTTCCAGAAGTGATGTCTTCATAGAGGACCTCAGAACTGGAAAACATCTTCACTGAGCTGGAAAGTCCTCAACAACTCTAGAGTGAAGTCTTCAAGGCACTGGTGAGGACCTCAATCCAAGGATATGGAATTGAGAAACAACCTCACTGGCTGGCTGCTGCTGTTGATGTTGATGTTGCTATTGTTGGACGACCTCATGACTTGCTGAACCATCATGAAACACTCTTGGATGTCAGTGTTTGAGGTTGTTGATGATGGCCTTGGAGTTAGGGTTTGTGAGGTCGTTGCTACTGCTGATGCTGGTTCTGATGGAGGACCTCCATGACCCAACTAGATTTCTAGGTGCTAGAGGGAGTGTATGAGTGGACAGTGGTACGTGGTGAATGAATTTATGGCATGAACAGCCTTATGGCCGACCGGCCTAAGGAAAGGGGAGGCTTGACTCGAGCTTGGTTTACGTATACTTGGACCGTGAGGGAGTGAATGTGATGTACACGAAGTCAGCATCTTCCCACTGGACAGTAGGGGCTTAATTGCAATCTTTATGCATGTTGTTGTGAGGCCTTGAACTTGAAACCTCTTGGAAGATTTTTGCATGTGATCTTTACTTAGATTTTGCAAGGCTGTGATGTATGCCAACTCACTAAGATCAGAGTGTTGAGCTAGAACACACCATACAGTCACACAAACACACAGCTGGATGCTTGAACTTTGCAATAACTGATAGAAAGCAATAAGCTGGAATAAAAGACAATCCAACAACAGAATAAAAGGGATAGACTTGCTTACAGTTGATACAGATACACCACAACTGCAATCAGGGCAAGGGACTCGCACATACATGCCTTTACAGATACACCAAAGCATGGATGATCAAGCTCAGTTTACACTTGCTGGATTTGCCAATTTCCAGTGACAGGAACTAATTGAACCAAGATTGAGAGTTATAGGACACTCACAAACATTCAGAGGTACTAAGACACTCGAGAATACTATTGAATAAACACCGAGATGACTTTCATTGATAGAGAACTTCTGAATTTAAAGGAAACTAACAGTTTGATTAACAGGTGCTTAAGCATAAGCATTCTGTCTAATCTCCCTGATCTAATTCTAACTTACAAAGCTTAAAACAAATACATATGATTACATCCTAAGCTATCTAATATGATCCGGATTACAATTGCTTGGAAGGAAAAGAGAAAAGCTAACTAAAATCTGATTGGACCAATTTGCCAAAGAGTGGCAAAATGAGCCAATAGGAAGCTTTCCTCTCCTAAGGGGTAAAACTAAGTTACTGAGGTAATTCCCGCGTCAATGCTAACCAGGAAGTAATCTCAACAGGTTAATATCATGCTGGAAAGACCAAACAAACCCCTGTGAACAGAAAACAAAACACATAGCCCCAGAACTGGGGTTTTGGAAAAACTGATAAACAACCCTGCTGGGATTGGTTGTTCTGCCTTCTGAATCTTACTCGTGCCATGCTTGATCATGCTAGGACTTGGCTTGGACTTGAAAAGGACATGGCAAGGAACAAAAAACTCCAAGGAAACATTGGGTGAAACTTTCTCAATCAAGGGATACAACATTGAGAAAGTCAGCTGCTTGGACTGTTGCTGCCGGGAACTGGAATTGGACTGGAAGACCAATGCTGATGGGTTGAGTGGCTGCAAGTGCCAGGGCTTTGCTTTACCATGGTGTAACAAGCCTGGATGGATGCTGTTGGTGGTGTGGTGGCTGGTGGTGATGCTAAGAACCTCCTGCTGGAACTTTGGACTGCTAAGAAGTTTGCTGAGTTGTGTGAAACAGCAAGTGCTCCTCCTCCTTGTGCTGCTGCTGTTGTAATTGCTAGTGAAGATCCCTTGGAAGCCTCCTTTGCTGATGAAGCTGCTGCTGCTGGTTGTTCTCCTTAATGGTCTCCATCATCCTCCCCAGGTTGAGGAAAGTTTGTCCTCAAACTTGGAAGGTCTTCATCTACTGGATAGTATGGTCGAAGATCTACTATATTGAATGTTGCTGAGCCTCCATACTCTTCAGATAGATCCAGTCTGTAGGCATTATCTCCAATTCTTTCAAGTACTTAAAAGGGGCCATCTGCTCTTGGTAACAGCTTGCCTTTTCTTTTGCTGGGGAACCTGTCCTTCCTGAGGTGGATCCAAACTAAGTCTCCTGGCTGGAAGGTCACCTTCTTCCTGTGCTTGTTAGCTGAAGTAGACACCGGTTCAGTATATCTGGCAATTTTCTCCTTTACTTGCTGATGAAGCTCCTTGATTTCATCTGCTCTTTTACCTGCTTCAAAACTAAATTTGACAGAAGTAGTTAGTGGAACTAAATCCAAAGGGGAAATTGGATTTTTACCATAGACTACTTGGAATGGAGAGTAGCCTGTGGCCTTGGATGGTGCTTTGTTGTAAGCAAACTCAGTATGGGGCAATAGAGTATCCCATCCTACTTTATTTTTGTGGATCAGTGCTCTCAATAGGACTCCAAGTGTTCTATTAGTAACCTCTGTCTGGCCATCAGTTTGTGGGTGGGAAGTGGTGTTGTATTGAGCTAGGTGCCCAGTTTCTTCCATAGAGTGACCCAAAAATGGCTCAAAAACTTGGTATCCCTGTCGGATACCATTGTTCTTGGCACTCCATGCAATCTAATAATTTCTTGGAAGAATAATTCAGCAACTTTTGTGGCATCAAAGGTGGTGTGGCAGGGTATGAAATGTTCCATTTTTTGAGAATATATTAACCACCACCATGATTGAATCCTTCCCTCTCTGAGTTCTTCGCAAACCTACAATGAAATCAAGGCTTACATCTTCCTTAGGGCTGTTGGGAACTGGCAATGGTCTGTACAAGCCTTGGGGTAGGCTGTGTGACTTTGCCAATTGACACACATTGCACCTCTTCAACAGATGCTCCACATCCTTCCTCATCTTTGGCCAACTGTAATGCTCTCTCAACATCAACAAAGTCTTCTCAACTCCAAAATGTCCTGCTAAGCTTCTTCCATGGACTTTTGTGATCAACAACTCCCTGAAACTGCTCTTAGGGACACACAACCTCCTTCCTTTGAACAAATATCCCTGGTCTATGTGGTACAGACCCTGGGATTGCTGCTGACACTTCTGGTACACTTGCTTGGAATCTCCATCGTCCTGATACAAAGCTTTCAAATGCTCAAAACCAATAATTCTAGATTCAAGCATGTGAAGCAACATGTACCTTCTACTCAATGCATCTGCTCCTTTGTTTAGCACTCCTGATTTATGGTGGATCATGAAGTGAAACTGCTGCATATACTCTACCCAAGCAGCATGCCTGGTGTTGAGCTTGTGCTGCCCTTGAATGAACTTCAAGGCCCCATGATCACTGTGAAGTATGAATTCTGCTCCAATAAGGTAGTGCCTCCAGTGTTGAAGAGCTCTGATGATGGCATAGAACTCTTTGTCATAGGTGCTATGTTTCTTCTTGGAATCACTTAGCTTTTCACTGAAATAGGCAACTGGCTTGCCCTCCTGGGTCAATACTGCTCCAATGCCAACTCCCGAAGCATCACATTCTACTTGAAAAACTTTGCTGAAGCTGGGTAGTGCTAGAACTGGTGCTGAAGTGAACCTTTCTTTGACTTCTTCAAAGGCTTTCTGGGCTGCTGCTGCCCAAATAAAGGACTTTCCTTTCACCACTTCAGTCATTGGTGCTAGGATGGTGCTGAAATTCTTGACAAATCTCCTGTAAAATGAAGCCAGGCCATGGAAGCTCCTGACTTGATGAATAGAAGTGGGCACAGGCGATCCACGATTGCTTGAATCTTCTCATTATCAACCTGAATACCTGCTGCTGTAACAATGTACCCCAAGAAGTTCACTTGGGATGTAAAGAAGTGACACTTCTTGAGATTCCCAAATAACTCCTCCCTGCTCAAAATGGTTAAAACCTCCTGCAAATGCTTGACATGCTCTTGGTCAGACCTGCTATAGACAAGAATATCATCAAAGTATACCACAACACTCTTGCCTATGAGTGGCTTAAGGACCTGATTCATGAGTCTCATGAATGTAGATGGGGAATTAGTCAGACCTAAAGGCATGACCAACCATTCAAACAACCCTCCCTTGGTCTTAAATGCTGTTTTCCACTCATCTCCCTCACAGATCCTTATCTGGTAGTATCCACACCTTAAATCAATCTTAGAAAGATCACCCCATTGTAACTCATCCAACATGTCCTCAAGTCTAGGTATAGGGTACCTATACTTGATTATGATCTTGTTAATAGCCCTACAATCAATACACATTCTTTGGCTTCCATCTTTCTTAGGCACTAACAAGGCTAGGACTGCACATGGACTTAAACTCTCCCTAATCATTCCTTTCTCCAATAACTCATCCACCTGCCTCTGTATCTCATTGGTATCTGCTGGTGTCATCCTATAATCTAGCTTATTAGGTAACACTGATCCAGGCACTAATCATTCCTTTCATCAGGAAATACATGCTGAAACTGCTGAAGTAAGGGTAGGAATAAAGGGTTGTCATTTTGTGGTGCTGACGGTTGTTCAAGGTCTAAAAGGATCAAGTCCTTCTGTGTGCTAAACTCATGATGATCAGATAAAAGCAACACATCAAGACTAGGTTCAAGACACAAGGTTTTGGCTTTTTTGGATAACTGTGAGGGTTTCATGGGGGTTAGGACAATCTTTCTGTGGTTTAGCATTTCTCCCTCATCTGGACCTTCTTCTATAACGTCATCATCATAGATAGGGTCATGTTCATGCTCTGCATACTCCTGTTCTTCTTCCTGCACATTTTCAAGATCAATAAACAAAGCTGCTTGGTACTCAGCAAGAGTAACCATTCTCTTGTTTGGACATTCAGAGGCAATGTGCCCTAGTCCTTGACATCTGAAACACCTTCTCTCTGTATAAGGCTTGCTGATAGGGGCTGGGGTTCTTTGTGGGGAATTTTGTGGTTGATTTTGTGGGGGTCTTGGGGCTGAATTTCTGATTTGAGGTGGAAGTGGGGATGGATAGGTCTTTTGTGGGGCATTATAAGGTTTATAAGGGTTTGGCTTGGCTGGTGCATAAGGTTTGGCTGGATATCTGCTGCTGCTGTAGTCCTTTGATCTAGACTTCTTCCGTTGTTCCAATTTATGAGCCAGAGAACTTAGCTCTTCAAGGGAATCATAGACCTACAGCTCTACAATGTTCTTGATGCCTTCATTCAAGCCTGCAAGATACCTGATATAGGTTTGCACTTCATTCTCTTGCATATTACACTTCCAAAGCAAGTGCTCAAACTCCTTTGTGTACTCTTCTACTGACTTGTTTCCCTGCACAAAATGCTGCTATTTGTTGTAGTTCTCCTTCATGTAATTATCTGGAAGGAACTTCTCCTTCAACTTCTGTCTCATCTCAAGCCAGGTACTCACTCTAGCCTCTCCAATCTCCATTCTCCTTCTCTGCAGATTAGTCCACCAAGTAGAAGCATATTTTTTTAACTTTAAGGCTACTAACTTCACCTTGTTTTCTTTTGAGACCTCCTTCAAATCAAAGACTCTTTCTACTGTTTGTAACCAATCTAGGAAAACATCATGGTCCAACTCTCTTGCATACTCAGGTATATCAATCTTGAAATCAAGTTTCTCAACCCTCCTATCTCCCCTCCTCACTTCTCTTTCACTGTCACTGTTTTCCTCAGGCTCACTAACTCTAGGTGATCTTATTATCCTTCTGAAAGGATTGTCACCTTCTCCTTCCTCCATCTCATCATTAGTCTCCTCATTCAACTGATGCCTATGCAGTCTCATATAGTAATTCAACTGCTCACTCAGAAATTTCATTTTCTGTTCTACTTCTTCCTTCTCTTTCAGGGTTTGTTCTAAGACTTCCTGTGGTGTTTTACTAGTTCCGGCCATTTTACTAAAACAAGCAAACACACTCCAAGATAGAACACAATGCTCTGATACCAAGATGATGTATGCCAACTCACTAAGATCAAAGTGTTGAGCTAGAACACACCATACAGTCACACTAACACACAGCTGGATGCTTGAACTTTGCAATAACTGATAGAAAGCAATAAGCTGGAATAGAAGACAACCCAACAACAGAATAAAAGGGATAGACTTGCTTACAGTTGTTACAGATACACCACAACTGCAATCAAGGGCAAGGGACTCTCTCATACATGCCTCTACAGATACACCAAAGCATGGATGATCAAGCTCAGTTTACACTTGCTGGATTTCCCAATTTCTAGTGACAAGAACTGATTGAACCAAGATTGAGAGTTATAGGACACTCACAAACTTTCAGAGGTACTAAGACACTCGAGAATACTATTGAATAAACACCGAGATGACTTTCATTGATAGAGAACTTCTGAATTTAAAGGAAACTAACAGTTTGATTAACAGGTGCTTAAGCATAAGCATTCTGTCTAATCTCCCTGATCTAATTCTAACTTACAAAGCTTAAAACAAATACATATGATTGCATCCTAAGCTATCTAATATGATCCGGATTACAATTGCTTGGAAGTAAAAGAGAAAAGCTAACTAAAATCTGATTGGACCAATTTGCCAAAGAGTGGTGTAGACGCTGAATTTTGTATCGATTTTATTTTCTTTTTTTAGCGTTAGTTTTAGAAAATAGGCTAACCGATAAATGGCACGCAAGCCCCTCACCCACCTAAACCTGAAAGAGAAAGGCAAAAGCCCAATACCAGTGCAAACCGTGCAGGTTCGGTGGGCGGAGCTCGGCTCAACCCATAGAACCGTGCGGGTTCATGGGACGGAGCTCGGCTCAACCCAGTAACCCGTCTGGGTTCCCGGCACAAGGCCCGTCGCGCCTTCAGAACCGTGCAGGTTCTTGGGTGCCTTCAGGAACCCGTCTGGGTTCCAAGGCCCATCTTCACTCACGTGAACCCGTCTGAGTTCGATTGCTCTCTTTGGCGCGGCGACTAAAATCCTAACCCTAGAACGCGCCCCCTATCCCCACTCCACTATAAATTAAACCCTTCTTTCCCTTCCAAAGGACACGGCAGAATATACTGGGAGTATTGACACTAATATATTCTCTCTCTCTTCCCCCTCCTTTGCATGCTACCTCATTAAAGGTTAGCGAGATTCTTGTATTAATTAGTATAATGTAATTTTACTTTCTTTTGTATCTTTTCTTTCGTTTTGCATGACATTAATGATAAACTCGTGAAATTTATTCAATTCCTCCCTCTTTTTAATCTTTCACTTTAATTTAATTCTAGTAGAGTCTATTCGTTTGAATAGGCGAGTTTGACGATTTTAATTGTCAGATTCGTAACCTTACCCCCGAATCCGTCTTTGGGTTCGTAGGCCGGAGTCTATTTCTTTAACGGTTCGTTGTTTTATCCTAAAATTCAACTGGCGACTCTCCTTTTGCACCTTGTTTTCTTCCTTTTCTTTTTTATGGTTTTATTACCTTTTTTACGTTTAATCCGGCTGGGTCCTTCATGAATCCAGACGGGTTCTTCTCCTTTCTCCTTTGCTTCTTTTTTTCTTTGTTTTCCTTTTCGTGGGGTTTTACAGTCAAGAACCCGTCTTGGTTCCTCAGCAAACCCAGACGGGTTCCTGTGTGTTTTCTCTTCCCTTTCTTTCGTTACTTTCTTTTTTCTTTCTTTAAAGGTAAACCTCGGGTGCATAAATCGTTTTTAACTTGCTAATAAATTTATTCTTAAAAGTTCAACCTTATTTAAGGATAAGCAATCCTAGTCGGCTCCCAATCACTTTTAAGTAGCGCCGCGAAAAGGTCCATCGGTCGATTTTTTCGGTGTCTACAAGTGGCAAAATGAGCCAATTGGAAGCTTTCCTCTCCTAAGGGGTAAAACTAAGTTACTAAGGTAATTCCCGCGTCAATGTTAACCTGGAAGTAATCTCGACAGGTTAATATCAAGCTGGAAAAACCAAACTAACCCTTGTGAACAGAAAACAAAACACATATCCCCAGAACTGGGGTTCTGGAAAAACTGATAAACAACCCTGCTGAGATTGGTTGTTCTGCCTTCTGAATCTTACTCGTGCCATGCTTGATCATGCTGGGACTTGGCTTGGACTTGAAAAGGACATGGCAAGGAACAAAAAACTCCTAGGAAACATAGGTTGAAACTTCCTCAATCAAGAGATACAACATTGAGAAAGTCAGCTGCTTGGACTATTGCTGCTGGGAACTGGAATTGGACTAGAAGACCAATTCTGATGGGCTGAGTGGCTGCAAGTGCCAGAGCTTGCTTTACCATGGTTTAACAAGCTTGGATGGATGCTGTTGGTGGTGTGGTGGCTGCCGGTGATGCTAAGAACCTCCTGCTGGAACTTTGGACTGCTGAGAAATTTGCTGAGTTGTGTGAAACAGCAAGTGCTCCTCCTCCTTGTGCTGCTGCTGTTGCAATTGCTGGTGAAGATCCCTTGGAAGCCTCCTTTGCTGATGAAGCTGCTGCTGCTGGTTGTTCTCCTTGATGGTCTCCATCAGCTTGTATGGCTAAATGAAGCTTGATTGCTTACGTAAAGATCATGTATCAAATAGGCTAGGAAATTCACATGTAATGCTGCATGTGTGCTCGTCCGAACTTGGGCATGTTGAGTGCATACGAGGACCTGGCTTGGCTCAATTCTACCTAAAGTACATAACTAAAGTACATAAAAAGGAAATAATAAAAATTACATTAACAGTATACAAAAACTATGCGAAAATTCGATGTTTGAACTAGCTCATCGATCGGCTTCTTTTTCTTTATTTCTACTTCGTGTTTATATAGTTATGCTATATATTTATGAGCCAAAATTCAGTGTCTACACTCAGCACTGTCAAGGACTGTGAGGTCCTCAACGAATGCTTATAAGGGCATAAAATTCAGAATGAATTTCTGCAGAAGAGGCCTCACAGTTGAGGTAGGAAGAATGACTGAGACACACTAAAAAGAGGTCACTCACATTAGCTACATGACCCTGAGGTCCTCACCAGTTATCATTCAACTGGTTACACAACTATGCTCAAAACCAAGTAGTTACACTCGGAATTTTCTGTCACAAAATTCCTTCACACGATTTAATCTTCTCTTGGAATCGTTATCTTGAGAGACGGAGACAGCCGAGCTTCATATAGATGATTGAGGCTCCAATGCAACGGCTACTTTGTAGTTTGCTTGGTTGATGATCTTTTCCATAATTGCTTGATCTTCTATCTTCTTTCTTTTGGCATGTTCATTCTTTGCTTAATCAATACATAATCTGCGATAATATGCATCAAATTAAATATATATAATCTTGGAAAATATTCTGAAGATAAGATAGAGATTTTAGAAGACTTCCCAAATTTGTCATTTCAAACAAAACTTTCTGTTGTCTTCTGGAGGTCCTCAGCGGCAGTGGTGCGGAGGTCCTTGATGATCTATATTGTTTCTACAATCTCCCCCTTTTTGTTCGAAAGACAAAACTTTCAAGTATAGCACACATATATACATAGATAACATAATATATAGTGATAATAGTTCGTTAACAATAATTTATCAACAATGGTAGAGTAGTGGGGATGGGGTGGAGCGATTACAGGCCATGGCAAAATTCTCCCCCTTTTTGTCTTTTAGACAAGAAGGAAACAGGAGAGTACAAGCACTAAATTTGTGTAGCCAAAATAAAGAGAGGACGAGTGATGGAGGAGGGGAGGAAGGAAAAAGGCAAGAATCTGAGTTACCTATGGTAGAGGTAGTGAAACGTCTTTGACCGGACCCCTTTTTAGATTATGAGGTGTCTGAGATAACATGCTGATGAAAGCATCAAAGGTCCAGACAGGCAATTAGTTGGCGTATCTGGGATGAGGAAAGGGACCACATGTAGGGAGAAGGGATGATATGACTCCCCCTCAATTTGACAGCTTGTGAAAAGGTTGAGGTTCTCATGATAGAAGGCTCCCCCTCAGATGGTCCGGCTGATGTTGTTTTGCGACCTTCCCAATGTCTAGGATCTTGTCAAGGCTCTTTTCTTCAAAGTTCAATTTTCAATTCTTGTTGATTTTCAGTTTACAGAACTTGGTTGGATATCGGGTAATTTGTCTGAGGCATACTTGAAGTGGAAGACATTATACCTTTCTTAGTCTCTAACCAAGGATGAGGTCAATGTTGTAAGGTCCTTAGGACCCAAATCTTAGTAATGCGTGGAGGTTAGGTTCCTTTAGATAGGGGAGTTGGTAAGCTCCTTATTTTATTTGCTGTTGGAGGACCTCTATGATGGTGTTCTCTGAGGGACGGAATATTTGGTGTAGGATGGAGAGGTCCTTTGGTATGGAAGGGAGGACGTTTGGACCGATAGTTTTTGAGAGGTGGTGTAATAGGTGTGGGAAGGATGGGTTGCTTTTGGAGGGGATGAGATTTTGTGACTGCCTCATTTAATAATTGAGTGATGTCCGTATAGCACTCTTTGACCTTTATGGATAGTCTAAAATTTTTAGTTGCTAAGAGGTCATTTCTTGTGTTCAAACTCTCTATAGTTTCGTTCGGATGATTGACATGTTTTGTGAGATGCTTAACTCTTTCTATTAAGGATCAAGAATATTTGAATAGATGAAATAATTTGTGAGCAATGTGCGAAGAGGGAAGAGTGAGGAGCTCATTAAGGTTTACCTCGTCATGAGATGAGGTTGGATCTTGATCCTCACTTGCGTTTGCCATCAAACACACATTTGTTATTTCTTCTACCTCATTGTGGCCTTCACTGGAATCACTATCACTCCATGTTGCATCATTGCCTTATGGTTTTCCGTTGAGGCCAACTATTTCTCTTGTCTTTGTTTCTTCTAGCGTGAGGGCGGTACTTCACAAGGTGTTTTGAGCTGCCACAACCAGAACAAATAAATGGGTCAAATTCTTCTTTTATTAAGGCCATACCTTTTGAGGTTGCCTTTCTATTTTATCCATCCTTGATGTATCCTTGAAAGGTCATATTTTTCTTGTATTATCTTCTGAACGCTCAAGCTATCATTGCCATTGTATCTTCCTCGTCATCATCTGACTCATTGTCAGATTCACGTACTGCGTTGAGGGCGATTCCCTTGGGTTATGAGAGGTCACTCAGTTGGATCTCATGAATCAACAATTTTCCAATGAGTTATTCCGGTTTGAGGACCTTGAGGTCTTGGGCCTCTTCAATGGTTGTAACTTTTGGGCCCCATTTTCTTCTAGGCAGACATCTTAGGATTTTCCTGACTTGTTAACAGGCCCTAAATGTGATAATCGTCTACTGCAAGTGTACGGGTCTGTGTAGTATATAAAATATCGTTCTCTCTCAGGGATTTGTATTCAACTACGCACTAAACTAGTTCACTACAAAGGATGCTAGGTCGATCAAATAGTTTTGGGAAACGATTCAGAGAACTAAAGTAAGAAAGCAAGAATTTTTAGGGTTTTAACAGATAATTAAAAGCATTCAAGGGAGTCCACTCTAGTTATTCAATAACCTAATCAACAATTCCGGTGTAAAGTGATAAAAAGATTCGGAGTCTATAATCTTTCTAAGGCCTTTCACAGCAATCTTTCCATTCGAAGTGAGCTACAGTGTTTAGACAAAACACCTATTTTCATGGCTATTTAACCTAATCAAGATAGGATCTGATTATAATTAACCCTACGCAAGAAACCATTATTTCTAACTGTTTTCTAGCCTATTCAATCTCGTCTTTTCAATTCAAAATTCAAACTTTCGTTAGGTTATTAAGAATCTGTAGACATCAGGATTTGCACCAATATAATCCCGACTTATCAAAAGTGAGAATAAAAACATCAAAGGTCGTATACATCATTGAGCCAACGTAGCAAGCGATGCAAATAAATCAAAACAAGCCGGCCCACTTCCAGTAATAAACCCGCATGGGTTTTAAGTCGCAGGAGACGGCCCAGAACCAGGACATACCCAAAGCGCGCCCCGACCCGGACTCCAAAGCCCGCGCGGGTTATCTATAACCTAAGCGCGTCGTTTTGGATTTGTCCACGTCACCGATCCGTACCTGAATATTATAAAACCCGCGCGGGTTTATATTCAAGAATCTGGCGCCAAAAAATATGCTCATCCTCCCTTGATATTAGCCCCATGTGTTTTGACCTTGGCCTTGACTTGGAAGCTACATGATTGCATGGCATGATCATGGGGATGTGTCCCCCATGATTTTCCCTCCATTTCCCTCCTAAACCTCACCTCACTCAACTATAAATACCCCCTCCATTCTTCCACTCATACCATCAACTATCCTTCACAACACTCATACTCTACTTAAATCTCCCTTCAAAATTCCATACTTCCATCCATTCCATCAACAACCACCACCATTATACTCCCATTCTCACCAGCTATCATCATATCCTTCCTACACTCTCTTAAAACCCTCTCTATCATATTCATAGTCATATTATCATCCCCTCACTCTACCAAAATCATCACTCACATACTATCCTACTACCATTCTCATACTCATCTTTCCATTTCATCAAGTCAAGGCGAGGTCAAGGTCTTCGAACGGCGCATTCAGGCTCCTAGATCAAAGAGGAGGTTCGCCTTTTTTTCTTTCAGTATTGTTATTTTAATCATATAACTTGTACTTTAATTTCGATTATATGTGCATATTTTATAAACCAAAAATTCCATTTTATCTTGCAAGTTAAGAATTTAAACTTGCGAAATCAATTAAACTTCTCCCCGCTTTATTTCAATTTAATGTCGATTTTAGTAGAGTCCATCTTCTAAACGGCGCATTCAAGAATTTTTATAATTCTTGAATTCGTAACCTTACCCCCGAGCTTAGAATCGGGTTTCGTGGACCGGAGTTATTTTTATTATTTTTTACGGTTTGTCGATTTCCTTAAATCACCTGTCGACTCTTTTATTCTTTTTATAATCCGTTTAACTTTTTAACATTTGAACATACGCTAAAAATAATTAAAAATGACTTAATATTTCTCATTCATTCAAGGTTTAAACCGAGAGAAAATGGGCCATGAAATGATAAAACCCGCACGGGTTTTATGGTTTCTAACTCATTTTCTCTGGCCCAGGAAAGCAGACGGCCCAGCCCAAAGACAGTCAAAACCCGCGGGTTTTGTCATGTCATGCCCAGTTGCTTTCTTTTGGGCCTGAAGTCATTGTTTGGGCCGATTTTAAGTTGTATTTAATTTTTTTTGTGTAATTTCAAGTGTTTAAATAAATAAAAAATGGATTTATAAAATAAATGAAATTTCACCACCCCGAAAATGAATTTCGAAAATAAAAATATCCTTATTTAAGGATTAAGCAACCTTAGTCGGCTCCCGATCATTTAAGTAGCACATCGCAGAGGAAAAATGGCTCACTTTTTCCCGGGGTCCAACAGATTGGCGACTCCACTGGGGACTTAAACTTAAAAAGAGGGTAAAACTTGAAAAAATCGAATTAAATTGAAATATAAAAGGGAGAAGTTGATTTATTTTGCGATTTTACAATTCTTTTTAGGCATCTTTTGCATATCGGGCCACTAATCGCGTCTTTTGACACGTTAGCACAAAGGCGACGGTTAAGTTATACCTAGGTGATTCCCTCAAAAGCGGGTAGACCACGACTTGTGTGGTGCACTCTACATCGCCAAGCATTTGGTCTCTCCTCTCCTCTCCCCACGTTAGAGGTGTTGTATTAGTCCATGTAAAATTCATTGGGTTGAGGAAATGATTATTTATTAATTAGAATAATTAACTCAAAAGGGGATCATGGTTAGCCCAAGTGGAAGGACCCATTTATGCTTAAAAGTTGATTATTTTAATTAATAAATAAAACTTGACTCGCCTTTGATGATATTATATGGCCCTTTACAAAATTCTCTTAACAAAGGTCCAAGAATTAATTAAAAGTCCAACAAAGTTAATGGATAGCGTCTTAGGTTGCATAATAGTCATTAAGCTTGGGGAAATTAATTTGTCAAGTTAATTAATAAATCCACCACATTTATGGTCAGCCCGTTGTTAGGCCCAACCATGTTGGATTTGTTAATTAGGCCCATAAATTGATTATGACTCGGTTATTGTGGACTTTATTCAATCCTTTACAATATCCATTTTCCTCGACTAAAAAAAATGCAATAAAAAGAGGTAAAAAAAAGAGTTGGGTTGTTAGTCTTGTTGAAACATTATTCTAGTCCGCATAATAGTCATTATGACTTGAGCTGTCTGAATTGTTTGGCCAAGTTATGGATTTTCCTTAAAACGGTCGGTCGTGATTTTGGCCGATCAGAATTGAGAAACACTAACTTGAACCTTTTGATTCGCGACCCGCTCGCTATATTTGGTTTTGTGCGACCCTTTATAATGTTTTGTCCATAGGTCCATATAGAGTTAGGTCATGCACTCCCAAAAAGTGGGTGAGTCCTTTGTGTCAGCATATACGTGTCAAGTCAGTTAGGATCATATAGGTCTTTTAGGGCATGCATGCATCGGGTAATATGTGTCAGAGTATGTCGTCGAGTGTTCTAACTTTGAATTTCCATGTAGGTATCATTGGTGATCGACTCTGTTTAGACCCAATTTTGTGTCTAAATACCGCCTAAATCCTTAGGCTTTTAACTCGTTTCGTGGTTTAATTTCATAGCTTTTAATGTGTTTTTGGTTATTTTGTAGATTTTGGAGTTTTCACCAAAAACGTAGCAAAACGGGCCTTTTTTATAACATTCTTAGTGATTTCCCGAGCCGAGCCGGACCGGAAATCGATGCGGAGTCGACCCGGGACCACACTCCCGACCTTTGGTGCCAATTAGTGAAGTAACGCATGCTACAACCTACGGATCGAGTGTTACATGCTTCGGAAAGAAGGAAGAACAAAGGGAAGGGAAGCCGAAGCGTAGCCCCCACCACGAATGGCGTAGCACCCGCTACGACCAGAGCCCAGAATCGCCCGAGAGTTTTCGCAGGGTAGCGCCCACTAACCTGAGAATAGCGCCCGCTACCCTGAGCATAGCACCCGCTACCCTGCAAGGTAGCGCCCGCTACCATAGAGGTAGCACCCGCGACCTGTGCTCAAGTCAGCCATGGATTGTCAGCTAAAATACGTAGCGCCCGCTACCATAGGGGTAGCGCCCGCGACCTCCTGGTCCCTAAGGAGACCGTACCCACGGTCTCTTGGACCGTACCTACGGTCTCTCGAAGCTCGAAATCGCCCGACCTTTTTCGCTGGACAGAACGAGACCGTGACCACGGTCTCCTTAACCATGGCCACGGTCTCCCTATGTCCTGCGCGTGTTTTCGGCCTTCAACGCTGCGTTTTGGCCAACAGTTTTTCATTGTATATATACTCCTTGTTGACGATTTCTTAGGGGGAGCATCTAGGGTTAAACTTAGACATTATTTCAGCTTGTAATTAGTGGATTTTAGAGGGAGATTAGTGAGAGATTAATCTAGGGTTTGGAGATTTGTGTTTATTATTGAAGATTTGGGGATTCAATCAATTGAAAGATTGTTGGATCATCTTTTTATTGCTTTCCATTGTTCATCTACATCATTTTGATAAGTATTCTCTTCCCCTAACTCTTTTATTAATTACTTTGCTAATTACTTTCCTTGTTCTTAATTTCTGTACTTGCTATTTCATTGTTCTTGCTTGTTTATGGTTGTTTGATGTTAGAAATCATATTTAGGTTTGGGTTAGATGTTAGCTTAGTTTTTATCATGATTAGTGTCTAGAAACCCTATGGGTTAGGGGATAATTAAGGGTGTGAATGGGTGATTTGGTTTGGGTTAACAATATTAGTGAGTAATTAGCTGGGAAATCAATCTCCCACTCCTATCCATCCCTCAAGTGGGATGTATTTGGGTGCAAAAGCATCCCGAATACATCCAACACTTGTGTCAGAAGGTAGGAATTGGGATAGTTAGTATTCTAGTTCGCGAAAGCGAATAGAAACTAACTAGGAAATTTCGTTTCATTAACCCCCTGGGTCTGTCGATGGACTTTGGGGAAGTTAATCCGGACTATCCTTGAAAGAGGAAGCCCGGTGGGTATTTTCTAACGGAATTACCACTTGATTCTCCCTTCTTGTTATTCCCTTGTTGCAAAACCCATTTCCTCATCCCCGTTTGTATCCCGAAAAGCCTCCGTAGCCCATTTTCCATTCCTTGACCGATCTTAGTTTTATTTGTTGTTTCGTGACCGCCTTTTCAAACCGATATCCTTACCTTAACAATCTCAACCCGACCATTGACCTAGTTCCTTTGACCAAAGCCGCCAGCTCCTTGAGAGAGAACGATAAAAACCGAGGTCTTACAAACTACGTTACACAAAATGGCGCCGTTGCCGGGGAGCCAGCGCCCCTAGTTTTAGTTTCTTGGTTTTTGGTTATTTGAGATTACTTTCACGCTAGAAATTTATTTGTGCTAATCCCGATGAATTTGATGCTTCTATTGGTTCTTGTTGGTGCATGTAGGTACGCCCTAATGTTCTACCGAGCATCGTAGGAGGCCTCGAGTCCATGGGTGAAGTCCAAGTTGATTCACCCCGTACCCTTCTATCATATGCCATTCCATCTTCGGGTACGGGAGGCAACCCAATCATCTTACCACCATTACCACCCGACGCGGTATTTGAGTTCAAGCCGTGTCTTCTTGAAGTTTTTGAAAGTAGCCCGTTTCATGCAGATATTTCCGAGAGTCCTATTGCTCATATGGAGAGATTCAAGAAGCGCATTAGTTTCATGCATATACCTGGGATATCTTCGGAGTATCTAAAGTTGAAGTTCTTTCCTCTGACTTTGAAAGGGAAAGCTGAGATGTGGCTTGATATATGTCCACCTGGATTTTATTCTTAATGGGAGGCTCTCAAGAGAGATTTTCTTCAAAGATTCTTCCCGGCGGATAAAACATATAAACTCCGGCAAGATATTATGAGCTTCAAGCAAGAACCCGGAGAGACTCTTTTTGAAGCATGGGGAAGATTCAAAAGTCTCCAACGTCAGTGTCCGCACCACAATCTACCCAACTGGATGCTTCTTCAACACTTTTATTGTGGACTCTTTGCTTCTCTCAAAGAATCAATCGATATAGCATCCGGAGGGACATTTTTGAAGAAGACTGCGGGGGAGGCCGAACAATTCCTTCGTGAGCTTGTTCAATATGCTCCTGATTTTGGAGGTTGCAAATCTAGTGGAGGAGATTTATCTTTGGAGCATCATCCTATTATTGCACTCCTTTTGGCTTCTATCTATGAACTGCAAAAAGAAAAAGTGAATGAGGAGACTTTCAAGCATTTGAGAATGGCTCAAGAAGCGCAGTTGTTCAATTTTCAACAATTAGAGCAAGTGAGTGCCATTATTTCTTCCTATGTTGAACCAGATTCCATTTTTTATGATTTTACCACCGACCAACACCCTTCTACTTTTCAGCCCATTCACCATCACTCATTCATTCAAGAAGAAACCTTCCATCCAACCCAAGAAGACATTCCGCAACCTCAAGTTTCTCAATCACCCCAAGGATCCTCATTTGAGTTGATGTTGGTGCGAATCATGGAAGACCGAGAGGAGGATCACGCTTATATCCATAGTCTCGAGCTCGAATTGGCTCAATCCAACCAATTTCAATTTACACCTATCCAAACCACTCCTATCCAAGGGGTGGGGGTGAATGTTATTACCATGTGTGGTGGAGGAGAAGTTGAGCAACCTGAGTTGGTGGAGGAGGGAGTTCTTGAAGAAAATGAGGGAGATATTGAGGATAAAATCGAAGGAGAGGGTATGGAGGTTGAGCAAGTGGTAGACGATGAGAAGGAGAAATTGATTGGCTAGGAAGTCAATTGTGTAGAAGAGAAGGTGGAGGAAGAACAAGTTATAGTTTTGAATGAAAATGCTAGTGAATGCCCTGAAGAGCAATTTGATTCCCACCAAATGCAAATTCCTCTCCCAAACTGGTTGATTCAACACTTGATTGATGAAGGACATATTGAATCAAAGTTTAATGTCCCTACTAAGACGCCCTTTTCCATGCCACCTTGTGTTGAAGTCAATTTAGTGACCACGATTGTTCATGAGCATAAAGAAGAAGTTTATATTCTTGAAGTGGAACCAGACAATGAGCATGAAAACGATCATCTCGAAACCTTATGTTTTGGACCCGAGGTAATTGAAGATGCATCCCATGATGATTCCCTCAAGATTGTTCCATTGAGGAGGGAGATCTCATTGGATGAAGTTTATATTGAGGACATAGAGTTTGAGAAGATTGTTCCCAATTGTTTGAAACATAGAGAACCACTTGAGGAAAGGCCTAAGTTACTTCTTCATCCCCATCACCCAATCAAACCGCTGGAGGAGACCCTTGTTTAATTTGCGGAGGTGATGAGAAGGTGTTGGAGAAGGAGGAGGAAGCGACATTGGAAGAAATCAAAGACATCATCACCTCTTCCCCGCTCATGGTCAACCAAACGCCCGGAGGGACGACTCAACTTGAGGTTGTCCAAAAATGGTAGGAGTTGGAGAGGAAGGAAGAAGAAGCGATCATGGTGGAAGAAGTTGATTATGTACCTCTCATGTGCACCACGTCTCTCCAGAATTGAACGGGGAATTAGGTCAAGCTAGGGACCTAAAACATACACTACATGGGAGGTAACCCATACTTCCTTTTTGATTAATTTCTTTTCCTTTCTTTATTAGTTTCTTTTTCTTGTTTCTAATCTTGCATGCGGATCTTACGAGCCTTGCTTGTTTTTACTTGAATATCCTAACCCTTTGCTCAATTATCACGGATCGCGTATTGAGTAATCATTTGTTTTGAAGAACTCGAGGTAATATCTCTCCGCTCTTCTCTTTTTAAGTTGAATATCCTATGATCCATGTTGCATGCTTGATTCTCTTTTGGGTGGCGAACCCCTTTGAGTGTTTATGTTGGGATATATTGTTGTTGGAGTCGTGTGGGCTCGGGTCGCCACCATTTCAGCTTGCTAGTTGTGTTTTGTTTGTTTGTGTTTTGTAGGTTCTCTACCCTTTCAATGTGACACCTTCCCACAATGAGGACATTGTGGCATTTTAAGTGTTGGGGGGGGGGGGGGAGAGATATTATGCTTCAAGGGTAGATCACCTAGTAGTTTTGATCTTTGTTTTCTTAGTTTTTGCATAAAATTTAAAGTTTTTGCATAAAATCTGAAAAATTTTCGTGTGGAAAAGGATAAAAAAAAGGTAGTGAAGACCTTTTTTACCTTTTCTTTTCGTTTTGTTTTTGTTTTGCTTTGTTTCCTGGATCTCATTTTCGAAGTTGAGAAGCCGTTCTTAAGCTTCTTTAAAATTAACCGGTTGGAGCATTTTCGACCCTATCTCGGGTTCTAGTCAAGACTTACACGTAATAGACTCCCTTCATCGAGTGTCTAGTGAGACCCCCGATTCCTTTCATGTTCTGATTGGAATCGAGAGATTCTAGAGGTTTGTGTCCGAGTTCGTTTTGTTTCCTTGTTTAGCAAAAGAAAAAGTGAAAAGTTCAAAAAAAACAAGAAAGAAAAAAAAGTTATAAGATACAATAAGCTGATTAAGTGGAGCGTGTCGCTGAATGACACTAACCACCTACACTTAGCCAACCTACACGGGCCCGGTATCAGTGGTACGGCACGGATACCCCTTAACCCTCCTCCTATATCGCTTTGCAATGGAGAGGTGAATGGAAAAGACCGTGTTGGGAGGGTATACCCCTTATATAGGTCGTCCAATTCCCGAAAATAAGGCTAATACTGACCTTTAAAAAGAAAAAAAAAGAGAAAAAGAAAAAGCATTCTCGTTGGTAAAACCAACCCAAAAAAGAAAAGAAAGTTGTTGCTTCTTAAAGAGTGGGGCCTCTCCTTGAATGACCTACAGCCCTCACCAAGCCAAGGGCGACCAAATGCGAGGAAGGGAAACGCTTCTTTTAGTTGTTTCGTTGTTTTTTAGTTCGAACACAAGTCTTTAGAGTCTTTTGGTTCCGGTTAGAACCCACTTACGAGAGGCATGGGGTTTTGCTTGGCATAAAGTGTAGGGAGTTGAAAATCTTCAAGATTGGCTTTTATCTGAGATTGGTGTTTGTGAGATGCTCCTAACGGTTACTTTTGGAGGCTTAATAACGTTTTCTTAGTTTTGGTTACGAGATCTTTTGAATCAAAGCTTTTGTTTCTCTTTTCATTTGTTTTTCTTCGGTTTTGTTTCACTTTCCCTCTCTTCTTTTTCTTTTGGCTTTTGTGGGTACAGCTGCTACAAACCCTCACGAGTCCATCTCGTCCACCCGGGCTGCCGGGCGGTTCAAAGGGCTTGGTGCATACGCTAAATGCACTCGTTTCTTCCCACGACAGAGGAGTTGGTGTTTAGTTTTCTTATTTGTTTTGTTTTGTTTTGCTCGGGACGAGCAAAAGTTTAAGTGTGGGGGGTGTTTAGACCCACTTTTGTGTCTAAATACCACCTAAATCCTTAAGCTTTTAACTCGTTTCGTTGTTTAATTTCATAGCTTTTAATGTGTTTTTGGTTATTTTGTAGATTTTGGAGTTTTCACCGAAAACGTAGCAAAACGGGCCTTTTTTATAGCATTCTTGGTGATTTCTCGAGCCGAGCCGGACCGGAAATCGAGGCAAAGTCAACCCGGGACCACACTCCCCACCTTTGGTGCCAATTAGTGAAGTAACGCATGCTACAACCTTCAGATCGAGCGTTACATGCTTTGGAAAGAAGGAAGAACAAAGGGAAGGGAAGCCGAAGCGTAGCCCCCGCCACGAATGGCGTAGCACACGCTACGCCCAGAGCCCTGAGTCGCCCGAGAGTTTTTGCAGGGTAGCGCCCACTACACTGAGCATAGCACCAGCTACCCTGCAGGGTAGCGCGCGCTACCATAGAGGTAGCACCCATGACCTGTGCTCAAGTCAGCCATGGATTGTCAGTTGAAGTACGTAGCGCCCCCTACCTCCTGGTCCCGAAGGAGACCGTACCCACGGTCTCTTGGACCGTACCTACGGTCTCTCGAAGCTCGAAATCGCCCGACCTTTTCCGCTAGACAGAACGAGACCATGACCACGGTCTCCTTGACCGTGGCCACGGTCACCCTATGTCCTGCGCGTGTTTTCGGCCTTCAACGCTACGTTTTGGCCAACAGTTTTGCCTTGTATATATACTCCTTATTGACGATTTCTTAGGGGGGGCATCTAGGGTTAAACTTTGACATTATTTCAGCTTGTAATTAGTGGATTTTAGAAGGAGATTAGTTAGAGATTAATCTTGTGTTTTGGAGATTTATGTTTATTATTGAAGATTTAGGGATTCAATCAATTGATAGATTGTTGGATCATCTTTTTATTGCTTTCCTTTGTTCATCTATATCATTTTGATAAGTATTCTCTTCCCTTAACTCTTTTATTAATTACTTTGCTAATTTCTTTGCTTGTTCTTAATTTCTTTACTTGCTATTTCATTGTTCTTGATTGTTTATGGTTGTTTGATGTTAGAAATCATGTTTAGGTTTGGGTTGGATGTTGTTAGCTTAGTTTTTATCATGATTAGTGGCTAGAAACCCTTTAGGGGGTAATTAAGGGTGTAAATGGGTGATTAGGTTTGGGTTAGCAATATTATTGAGTAATTAGTTGGGAAATCAATCTCCCACTCCTATCCTTCCCTCAAGTGGGATGTATTTGGGTGCGAAAGCATCCCGAATACATCCAACACTTGTGTTGGAAGGTAGGAATTGGGATAGTTAGTATTCTAGTTCGCAAAAGCGAATAGAAACTAACTAGGAAATTCTGTTTCATTAACCCCCTGGACTGTCGATGGACTTTGGGAAAGTTAATTCGGACTATCCTTGAAAGAGGAAGCCCGGTGGGTATTTTCTAACGGAATTACCACTTGATTCTCCCTTCTTGTTATTCCCTTGCTGCAAAACCCATTTCCTCATCCCCGTTTGCATCCCGAAAAGCCTCCGAAGCCCATTTTCCATTCCTTGACCGACCTTAGTTTTATTTGTTGTTTCGTGACCGCCTTTTCAAACCGATATCCTTACCTTAGCAATCTCGACCCTACCATTGACCTAGTTCATTTGACCAAGGCCCGTATTCGAGATCCGTGAACCGGTCGTTTGATTCCGAATCCACATTACGATCCATCTGCAACTAGCGATAGCACCATGTCTGGAGAGAAATTCCAAGAGATCTCTATCCAAAGCACCAAAGCTAACATCACGAAGCATTGGGACGAGCTCTATACCAAGATGCAGGGTCTGGTCTTCGCTAATTTCCTAGAGCAGGAGCAGAAGATGAGTAAAAGGCTAAATGAACAACAACAGGTGATGGATGGCATGTTGCAGGCCATCACTAAGGTCAACACCAAGTTAGGATTGAATGCTGAAGTGGATGACGAAGAAATGCATGGATATGACTCTGATCCCGAAATCTTCAAGACGTCCCCGGATTTTGGAGGAACAAAGATATCTAAGGCTAAGGTTAACACACCTGAAGTGTCGAAACCTGCAAGGGATCCCGCTGTTAAGGCTCTTGAGAAGAAGTTAGAGAGCCTCACCAAGGCAATGAGCTCAGTGTCGGCTTTTGCTTACAAGTACTTAGAGGTTCCATTACCTGTTCAACCAACTTTGAAGATAGCTGGCAAAGTTGAAGTGTCGAATATTAGGTTAAAACCTTCTAAGAACCCTATTCATCATATGGAGGAGTTCATGAGGCTGGCACCTTTAAATTGAATCGATGCTGACCTATACTCTACCATCTTCCCATCCACACTAGATGGAGAAACAAAGGTATGGTATCACGCGCTGTCACCCCAAATCAAAGCCAACTGGATTAAATTGTTCAAAGCTTTCATCCATCATTACACACGCATCCAGAAGAAACAAGCTACAATGGATGACCTAACCGCCATGAAGCAGCGGGATGATGAGTCCTTTATGGATTACTTTGAGAGGTGGCATACGAAATTGTCCCACATCAACGAGACAATCCCTCTCCGCCTATAGTTATCTACCTTTACGCAAGGACTCTAGAGCAGCCTATCCAAGCACTTGGGGTATCATGTCGTCAAAGACTTTGATTACTTGAAGGACATCAATGTCCAATTAGAAGCCATGCACAATGATAAGACAACTTCGCCTGGATGGAAAGGGTCCAGCTCCAACAGGAGGGCTACTAGTGCGGCTAGCCACCCTCCTAAACTCATGGAGACTAACTCTATCCAGCGCAAGGGGCTTTACGTACCAAAATATGAGACTTATACGCCCTTGGATGTGCCTCACTCTCAGGCTCTTGACCGTTTAGTCAAGAAGGGTATACTGGTTTTACCCTTACCAAAAGAAGAGCCAGAAATCAAAGTCAGGAATTGGGATGCCAACCAATTTTGCCGTTATCACCGTTGCTGAGGTCATGACACTAAGAAATGTTGGACTTTAAGGAACAAGATAGAAGATATGATAAGGGCAGGGACACTACCAATGCCAAAAGCTGCCAAGAAACCAAACAATCAAAGTAATCCTATGCCAGAGCATGCAAATGCTATTTTATGTGGGGATTTCAGTTTCGACCCCTCTGCTTTGATTGTAGAAACAGGACAACATGTCCCCGAGATAGTTGGGTTTCCTGAAGGTCTATTCATCTATGGTATTTGGGATAGTGATGAGGATGATGAGCACGAGCATTCTGGGACGGAATGGATGGAGAAAGATGAACCAGATGATGTAGCATTCCTTTCTCGGTCTGGCCGTCATAACAATAACAGGAATACCACCATCCCAGTGGCTGTTCCCAACCCTATACCAACGGCTAGCAGTGACAATCAGACCTCTCCTGAAGACCCTCTTCTTTCTCAACTCAAAAAGACTAGGGCTGAGGTTACCATATGGCAACTCATATGCACTTCACATGCTCATAGGCAAAAGATGTTGGATGCCATTACAGCACTCACGGTATCGCCTACAACAACTCCTGAATCCTTGGTTGCCCATGTGACCACCCAACAAGAGATGATTACCTTTGGGATTGAAAATTTACCTCAGGGAGGAACATCTCACAACAAAGCCCTATACCTCACAGTGCAATGTTCCAACAAAACTATCCCACTGGTTTTGGTTGACAACGGTTCGGCTGTAAACGTGTGCCCTTGGAGAACGGCACAAAAATTGGGAGTACAACAACAACACTTGGCTCAAAATGGTGTACAACTCAGGGCTTATGATAGTTCACTTTGCAAGTCTGTCGGATCTGTAGTATTGCCCATTACTACCGGTAGTGTCACTCGAAATGTGGAGTTCGTGGTACTAGACATTCTAGCCTCCTTTAAATTGCTACTAGGGAGACCATGGCTTCACGAGTGCAATGCTATAGCATCCACCCTACATTAAAAGGTAAAAATTTTGATTCAAGGTCAGGTGATCACTATCTCAGGAGAATCCATCAATGTTGTTTTCAGTCCTAAACAGTCAACTCTTGAGGTGGAGCACAACTTAATGGACGAAGAACTCCACAATTTTGAGCTCGTGGCAATGATGAGCAAAGATGAAGCACCTTTTGAGTTCGATCCCTACCCAAATCCCAAGGTACATGCTATGCTCAAGAGACAAGGATATTTCCCTGGAATGCCGCTAGGAGGTATCCGTAGAACAAAATCCCTCCTGTATTCAAGACCTTTAAGCAGAAGGGAAGATTTGGCTTAAGCTATAAGCCAACCGAGAAGGAGGTCAGGTTCACAAAAATGACTATCGTTGCACAGAAGAGGTTTGACAATCCTCCCACCTTATTCCAGATGGAGCCTTATTGATGTAGATTTGGTCCCAAATATACATCATGGGAGCCAAATGTTTGATTTTATACAATGGGAGCTTGAATCACTCATGCCTTTCACACGTCCAAGTGATTATATCAAAGCAGGATCGGTAGTTTGCTCTATAACTCTAGATACATGCGTCTAATGAGGAAGTCATCCTAGGACAGATTGAAGAGCTTTGAAAGAGCTTTCCAATGGTCTTTGAATCTTGGAAAACGGACAAGTAATGAAGGAGTTATAGTCTTTTCTTTCTAGAGTTGTATTTTAGAAAGTCTTTTATGTCTTATGATGTAATAAATGTAGAGCATGATGTAAGCCTCAAAGGCCTAGTTTCTTGATTTGTAAACGTCCAAGGGAGGGCTAGGATTACTATAAATACCCCCCTTAGGCCTCTTGTAATTCATTCATTACAATCTTATCAAATACAAAGTAAACACATGATGTTGTAATTCATTCATTACAGTCTTTTCGTTTCTCTTGTGGGAGTTTCGATCATTTCTACTTCTAGCCTTGGGTTGGCATCCCTTGGTAGTGAAAGGTAGAATTGAAGAGTTCTTGAGGTGGTGTGCCTATATCCTCAAAGGATCCTTCAACGCCATTATCATTCTTTCGTTCATCAAATCGTTCATTCATCCATTCGATCATCATTCAATCATCAAACATTCATCAAGCAACATTCAAGCATTCAATCATCAATCGTCCATCATCATCTTGGTAACCGAATTCCATCTTCTTTTCGTTTTCCATCATATTTCATTGAATTTGGTTTATCATTGAGAAGTTAGAGAAGAAGATTCTTATCTTTGTTCATGAAGATCCTGAATTCTATGTGTAATGAGATCTCTTTGATCCCATTATACATCACTTATCCACTCACTCTGAATGGACAATTTGTTAGGGAAAGTGATGACTTCCCCTACTATGGGTTTCCTGATGTACGCAAGCTCCCAAAGATCAGAGTATAGAACTTACAATACACCACACAGAATCACACTTGCAACTGAGGTTTTAAAACAAAGCTAATTGGATGCAATTAGCTTAAATGGATGACAACCCAATAAGGAAATAAAAGGATAGACTTATGCTCAATCTAATACAGACACACCACAGAATGATCACAAGGGCAGGGACTTAGTTACCTCAACAACTACAGACTCACCACCATTGAAGCAAGCAAGCTCTACACACGCGACCAGACTTGCCAGCTCCTGGATACTGAAGCATATTTAACCAATTGAGAGCTTACTGACACTCACAAACAAGAGGCTCAACTTTGGCACTCAGAATGCTATTGAAATATCACTGATTGTGTTCTTAATCAGCTGAATACATCACTATATATAGCTAATCTAAAGCAGTTGTATTAGAGGCACTTAATTTAAGTAACCTGCTAATCTCCCTTCTAAGCTAGCTGCAGAACTAAATCAAATACATTATATCACATCTTAGTCTAGCTAATATCATCCGGATACAACTGAAAATGAAAAGAAAAACAAAGCTTGCTTCTGATTGGACCAAACTCCCAAGGGTTAGCAATTTCAGCCAATTAGAGCCTTTCCTAGCTGGGGGGTAAAACTAAGTTATCTCAGTAACTTTCCCGGGCTTTCTTAAGCTAGATATAACGTCAATAACTTAAGGAAGGCTGGAAAAGACTTAGCTAACCCTCATTGTAGCTATATCAAAATAAGTTAGCCACAAGACTGGGATTCTGGAAATACTGATAACAAACAACCTTGCAGGGTTGCTTGTTCTGGTGCCTGTAACTTGATGCTTTCTTACTCGATCATGCTGGGACTTGACTTGTCCTTGGAGAATGCATGTCAAGGAACAAAAAACTCGTGGGGAACTTGTGCTGAAATTCACTCAATTCATAGATATAGAATTGAGAAGGAGGCTTGCTTGGACTGTTTGTGCTGGGAGCTGAAATTGACCTAGATGGCCAATGCAGGTGGGATGAGTGGTTGTGCTGGCCAGGACTTGCCTTACCAAGGTGTAGCAAGTCTGGATGGATGAAGTTAGTGGGCTGGTGGTTGCTGTAAAACTCCTGAACTGCTGTTGAGCTGGATGGAAGCTTGTTGCTTCTGCTAGAAATGTTCCAACAGTTGCTGAGTATGGTTTAGCAAGGCTTGTGGTTGTTATTTCTGGTGTTGTAACTGTTACTAGATAATCCTCCTCTCCCTTGTTTGAACTGGTTGGTGACACTTGTGCTGTTGCTGGACTTACTGGATGGTCTCCATCATTTCCTGAGCCATTCTATCTAAAGAACCAAGGAGTTCAAGTTGCTAGACTAGAATTCTTCGATGATTGCTCCATTAATATGGCTACTGTCTTTGTTCCCGCTCGGGACAAACAACCTCCATTAGAATGGACTCATCTTGCTTGGAGCAACATTTTTGACATGCTGTTTGGAGCAACAAACAGCCTTTGAAGGGGCTCTATTGAATGCAAATTCAGCATGGGGCAAAAGAGTGTCCCATCCTGTTTTATTTGTGTTTATTAGTGAACTCAATAGAGTTCCTAGTGTCCTGTTGGTCACCTCTGTCTGCCCATCAGTCTGTGGATGGCATGTTGTGCTGTATTTGAGCTTTGTTCCTAGCTTCTTCTAGAGAGTCACCCATAAATGACTCAAGAATTTGGCATCCCTATTAGATACCATGCTCTTAGGGATTCCAAGAAGTCTCACCACTTCTTGAATGTATAGCTCAGCTACCCTTACTGCATTATTGGTGGTATGGAATGGAACAAAATGTGCCATTTTGCTGAATTTGTCTACCACCACCATCACTGAATCTTTTCCCCTTTGTGATCTTGGCAGACCAACTATGAAATCTAGGCTCACATCTTCTCAGGGGCTTCTAGGGACTGGTAATGGAGTATACAGCCCTTGAGCTAGGCTGCGGCTCCTTGCTACTTGACACACTGCACACCTTTTAACCCAGTGCTCCACATCATTTCTCATTTTGGGCCAACTGCAGTGTTCCTTCAGCATCAGAAGAGTTTTCTCAATTCCAAAGTGGCCTACTAGACATCATCCATGGACCTCTGAGAGTAGTAGTTCCCTGAAACTGCTCTTTGGTATACACAATCTTGCTCCCTTGAAAAGAAACCCTTGGTCTATATGATACAGATTCTGTGGGTGTTCTTGGAACTTCTGCAAAATCTCACCAAAATTTTCATCTCCTTTGTACAAGGCTTTCTACTGCTCAAAGCCAAATACCCTTGCATCTAGGACCTGCAGTAACAAATATCTCCTTGAAAGAGCATCAGCTCCCTTGTTCAGCTTGCCTAACTTGTGATGGATCATGAAATGGAACTCTTGCATAAACTCTACCCAAGCAGCATGCCTGGTGTTGAGTTTGTGCTGCCCTTGAATGAATTTCAAGGCTTCATGATCACTGTGCAATATGAACTCAGCTCCAGTTAGGTAGTGCCTCAAATGTTGTAGAGCTCTGATGATAGCATAGAACTCCTTATCATAGGTGTTGTATCTTCTCTTGGCATCATTCGATTTCTCAGTGAAGTAGGCAATAGGTTTGCCTTCTTGGGTCAGAACTGCTTCTATGCCAACACCTGAAGCATCACACTCTACTTCAAAAGCCTTAGAGAAGCTTGGCAAAGACAGGACTGGTGCTGATGTAAGCTGCCTCTTAACTTCTTCAAATGCTCTTTGTGATGCTCGTGTCCAAGAGAAACTTTTGCCCTTCACTAGCTCTGTCATAGGGGCTATGATGGTGCTAAACATCCTCACAAACCTCCTGTAAAATGAAGCTAAACCATGAAAACATCTAATCTGCTGAATTGAACTGGGAATAGGCCACTCCCTGATTGCTTGGACCTTTTCCTCATCCACTTGGATTCCTCCTGTTGTCACAATGTAGCCAAGAAAAGAGACTTGACTTGCAAAAAATTCAAATTTCTTTCAATTCCCATATAACTGCTCCCTGCTCAATATCTCCGTCACACTCTTCAAGTGGTTAATATGCTCCAACTCAGATTGACTATAAATAAGTATGTCATCAAAGTAGACAACAACACACTTACCAATCAATGGCTTAAAAACCTGATTCATTAGCCTCATGAATGTGGGTGCATTGGTCAGGCCAAAAGGCATGACTAACCACTCAAATAACCCTCCTTTGGGCTTGAAAGCTGTTTTCCATTCTGATGGAGACCATCAAGGAGGACAATCAGCAGCAGCAACTTCATCAGCAAAGGAGGCATCCCTTAGAGCTTCATCAGCAATTGCAGTAGCAGCACAAGGAGGACTTCTTGTTGTTTCACACAACTCACCAGCTAGGGAAGCCTTTCCAGCAGAAACAACAGGATTCTCAGTAGTTCCAACATCCAGCAAGAGGTTCTCAGCATCTACAGCAGCCACCACACCACCAACAGCATCCATCCAGGCTTGCTACACCATTGTAAAGCAAGTTCTGGCATGTACAGCCATTCTCAAAGATGGCACATTTCATACCCTGCCACACCACCTTTGATGCCACCAAAGTTGCTGAGTTACTCTTCCAAGAAATTGTTAGATTACATGGAGTGCCAAGAACAATGGTATCTGACAGGGATACCAAGTTTTTGAGCCATTTTTGGGTTACATTATGGAAGAAATTAAGCACCCAACTCAAGTATAGCACCACTTGCCACCCACAGACTGATGGCCAGACAGAGGTTACTAATAGAACACTTGGAGTCCTATTGAGAGCACTGATCCACAAAAATAAAGCAGGATGGGATATTCTATTGCCCTATGCTGAGTTTCCTTACAACAAAGCACCATCCTACGCCACAAGCTACTCTCCATTCCAAGTAGTCTATGGTAAAAATCCAATTTCCCATTTGGATTTAGTTCCAATAACTACTTCTGTCAAATTTAGTGTTGAAGCAGGTAAAAGAGCATATCAAATCAAGGAGCTTCAACAGCAAGTGAAAGAGAGAATTACCAAGTATATTGAGCAGGTGTCTACTTCTACAAATAAAAATAAGAAGAAGGTGACCTTCCAACCGGGAGATCTAGTTTGGATCCACCTCAGGGAGGACAAGTTCCCCAGCAAAAGAAAAGGCAAGTTGTTGCCTAGAGCAGATGGCCCCTTTGAAGTACTAGAGAAAATTGGAGATAATGCCTACAGATTGGATCTATCTGAAGAGTATGGAGGCTCAGCAACATTCAATGTAGCAGATCTTCGATCATACTATCCAGCAGATGAAGAACTTCCAAGTTTGAGGACAAACTTTCCTCAACCTGGGGAGGATGATGGAGACCATCAAGGAAGACAATCAGCAGCAGCCTTCATCAGCAAAGGAGGCATCCCCGAGAGCTTCATCAGCTATTGCAGTATCAGCACAAGGAGGAGTTCTTGTTGTTTCACACAACTCAGCAGCTAGGGAAGCCTTTCCAGCAGAAGCAACAGGCTTCCAAGTCCCAGCACAAACAGCAGGATTCTCAGCGGTTCTAACTTCCAGCAAGAGGTTCTCAGCATCTACAGCAGCCACCACACCACCAAAAGCATCCATCCAGGCTTGCTACACCATTGTAAAGCAAGTTCTGGCATGTACAGCCACTCAACCCTTCAGCGTTGGTCATCCAGACCAATTCCAGTTCCCAGCAACAACAGTCCAAGCAGCTGACTTTCTCAATATTGTATCTCTTGATTGAGGAAGTTTCAGCCAATGTTTTCCAAGAGTTTTTTGTTCCTTGCCATGTCCTTTTCAAGTCCAAGCCAATTCCTAGCATGATCAAGCATGGCATAGTAAGATTCAGAAGACAGAAAAGAGCAATCCTAACAGGGTTGTCTTTTATCAGTTTTTTCCAGAACCCCCGTTCTGGGGCTATGTGTTTTGTTTTCTGTCCATAGGGGCTGTTTTGGTGTTTCCAGCATGTTATTAATCTGTTGAGATTATTTTCAGGTTAATAGTTGCGCGGGAATTACCACAGTACATTAAGTTTTACCTCCTTAGTTTAGAAAGCTTCTCATTGGTCCATTTTGCCACTCTTTTGACATTTGGTCAAATCAGAGTTTACCTCAGTGTTTTCCTTTTATTTTCTTACAGTTTGTGCTCGAGATCATTAGGATATAATCAGCTGTATTTGTTTCAAGTTTTGTAGCTTAGGATAATCCAGGGAGATTAGGCAGAATGCTTATGCTTAAGCAGTTGCTAATCAAACTGATAGTTTTCTTTATATTCTGAAGTTTCCTATCAATGAAGGTATCTCAGTGTTCATTCAATAGTATTCTCGAGTGTCTTAGTACCTCTGAAAGTTTGTGAGTGTCCTATAACTCTCAATCTTGGTTCAACTAGTCCTGTCACTGGAAATTGGGAAAATCCAGCAAGTGAAAGCTAAGCTTGATCATCCATGCTTTGGTGTATCTGTAGAGGCATGTGTGTGAGAGTCCATTGCCCTTGATTGCAGTTGTGGTGTGTCTGTATCAGCTGTAAGCAAGCCTATCCCTTTTATTCTGTTATTGGGTTGTCTTCTATTCCAGCTTGTTGCTTTCTATCAGTGGTTGTAAGTTCAAGCATCCAGCTGTGTGTATGTGTGACTGTGTGATGTATAATAGCTCAACACTCTAATCTTAGTGAGTTAGCATACATCATCTTGGTGTCAGAGCATTGTGTTCTTTCTTGGAGTGTGTTTACTTGTTTTTGTAAAATGGCCGGAACTAGTAAAACACCACAGGAAGTCTTAGAACAAACTCTGAAAGAGAAGGAAGAAGTAGAACAGAAAATGATGTTTTTGAGTGGGCAGTTGAATTATTATATGAGATTGCATAGACATTAGTTGAATAAGGAGACTAATGATGAGATGGAGGAAGAAGAAGGTGAGAATCCTTTCAGTAGGACAGGGAGAGGAGGTCGAGGTCCTAGACCTACACCCAGGAGAAGGAGAAGGATTTTAAGATCACCTAGAGTCAGTGAGCCTGAGGAAAACAGTGAGAGTGAAAGAGAAGTAAGAAGGGAAGATAGGAGGATTGAGAAACTTGATTTCAAGATTGATATACCTGAATATGCAGGAGAACTAGATCCTGATGTTTTCCTAGATTGGTTACAGACAGTAGAAAGAGTCTTTGACTTGAAAGAGGTTTCAGAAGAAAACAAGGTGAAGTTAGTAGCCTTAAAATTGAAAAAAAAAATATGCTTCTATTGGTGGACTAATCTGCAGAGAAGGAGAATGGAGATTGGGGAAGCTAGAGTGAGTACCTGGATTGAGATAAGACAGAAGTTGAAGGAGAAGTTCCTTCCAGATAACTATATGAAGGAGAACTACAACAAGTTGCAGCATTTTGTGCAGGGAAGCAAGGTAGTGGAGGAATATACCAAGGAGTTTGAACATTTACTTTGGAAGTGCAATATGCAAGAAAATGAGGTGCAAACCTACATTAGGTACCTTGCAGACCTAAATGAAGGGATCAAGAATGTTGTAGAGTTGCAAGTCTATGATTCCCTTGATGAGCTAAGCTCTTTGGCTCACAAAGTGGAACAGCAGAAGAAGTCTAGAGCAAAGGACTACAGTAGCAGCAGATATCCAGCCAAGCCCTATGCATCAGCCAAACCAAACCCCTACAAACCTTACAATCCCCCACAAAGAGCCTATCGACCCCCACCCCCACCTCAAGCCAGAAATCCAATTTCAAGACCCTCACAAAATCAGCCACAAAATCCCCCACAAAGAACCCCAGCCCCTATCAGCAGGCCTTATTCAGAAAGAAGGTGTTTCAGGTGTCAAGGACTAGGGCACATTGCCTTAGAATGTCCAAATAAGAGAATGGTTACTCTTGTTGAGTACCAGGCAGCTTTATTTGTTGATCCTGAACATGTGCAGGGAGAAGAACAGGAGTATAAAGAGCATGAACATTATCCTATCTATGATGATGAGGTTAGAGAAGAAGGTCCAGATAAGGGAGAAATGCTTGTGATCAGAAGAGTTTTGAGCAACTCAGCAGTAGAGGAAGCAGAAGAGCAGAGGGAGAATATCTTTCACACAAGATGCACTATTGGAGGGAAGGTATGCTCAGTGATAGTAGACAGTGGGAGTTGTACCAATGCAGCTTCTAGCACCATGGTGAAGAAACTAAGCCTGGTAACCAAGCCCCACCCAGCTCCATACACCATCCAGTGGCTCAGTTCAGACAAAGGTATCAAAGTTTCTACTAGGTGCCTTGTTTTTTTTTCAATTGGTCAGTCATACAAAGATGAGGTCTGGTGTGATGTCTTACCTATGGATGCATGTCATTTGCTTTTGGGTCGACCTTGGTTGTATGATAGATCAGTGAACCACTGTGGAAGAGTTAATACCTACACCCTGACCCTAAACCACAGAAAGATTGTCCTAACGCCCATGAAACCCTCACAGTTAACCAAAAAAGCCAAAACCTTGTGTCTTGAACCTAGTCTTGATGTGTTGCTCTTATATGATCATCACGAGTTTAGCACACAGAAAGACTTGATCCTTTTAGACCTTGAAGAACCCTCAGCACCACAAAATGACCACCCTTTATTCCTATCTTTACTCCAACAGATTCAGCATGTATTTCCTGATGAAATGCCACCTGGTTTACCACCTAAAAGAGATATCCACCACGAAATTGACTTAGTGCCTGGATCAGTGTTACCTAATAAGCCAGCTTATAGGATGACACGAGCAGATACCAATGAGATACAGAGGCAGGTGGATGAGTTATTGGAAAAGGGAATGATTAGGGAGAGCTTAAGTCCATTTGCAGTCCCAGCCTTGTTAGTGCCTAAGAAAGATGGAAGTCAAAGAATGTGTATTGATTGTAGGGCTATTAATAATATCACAATCAAGTATAGGTACCCTGTACCTAGACTTGAAGACATATTGGATGAGTTACATGGGTCAACAGTTTTTTCTAAGATTGATTTGAGGAGTGGATACTACCAGATAAGTATCTATGAGGGAGATGAGTAGAAAACAGCATTTAAGACCAAGGGAGGTTTGTTTGAATGGTTGGTCATGCCTTTTGGACTAACTAATGCCCCATCCACATTCATGAGACTCATGAATTTGGTCCTTAAGCCGCTCATAGGCAAGAGTGTTGTGGTATACTTTGATGATATTCTTGTCTATAGCAGGTCTGAGCAAGAGCATGTCAAGCATTTGCAGGAGGTTTTAACCATTTTGAGCAGGGAGGAGTTATTTGGGAATCTCAAGAAGTGTCACTTCTTTACATCCCAAGTGAACTTCTTGGGGTACATTGTTACAGCAGCAGGTATTCAGGTTGATAATGAGAAGATTCATGCAATCAGGGAGTGGCCTGTGCCAACTTCTATTCATCAAGTCAAGAGTTGTCATGGCCTGACTTCATTTTACAGAAGATTTGTCAAGAATTTCAGCACCATCCTGGCACCAATGACTGAAGTGGTGAAAGGAAAGTCCTTTATTTGGACAACAACAACCCAGAAAGCCCTTGAAGAAGTCAAGGAAAGGCTCACTTCAGCACCAGTCGTAGAACTACCCAGCTTCAGCAAAGTTTTTGAAGTAGAATGTGATGCTTCAGGAGTTGGCATAGGAGTATTATTGACCCAGGAGGGCAAGCCAGTTACGTATTTCAGTGAAAACCTAAATGATGCCAAGAAGAAATGCAGCACCTATGACAAAGAGTTTTATGCCATCATCAGAGCTCTTCAGCAGTGGAGGCATTATCTTATTAGAGCAGAATTCATACTTCACAGTGATCATGAGGCCTTGAAGTTTATTCTAGGGTAGCACAAGCTCAACACCAGGCATGCTGCTTGGGTCGAGTATGTGCAGCAGTTTCACTTCATGATCCACCACAAATCAGGAGTGCTAAATAAAGGAGCAGATGCATTGAGTAGATGGTACATGTTGCTTCATATGCTTGATTCCAGAATTATTGGTTTTGAGCATTTGAAAGCTCTGTATCAGGAGGATGGAGATTTTAAGCAGGTGTATCAGAATTGTCAACAACAATCTCAGGGTCTGTACCATATAGACCAGGGGTATTTGTTCAAAGGAAGCAGGTTGTGTGTCCCTAAGAGCAGTTTCAGAGAACTGTTGATCACAAAAGTCCATGGAGGGAGCTTAGCAGGGCATTTTGGAGTTGAGAAAACATTGTTGATGTTGAGAGAGCATTACAGTTGGCCAAAGATGAGGAAGGATGTGGAGCATTTACTCAAAAGGTGCAATATTTGTCAGTTGGAAAAGTCTCATAGCCTACCTTAGGGCTTATACACACCATTGCCAGTTCCCAGCAGCCCTTGGGAAAATGTCAGCCTTGATTTCATTGTAGGTTTGCGAAGAACTCAGAGAGGGAAGGATTGAATCATAGTGGTGGTTGATAGATTCTCAAAGATGACACATTTCATACCCTGCCACACCACCTTTGATGCCACCAAAGTTGCTGAGTTATTCTTCCAAGAAATTGTTAGATTACATGGAGTGCCAAGAACAATGGTATCTCACAGGGATACCAAGTTTTTGAGCCATTTTTGGGTTACATTATGGAAGAAATTGAGCACCCAACTCAAGTATAGCACCACTTGCCACCCACAAACTGATGGCCAGACAGAGGTTACTAATAGAACACTTGGAGTCCTATTGAGAGTACTAATCCATAAAAATAAAGCAGGATGGGATACTCTATTGCCCCATGCTGAGTTTGCTTACAACAAAGCACCATCCAAGGCCACAAGCTACTCTCCATTCCAAGTAGTCTATGGTAAAAATCCGATTTCCCCTTTGGATTTAGTTCCACTAACTACTTCTGTCAAATTTAGTTTTGAAGAAGGTAAAAGAGCAGATCAAATCAAGGAGCTCCATCAGCAAGTGAAGGAGAGAATTACCACGTATACTGAGCAGGTGTCTACTTCAGCAAACAAAAATAGGAAGAAGGTGACCTTCCAACCAGGAGATCTAGTTTGGATCCACCTCAGGAAGGACAGGTTCCCCAGCAAAAGAAAAGGCAAGCTATTGCCTAGAGCAGATGGCCCCTTTGAAGGACTAGAGAAAATTGGAGATAATGTCGACAAATTGGATCTATCTGAAAAGTTTGGAGGCTCAGCAACATTCAATGTAGCAGATCTTCGACCATACTATCCAGCAAATGAAGACCTTCCAAGTTTGAGGACAAAGTTTCCTCAACCTAGGGAGGATGATGGAGACCATCAAGGAAGACAATCAGCAACAACAGCTTCATCAGCAAAGGAGGCATCCCTTAGAGCTTCATCAGCAATTGCAGTAACAGCACAAGGAGGAGTTGTTGTTGTTTCACACAATTCAGCAACTAGGGAAGCCTTTCCAGCAGAAACAGCAGGCTTCCAAGCCCCAGCATAGACAGTAGGATTCTCAGCAGTTCCAACTTCTAACAAGAGGTTCTCAGCATCTACAGCAGCCACCACACCACCAACAGCATCAACCCAGGCTTGCTACACCATTGTAAAGCAAGTTCTGGCATCTACAACCACTCAGCCCATCAGCATTGGTCATCCAGACCAATTCCAGTTCCCAGCAACAACAGTCCAAGCAGCTGACTTTCCAATATTGTATCTCTTGATTGAGGAAGTTTCAGCCAATGTTTTCCAGGAGTTTTTTGTTCCTTTCCATGTCCTTTTTAAGTCCAAGCCAATTCCCAGCATGATCAAGCATGGCATAGTAAGATTCAGAAGACAGAAAAGAGCAATCCTAAAAGGGTTGTCTTTTATCAGTTTTTTCCAGAACCCCAGTTGTGGGGCTATGTATTTTGTTTTCTGTCCAGAGGGGCTGTTTTGGTCTTTCCAGCATGTTATTAACTTGTTGAGATTATTTCCAGGTTAATAGTTGCGCGGGAATTACCACAGTACATTAAGTTTTACCCCCTTAGTTTGGAAAGCTTCTCATTGGTCCATTTTGCCACTCTTTGGGCATTTGGTCCAATCAGAGTTTAGCTCAGTGTTTTCCTTTTATTTTCTTACAGTTTGTACTCGAGATCATTAGGATATAATCAGCTGTATTTTTTTCAAGCTTTGTAACTTAGGATAATCCAGGGAGATTAGGCAGAATGCTTATGCTTAAGCAGCTGCTAATGAAACTGATAGTTTTCTTTATATCCTGAAGTTTCCTATAAATGAAGGTATGTCAATGTTCATTCAATAGTATTCTCGAGTGTCTTAGTACCTCTGAAAGTTTGTGAGTGTCCTATAACTCTCTATCTTGGTTCAATCAGTTCCTGTCACTGGAAATCGGGAAAATCCAGCAAGTGAAGGCTGAGCTTGATCATCCATGCTTTGGTGTATCTGTAGAGGCATGTGTTTGAGAGTCCATTGCCCTTGATTGCAGTTGTGGTGTGTTTGTATCAGCTGTAAGCAGGCCTATCCCTTTTATTCTGTTATTGGGTTGTCTTCTATTCCAGCTTGTTGCTTTCTAGCAGTGGTTATAAGTTCAAGCATCCAGCTGTGTGTATGTGTGACTGTGTGATGTATAATAGCTCAACAGTCTGATCTTAGTGAGTTAGCATATATCACATTCATCCCCTTCACATATCCTGATCTGGTAGTAGCCACTTCTCATATCAATCTTGGGAAACACCACTGAGCCATGCAGTTCATCAAGCATATCTTCAAGCCTTGGGATTGGATACCTATACTTAACAGTTATCTTGTTAATAGCTCTACAGTCAATACACATTCTTTGACTGCCATCCTTCTTAGGAACCAATAAGGCTGGTACTGCACAGGGGCTCAGGCTCTCCCTTATCATACCCTTCTCCAATAATTCATCAACCTGTGTTTGGATCTCATTTGTCTCAGCTGGGGTCATTCTGTAGGCAAGTTTGTTGGGTAAAACAGATCCTGGAACAAGATCTATTTTGTGTTGTATGTCTCTCTTAGGGGGTAGGCCTCGGGGCATTTCTTCAGGAAAGACATGCAGATACTGGTGTAGGATTGGCTGAAAGAGGGGATGGTTATTTTCTGAGGGTAGATCTTCCTCAATGTCAAGCAAAATGTGTCCACTTTGTTCACTGAACGCATACTGTTCAGCTGACAAAAGGACATCAAGAGTAGGTTCAACAATAAGGATTTTAGGTCTTTTTGTGAGCTGGGATGGTCTAAGAGGGCTAAGGGTGATCTTTTTGTGGCTTAGGCAAAGGGAATATGTATTTGCTCTCCCATCATGACTAACAGATCTGTCATACATCCAAGGTCTTCCTAACAATAGGTGACATGCATCCATAGGAAGCACATGACACCACACTTCATCTCTATAAGCCACTGTATGGTATAGGGGGCTTGATGAATGCTGGTAGCCAAATTGAGCTTCTTCACCATGGTTTCAGAGGCTGCATTGGTGCAGCTGCCTCCATCAATGATCAGGGAACAAATTTTCCAACCAACTGTGCACCTGGTGTGGAAAATATTCTCCATTTGCTCTGCTGCTTCATCTACTGCTGAACTGCTCAAGATCCTCCTGATCACAAGCATCTCTCCTTCATCAGGTCCTGTTTCAACCTCCTCTTCATCATACACGGGGTCTTCATGGGGCACTTCATACTGCTCTTCCTCATCAAAAGGTTCAGGATCAAGCAAAAGAGCTGCTTGAAACTCAGCCAATGTGACTGCTCTCCTGTTGGGACATTCAGATGTTATGTGCCCAAGTCCTTGGCACCTGAAACATCTTCTTTCTGGGAAGGCTTTGCTAACAGGGGTTGGGGTTCTTTGTGGGGCATTTTGTGGCTGATTTTATGGGGGTCTTGGGGCTAGATTTCTGGCTTGAGGTGGGAGTAAGGGTGGATAGGCTCTTTGTGGGGGGGGGGGGGTTATAAGGTCTATAAGGGCTTGGCTTGGTTGGTGCATAAGGCTTGGCTGGATATCTGCTGTATTCTTTCACTCTAGCCTTCTTCTGCTGCTCCACTTTGTGAGCTACAGAGCTTAACTCATCAAGTGAATCATAAACCTGTAACTCCACAATGTTCTTGATTCCTTCATTCAAACCTGCAAGGTACCTGATGTAAGTTTGTACCTCATTTTCTTGCATATTGCACTTCCAAAGCAAATGCTCAAACTCCTTGGTATATTCCTTCACTGACTTGCTTCCCTGTACAAAATGCTGCAACTTGTTGTAGTTCTCCTTCATATAGTTATCTGGAAGGAACTTCTCCTTCAGCTTCTATCTCATCTCAATCCAGGTACTCACTCTAGCTTCCCCAATCTCCATTCTCCTTCTCTGCAGATTAGGTCACCAAGTAGAAGCATATTTTTTTCAATTTTAAGGCTACTAATTTCACCTTGTTTTCTTCTGAACCCTCCTTCAAATCAAAGACTCTTTCCACTGTTTATAACCAATCTAGGAAAACATCAGGATCTAGTTCTCCTGCATATTCAGGTATATCAATCTTGAAATCAAGTTTCTCAACCCTCTTGTCTTTCCTTCTTACTTCTCTTTCACTCTCATTGTTTTCCTCGGGCTCACTGATCCTAGGTGATCTTCTGATCCTTCTTCTCCTCCTAGGTGTAGGTCTAGGACCTCGACCTCCTCTCCCTGACCTACTAAAACCTTCGCCTTCCTCCATCTCATCATCAGTCTCCCTATTCAACTCATGTCTATGCAATCTCATGTAATAATTTAACTGCTCACTCAAAAACTTCATTTTCTGTTCTACTTCTTCCTTCTCTTTCAGAGTTTGTTCTAAGACTTCCTGTGGTGTTTTACTAGTTTCGACCATTTTAACTAAAACAAGCAAACACACTCCAAGAAAGAACACAATGCTCTGACACCAAGATGATGTATGCAAGCTCCCAAAGATCAGAGTATAGAACTTACAATACACCACACAGAATCACACTTGCAACTGAGGTTTTAAAACAAAGCTAATTGGATGCAATTAGCTGAAACGGATGACAACCCAATAAGGAAATAAAAGGATACACTTATGCTCAATCTGATACAGACACACCACAGAATGATCACAAGGGTTAGGACTTAGTTACCTAAACAGCTACAGATTCACAACCATTGAAGCAAGCAAGCTCTACACACACGACCAGGCTTGCAAGCTCCTGGATACTGAAGTAAATTTAACCAATTGAGAGTTTACTGACACTCACAAACGAGAGGCTCAACTTTGGCACTCAGAATGCTATTGAAATATCACTGATTGTGTTCTTAATCAGCTGAATACATCACTATATATAGCTAATCTAAAGCAGTTTGATTAGAGGCACTTAATTTAAGTAACCTGCTAATCTCCCTTCTAAGCTAGCTGCAGAACTAAATCAAATACATTATATCACATCTTAGTCTAGCTAATATCATCCGGATACAATTGAAAATGAAAAGAAAGACAAAGCTTGCTTCTGATTGGACCAATCTCCCAAGGGTTGGCAATTTCATCCAATTAGACCCTTTCCTAGCTGGGGGGTAAAACTAAGTTATCTCAGTAACTTTCCCGGACTTTCTTAAGCTAGATATAACCTTAATAGCTTACGGAAGGTTCGAAAAGACTTAGCTAACCCTCATTGTAGCTGTATCAAAATAAGTTAGCCACGTGACTGGGATTCTGGAAAAACTGACAACAAACAACCTTGCAGGGTTGCTTGTTCTGGTGCCTGTAACTTGATGCTTTCTTACTCGATCATGCTGGGAATTGACTTGTCCTTGGAGAATGCATGTCAAGGAACAAAAAAATCCTGGGGAACTTGTGTTGAAATTCACTCAATTCATAGATAATTGAGAAAGAGGCTTGCTTGGACTGTTTGTGCTCGGAACTGAAATTGACCTAGATGGCTAATTCTGGTGGGATGAGTGGCTGTGCTGGCCAGGACTTGCCTTACCAAGGTGTAGCAAGTCTTGATGGATGAAGTTGGTGGGCTGGTGGTTGCTGCATAACTCCTGAACTGCTATTGAGCTGGATGGAAGCCTGCTGTTTCTGCTAGAAATGTTCCAACAGTTGCTGAGTGTGGTTTAGCAAGGCTTGTGGTTGTTATTGCTGGTGTTGTTGCTGTTGCTAGATCATCTTCCTCTCCCTTGTTTGAACTTATTGGTGACACTTGTGCTGTTGCTGGACTTGCTGGATGGTCTCCATTATTTCCTGAGCCATTCTATCTAAAGAACCAAGGAGTTCAAGTTGCTGGACTAGAAGTCTTCGATGATTGCTCAATTTATATGGCTACTGTCTTTGTTCCCACTCGGGACAAACAACCGCCATTAAAATGGACTCATCTTGCTTGGGGCAACATTTTTGGCATGCTATTTGGACAAGAAGCTGTCCCGGAAAAGTCTGAAGTTGATGCTGTTATTGTTGCGCTATCCAACCCAAGCTTTGATCCAAGTCTCATGATTGCTGAAGACGGAGAAGTTAAGGCGGTCTCGTGGGTCGACGCTGAGGAGAATAGTTTTGCTTTATCTGTAGGAGATTTTGTTCCTAAGGACGTAGAGTCAGGCTTTAATGGTTTAGAGTCAAGTGAGCCTGGTCTTGAGTCTGCTGGCAATGTATTCCTTTCTGCATTCAATAAGATGAACCTTTCTGCTTACTCTGATTCTTCTTTCCCCTCTTCCCTGAGCTGCTGCGCCAACAATAATTTGGAATTTAATGAACCCTTAAAAGAATTTTTTAATGAACATGAGCATAAAATGGCGGTGTTGGAAGACACCATCACCAAAATGTGGGCACAGAAGAACAACATCGGGAATTGAAGTTAGGTAGCTCGCTCACAGCAGAAGAACGGGTAGCATTCACGGAGCTTCTCAAAGAATTTGTGGATGTGTTCGCATGGTCCTACGAGGACATGCCTGAGATTGACAGGGAAATTGCAGAACATACTATACCTTTGCTTCCCAATGCGAGCCGGTTCGACAAAAGGCTAGGAGGATCAAGCCTGAATGGGCTAAGAAGATCGAGGAAGAAGTGGTCAAGCAGCTTAACGCTAACTTCATCAAAGTAGTCCAATACCCCGAGTAGATTGCTAACATCTTCCCAGTACCCAAGAAAGATGGGAAGGTGCGCATGTGTGTAGATTTTTTAGATCTTAAAAAAGCTAGTCCCAAGGATAGTTTCCCTTTACCTCACATCGACGTATTAGTGGATAACACTTGCCGGCATGAGCTACTATCCTTTATGGATGGATATGCGGGTTATAACCAAATCAAAATGGCGGAAGAAGACATGGAGAAAACCTCATTCACTACACTATGGGGAACATACTGTTATGTGGTTATACCTTTTGGTCTCAAAAATGCTGGGGCAACATACCAACGGACAACCAACACCCTACTTCATGATATGATGCACATAGAGGTGGAGGTTTACGTGAATGACATGATCGTAAAGTCCAAAACAAGGGAGGAGCACATTCCTAACCTTCGGAAGTTTTTCCTCCGACTTCGCAAATATAAGATGCGGCTTAAGCAAAGTTCACCTTCGGTGTTACCTCTGGGAAGCTGCTAGGCTACGTGGTAAGCCAACGAGGCATTGAAGTTGACCCTTCAAAGATAAAGGTTATCCAAGAGTTGTCGCCTCCTAGGACAGAAAAAGAGATAAGAGGTTTCCAAGGATGAGTCCAATATATCAACAGGTTCATCTCGAACCTCACCATGACGTGTGAACCTTTGTTCAAGAAACTAAAGAAAGGAAGCAAAATAGAATGGGACGATCATTGTCAAGCGAACTTTGACAAAATCAAGGAATATTTGCAACATCCTCCAGTCCTCATGCCGCCAGTACCAGATGAGCCTCTACTCCATTACCTTACCGTGACTAGCTCTGCAATGGGGGTTATGCTAGCTCATAAGGTTAAAGGTCAAGAGAGCGCCTTCTACTACTTAAGTAAGAAATTCTTCGACTACGAAAGTCGATATGTAGACATAGAGAAAATGGCCCTTGCACTAGTATGGGCCACCAAGAAGTTAAGACATTACATGCTTTCACATTCAGTATATGTCATAGCTAAGAATAACCCCATCAAGTTTATCATGGAATAGCCTACCATCAACAACTGCATTGCTCAATGGGTGGTCATGCTTTCAGAGTTCAATCTTCTCTACTTGCCTCAGAAATCTATCAAAGTACGGGTTGTTTCAGATTTCCTGGCTGCTTCACCATCACAGGAACCTCCAAGCACTCACTTGGAATTCCCAGATGAGGATGTATTTTTCACTGACGAAATAACATGGGAGATGTACTTCGACGGAGCTTCTAACCAAATGGGCTGCAGAGTGGGAGTTTTATTGATCTCTCCAGAAGGGGCACATGTCCCTGTATCAGTGAAGTTCGACTTTGATGCTACTAACAATGCTGCAGAATACGAAGCATGTATCAAAGGTTTGCAAGCCGCCTTGGCTTTAGGCATACGCCATGTAAAAGTCTTTGGGGATTCTAGCCTCATCATTAATCAGGCTAAAAATACATGGAAAGTCTGGAATGAATGTCTCATGGCATACCAACAGAAGCTCTTGGGACTTGCTGACCAATTTGACCAAATTAGTTTCCAGTACCTTTCCAGGGATCACAATGAGTTAGCTGATGCCTTAGCCAAGTTGTCTTCGATGATATCCATACCATCAGGCACGCTCCAATTACCAGTGGTAGTAGAGCGACAGTCTGAACCTGCATATATTTGTAACTTGGAGACACAACAGGAAGAAACTGAAGAATGGTTCCATGACATATACAATTTTCTTCGGAAAGGAGAATATCCAGCTGAGTTGGATGCTCGAGGACAGCGAGCAGTCAGGTCTCTAGCAGCACAATACTGCTTGATCCAAGATCGACTTTACAAGAAGTCATCTACGGGCATTAATTTATTGTGCATCGCTGCTAAGAGCGCCAACGAGATCATGACTACTGTACACAGAGGAGAGTGCGGTCCCCACATGAATAGACGAATGTTAGCAAAGAAGATTCAAAGGGCTGGTTACTATTGGTCCACTATGGAGGCAGATTGCTTAGAGTTCGTTCGAAAGTGCCACAAATGCCAAGAATATGCCAACCTACAGCATCAACCCCCATCATAGTTGACTACTTTGACATCTCCGTGGCCATTCTCGGTGTGGGGTATTGACATCATTGGCCAGATACACCCAACCGGAACACGATAATTGTAAACAATATTCTCCTTTATTAATTAAAAATGCAAGTACATTATTTAAAACATAAGGCATAATTAAATAAAAGATTATTCTGGCAAAGCAGTTCCTCCACTCCATCCATCTTCTAATCTTGCTTCAAATTCTCTACTTCGCCGGTAGTCTCATGGTCAGTCTCCATGTCTCTAGATTCGTTAATCACTTTCTCTTTGTCCTTGGGCTTATAGACCCGCCTGCCTGATTTTCGTGCCTCAACCCTTGGCCCCAGTCTATCTTTCACAGAGTCTCTTGCACCACGGCGGTCCTTTACCGATGTACGAGGACCCAACCTTTCCTTCGCAGATGCTTGCCTTCGTCTCGCTTCCCCGGCACGGCGAGATTCAATAGCAGTAATTAGCCATCCATGATAACCAGCATCAGCAATGTGAGACAGACGCGCCTTTGGCGGGGATTAGAGAGTTAGTCTTCTTTACCAATACTTCAGCCATGACTCAATCATCGAACTTCGGAGCTTCAACTGATCGGGAGTTTCACACAGAAGCTCGGGAATATCTTGCTTACGACCCATTTGACGCTTCACTCGCGCTAGAAAATAAAAAGTCATGTGCGTCAAGCTGGCAAGACACACATAAGCGTTGCGGAAATCATGGGTCACATATTCAGAAATGTGCCACCATTCGATCCACCATGAGACTTCCCGAGGCTCCTTTAACAAAACAATCCATTCCGTTACCGAGCGGAGGTCGGTGTACTTTCTCTTTCTCTGACAATAGTTCGCCATTGCCGATGCAGTTCGAGGTTCTTCGATGAGACCCAAGTGTTCCATTAACCAGATCTGTCCACGAGTTAGCCAGAGTCAGATTGCATGACAATTATCTCCAAAAAAAAATGGTGTAAAACCCGTGCGGATTTTACAGACAGTAGAGACAGAAACTAGGCAGAAGAAGAAAGAAAAGGAGAAATACCTGAAGTAGCAAGGGGCTTCCTTGGAAATCGTGTTCTAGATTCGGATCATCCAAACCCATCATGGTCTCCGCTAACAATAAAGGCACGGGATTGTAGCCTCGGGACATGTCTTCAACGATTTGGATCAAGTTCGCCGGTCCAATTCTCTTGCCACCATGGTAGAAGCAAAACTCAACAAGAAGACATAATACGAGCGTTCGCACTCGTATCACAGGGCCATACTCCAAGGTATCGGGTGATTGAAAATATTCAACTATGGTTTGGAAGTGTACCTTTTTTCCGAATATCGCACTTCCGATGACCCGAGAAGGAAGACATAAGAGCTCCTTGTATTGCATGGGAATGTCCATTGGTGTTGGAGGTGACGTCGGCCGAGCAAAGTGATTTGTCCCTGAGATTGAGGACCATTATTCCGGAAGCGGACAGAGCTCCTTCCATGCAAAGCGAAAGACATGCATCTTCGGATCCCAAAAAGTTTCCGCCGCACGGAGAAAATCGTTGTTAATCCTCAATTGTCGAAGACTCAACAAGCTCGTCAATTTGTATCTTCCAAGCTCTTTCTTCTCCTCCTTGGATAAAGTGCTCATCCAAGTTGCAAATTTCTTCTCGAATGCCATGAGAATCGAGGATTTTCTTTGTGTTTTAGGAAAATATGCGGTGAAGGCTTACAAGTAGAGATGACGAGTGATGATTACATGCATAACATGGGGTATTTATACACCTCCATTCAAGCTCAAAATGGAGAAATGCAATCAGCGAGTGATCATGGAGCCGTTACATTCATATCCCATGATTTCAGCCCATCAACAACGGCTAACAAAAAAAAAGAAAAAAATAATAATCAAAACCCCCGTGGGTTTTGATGTGCCCAGGTCCGCGCATGCCTGCCCAAGCCCAGGCCCAAGGCCTACTGAAGAGAAAACCCGCGCGGGCTTTCTATCGCCATGGGCCGCCTCTCCGACGCTCAGCCCACCTGCTTCTGATCGTATTTGGGCCATGGAATCAAATAGGCTCGTTTGTATATTTTAATGTTTTGGATACTACCCAATGATGCTCGGTTCTGAAATTTTTGCTCGAGTTTACTCCGACACTTAAGTTTTCGTTTTCTTTTGTTTTCTTTTCTTATTGGGGAAGCGGGATTAAGTTGGGATTAATCTCGTCATGTAGAGAGTCGTTCAATGCATTAATAAAATAAAGTTGTGCATCCACCAAGTCTTGCATACAAAATAAGAAATAAAATGCATAAAAGTCTTGCATTAAAATAAAAGAAAAGTAGTACAAATTAGCCTTGTATAACAAAAGTCTAAAAATGCATAGAGTTTTTCTTGTCATCGGTTTGATCACCACAGGGAGCCCGAATCGCCGCTGTCCTCAACCAGGTCAGCACCAGCATGAGAAGTCTCAGCGTTAGAAGCACCAGTTGTACCGAAATAGGTTTCCCAGGAATAGTAGTCAGAACCAGGAGCCGTCTGCGGTGGCCCAGACAAGGGAACTTCAGAAGGATGCACGCTCGACGGTGATGATAGGGAATGCTCCTGTGAATCGACTAACAATGAATGGTCAGGAACACGGTGAAGGCAGGCCATACAGACCGATTCAGAATCGGGTCAAGCAACCGAAGAGGTATATCCTCCTAGCCAAGAGTGTTAAGGTGCAGACCACTCTTGCGTACCCGCAGGCCATGAAGGACCCATTCCGGGAGCCGGGACTGGCCATCCAGCAGAGTAAGAGCCAGAACCAAAAGGAGGAGGCGTCGTATGGTGCAGGACGTGAGGTAGCGTCATCCACTAGGGCCTGACCGCCAAGATACCCTATGGATGCACCTGAGTCATGGTCCCTCACCACAATCTCTCTACCACGACGAGCAGAACGCACTGAAGCCGAAGTACGGTGAGAATGAGAAGGTCGGTTGGTAGCACTCGACTCTGAGTCATCCTCCACCCAATAGGAATGAGGCTGGGTATCGCCACCATACCCAACACTGCGATGTGACCCCCCTTGGCCAAGATGTTCCTCTAAGGACATCTGAGCCATGTCTTCATCCATAGGGCGACGCCCTCTGCAATCAGATCTGCTACAATGAGACCTAGTTGAATGATGACCCTCAGCCATGATGCCTTTACCACGACCCTCTGGCACAACTGCTAAGGGAGGACGAGAGGACCCACCGACCTCTCCATGAGATCGGCCCCGGGAAGAATATTCCCCTGCCGAAGAACGACGTCGGGGCTCGGTACGAGGAACTCCCGCAGTAGAACGTTGAGGTGGTTCCCGAGGAACAGACTCCGCATCAGCCTCCATGTCAGCCCTTTTAGCAATGTTCCCGCGATACCTACCTGAGCCAGTGAATGATCGGTTGATGTGTTTCAACATAGTGCTCCACTCTTTGGTTATTTGTCTGAATGTAGAAAAAAGGGAAGAGATACCTACCACTCCGGGCGCTAAACCGCTCAAGTAGCGTTGGAATTCCTTATTAAATTGCTCACGTTGGACGTCATACACGAAGTTGTCGAAATCTTGACCGCGAATCCAATCTCCCAAGACGTCCGGAGCGACGCGCCAAGGCTCGAGCATGTGCTCTGGAGGATCCTGGGGTATAATGCCGGGATATCCCCCTAGGATTTGCCTCGTAGCCCTCTCCCCCAGGTACCATATGAAGCCAGAGAAGCCCGCAAAGGACAAAAGAAAAAAAAAAAGGAAAAAAGGGGCCAAAACCCGCGCAGGTTTTGAGCACCCTACAGGCCCATTTTCATGGCCCAGCAGGAATCATAAAACCCGCACGAGTTTTATACTAACAAAAATTTTCAGCGGCCCAAGTTCCTGCGACCCAAGGGTCCCCAACATTCTAGTAAAAATCTGAACCCATTTGCATTTTTGCGAAAACTAATATTTACTTTTCTGATGATTTTCAGGTTGCCACATAAAGAGCACAATCATCGGGTCGCCGCTAAAAAGGGACCATCTGTCATCCGGTTGCCACACAAAAGAGCACCAACAGTGACAGTCGTCAAACGGTCGCCACCTAAAGGCCTCCATCGATGTCGTCAACGACAGTCGTCCAACGGTCGCCACCTAAAGGCCTCCAACGAAGTCGTCAGCAGCAGTCGTTCAAACAGGTTCCACAGAAAGGGCTCCAACAACATTCTCAGCATCAGTCGTCCAACGGTCGCCACCTAAAGGTCTCCAACTATGTCGTCAGCAGCAGTCGTTCAAACAGGTTCCACATAAAGGGCTCCAACAACATTCTCAGCATCAGTCGTCCAACGATTACCATATAAAGGTTACCAACGACCTCTTCATCAGCATCAGTCGTGCAACGGATTCCACTTAAAGGTCTTCAACGACATCTTCAGCAGCAGTTGTCCAACGGTTACCATCTAAAGATTACCGACGACCACGTACCCAGCAACATCAGCCAGCCGCCATATAAAAGAGCACCGCCAGCATCAATACAGACATCAAGTCTACTTTGACCTTCGTCTTATTCAGACTCGATCAAAGTGGGGGCTCTCTGTAGACACCGGGATTTGCACCAATATAATCTCGACTTATCAAAATTGTGAATAAAAACATCAAAGGTCGGATACATCATTGGGCCAACGTAGCAAGCGATGCAAATAAATCAAAACAAGCCGACCCACTTCCAGTAGCAAAACCCGCACGGGTTTTAAGTCGAAGGAGACGGCCTAGAACTAGGACAGGCCCAAGGTGCGCCCCGGCCCAGACTCCAAAGACCGCGAGGGTTATCTATAACTTAAGCGCGTTGTTTTTGCTTTGTCTATGTCACCGATCTGTGCCTGAATATTATAAAACCCGCGCGGGTTTATATTCAAGAATTGGTCGCCAAAAAATATGATCATCCTCCCTTGATATTAGCCCCATGTGCTTTGACCTTGACTTGGAAGCTACGTGATTGCATGGCATGATCATGGGGATGTGTCCCCCATGATTTTCCCTCCATTTCCCTCCTAAACCTCACCTCACTCAACTATAAATACCCCATCCATTCTTCCACTAATGCCATCAACTATCCTTCACAACACTCATACTCTACTTAAATCTCCCTTCAAAATTCAATACTTCCATCCATTCCATCAACAACCACCACCATTATACTCCCATTCTCACCAACTAACATCATAATCCTTCCTACCCTCTCTTAAAACCCTCTCTATCATATTCATATTCATATTATCATCCCCTCACTCTGTCAAAATCATCACTCACATACTATCCTACTACCATTCTCATACTCATCTTTCCATTTCATCAAGTCAAGGTGAGGTCAAGGTCTTCGGACGGCGCATTCGGGCTCCTAAATCAAAGAGGTTCGCTCGCCTTTTTTTCTTTCAGTATTTTTATTTTAATCATGTAACTTGTACTTTAATTTCGATTATATGTGCATATTTTATAAACCAAAACTTCCATTTTATCTTGCATGTTAAGAATTTAAACTTGCGAAATCTATTAAACTTCTCCCCGCTTTATTTCAATTTAATGACGATTTTAGTAGAGTCCGTTTTCTAACGGGCGAATTCAAGAATTTTTATAATTCTTGAATTTGTAACCTTACCCTCGAGCTTAGAATCGGGTTTCGTGGACCGGAGTTATTTTTATTAGTTTTTACGGTTTGTCTATTTCCTTAAATCGGCCGGCGACTCTTTTATTCTTTTTATAATCCTTTTAATTATTTAACATTTGAACATACGCTAAAAATGATTAAAAATGACTTAATATTTCCCATTCATTCAAGGTTTAAACCGAGAGAAAGTGGGTCATGAAATGATAAAACCCGCACGGGTTTTATGGTTTCTAACTAATTTTCTCTGGCCCAGGAAAGCAGACGGCCCAGCCCAAAGACAATCAAAACATGCGCGGGTTTTTGGCTGCTGTTGGCGGCCCGGTTGCTTTCTTTTGGGCCTGAAGTCATTGTTTGGGACGATTTTAAGTTGTATTTAATTTATTTTTGTCTAATTTCAAGTGTTTAAATAAATAAAAAATGGATTTATAAATAAATGAAATTTCACCACCCCGAAAATGAATTTCGAAAATAAAAATATCCTTATTTAAGGATTAAGCAACCTTAGTCGGCTCCACATCATTTAAGTAGCGCATCACGGAGGAAAAGTGGCTCACTTTTTCCGGGGATCCTACAGAATCTAATACCAAGCAAAAGGCGGTTAGCCAGATTTTGCTATGATAGACAAATTACGAAGATTAAACGATTAAAAGGAATAGCGTCACACCAAGATTGTATTCAAAATCAATCGAAGGACATCGAGTTTATCCCCCAAACAAAAGTATTTTGCTACTCATAATTCTAGAAATAAACAACACAAAAACTGAATTAAAACTGGAAAACATAGGAAAAATAGAAGTAACCGAGTGTTTGAAGTGGCGAAATCGATCTCTTTAGGGCACCCGAATCAATCTTCTTTGTATCCTTCAATCACTTACAATAATCTAAACTACTAATAATCTTGAAGAATTAAACTTTAATGAAAGAAAACTTATCTAAAAATCTACCCTAAGAATTTCTCTCTAAAAACCCTGATTTTTTCAAAGGCCGGCTGACGAGTCCTTTTATAAGACTCGATTAGGGCAGGAATCATTGGCAGCGTCCCTATGGGCGCTGGCAGCATCTGGCGTGGAAGACTTGTTCTTTGTGTCTCAACGCTAGCAGCGTTTGGTTTACTCGGGCAGTGTAAGAGAATTTCTTCAGCATGTGGAATACCTGCCAAGGGCGCTGGCAGCGTCTCCATCATCCACCCAATTGTTTGGGTCAGGCCTTGAGCTTGGGTCATTCTCCTCCTCTTCAATCTTTCTTCCTTCTACTCTTTTTCTAATTTCTCTCAATTTTCTCCTTTTTCCATCAAATCTTCATGCTTTTAGGTGTATTTCCAATAATCCCTACAAAATGCACCAATCTCACAACCAAGTGAAGAAATCACATAAGTTGGTATAAAAATGTGGAATTCCGGGTATAAAAGGGATGAAAAACATGTGTTTGAGCCCTAAAAAAATACTATATAAAAACCACTTATCAAATCCCCCCATGCTTAGCTATTGCTTGTCCTCAAGCAAGTAAGAATAAAAAACAGGAGAAAGGGCTCCAACAGGAAAGACGAGACTTAGTGTAAGACCCGAGAGTTTTATTAACAGTAATTACCTTGGTTAGAGTCTAATTTGGGTTAGTTATTTATTTATAGGATTATTGATTAATTATTTGTTTTATGTGATTATATTTATACTTATTTATTTATTTAAATTAAGAATTTATTGGAAGAGTCGATTTATTAATTAGTGAACTTATTATATTATTTGGTAATTAAGTAATAGATTGAGAAAGGAAAGGAATAAGAGGAAGAAGTTATTATTTGGAGAGATAAAAGAGTGGATAATTAAAAGGGAGTAACTCCCTTTTCTCATTTGGGGTTTTCACGCAAAAGAAAAACAAAGAGGGGGCTTGCCCCCTGCTTCTCTTCGATGAAAATATGTAGTCTCCAGCAAGATGCAAAACAAGTTTTAGAGATACAACTAATGGTGGAGTCACTCAAGAAATCAAGTAATTGATAAAAATGATCAATTCACACTTTTAGGCTATGTAGACTCACAGGATAGGGATCAGTCAACTAAACCTAGCCCAAAGATTTGCGGCATGCATATTTACACTTACTAAGATAGTCAAAGCAGTTAAGCACACTATTGATAACTTGACTCAAAATCAGATGATTTTAAGAAAACGGTTTCAAAAACTTTTAAGTTCTTATCCAGACTTTACTAGGTGAAGCTAGGCAAACAGAAAGTAAGATTAGTTCCCAAATCATCACCGAAGGTGTTCCGGGTTATTAATCCTAATCCTATCTTATATTTTATTGGTTTTTCTTATCTTTTCTAATTTTTTTGAATGTTTTCTAATTTCTAATTTTTTTGGATTTTGGAATAAAGTGAATGCAAAAGAAAGAAAAAGAAAAAGAAAACAAACTAAGAAAAGAAAAGAAAGGAAAATCTAGTATGCTCTAACTAATGCAATCTAGGTGAATGCAATTCTAAAACTAAACGGAAAAACTAAGAAGAAAACATAGAAACAAAAACTAAAAACAATCAAAGAAACACACAAACTAAAAACCCAAATAAAAGAAAACACACTAAAATAAGAAAAATCAATCAAGAAACGCATAAAAACAAGAAAATCACACTAAAATTGAAAAATAAACATGAAACAAGAAACAAGAAACAAGAAAGACAAAAATAAAAGAAAATCGGAAAAATAAAGAGAAATAAGAAGATATATTCACAAAGTGGATATAGAACCCCCCATGCTTAAAACACTACTTTGTCCTCAATCTAAAAACATGCTACCAGAAACACAGTTAGGTGCGTAATGTATACACCTATGGTTATCCCTTTGGAGGATGAGGTAGCAATTCGTGAAAGGTGCGATGCAAACATAGCGGCTGGGTCAACAAGGTTATCGGCATCAAGCATATCATGCAACAGGTAGCAATCAGCTTTGGTAGCCTTATTTGTAAAACCGGGCCTCCTAAAAATGCTGAACGAGAGGATGCGGTGTGCATACCTCAAAGCGGGGTTCCTAATGAGGGAAAAGGTGGAGTTGTTTGGGTCCAAGTCATCGACACTAGCTATCCTGCAAAAAAAAACCCTTCCCGTCCCAGTTCAAAGGAATAAGGTGTGGGTCTCTACATGTGCGCTCGGGTATACCAAAAGTACAGGCAACTCAGAAACAATCAACTGCCTAATCACACCAAGAAGTTGGAAACGAACAAGTCCATCCCTGCCATGGAGGTTCACCTCAAGAGTACTTAAGAACTCTAAAGTAATCCCTCTAAAAATCGACTCTCCAAGCCTAGCAATATGGGTCATTTGGCCACGTCCCAATAACAACAAAACATCATCAAGCATACCACAGTTACTCAAGAAGTTCTCATGCAAATATTTAGTAGGTATCAAAGCTCTTTTCGAAAGAGAATCATACCTTGCCTTGATATCCCCCTCAAAATGGAAGGGATTGGAACTCCTTGAATCTCGGGACGGGGTGGCTTTTTGCTTCCCCTTCTCCGCAGCAGTAGCTTTGCAATTCCGTCTTCCTCTTCCATCATAATCACCAAATGGAGGCTCGAAAAAACTCGTATTCTTTGTCCTTACCATCTAAAAGGATCAAACATTAGCATAACCACAAAGATAAACATCAAAGCATCAAAGAAGCATGAACTTAATGTAAATTAACATGACTAAAATCCCCCCATGCTTATTTGATGCCAAGACTTGAAATTAAAACAATTCTAACCTGCAAAACTCACCAAAAACAGAGCATAACACCAAAAGATAATCATCATCCCAAATCAAACCTAATTTTTACAAATTTGCTATCACATTACTCCCAAAACACATCCAACACAATAAATTCCTAATCTTGAGACTAGAAGGATCACAATCATCAAATTTCAATTTCAAATCAAACCCAAGCAAGAAACCTAGAATCATGAACATGGATCTGGTATAAATTCAGCAAATTAATCAAGAAATTCAAGAACTTAATCAAAATTATACCACAATCACTAGAGATTATCAAAGAACATGAAGAAGAGTTGAGGAATTGTACCTTCTTGAAGCTGTGAAGAGAGATTAGTAATAAAACTTAAAGGTGAGGAGTGAAAGCGCATGTGAGAAGGAGGAAAGAAAAAGGAAGAAGAAGATGGCGGTGGTGGGTGGTGGTGTTCGCCGGCGGCGGCGCCGGCGAGTAGCAGCAAAGGGAGGAGGAGATTTTGAGGAAGAGGGGGCGGCGCTTCGTCGAGGGTGAGGAAAAGAAGAAGTGAAAAGTTTGAGTTTAAATTTTGAAATGGGGGGCCGACTTAAGTGAGAAGGCGGGCCAAAAATTTCGTGAAAACCCAGAAACGCTGCCAGCGTTTACTAGGCGCTAGTAGGATGTGCCAAAATCCACGCACCTGTTTCTCGTTGGAAGAGGCGATGCCAGTGTTTATGGGGGCGCTGGGAGCGCTTTTCGACCTGACGGGAATTGCTCGATTTTTCAGTCTTTTTACTTTACTTAACCTCTTTTTCCTTGTTTCCTTTTGATTCTTCTATACCTTGGCATGCTATAAATCGCTACAAACATCCACTCACTCAAAAATTATTAGGTTAGAAAGAAAAATTCAATAATAACCAACAACTCATCTAAATTTCTTCCTTATCTTGGCACACTAAAATGAAAAATCAGTAAAGTAACAAGATACAAATTACTTAAGAGATAAAAATAACTGAAATAAATAAAAAAAAAGTGGGGAGGAATAGATAATAGAAGAATGAAGTACCTCCCCCGAGGTGCTTCGTTTAACGTCGTTAGCTCGACGTTATTGACCCCTAACCATCAGGGTCCTGTAGACACCGGAATTTGTACCGGCATAATCCCTACTCATCAAAATCAGCAAATAACTTGGGCCAAATGATAAATGGGTCATTGGGCCCGAGAAAGTCAACAACTTGAGCCCGAGAAGTCAACAGGCCGCCTACATTCACTTAAAACCCCCTGGGTTTTAATTTTCAGAAGACCATCCCACACAAAAGCAGACCCAAAAGCGCGCCCCGGCCCAGAGATAACTCAAAACCCGCCTAGGTTTCGAGAAGAATAGCGGAACGACGTCGTTTGGTGCCACGTCACCAATCTGTGTGATGATCAGCTAAAACCCATCTAGATTTTAAGCTGTCTGGCGTCAAAATCTGCATGCATGCAATTCAATCCCTTGATCTTTGCCCACGTGTTTGACCTTGCATTTGACCTCTCAAAACCCGCCTAGGTTTTGATTCGGGGAGGGAATGATTCTTGGGTATGTTCCCCTTGGTTTCCCTCTAAATCTCTCACTCCCTCACCTATAAATACCCCCTCCATTTCACCTTCATGATCATCAACAATTCACACAAAACACCACCATTATACTCAAAATCTTCACATTCTACTTCCCTCACTCCATTGACCATTCTCATCATCTACTACCATTACTCTACCCTCATTTCATCAACTACTCTTATCAACTATCCTCCACTACACTCATACTCTACTTAAATCCTCTCTCAAAATTTCATACTTCCATAATCGTTCCCACCAACTACTATCATCAAAATACCCTTACTCTACTCTCATTTTCATCATCTGTTCTCATCATTTATTCCCATACTATACTCCAATTCTCTCAAAATTTCATCATCCATATCCTCCAACCCCTCTTAATCACACTCATCACATCCATATAACCATCCATATACCACCTTTTCAAACCACGCGTGGTATCTCATCCGAGCTTCAAGTCAATGGCAACTCAAGGGATCAAATTCATCGCATCTGCCATCCTTAAACAAGGTTCGATTTCGTTATTTACATTGTTGTGGTTAATCATGTAATTCATTCTTTAATTCCTTAGTTGCACATATTTTGTAAAAAAGTAAACATCATGTTTTAATCTTGCATGTTTTGAATAATAATTTCGCGAAATTAACCAAACTTCTTCCCACTCTCGTTTTTTTTCAATATCGATTTTAGTAGAGTCTGTTTTTATAACAGGCGGATTCGAGAGTTCTTATAACTCTCGAATTCGTAACCTTAACCCCGAATCTAGAAATCGGGTTCGCAGACCGGAGTTTTTCATTTCTTATTTTATGGTTTGTCGGTTTCCTTAAATTGGCTGGTGACTCTTTAACATTTTACAAATTCGTTTAATTAGTTAAAGTATTCGATTTCTTGCATAAAAATAATTTAAGAAAATAGTTTAATCCATGCCCGACACTCATTCTAGGCTAGGCCCGGGGAGAAATGGGCCAGAAATTAATAAAAGCTAGGCGGGTTTTATTAATTTCACCCCACTTTCCTTCTAGGCCTGGAGGCGAGAGGTCCAGCCCAGAAATCGTTTAAGCCTAGGCGGGTTTTAACGAGTTCTGGTGGCCTGCTTGTTTCTTGGGCCTGGATTTATTAAGTGGGTTGGGATTAAATTATTGTTAAATTGTTTTGTGTAATTTCGGATAATTTAAATAATAAAAAACGGGTTTGTAAATAAATAAAGCTTCATCACCCCGAAAATGAATTTCAAAAATTAAAAAACATACTTATTTAAGGATTAAGCAACCTTAGTCGGCTCCCGATCGTTTAAGTAGCGCATCACGGCGAAAAGCGGTCGCTCTTTTCCCAGGGTCCTACAGGTCCTTGATCCGTTCTTCGATCGATTTCAGAACTGGATCACCATCATCTTGAATTCTTTTTGGAACTTGTTTTGGAACGTTCTTTCTTGCTTATACCTCATACTTTATCATTGACTTTCCTAGCTCGATGACCATTGTCCCTTTCTTCATATCCATTTTGCAATTCACGGTGGAAGGAAGGGTCTCCATAGAATAATCTATGGTGCAAGATCATCACCGGTGTGTAGGACCATGAATGGGACAAAGTATTCTCCTATCTTAAGGGGTACGTCATGTAAGACTCCTAGGGGTTTCCTAGAGGTCTTATCTACTAAACAAAGAGTCATGCTAGTCACCTTTAATTTTTTATTGTCATATTTTTTTAGGTAGGACTTCGGAAGGATATTCACCCCAGATCCTATATCACATAAAGCATAACTCCCTGGGTCTTCCTTTTGAAACACCACCGAGGGTGTTATGGTTCCCTCAATTTGGTTAGGTCCGGCACTACCTTGGTTACTCTAGGTGATACGGGTTTTTCAGGTGTCTCGTAACTAGAGTCCTGTTCCTCACAGTCTATGGCATTGCATTGCGCTCCTGGATTAGGGACAGACTGAGGTGGTAAGGTAGTAGAGGGAGTTGTTGAGTTAGCTATTTGATTTTCCAGAATTTTGTTGTGCATCGCTAAGGCCTCTACTTTTTGCATTAAATCCTTTATCACCCCTTCCTGTTTATGTTGCCCTGCTATCAGACTTTCCATCATTGCTTCTAAGTTTGACTTTTGAGGGTGACCTTGTGGTGGTGGTGGTCTCTGAAATCCTAGGGGTATGTATTTTTGTTGTCCTTGTCCTTGAAAAGGACCAGTAGGGTGGTTGTTCTTGTAAGAAAAGTTTGGGTGGTTTCTAAGTCCAGGATGATAGGTATTGGAATTCATATCTTAATTTTGCCTTTGGTTGCCAACATAGTTGGCTTGCTAGATTTGTTCATTACTAATTCCACCTGAGGGACAAGTCAAAGCCTCAAGCTCGGTCGACTAACAAGAATTACATGTCGGAGGATTTGGAAGTTAGTTCCAACGGTCCATTTTCTGCGTTAAAGTATCAAGCTTAGAAGATAATAAATAAATAGCATCAACATTAAGCTTACCTCCCGCTCTATTGCGGGGTTAGGACCATTGATATGAATTATTTGCTAGATGCTCGATCAAATTCGTAATTTGAGGCATAGTCTTATCCACAAGATCACCTCCGACTGCTGAGAGGATGTTTCCTCTTGTCAACTCATTTGCTCCGTTGAAGAACGATTGGACTGGAACCCAAGGTTAGAATCCATGCTAAGGACATTGTCAGAGAATGTCCTTAAATCTTTCCCAAACATCAAAAAGTGGCTCGTCAAGTTCTTGTGTGGATGTTGAATTCTGGTTCCTCAAACTAGTGAGCTTGCTTGGAGGAAAATATTTCGCCAAGAACGTGCTGGCAAGTTCATCGAATGTCATGATTGAATGGGGAGGGAGTGAATCAAGACCCTCCCAAGCTTTGCCTTCTAAAGAGAATGGGAAGAGTCTCAATTTAATTGCATCTTCCGAAACATTGTTGGCCTTGAACGTATCACAGGCTTGACGGAAGAGGCGCAGATGGCGATTCGGATTTTCGTTTGACATCCCATGAAAAGGTGCCTTGGACACCAAGTTGATTAAAGACTTTTGAAGCTCGAAATCGTTCGCTACAACATTAGGTACCGCGATGGCAGATTGAGGGTTGGCGACATTAGGAGTCAGATATTGTCCAAACGTCCGTGGTCGTTCACCCATCTCTTCTTCCTTGCGTTGTTCTTGCTCCTCTTCTTGCGTTTCTTGATGTTATTGTTGTCCTTTTTCCAGTCTTCTCTCTTTCTTCTCATTCGCAAAGTACGCTCGATTTCCGGGTCGTACTCGAAAGAAAAGTCTTTTTGCATAAATCTAAAAAAGACAAAAACAAAAATACCAAGCGTAATCAAAAGTGATAATAAGGTAAAATACAGAAAAACAAATAACCTAGTCAACCAGAGTGCATTAGTTTAATGGCAGCTGTGGAAACAAATCCCCGCAACGGCGCCAAAAACTTGACAGGCCCTAAATGTGATAGGCGTCTACCGCGCAAGTGTATGGGTCTGTGTAGTATATAAAATATCATTTTTTCTTAGGGATTAATATTCAATTACGCACTAAACTAGTTCACTAGAAAGGATGCAAGGTCGATCAAATAGTTGTGGGAAACAATTCAGAAAACTAAACTAAGTCAGCAGAAATTTTTAGGGTTTTAACAGATAATTAAAAGTGTTCAGGGGAGTTCACTCTAGTCAATCAATTAACTAATTAACAATCCCGGTGTAAAGTGATAAAAAGATTCAGAGTCTATAATCTTTCTAAGGCCTTTCAGAGCAATATTTCGATTCGAAGTGAGCTACAGTGATTAGACTAAACACCTATTTTCATGGCTATTTAACCTAATCAAAGATAAGAACTGATCATTATTGACCATAAGCAAGAAACCATTATTTCTAACTGTTTTCTAGTCTATTCAATCAACGTCTTTTCGATTCAAAATTCAAATTTTCGTTATGTTATTAAGAATATAACACCAAGCAAAAGGCGGTTAGCCAGATTTTACTATGACAGACAAATTACGAAGATTAAATGATTAAAAGGAATAACTTCACACCGAGATTGTATTCAAAATCAATCGAAGGACATCGAGTTTATCCCCCTAACAAAAGTATTTAGCTACTTATAATGCTAGAAATAAACATGTAATGCCCCAAAACCTTAATCACATAATTACCCAAACATAACAGTAATCACATGGTTAGCGCAGCGGATAACGGCCTGGGGCGTTACCGCCGTCCCACTAAGGACAAGGCAGATCCAACCAACCGCCCAAGCACATCAACAATGACAACCAAAACCAACAATAGAACCACATTCATCAACACATCCCCATACATAAGGTGATTTACAAACAGCCCACAATTGCTTAACCTAAGAAAATATATATATATATATATATATATATATATATATATATATATATATATATATATATATATATATATATATATATATTGAACCATACGCTTATGAATCATTATAAATCTCCAAAAGCTACTATCACTTGCTTTATGATTAACCCTGTACGACGTAAGAGTCTACCTTCCCCTTTAGTGAGTAAACTACTTCTGAGTGCCTTTTCCTTTTCCTGTGGAGCTCGGACCACCTAAAACAAAACAGTAAAACAACGCAAGGTGAGTGGGGGAAACACTCAGTACACAAACCTCCAACATGTCAAACCGTTTCGAAAACGGTTTTTCATGCCGGCCTTTAAAACATTTCGAAAACGGGAAAGGGGAAATAAAGCACGCTAAACCATTGAAGTCTTTAAACTTTAAGAATTATATGCATATGCTGTGCTTAACATTGAAAATATATCATATAATAAGACGTGGTATCCCTTACGATCGATGCCGAAGCACCTCACACACGCGCATGCCCAAACCGACCGGAAGTTTGGATTAAGTGACTGCTAGGCAGTCGACACTAGCCAGGTCAAGATCACTCCAGTAGGAGCCTGTAAAATAATGCTAGACTTCACTCTAGCTACTGTAGAATTTAGTGTCGGGACCACTTATAAAACAATAAAATCATTAGCATGTATATTTGCGATAAAAACTGTACTTGACTTTAAATAGATACATGAGTTGGACAATTTGCGTACCTTGAACGTACTGTGCGCTTGGTGACGATCTGGCTCGGGGAATGGCGCGGGGCGGTGTGGAACTTTGAGCTAAGACGATAGAGATTAAAAATTAGTGTAAAGGCTATGAACAAATAGGGTCGTAACGTCCCATAAAAAAAGACTTGGAATGTACATGTGAAATAATTTTCAGGTTTTTGCGGTAAGAGTAATTTGGCCATATCTCGGGCTAGGAAACTCGGACTTCGATGAACGAGCACTTTTCGGAAAGGGAAAAATATAATCTATGAGTTTGTCCGCTGGGTCCGGTGTTAAAAATGATGGGGAGAGCTCGAAAAAGGCTCTGGACAGAAACAGCGAAAAAAAACCGAAATGCTTTCTTGTGCGGTTTTGGCATTTAAGCGGAAACGATAGAATTTATGTACTTGCTCTAAAATCATAGGAGCTTCATGGACAGAAGAATACTTGTAAAATATGTAATCTAATTTTATCAAAGAGACTTTAAAATCTTAAGAGCAAAACAAAACTCATTTCTTTAAATTCATATGTTTCGGTAGTTAAATACGATAAAATCGAATAACGTAAAAGACCTCGGGGTTCCTCAAAACCAAGTCCTATGGTCCTCAATCATAAACTTCATCCTAAAGGTCATTTTAATTAATTTAAGCACTCCTAAAACCAATCACACGACCAATATATCAACTTTAATCCAATCAATCAATTTACAAAAATACTCCAGATTCGCAGCCCCGCTTCCGGGCTCTATAATTCTCTCTCCCGACGTCGGATTGACGCATACCATACATTTTCGGAAAGCTTGCAAGGTCTCCTAAAACTTTTATGTTGAACACTTTCTCAAAATCAACCTCCATGCAGACGAAAAACATACAAAATGTCACTGACTCCAAAATCGTATATATTTGCATGACCTTACGGTTTCGGCTCTAACTTGAGCTATACTAGTCGGAATCCCGAAATTCAAAAGCCGGGAATTAACTAACATCTTTGGCTACCTTTTTACACAAGATTCTGGGCTAAGAACTCATTTTATCACCTCGGTAAAAATTCGAATTCCAACAGAATGTTCTGGGGGTGTTCTAGCCTTCATGCATGCTCATAAACATTCAAGTTTTGTACTAATCATTCATCCACATGTAATTTGATCACCTTACCCATTATTTCCAGAATTTCAAACACAATATTCATCATCTAAGCTTGCATAATTCATATGCATAACCATCAAGTTACATGCACTTACTTTACACCATAACTTTCATGATTTCCTTCACTATTTTCACATAAAACACCCAACTAATCTATCATTAACTTAACTTAATCAACTGCATAAAACAGAAACTAATACTCCAAATCTTCACCAAATACAACATGCAAAACCATAAACATTAATCTCTTCATCAAGAAACATATATCCATCACAAGATTGTGCAAACCTCAACAAACACACTTGGTTTAACACTAAAATCAACTCTAACAACTTATACTTTAAAACTCATGAAAAAGAGAGATAATTAAATAGATAAACATCAAATTAATACATGAAGAACATCAAGAATTCTCAGATTATAATCTATAAAAAGTGGTAGAATAAAAAATATACCTCTTGAAAATGGGGCTAGAAATGGAACAAGAAGAAGGAAAGAGGGAGAAAACCGACCGGAGTTGGCCGGAAAAGTCGCCGGCGACCGGCGCAATTAGAAGGGGCTGGTTGGGGGGGTCTCGGCAGAGAGGAGGAGGAAGGAGATGAGCTGGTGCAATTGTGATGAATTTGAAAATAGACATGCCCTTTGGCCTCCCCCTAAACTATATATAAAGCTCCCTCCTCTTAACTAATAACAATAATAATAATACTAATACACTTAATAAAAGTGTACAAGAGTTTTCTTAAATAAAACGGTAGTAAAAATATAACTTGTAAAGTGAACTTAATTGATACGGGTTAAAAAAGCGGTAACGATGGGTATTTTTATTAAAATTCACTTTGCTGTAAAAATCGAAACGGTAATCAAACCGATTTTAAATAAACATTAGAACTTAAAATAAATATAATATGAGGTCTAAATATGATATTCTTTAAAAGCACTAAAAAAAAATTCGATCGGTAAAATTGACCGCTTAGCCATTTCCTCCGAGACCTGTCACCGTTAGTTAACCGTAAAAAAAATTATAAGAATTTAATAATCACATTTCAACTAATTAAACAAATTTAATTACTATAATTTCTATGATTTAGGGTGGGTTATCACAAAACAACACACAAACTGAAATGAAACTGGAAAACATAGGGAAAATAGAAGTAACCGAGTGTTTGAAGTGGCGGAATCGATCTCTTTGAGTCACCCGAATCGATCTTCTTCGTATCCTTCAATCACTTACAATAATCTAAACTACTAATAATCTTGAAGAACTAAAATTTAATGAAAGAAAACTTATCTAAAAATGTACCGTAAGAATTTCTCTCTAAAAACTCTGATGTTTTTCAACGGCCGGCTGACGAGTCCTTTTATAAGGCTCGATTAGGGAAGGAAGCGACGGCAGCGTCTGGCGTGGAAGGCTTGTTCTCCGTGTCTCAACGCTGGCAATGTTTGGTTTACTCGAGCAGCGTTTGAGAATTTCTTTAGCATGTGGAATTCCTGCCAGGGGCGCTGGCAGCGTCTCCACCATCCACCCAATTGTTTGGGCCAAGCCTTGAGCTTGGGCCATTCTCCTCCTCTTCAATCTTTCTTCCTTCAACTCTTTTTCTAATTTCTCTCAATTTTCTCCCTTTTTCCATCAAATCTTCATGCTTTTAGGTGTATTTCCAATAATCCCTACAAAATGGACCAATCTTTCAACCAAGTGAAGAAATCGCAAAAATTGGTATAAAAATATGGAATTTCGGGTATAAAAGGGAATGAAAAACATGTGTTTGAGCCCTAAAAAATATTATATAAAAACCACTTATCACTTGTTCCTCATTGGAGTAATTCTTTCCAAGCGATTTGAGGTGGTTAGCGATGCTGTTAAATCTCCTAAACATCTCTTCAATATACTCATTTTCTTCCCTTTTAAAGGCCTCATACTTTCGGACAAGAATGTCCACTTTGATGTCCTTGACTTGTCTTGTGCCTTTGTATGAGGTCGTCAAGTAGTCCCAGACTTGTTTGGCAGTTTCAAAATTAGAAACGCGTTCAAAATCATTGTAATTTGAACTTCAATAAATCAAATTTAGAGCACGAGTATTTTTTTTCTCAATGTTTCTAGCTCTTTATTTGTCATTTCGGATCTCTTCTTTTGGGCATCTTGATTTTCACTATTCTTATTTGTGGGAGTAGGAAAATCTCCCTCAGTGACAACAGTCCATAGATCTTTATCTTGATCCCTCAGAAGTATTTCCATTTATCTTTTCCACATCCTGTAGTTTTCACTAGTGAGTAGTGGAGCTCTTGTCCACGAGCATCCTTGAGGGGCTTCATTGATACCAGCCATGATCTTTTCCACGAGTTGTTAATCTCTTGAACAGGTGGACCTGCTCTGATACCAATTGAAATAACGCTATAGGGGGGTGATAGGGTTGTATAATAACACAATGACGTTAATAACACTTTTATGAACTGAATAATACTTCTTTATTGATAATCTCAAAGTGCAAAGAAAGAGAGGAGGGTACAAACTCGGCACGGTCAAGGACTGTGAGGTCCTCAATGAATGCTTACAAGGGAAGAAAATTCAGAATGAATTTCAGCAGAAGACGCCTCACAGTTGAGGCAGGAAGAATGACTTGGAGTCACTAAACCGAGGTCACTCACTCACTTTAGCTACACGAACCTGAGGTCCTCGCCAGTTATCACTCAATTGGTTACACAACTCACTACTCAAAACCAAGTAGCTACACTCGAAGTTTTCTATCACAAAATTTCTACACACGATTTAATCTTCTCTTGGAATCGTTATCTTGAGAGAGGGAGACAGCCGAGCTTTATATAGATTTTTGAGGCTCCAATGCAACGACTACTTTGTAGTTTCCTTGGTTGATGATATTTTCCATAATTGCTTGATCTTCTATCTTCATTCTTTTGGCATGTTCAATCTTTGCTCAATCAAGATATAATCTGCAATAATATGCATCAGAATAAATATATGTAAGCTTCGAAAATATTCTGAAGATAAGATAGAGATTTCAGAAGACTTCCCTAATTTGTCCTTTCAAACAAAACTGTTGGTGACCGATGGTTGAGGCTGTGGTGGTGCGGCAGTTATTGACGGTTAGTATGGAGGTTAGTGTCATCCCACTTTAAATTGAACTTAGAGCACTAGAACAAGCAATAGCATTGCAAGTCATTTTTAATGATAACATTCTATGAAAATAAGCTTGTAAAAGAAATAAGGCATATCTCGTGTGAGAACGAAAGAAACACGAAAGCTCATCCTGTCGAAAAAACCAACTACACTGGTGTAAATTCCCTACTAGGATATTCCCTATGTATCGTCCTTGCATATGGACGTTCATGCTGGTTTAGTAGCACGGTGGCGTCCTCTCCACCAAGAAGCCATCGCTTTTCAATAAAAGCCAAAAATACCAAAAAAATGAAAATTCCAGAAAATAAGAAAGAGGGCAAGGAGAAGCTCGGCGGTTATGCCTAATAAAACATGAAGTGGTCTTCTCAAACGTGAAGGATCGATCAAATTCCCAAATAAAGTGCATTTCCCAATGATTATACGGACACAATCCGAGGTAAGCTATTGAGATCTAAATTTATATTCCATAAAGCTGACAAGAAAATGCTTGTGTTTTTGCAGAAAATAAGAGCCGTCGGCATCATGCTTGGTGAAGTCTCTCGGAATTGAATTGCCATCAAATTTCAAAAGCACATCAAAATCAGAGTCATCGGCATCGCGATCGGTGAAGTCTCGACCCCCAAAGCCATTGGCATCGCGCCCAGTGAAGTCTCTCGGCATTTAATCGCAACCAAATTTCAAAAGCACATGAAACCCAAAGTCATCGACGTTGCGATCGGTGAAGTCTCGACCCCCAGAGCCATCAACGCGCCCGGTGAAGTCTCTCGGCATTGAATTGCCATCAAATTTCAACAAACCCCAGAGCCATCGACATCGCGATCGATGAAGCCTCCCGAACAAGTAAGGCATCATTTTCGTCTGAGATCATCCTAAAAGACGCAGAGTTGTCAACCGCGACACAGGACTTTAGCTTCCAAGTGTCAATTTCATACCGCCAATTAAGGCGTCATCAAACGCCTGAGACCACCTTCAAGTATGGCATCATGCTCGCATGAGATCATCTTAAAAGACGCAGAGTCGTCAACCGCGACGTAAGACTCAGCTTCCAAGCGTCAAACTCCCATCATTTCAAGTCAAGTAAGGCATCATTATCGTATGAGATAACCTTTTAAAGGCTTAAGTCGCCCACCACAATGTAGGACCCATCTTCCAAGCATCACCCCAAGCTTTGCACTCAAAAGTCATATCCCCTAACCGGTGTCCATCAAATCAGTACTACTTTTATTGTCATCCTATCTATGACTATATAGTACAAGGTAGAAATAAAGAAAGAGATGTCGAATAATGAAGCGTGAATACATGCACTTTACATGTACAAGTTCGCCTAAAGACACATGCATGATCATATATGAAGTTTAGCAAGCTGCATGCACACTTTTACGTACAAGAATAAGCCATACAAGCCATGCAAAGTTACGTAAACTACATGAAAAGAGGTCTTAAGTTCAAAACCTCACAAAAACACCTTAAAAACAGTCCATAAAGCTCATGAAATGCAATTGTCGTCTATAGTGTGAACAAACAAGTCTCGAGGCAAACTATTTCACACCTTGCTGACTAAGAATGCATGAATGGCAATCAAATACATTCCTCCCCCCCCCCTTCCGTTTAAAGTTTGATCGGCCTTTAGCTCTGTCCACACTGGATTGATTCACATGCATGTTGTCGACCACCCACAAACACCCCCTTGCTCCTAGCAATCTGTGCCAAGGTTGACTACGAATTACATTTGATTATAGGTGAGTGTATGTTCATGAATGTGCATGTATCTCCTAAGCCTACTAAAGCCTATAAATAATACTCCTCTTAAAGCCAATTTCACTCAATCCTCTGTAACGCCCCGGTCCCTCCCAAGCCGCGAACATTACCGATAACTGCTTCAAGGATTGCTGGCTGGCACCACAAATCACCACGAGTCTTTCCAGCGTGTTTCGTCCTTGCTCACACGCTTCCAGGGAAAACTTCCCAAGAGGCCACCCATCCTAAGACTACTCCCAACCAAGCACGCTTAACTAAGGAGTTCCCAACGGATGAGCTACCATAAAAGAAGGTGCACCTTGGTGATATAAGTAGTCATTTTGATCCCTTTCACCCACACTTAACCATATATCCAGGGTGTTACATCCCCACTCACCAATCCTTCACTCATTGTTCATCTCATTCCACACTCTCTCATTCTCTACTCGCCCATTCTCCAATCTCATATCATCTCTAATTCTTTCATTCTATCATCTTCTTATCATTATCATCTTCATTTCTCTATCATCTTAAACCCCTAATCTCTATCCCTATTCCACCCATCCTTATTCTTACCTAAACTCCATCAAAAACACCACAAAAAGCCTCACATAAATCCCACTAAAAACCTCATAAAAAGCCACATTTTCTACCATCTTTTTACTCTCTTTTTCCATCAACTTTTGATACTACTTTGGCATATTAAAGAGGAGTTTTCAAAGACTACTTCAAGGAGGAGTTTTAAGCTAACACAAAGGCTAGGCACGACTTCTTCTTCCAAAGGCACAATGTAAGCTTAAGTGATTCTATCTTACGTAAATAAAGTGTTGTATATGTTGTACTTTCCTCTCTTTTTTTTTTTTTTTGCATGTTGAATGAAGTAATTTTATAAAGTTCTTATTTATCTCCCTTCCAAACTTTATTAAAAGCACACTTTATAACTATTAGAAGAGTCTTTCCTTTTGTGAGAGATGAACGCAAAAGGTTCCTACCTTTCGAGTTCGTAACATTACCCCGAATCCATTCTCAATTTCGTAGGCGGAGTCTTTCTTTATTTTCTTTTCAAAGTTTTGTCTTGGATTTTCCCTTTAAAAAAGTTAGGTGATGACTCCTTTCGAAAAAAAATACATTGGGATTACCTAAACTGTGATTAACATAGGTTTACAATGTACTGATGCAACTTTTATTTCTAAATTATGATTAACATAGGATTACCTAAGGTGACATGGTATTATTTCTAAATAATATTCGCCTAAATTGCGTTCTACTAAGCTTAACGTTTTGTGCACAAATTGAATTAATTCTAAAAGGAGTTGAAACAAGTGGATGCCCACTCCTAAAGGTTTAGTTTAATGATTTATGAGATGCACAAAGTAAAGGGAAAGTAAATTTACCACTATTATTCCTAAAATGTACCATTAATCCTTAAAGGGATCTTTTGAAAGTTAAACCCCAGCACAAACCCCAAATTCCGTCCAGCGAATGTTTAGAAGTCTGAATGATGAGAAAAAATGTCCACAGTTGGGGGAAGTGACCAAGCCAAAATGGCCAAAGGAGACTTAAAGGGTAAGGGGTATGACCTCCACAAGTCATGATCGTGACTCCCAAAAGTCCCCTATCTGGCCCTTTCACCGTGGCTAGTCACGGGTGTGACCTTTCCATGTCATGACCGTGACCCATACCGAAGAAGGTGGCAAAAGTAAGACGTCATTTGGCTCTCACGCCCGTAACTTAGCGAAGATAATAATTGTGTGGAATGTCACGTGCGCTACAATCTGCGTTCACGCCCGTGACACCTGGAGATCGGATTTCCCCTCGTTCAATCATGTCACAATCATGATACGATAAAAGAAGGGAGTCTCGATCGTGAGCTCCAGGAGTCATACACGTAACTACTTAGTTTCTGCATAAATTTTGTAAAGGAAACGGTAGCGTTTAGGGGGGGGAAGGGGTTTCCACTTGTATATAATCCAAACTCTTTTTCCTAACCTTGGAGCCTTCATCAGTCATAGCTTTTCATTTTAGTAGCTTTAAGAGCTTTCCATTTTGGGTTCTATTCTAGGTTTTGCATAAACTTCAAGAGATTCTCCATTCCTTTTTTACTCTATTATTCTCCTCTTTTGTAATGGATCAAGTTTTAATGGAAGTTGAAGATTGATTTTTAAAGTTATTGTTGGTGTTTTGGGTTTCCTATTATTGAAGATTTCTTATTATCTTTGGTACTAATCTACTGCAAGTTTTATTATCATCTCAAGTATTGGTAATCTATTTTCTCCCTTTTTACTAATCCATTACTTTGTTTATTATCTTTATGATGGTTTTTGTGCTTAAGCGTTAGATTAGGTTTAAGTGCTTTCTTTGTTATGCTTATTATCATGTTTAGGATATCCGTTTTTATTTGTTTTGTTGAGATAAGTATGGTTAGTGGCTTGAATTTGTGAGATTAGGGTGATTAATTTTGTTATTAAGTGTTTCCTCTATTCTTTCATCAATATGGTGGATTTTGGCGCCGAGAGGTTATGAATCCTCCTCCAAACATTGAGTTGAGGACTTTAGATGGAGTGGTTAGTCCCTAGTCTACATTAACATGAGATTTTAGGACTAATTAGGATCGTTTGCATTTGAATACCACTAAGAACCATCATATGCAAGAGTGATGATGGACTTTGGGAAGTAAGCATTAAACTACCACTCGAGAGAGGGAATTTTAATGCGATTTTATCTATGCAATCCCCATACTTAATAATCGAATGCCAATCATTTCAAAATTAAAGAAAATCGAGTATAGTCCTTCACTATCATAGCCTATTGTTCCCCCGAGCCCTTACCGCTCTCATCTATTTATATCTTTGTTTTTATCTGTTCTGAGTAACTTAGTTTAAAACCCTCTCTCCTTTTGATACCATGAACCGAACGTGACCTTAATACCCGACTTAAGAGGAAGGGCCCCAACCCCTCGAGTCAGACACGACAGATATTAAAGCTTACTGGAATATCGTTAAACAAGTTTTTGGCACATCGTGGAGTTGCGCTCCCTTTTACGTGTGTTTAGGTATTTGTATGTCCAGTTTTATTTTTTCTTGTTGCTAGGTGTAGTGTAGACCCTAAGGTTATTTATCTCGATTTTTGTTTGAAGTGTATGCGCGGGAGAGATCAACCTCTACTTCCCTTTTATCCAGAAATCAAGAGGACCATTGCCAAAGCCTTACGACTGTCAGATGGAGACCCCAATGACGAGCTACGATCGAACAACCTTCTCGTACTCTAATTCATTATTCTTCTCTGACTGCTTCAGCGAGGGGTTTGACTGTTGTATTACCGACTCTTGATGAACATGCAACATTTGATTTCAAACCGGTATACCTCAACCACATCGAGCAAGCACAATATCATGGCTTAAACTCCAAACATCCTATTGAGAATATCGCCAATTTCATTGAGAGATATAGCATGATCAGGATGAATGGTGTAAGAAATGAATATTTCCGCCTTCATTTTTTTCCCGTTCCCTCTAGCAGGGAAAGCAAACGCTTGGCTCGATAATTGTCCATGAAACTCCTTCACCACTTGGGAAGCCTTAAGCGCACAATTCTTGAAGAGATTCTTTCCACCTCAAGAGATTGCAGGGTTGCGAACTTAGATAGTGAATTTTCAACAACCCGGAGAGTCCCTTTATGATGTTTGGGAGCGTTACAAGGGTCTTCAAAGGTCATGTCCACACCTTAACTTTTACCCCCAAGCTCATACCTTCTACAATTGATTTGAACCGGGCTACCAAGCAAATGGTTAAGAACGCCTCTCCTAGGCAATTCATGCATAAAACTTTGGAACAAGCCGACATTCTTTTTTTCCCAAATGTGATGTATAATGGGTTCAAGAGTATGGTTGATCAATTACACATCATAGGGGAGACGTGCAAACGATCTAAGAGTGGGGTACCACACGTGAATTTGAGGCTAGGGCTAGGGTAGTTCACGTGAGATGGGTGAGAAGAGGGAAGGAATTATGCCATGAGGGCTTTTGTGGTTTCAAGATTCAAGAAGGGTTTAATCTTGAACGGGAAGAGAGAGATGACTGATTCTTGGAAGAGGAGAGAGGGGGGTTGACGTGAAGGAGGGGAGAGAGGGAGAGAGTGACGTGAGGTTTAGAGGGAGATTAAGAGTTGAGAGGTTGTTGGAGGAGAGAGAAAGTTATTATGAGTTTGTTATGGAGAGAGGGAGTTGGGTGAGCTAATTTGTGAGAGGGGAAAAGGAGGTGGACGAGTTGAGGGAGTATGGGAGGGTGAGGGTGGCGTTGGATTGGCTGATGAGATGGGGTAGAGATTATCTTCTATTAGATAGAAAGATAATGGGGGATAGAGCTAGGTTTCCTACTTGAATCCACAAGAAGGACAACCTAGGGTTTCTTGATCTAGACCGCAACCTTGGATCAAGTTCTTCCTAAACCACTTGGGTACCAAACACTCGGGGGGGTAAGCTCAAAGCTTGATTCATATTTCTCAACTGATGTATTCAAAAGATTACAAGCCTAGGATATTTATACTAGACTTGAACCTAGGGTTTCTAACAAACCCTAGCTTGGCGCGCAAGCCAAGCCCATACTACTACTACTACTACTACTCCATCTTCCTCTTGGATTAGGATTCCTTATCTTAAGGGGAGATAGTTACAAGCTCCTTATCCTAGTTTGTTTTGGGTTTCCTAATCCAAGATGGATTAGTTACAAAATAAGCCATCCTAATCTAGGATTACATAACTTGACTCCTATTCTACTCTACTACACGCCTAACTACTCTACTAGAACATTCTAGAACAATTTAGAATGTTCTAGATTTAATTACTCCTAATTAAGTAAAACACACCAAAAATAATAAAAGCTATAAAATGAAAGTACTTCCAAAAAGATCAAAGTTGACGAAATTGGTCTTCTTGGACGTGACCTTGGGGCCTTCTTTGGGCTTGATTGGCGTGATGTTGTAGACCCTAGGATGTTTGGACATCCTCATGCCATAAGGAGCACACAATATGTATGGGCCTATGGGCCTCTATGCTCATGCTTTCCTCCATAGCTTGCCTTGTTTCTTGGAAATTGATTTGGGCCTTTAGGACTATATTTGGCGTGGGCCAAAATACATCATTCCCCCCTTGTTGGAAAAAGTTTGTCCGCAAACTTGGAGGGTCGAATTCAAAGATTTCGATTAGCCCAGCTGCGATCTCAACGTGGATCAGGACCTCCACATGAGTCTTGGTTGCTTCATTACTTTTCACGTGAACCAGTGCTTTCACGTGAGATATGGGGGTGTGAGAGACTTGATCTTTCTCACTCTGGCTATGCATGAATGAGTCCATGACACACTTGTTGATGTAGGATTTCAGAACCTGGTTCATAAGTCTCATAATAACTGAAAGACCATAGATTAAGTCAAGTGGTGCGACTAACCATGTACTGAGACTTCTTGGGATTTGAGCAGCAGTAATCCCTAACTGAATCTGAACCAAGTTACTTTCCTTCTTCCTTGCGATTATTAGGGCACTTCAATGAATAACTTCTTTCTCAACTGTACCCTTGGCGTGACAGCCAGCTGAATTTCGAACCCTTAGAGCAGCAGTAGGGTTCACGTGATCTCCTGCCTAGTGGGGTTCACGTTGCTTGGACCTAGATGAGGTCTTTCCAGCTGAATTCTCGTGGTGAACGATGAGGGAAGGCGTTACTGTTGATTCCATGAAACTAGGGGCTGTAGGAACATCCTCCTTTTGGTCACTAGACTCAGGGCGCTTATCAATCATGAATGATATCAATTTCGAATCACCTTCCTTAAGCTTGGATGCTTTTAAAGGAGCTAAGGTCACCTTCTTGTTTTTCACCATAAGAGAATAGGTGTTTGCTCTTCCATTGTACGTGACATCCCTGTCAAATAGCCATGGTCTCCCAAGTAGAATATGACAAGCATCCATAGGTAGTACATCGCACCATATTGAATCTTGATAAGACTTTCCAATTGAAAAGCTTACCAAACAGCGTAGATTTACTTTCAATCCTTTACCCTGGTTGAGTCATTAAACAGTGGAGGGTGAAGGGTGCAGACTCGTAGGGAGTTGTAGCTTGTTCACCATAGTTGTTGAAACTGTGTTAGTACAGCTACCACCATCAACGATCTTAGAACAAACTTTCCCTTGCACAGTACAGCGGGAATGGAAGATAGCTTCCCGTTGCTGCAGATCTTCAGGAACTGGAGAGCTATTCAGTACTCTCCTCATAACCAACATCTCGCCCTGATCTGGTTCTTCCACAACCTCTTCTTCAGAGTCATTGTGAATGGCGTGGGGTTCTTCTTCCACATCCGTTGATTCAGGTTCAAAGAGAGCGTTTATTTTGGAATTCCACAAGAGCGATGGCTCTCTTATTGGGGCACTCAGAAGCAATATGACCGAGCCCTTAACACCTGAAGCACCTCTTCTTATCCATGGGTGTGACCTGTGGTGGCCTAGTCACAGTTTGGGGCGTAGGGTGAGGCGTTTTTGTGGCGGACGGATAGGAGGGGGTTTGGCTTTTTTGTGGGGTGTATGTTTGAGGCGTGTAGGGATTTCTTTGGGAACTAAGGTTCCTGTTTGACGTCTCCTTGCCTCTTCTTTTCTTTTGATGTTCCACTTTGTTAGCCAATGTACTCAATTCATCAAGAGTTTCACAAGGTTGAAGTTCCACCACATACCTTATGTTTTCGTTTAAACCAGCAAGATACCTCACAAGAGTTTGAGGTTCATCTTCTTTCAAGTTACACCTCCAGAGTAGGTGTTCCAATTCTTTGGTAAACTCTTCAACAGACTTAGATCCCTGGGATAATTGCTGCAGACGAAAGTAGTTGTCTTTGAAGTAGCTTACAGGAAGAAACTTTGAATGAAGTTTCTTTTTCATCTTTACCCAAGAACGTATCTTTTCTTTCCCGGCATGCTGTCGCTTCTTCTGTAGGTTAGTCCACCAAATACTAGCATGCTTCCGCAGTTTAAGAGCAATATATTTGACTTTCTTATCATCAGCAATATCTTTCAAGTCAAATACTCGTTCGACAGTTTGAATCCAATCAAGAAAGATTTCAGGATCAAGATTAGCGTCGAATTCAGGAATGTCGACCTTGAAGTCGAGCCTTTCTTCTCTTGGTGCACGCCTAGACTGACGTGACCTCCGGGTTGAGCTAGCAGAGTGCTCAGTTTCGCTTGGACTGTTGGGGACGGCTTCTTCTTCTTCTTGCCCCCGTAGTATCCTGAATTTCAGATTCATGTATCGCTTCAGCTGATCAGAAAGATAAGCGATTCTTCTTTCAAGTTCTGCCTTTTCTTGCTTCCGTTGTTCAGTAGGGTCTCCATCTTCTTGACTGTTGCTTCCAGATGCCATGGTAGGGGTTGGAACGTCTAGGGTGACGTTGGGAAAGGAAGGGTTTTGTGTTTGGGCTATTTGTGGAGTTTAGGGTTGCAGGTTGGTACTGAAGGTTTGAAGGTTATGTGTTTGGACTACAGGTAAGGCTTGTGGAATAGCAGGTTTAGCTATTGGATTAGCAGGTTTGGGGATTGGATTGAAAAGGTCATGTGTTTGATTTGCACTTAAAACAACCTAGAGCTCTGATACCAAAATTATGATGTATAATAGGTTCAAGAGTATGGTTGATCAATTACACATCATAGGGGAGACGTGCAAACGATCTAAGAGTGGGGTACCACATGTGAATTTGAGGCTAGGGCTAGGGTAGTTCACGTGAGATGGGTGAGAAGAGGGAAGGAATTTTGCCATGAGGGCTTTTGTGGTTTCAAGATTCAAGAAGGGTTGAATCTTGAATGGGAAGAGAGAGATGATTGATTCTTGGAAGAGGAGAGAGGGGGGCTTGACGTGAAGGAGGGGAGAGAGGGAGAGAGTGACGTGAGGTTTAGAGGGAGATTGAGAGTTGAGAGGTTGTTGGAGGAGAGAGAAAGTTGTTATGAGTTTGTTATGGAGAGAGGGAGTTGGGTGAGCTAATTTGTGAGAGGGGAAAAGGAGGTGGACGAGTTGAGGGAGTATGGGAGAGTGAGGGTGGCGTTGGATTGGGTGGTGAGATGGGGTAGAGATTATCTTCTATTAGATAGAAAGATAATGGGGGATAGAGCTAGGTTTCCTACTTGAATCCAAAAGAAGTACAACCTAGGGTTTCTTGATCTAGACCGCAACCTAGGATCAAGTTCTTCCTAAACCACTTGGGTACCAAACACTCGGGGGGGTAAGCTCAAAGCTTGATTCATATTTCTCAACTGATGTATTCAAAAGATTACAAGCCTAAGCTATTTATACTAGACTTGAACCTAGGGTTTCTAACAAACCCTAGCTTGGCGTGCAAGCCAAGCCCACACGTCTACTACTACTACTACTACTACTACTACTACTACTCCATCTTCCTCTTGGATTAGGATTCCTTATCCTAAGGGGAGATGGTTACAATCACCTTATCCTAGTTTGTTTTGGCTTTCCTAATCCAAGATGGATTAGTTACAAAATAAGTCATCCTAATCTAGTATTACATACCTTGACTCCTATTCTACTATACCACACGCCTAACTACTCTACTAGAACATTCTAGAACAATTTAGAATGTTCTAGATTTAATTACTCCTAATTAAGTAATACACACCAAAAATAATAAAAGCTATAAAATAAAAGTACTTCCAAAAAGATCAAAGTTGACGAAATTGGGCTTCTTGGACGTGACCTTTGGGCCTTCTTTGGGCTTGATTGGCGTGATGTTGTAGACCCTAGGATATTTGGACATCCTCATGCCATAAGGAGCACACAATATGTGTGGGCCTATGGGCCTCTATGCTCATGCTTTCCTCCATAGCTTGCCTTGTTTCTTGGAAATTGATTTTGGCCTTTAGGACTGTATTTGGCGTGGGCCAAAAGTACATCAAATGGCCGAGAATGCATGTACTTGGGGTGGAGATCCGAGAGATATGTCCGAATCTATGGGTAGTGAGAACATGAACTTCCTTTTGAAAGTCGTCGAACAACTTTCCCATGATATGGTTGAGTTCATGACAAAGTCAACAATTGAAATCGATGATGGGAATTCAAGGTCCTTCTTCTACAACATCTTCTTCCGGTATGGTCGTCCTTTGTGAGCTATGTGGAGGGGATCTTCCTTTACTTCAATGTCAACAATAACTGGTGGTGAATGAATAGGCCAATGCTTTATATCAGAACAATCTTTCTTATAAGAGCCAATACCCAGTTCGCCTTCAAGGCAACCATTCATATGTTGCTTGCCTCCATATGTGAACACCGTCACTAACCCTAATGTCGTCAGGATCCTAAACAAGTTCAAGAAAGGCCTCGAAAACGTGATCTCCTTTAGTGGGTCGACCGTGATGATGATCACGGAGATGACTCCTGTGGCCCTCCATTATTACCCAAGCCAACAATGAAAGACAAGACAAGCGGAAGAACTAGAGACCTAGGGATGCAACATATTACCCGTTATTCAATCCCATCAAGCCCGTTGGGGCCTGTGATATTTTTTAAGCGGGTAGACTCGTAACATACCCGACCCGTTTAATAGTTTAAGCGTGTTGAGCCAATTTTTCCCTACCCGCTCGCTTAAACCCAATGAGCACCCGCCCATTTTCCGATACTCCCAACTTTTTGAGCCAATTTTTCTCCAACGCTCGCTTAAGCCCAATGGGCACCCATTTTCCGATACTCCCAACTTTCCATATTGTGTGACCTTATACAGGCTTAGATATTATTTTTTTAGTCCAATAATTTTTATCAGTATGTTTAGCATCAATTACAAGTAGTATACTTTTTGTCATAATATAATTCTTTTTTTTTTAAGATCTACTACAGGAAATTTATAATCAAAATTTGGACAAACACAATTTGAAAGGCAACAATTATTTTGGGGAGTAGTTTAGAATGGACAAGTTGTAGCTCATATTCCCTCAAAAAAAAAAAAGGTTATAGCTCATAAAATAATGAAAATAATTGCTCCATTAGGTATCTGTTTTAACATTATTTACTTAATTTCCACGGTTTCTGATCTTGAATCAATGAGAAAGTCTTCCTAAATGGTAAATTTTACAAATAAGATTGTTATATCTAACTAGTGTTTAAATTTCAAAGCATTCAATTTGGATTGGGATCTGCGTTGAGAATTATAGAAATTTTAAAACATGTATGGCCCTGGCCCTGTTTTTTCATTGATCAGTAAAAAGTTGTATATGTAAGTTAAATAGATGCAGATAAACTAAATAGAAATAAATAAGATAAGTAAAATTGGTAAAGTAAATAAAAAAAAGATAAATAAATATTTGGTCATGTTCTTTAAATTGGATAAAATGAGGTTTGAATGGATTAGATTAGATTGGATTGGATAAGTTATGATGTTTTTTGGGGGAATTGTATTTTTAGAGACGATTTTTTTGGCGAATTTTGTAAGGTTTGGATTGAATTGGATTGAATTGAATTGGAAAGAATTAACAATCCAAATTTTGATTAGAGATCCAAAGACTAAATAGCTAAAACAGAATAATGAAATTTTGATTCAATATCGAGTTCGTTCAGGAAGAAGCGGATTTTTTTGGTAAAATACGAAAGTTAAGATGCATACAATCCACCGAAATTTATGAATATTAGTATGAGATTTTTATATTTGTTTAATCTTTTTTTAATATATTTTTAATTGGAGATAATTTGTATTTTCTAATCTATTAATGCCTTGTTCTTTTATGCGGTGTGCTCCGGTATGACGCGCTATGGTGTGGTGAAATTGTGAAGGGTATGGTAAAATTGTTGTGAGTTATTGGTAAGTTATAGTGAATTTTTGTGTATATATATATATATATATATATATATATATATATATATTGTATTGGTAATTGCGAAAAAGTAATTGGAAAAAGTGAGTTGAAATACTGTATTGTATTGTTTTTGGATGATTAAAAAAATGGTTGAAAAGGTATTGTATTGGAAAAAGTGAGTTAAAAAGTATTGATTGAAAATTTATATTAAAGATATATAATAAATTTGAAAAAGTAATTTGTGGTGGGTTGTGGTGAAATGTTATGTTGTGGTGGGTTGCGGCAAAGTGTGGTTGACTGTGGCACCGCAGATTGTCATCCACATAATAGACACTATTAAAACAAGACAAAATAAAGGAGGAGCTACCATGTGGCACACATAGTTAAAAAAACCAAAATTTCATTAAAAATACACACAAATTTCATGCATAGTTTTTTGTTTTATGGAAGTTAATTATATTGTAAAATCACTGTTTAAATTAAATAATTAATTTGATTAATGCATTAGTTATCAAAAGCCTAAAAGATCAACCTTTTAAAATTTCATCCTTAATTATACTCTATACAATTACTCTTTAGATGAAGATTGTAATTATACCAATTGATAATATATTATTTTTATGAAAGTTATTCTACAATTCCCTTATATAAAATAATCATTTTATCCCTCATTATTTCCCTACAATTTAGGAGGCACACCCACTTGGTAATAGTATTCTACCATTTTCGCTACTCTAAATCTAAATCTATATCTTATAATCTATTAACTATATTAAAACAAGATCAAAACAATTAGATATTTGTCATGTCTCATTCATATATAAAACTTATATTTTATTAAAAAAATCACACATTATGCAATATAGTGTCTGTTTCAAAGAAGGTATTTATAGTTGATCATCTTCAATTTTTAAAAAATAAATCCAATTGTTATTATCTATCAATAAATTACAAGAATTAAGTTGGTAAGTTACTTTAATATTTTTATTAAAATTTACAATAAAATAAAATAAATAAATGGACAATTCACTCTAGGAACGGTTAATTCTTAGTAAGCAAACTTTATAGACAATTACTGCAATAAGTAATTAATTATAGTTTAACGGTTACATTCTATTAATAAAAATATTTTAGTGAGTAATGATTTGTTAGTGACCCTTTAATCTTTAAATTGAGATTATCAACATAGCTTTTCTATTAATCTTTTTTTTAGAGAAATTGTTGACATGAAAAATGAGAAATCATTATATATGTACACGGTTAGCATTTCTATATTGGATAAATACAAAGACTATAATTTCAAATCTCGTGGACAGTGCATCAGTTAAAAAATGATATGAAAATTAAAAAAGGGAGTGTAGAATTTGGGAAGCGATTAATGTGGAGGAGATGGAGAGTTACTAAAGAGAAAGTAATAAGATGATGTATGATGGTTTTATTAAATTTGAGATGTGTAGATTAATAAGATTATTAGTGGGAAGCATAGGAAACATACCAATATCATCGATTTCTGGGCAAACTTGTGCAGTTACACAGCCTAGTGTGCAAAATATTCTTTGAACCATATCTAATGCACCTTGAAAAAGCTCTTGTAGAAGGCTAGGATCAATATTTTTCATACTTTTGTCAACGCAATCCAAATCACACTGAGCGTCTTCTGGATTACATTTTGCTAAGCAAAGCTTAAGACTATCAAGTTCTGGTGGCCATGCTACTTCATTTGAACCACCGCTTTCTTTAGCTACTTGAGCATAGTGGATTCGTTTTGCTTCCAAAATTAAACTATTTGTACCAAATATCAATGCTAACATCAAACATACCGCAACTTTGTCGTACATTTCCATTATTACTCTAAAATCAATTTTATAAACTAAGATGAAACAGATCTATTATCAATTTGCTAATATTTATCATCCTATTTTATACTGACATTCTCTCTCATTCTTTCTACTAGAACTAGTGATGTGGCGCAATCATCTGCTACGTTTCTTGCCTTTGTAACAAATTACTGTGTCACAAAAATCTTTTTTTTTTTTTTTGATGAACCATGGAAGTGTCAGAAAAATCATTACAACCACACAATCTATCTATTTAACTACAACACTAATTCGCTTGACATCTGTACTTGCTCCATCTGCAGTGTATAACCATATTTAATTAACACATAACAACATTTCCCTTGAAAACAAAGAACCCATCATAATTTATAATTTAATTAACGCAAAACAACATTCATTTTTTTTAAAAAAAAAGGATTTTTGGAAGCTATTACAATGTACTTCGAGAATTTTTTCTCCTCAACCCACCCTGTAAGATTGTAACCGAGTTAGCCATTGTCAGAATCGTTTTAGGTCTATGCATTATTGTCCACAACCTCCAAAGCACAATGCATTAACATCCAACAAGCATTGTATATCCCGTGTGATGCACATCAAATTTTTCAGTATTATAAGCAATATTTTTGGAGGAATTTTATAATGATTATCAATTAAAATAATAACTAGTGTTTGTACCCATGCAATGTATGAGTTAATTTGTCTTATTTGTAGGTTTTTTATTGAAAGTTTATTTCCCTTTTGAATCCATTGTTTGGTTAAATGGGTCATACGAAATATACAAAAAAAGTTTTCATTTTTTATTTTGTCAAACACATCTTAGATATGTTCAGTAAACGAAAAGTCTATTGTACTAAAACATATTTTAATATCCATGATCTAAAATAGAAAATCATTTTTAATTGTGTTTCTTTCATGGAATTGTAGTTTTCATTTTATTGTGTTGTGTTTGATGTTCGTCATTGTTGTTGTCCTCCTGAGTATTGTTGTTTTTCCTTGCTATTGTGTCAAATATTACCATTTTTATGATTGTACTGTAATGAAGTGATTATTATATCATAAACCTTCTCATCATATTAATACAGATGAATTTTTTTTAGGGAACACAAATTGATATATTAATCTACATACATCATATGATACTAAGCCACAAATAGTAATTTAAGATATTTCTCATTCTCAAAATAAGCGTTGAATTGGTACGATTGATAAAGGTAAACATGAGTTTTGATAAACATAAATTTGATATGTTTGAGTAGTATGTTTTATTAAAGTTAATGCATAGGTAATCTTGTAGATGGAAATAATATGTTTATAACTTTGAAAGTAAAGCGATTTGTTTTTGAGAGTTTCTTCTATTGTATGTTGATTTTGGGCTTGAAAATGAAGATTATAAGATATAAAATTGTCTATGTTCTCCTATGCCAGTATTAAAATTTAAGGGTAATGTTTCATAGGGATATATGAAAATATACTACTAGTATTAAAATAAATTAAAAATGAGGTAGAAGATGAAACAAAAATTGAGTGCATTAACTTACATAAAACAAAAAATTATTCATGAAATTTGTTTGTATTTTTGAACCTTGGAGTTATTTATTTTATTATTTATTATTTGTTATTTATTATGATAATAAAAAGTATCCTTGACATTTAAGTTTGAGTTTTAACTGTTATTTTCTCTTGTTGTTTGCATTTAGTGGGTAGTGGCAGTCCATAGACCACCAACTGCTATAATTTTAATGTAAATTTGGATTGTTGTTGATATTACTATTATGCGAGGCATTTATGAGATTTAATAGCTTGGGGTTCCGTTACAACTTAATATTGTACCAGTAGCTTTTGACTGTATTTTCTATTATTTTTTATGTGAAAAGGAAAAACTAATGGGCATTATAATTATCTAACAATAATGATGTATAATAATTGAATTTTTAATAAAATTTTTGCCTTTTTTAATATGTGTGACACGTGGCGACTTCTTGTTTGTTTTGTTTTAATATATTTAATAGAAAATTTGATTTTTTTTATTAATTCAATAACTATTTTTCATTCATAATGCAAAGCAATATCCTAAAATATAATACTACAATTACTAATAAGATATTATATATGAAACTATCGGTCAACTTAAAATTTTTTTAATGTGCATGTTTTCATGAAATACTTACCGTTGCATATGTACTCCCCCATATCAATTTGTTTGTCGCAATAACTAATTACTCTCTCTTATTTTTATTTGTCAAATTACAATTCTTATAACCACTATCCATTTTTACATGACCTCTAATAAATTTATTACAATATTTATCTATGTATAAACATCAAATGTAACACAAATATATACGAAAGTCTTTTTGTTATTTTTGTGAATTGCTTGCCATGAGGTGTGTAAGTGACATTTTCCTATAAATAAATATTATCATAACAAAAAAAAAGATAAAATATACTTAAAAATTTGAAAAACAATAAATAAAACAAAATAACCTGTGCATAGCACAGGTACAACCACTAGTAAATATATTAAAACAAAACAAAAGTAATGAGGAATTGACACGTGGCATGCATATGAAAAAAAACTCATATTATTTTAAAATTTTAACTCATTATCCTTCAATCATAATTACACATTTTATTAACATATGTACTCCATTATTCTTCAATCAGTAATAATTAAAGAATCAGTTACCAAAAAAATCAAAAGACACACTTTCAATATTCTATATAAGCCATTACTAATTTACTAATACATTTAACCACACATAATTTTCCCACAATTTACAAAGCAAATTTTTTAAGGTAACATTATATTGTTCTTACTACTCTTTACATCTTATAATTTTCATTTTCATTTCAAAAAATATTGCATCGCAAATTTATACCTAATTTAGATGTTGATTTTTCAGCTAACATTCCCAATTACAACTACACATATATTGTCAATTCATCTCCCCTCAAATAGTGAGGTAAAATATTCTTCCTTTATATTATACTTAATTTCAATTTCATTTTCCAGCTCTTTTTAAATTAGTTTCCTATTCAAGTTACTAGGTAATATATTCTTAACATTGAAAGTTCAATAGACTTTAAAGGTGCACCATTTTTCTTATATACAATTTCCTATTTGTAAAATATGTACTAGATACTCTGCTTGATGCTACCAAATTTACCACTTCCAAATGGGAATGAGCCATTGAGGCATACAAATAAGTAACATAAAGGTGAACACAAACTTTAAATGTCTTAAATTCTACAAATAATAGTCATATAGTCTTTTTTTTCATGCTAAACCAACATTCTTTTAAATTGATTGGGTTCAATTATAGAGCCAACAAAGGAGGAATAAGGGACATATAAGAACAAACTTTAAATGTCTTCAATTCTACAAACAATATCCATAGTCTATTTTTCCATACAAAACCAACATTCTTTTAAATTTGATGGGGTTCAATTATAGAGCCAGCAAAGGAGGAATAATGGACATATAAGAATAAGAAGAGACGAGTGAGGAAGAGAAAGGGAGGGAATTGGGAGGCCTTGAAGGACGTTGGCTATGGTGAAGCTATGTGACCTAAGGAACATCAAGTGCCACTATCAACGGTTGATTAACTTTTTTTTTCACAAAATAGTTGATTAACTTAAATTAATTTGTAGATACCCCCAACACATGTATAATTAAATACTTTTATAATTAATTAACTAAGTACTTTATTTTCAAAGTCTATGAATAATTATACAAATATAGATTTTAAGTACAAACCTAGGTTAATTATAATTTGATAACAATGCAATTTCATTAACAAAAGTGATTATAAGAAGTGGAGATGTGCGACAGAAGGCAAAAAAGGGCTGATGGAATGCAGATGCTCTTGCTATAATCTGTAATTTGGTTGCAGCTGTAATTGCAAACTGATAAGCTTGTAATTTGGTCTATCATGTTTTGTTTGGGCCTGCATGTTGTAGTACCCTTGTTGTTGGTGTGTTTTGCTATGGGCTGTTGTCCACTTTTCCCCGTTTGGGTGCTAATAAATGGGCTATGTTCGCCTCGTTCCGAGCCGAAATTCTTCTCTTTTATAGGGTATATTTTCTTGTTTTAACCCCTATTTATATATTAGATGTAATGATTTAGTGTTTTGTAGGAAAATAAGGAGTTAGAAGAAGTTTGGGCTTAATTGAAGGTTTTTAGGGAATCCCGAGCTATTTCCCGAGTCAAACCAAGTCAACCCGAGCCGAGAGCCGAGTCAAACCAAGTCAACCCGAGCCGAGAGCCGAGGCGAAACCGAAGCCGGAAATTCCATATCAAGATTGGCGCAAAACAGGGGAACGGTACAAACTCAAAGGTTTGAAATACGTGTGCCTTCACCCTTTGGGTCATAACTCCTTCGTTACAACTCCGATTGGTCTGAAATTTTGGGAGCTTAAAGTACACACAGAGAGCTTTCCATCGATATCTTACGACCTAAAACAGAGTTCGGATGAAGAAGTTATGCGCGTTTGAAGTCGGCAGGGAAAAACTGCCCAGAACAGTGGCTCGCCCGAGCCATCTGCTGGCTCGCCCGAGCCAGGCTTCTGGGGCAACAAAGACACCAGCCAGAACACTGGCTCGCCCGAGCCAGGGAGTGGCTCGCCCGAGCCACTCTGTCTGCAGACGCGCGTGCTACGATTTGTTCTAGGGTTTTGGGTTGTATTTTTCCTTCTTCTATAAATACTCACTTGTATTAATCCAACAAAAATATCAATTAGCCTAGGTAGCTTAGGAGTAGAATTAGATTTAATTGCTTTCCTTTATTTGCTTTAATCTCTCTTTAATTGTTATTCAAATTTTCAATTGTTCTTCATTGTTCTTCAAGCTTTCTTTGATTTCTAGCATTTGTATTCAACTTTCTCAAGCTTTCTCAATCTCTCTCAAGCTCTCTCTTGTCTTCATTGAAGTGTTTTACAAGTTTTCTCTCTCTCTCTCTCTCTCTCTCTCTCTCTCCTCTCTAATCTCCATTGTTGACTTGTTTTCCAAGCTTTATAGTGTTAGCCACAATCAACTCCATTTTTAGTGGGGAGGAGGGTCAAGGAACTCCAATTCTACTTACTAGTGAGAATTTGGGGGATTCTTGGTAATCCAAACCACAATTTCTTGTTTGTTCGGGGGAAATTCAAGTGTAGATTGAAGGTTTATTGAAGATTAGTCATTAAAGGTATAATTTCTCGTTCCCAATTTCATTGTTCATTCATTGTCTTCATTCATGCCTTTTAATTGCTTTCATCTTTAAGTGCTTTCTTTATTGCTTTCTTTTAATTGCTTTCTTTATTATTATCATGTCTAGGTTAGATTTAAATGCTTTCTTTACATAATTTATCGCTTTCCGCACTTGAGAAAAACCCATTTACACGAACCGATTACCCTTAATCAAGCCTCACACCCATCCCTGAGATCGACAATCCTTACTTATAAAACCACAAAAATTACAACCGAACAAGCTACTTGCCTAAACTTTTGGAAAAATAAAGTGATTATAAGAAGTGAACTATCCATTTAAAATTTTTATTAAATACCCTTTCAATGAAAAGATAATTCTTGAAAACAACAATTATTTACCCCTATAGAACGTGGCCCCTATTTGACATAATTCATGTACATTACAAACTACTTTTGTTGGAAAACATCAAATCCAATGTAACAAATCTCTCTTGCAAATTCAATCGAATAAGAAACTGAGAAGGATAAGAAAACAAAGTAAATTAAAACACCAATAATAAGGGATAACTGTCACTTTTTAATAATATAATAATTGAAATAATTAACATTGATAACAAAAAAATGAAATAGTTGATATAATTGCAGAAAAAACAATAATAGTAAGGAGAACAGCAACTGTAACGCCCCAGAAATTTAATTATGAAAAAATTCAAAGTTAAACTAACGTTAACGGAAAACTCAGCGGAAGTCTCATTTTTTTTCTTTTCAATTGGGCGTCACTACCGTATCCCCGAAAGAATACAAGGCGAGGAGGAAAGACTACAACTGTTTGACAACGGTAACTCAAACTAACAAACTCAAACTTAGAAATCAAACTTAACATCCCTAACTTCGAGTCTTTCAGAAAAGAACGCAATATAAATGATAACTTCTAATCACGCCATCCTTACTTCTAATTTTCATTCTCAGCGTATAGATCTTCACCTGAAAACATAACATTACAAAAATGAGGGGAAAACTCAATAATGTCTACCCCTAACCGTTAAAAGCAATTCAAATTCAATTCAACTCATTTAAGGGAAATGGAACAAGTCAAACCATTTCACAAACCTTTAACCCTTCTAACTGTCTTCCTTAACCCAACCAATTCATTTTATTATATGGGCGGGATACCAAATCCCTTAAAGTAATATTCTCCCACCAAAGGAATCAAAACAATCGTCCACCAAAGGCATCAAAACATTCGCCCACCGAAGGCATCAAAACAATCGCCCACGAAAGGCATCAAAATATTCGCCCACCAAAGGCATGCATATCAAAACATTCGCCCACCAAAGGCATCATAACATTCGCCCACCAAAAGCCTCAAACATTAGCCCACCAAAGACATCAAAACATTCACCCACCAAAGGCATTAAAATATTCGTCCACCAAAGGCGTATCAGAACATTCGCCCACCAAAGACATTAATCAAACCCCGCTTGTTGTTTCACTTTGAATTATTAGTATCTTACGCAAATCTCAGCTCACAGCTCTCAAGTCAACCCAACCCAGGTTATCAAAAACAGTATCAAAACTACTCATAAAAGACCATCCAATTTCTCAACTCATAAATCAAAGTATAACAATTACAAAAGTTATCCAAAACAGATGGTCACAAATTCCACATAAAGTCCCCTTTAGGATGCAAATTCCAAAACAAATTATAAATCAACAAAAACACATTTAAAGTGCATCCCAGTGGGGAATAGGGCGTAGATATTACCTGATCAGCTTTGTTGGAGGAAAGGGAGAGTAAACGGTATATAAAACAATGGAAACTCGCTTGGATAACGGTAAGATCGTGGCCTTGTACTCACTTTCCTTAAGAACTATTTGATACACCGTAAATGTTCAAAGGCATAAAGCTTAGCACTTGCAACACTCAAGAATAATAGTTTCTCTCTTGGATCACTCAAGTTTAGCTGCAGTCTAGACAAAAATGAGGGTGTGATTAACTTAGAATTGGTATGTCTCAAATAGCTTGAAATGTCTCCTATTTATAGGAGACTTCCAACCCTAATGACATCCTTTAGTCAAAGGATAATCAATGGCCTTAATGGAGAGTCATATCCATAATATGACCTTGACCAAGTCAAGTCATATAGTTGTTAGAATATCATAATAATCGTGCTTAATAACAATATCAAACACTAACTACACAAAATCATATAGTCGTTAGCATTAAAAACAATTCTGGGTTCCAAAACGGTCCGTGTTGGGTGCAACACGACCCGTGTTGAGCCCAGGAATGTTTTCCTTGCTCTCTAGAGACCAACACGACTTGTGTTGGTCCCAGACTCACCCGTGTTGATCGTATTCTTGACGTTTCACTTGTATATGATCCTTATACTTGTTACGTATAATTCTTTAGGCTATATAATTAACTTATACTCTTGAAATATTTCCAAAAATCCCCCGCTATTTCAAGAGTATGTAAAACCCTTGAAATAACTTTACTTAAAGAGCTTATACCCCCGCTATTTTAAATATACCTTAACTTGTAATCACTAGAGAAACTCACAAAACATATGCCTAATGAAAAGTAGATTGTTCTTTGAACTTTTCATTTAGTTCAAAGAACTTTTCTCAACTCATATGCCTAATGAAAAGTGCTAGTGAAGCTTCCTTTGATGATGAAGATGATGTAGAAGATGCTCAAGCTGTTGCTGTTGTTGAACCATCCTCAGTTTCCTAGGCTAAACCTGCTTGTACTGTTGCTGGTGATGGTGGCGATGCTGGATAGCCTCCGTCATCCTCCACAGGTTGAGGAAAGTTTGTCCTAAAACATGGGAGGTCTTCATGCACCGGGAAATAGGGCCTTAAATCTGCAATGTTAAAGGTGGCACTCCCTCCATAATCCTCTGAAAGATCAAACCTATATGCATTGTCTTATATTTTCTCCAAAACTTCAAATGGGCCATCTGCTCTTGGAACTAGCTTTCCTTTCCTCTTTGCTGGGAACCTGTCCTTCCTTAGGTGTATCAAAACAAGGTCTCCTGGCTGGAAAACCATTTTTCTCCTGTGCTTGTTTGCTGAACTAGCTGCCTGCTCAGGATACTTGATGTATTTATCTCTAACCTGTTGATGAAGCTTCTTGATCATCTCTACATGTGTACCTGCTTCATAACTGAACTTTACAGAATTTGTTAGTGGAGATAAATCCAAAGGAGTGATAGGATTTTTCCCATATACCACCTGAAATGGGGGAAAGGCCAGTTGCCTTTGAATGGGTTCCGTTGAATGCAAATTCAGCATATGGGAAAAGAGTGTCCAATCTTGTTTTATTTGTGTTTATCTGTGATCTCAATAGAGTTCCAAGTGTCCTATTGGTCACCTTTGTTTGTCCATCAGTCTGTGGGTGGCATGTTGTGCTGTATTTGAGCCTTGTCCCTAGCTTCTTCCATAGAGTCACCCAGAAATGACTCAAAAATTTGGCATCCCTATCAGACACCACACTCCTAGGGATCCCATGAAGCCTTAATACTTCTTGAAAGTACAACTCTATCACTTTTACTACATCATTTGTGGTGTGGCATGGAATAAAATTCGTCATTTTGCTGAATATGTCTACCACCGCCATTACTGAATCTTTTCCCCTCTGTGATCTTTGTAGAACAACAATGAAATCCAAGCTTGCATCCTCCCATGGGCTTGTAGGGACTGGTAGTGGGATGTATAACCCTTGAGGTAGGCTATGGCTCTTTGCTACTTGACAAATTGCATACATCTTTACCCAATGCTCCACATCTTTCCTCATTTTAGAGCAACAGTAGTGCTCTTTCAGCATGAGAAAAGTTTTCTCAATGCCAAAGTGGCCTGTTAGGCATCCTCCATAGACTTCTGAAAGTAGTAGCTCCCTGGAACTTCTCCTTGGCATGCACCATCTTTCTCATTTGAAAAGAAACCCTTGGTCTATATGATACTGACTCTGAGGGTGTCCTTGGCACTTCTGAAATATCTCACCAATATCCTCATCTTCCTTGTAAAAGGCTTACAGTTGTTCAAAGCCAAGTACCCTTGCATCTACGACCTGTAACAACAAATATCTCCTTGACAAAGCATCAGCTCCCTTGTTCAACTTCCCTAACTTGTGGTAGAACATGAAGTGAAATTGCTACATGAACTATACCCAAACAGCATGCCTGGTATTGTTCTTATGCTGCCCTTGCATGAACTTCAAGGCTTCATGATCACTGTATAATATAAACTCTGCTCCAATTAGGTAGTGTCTCCAGTGCTGAAGAGCTCTAATGATAACATAGAACTCTTTATCATAGGTGTTGTACTTCTTTTTGGCATCATTCAACTACTCACTAAAATAGGCAACAGGTTTGCCTTCCTAGGTCAGAACTGCTCCTATGCCAACACCTGAAGCATCACACTCCACTTAAAAAACGTTAGAAAAGCTTGGCAAAGCCAAGACTGGTGCTGATGTAAGTTGCATCTTGATCTCTTCAAATGCTCTTTGTGCAGCTGGTGTCCAAGAGAAACTCTTTCCTTTCACTAACTCTCTCATAGGTGCTAGGATGGTACTGAAATTTCTAACAACAAATCTCCCGTAAAATGAAGTCAAACTATGAAAACTTCTAATTTGCTGAATAGAACATGGAATAGGCCATTCCCTGATTGCGTTGACCTTTTCCTTATCCACATGAATCCCTGTTGTTGTCACAATGTAGCCAAGAAAGGTGACTTGGCTTGCAAAGAACAATGGCACTTCTTCAAATTCCAACACAACTGTTCCCTGCTCAATATCTCCATCGCACTCTTTAGGTGGTCAACATGCTCCATCTCAGATTGACTTTAAATAAATATGTCATCAAAATAGGCAACAACATACTTACAAATCAATGGCTTTAGAACCTAGTTCATCAGCCTCATGAATGTGGATGGTGCATTTGTCAGGCCAAAAGGCATGACTAACCACTCAAATAACCCTCCTTTTGTCTTGAAGGTTGTATTCCACTCATCTCCTTCACAGATTATTATCTGGTAGTAGCCACTCCTCAAATCAATCTTGGAAAACACCACTGAACCATGCAGTTCATTTAGCATATCTTCAAGCCTTGGAATTGGGTACCTGTACTTAATAGTGATCTTGTTAATAGATCTACAATCAATATACATTCTTAAACTGCAATCCTTCTTAGGCACCAATAAGGTTGGTACTGCACAGGGGTTTAGACTCTCCCTTATCATACCCTTCTCCAGTAGCTCATCAACCTGTCTTTGTATCTCATTGGTCTCAGTTGGGGTTATTCTGTAGGCAGCTTTGTTTGGAAAAACAGATCCTGAAACAAGGTCTATTTTGTGCTGTATGTCTCTCTTAGGGAGTAGGCATGGGGGTATTTCTTCAGGAAAGACGTGTAGGTACTGGTTTAGGATAGGATGAAATTGGGGGTGGTCATTTTGAGTGGGGAGGTCTTCCTTAATGTCAAGCAAAATGAGATCACTGTGTTCACTGAACTCATGTTGTTCAGCTGGCAAAATGACATCAAGAGCTAGCTCAACAATAAGGTTTTGGTTTTTTTGTGAGTTGGGATGGTCTAAGAGCGGTAAGGGTGATTTTCTTGCTGTTCAGAAAAAGGGAATATGTGTTTGCTCTCCCATTATGGTTAAAAGATCTGTCATATAACCAATGTCTCCCTAATAACAGGTGAGAGGCATCCATAGGAATCACATCACACCAAACTTCATCTCTATAAGCTGAACCAATTAAAAAATTCACAAGGCATCTAGAAGAAATCCTGATACCTTTACTTTGTTTCAACCAATGTATGGTATAGGGTGCTGGGTGGGTGCTAGTGTCCATATTGAGCTTCTTCGCCATGATTTCAGAGGCTGCATCAATACAGCTACCACCATCAATGATCAAATAACAAATTTTCCCACCAACTGTGCATCTGGTGTGGAAAATATTCTCTCTTTGCTCTGCTGCTTCATCCACTACTGAACTGCTCAAAATCCTCCTGATCACAAGCATTTCTCCTTCATCAGGCCTGCTTCAACCTCCTCCTCATCAAATACTGGCTTTCCTTGGGACTCTTCATACTGGTCTTCTCCTTCAAATGGCTCAGGATTAAGCAAAAGTGTTGCCTGAAACTCAGCCAAGGTGATTGTCCTCCTATTTGGGCATTTAGATGTTATGTGTCCAAGTCCTTGATTCCTGAAGCATCTCCTTTCTGGAAACGCTCTGTTGGTTGACGTTGGGGTTCTTTATGGGTCATTTTATGGTTGCTTTTGAGGTGGACCTGGGGCTGGATATATGGTTTGAGGTGTGGGTGAGGGTGGATAGGTTTTTTTATGGGGAATTGTAGGGTTTGTTGTAAGGATTTGTCTTCGCTTGGGCATAAGGCTTAGCTGGATACTTGCTGCTGTACTCCTTTGCTCTAGCTTTCTTCTGCTGTTCCACTTTATGAGCCAAAGAGCTTAGCTCATCAAGTGAATCATAGACCTGCAACTCAACAACATTCTTGATATTGTCATTCAGCCCTGCAAGATATCTAACATAAGTTTGCACCTCATTCTCCTACATATTACACTTCTAAAGTAGGTGCTCAAACTCTTTGGTATACTCCTCTACAGATTTACTTCCCTGCACCAAATGTTGCAGCTTAGAGTAATTTTCCTTCATACAGTTGTTTGAAAGGAACTTTTCTTTCAGCTGCTGCCTCATTTCAACCCAAGTATTCACCTTGTCTTCACCAATCTTCGTTCTCCTTCTCTGTTGATTAGTCCACCAAGTGGAAGCATACTTTTTCAATTTTAAGGGAACTAACTTCACCTTATTCTCCTCTGAGACTTCTTTCAAATAAAAAACACCCGTGCATACTCAGGGATATCAATCTTAAAACCTAGCTTCTCAATCCTCCTGTCTTCCCTCCTTTCCTCCCTTTCACTTTCACTATTATCCTCTGGTTCACTGAACCTAGGTGACCTTCTAACATATCTCCTTCATCTATGAATAGGTCTAGGACCTCGACCTCCTATTCCTGTCCTACTAAAATGATTTTCACCTTCCCCTTCAGCATACTCTCCATCTGTCTCCTTATTAAGCTCAGCTTTATGCGATTGCACATAATACTGCAGCTGATCACTTAAAAATTTCAATTTCTGTTCCATTTCTTTTTTATCCTTCAAGGTTTGTTTTAATACTTCCTGAGGTGTTCTACTAGCTCTGGCCATCTCAAATAATCACAAACAACACTCTCCAAGATAGAACACAGCTCTGATACCATGATGATGTATGCAAGGTCACAAGATCAGAGTATTCACCTAACAGTACACCACATAGATTCACACACACAATGCAGATGACTTATAACAAAGCTAATTGGAAGCAATTAGCTGGACTGGATGACAAACCGATATGGATTGAAAAGGATAGACTTCTATTCACTCTAATACAGACACACCATAGAATGAAACACAAGGGCAAGGACTTGATTACCTCGGTGGATACAGGCACAACACCACAGAAGCAATCGAGCTCTACACACACCACCAGGAATGCCAATCTTTGATACTGAAGTAGATTCAACCAAATGAGAGTTTACTATCACTCACAAACGAGAGGCTCAACTAAGGCACTCAAAATGCTATTGAAAATATCACTTATTAGTTTGCAAGCTGCAGGATACATGCACATATATAGCTATTCCTAAACATTTTGAGTAGAGGCCCCTAAGCATAAGTGACCTGCTAATCTCCCTTGCTAATCCTAAGTTGTTGAACTTAAGCAAATACATCATATTACATCCTATTCTAACTAATACATTCCGGCTACAATTGAAACACAAAAAGAAGCACAAGCTTGTTTCTGATTGGACCAAAACCCCAAAGGTTTGCAATTCCAGCCAATCAGAAGCTTTCCTAAAGGGGAGGGTAAAACAAAGTTACTATGGTAACTTTCCCGGGCCTTTCCTAAGCTGGATATGATCTCAACAGCTTTAGCATGATATGGAAAGACCTAAATAACCCTCATTGTAGCTGAAAATAAATAACTTAGCCCCAGAACTAGGATTCTGGAAAAACTGCTAACAAACAACCTATACAAGATTGTCTGTTCTGGACCTTGGAACTTAATGACACCTTGCTCGAACATGCTGGAACTTTGCTTGCTCTTGGAAAATGCATGTCAAGGAACAAAAAACTCCTAGGGAACCTTTGCTGAACCTCACTCAATTCAAAGATACAAAATTTAGAAAGATGACAGCTTGGACTGATGTTGTTGGGAACTGAAATTGACCTGAATGGCCAATGTTGGTGGGATGAGTGGTTGTGCTAGCTTGAACTTGCCTTACTAGGTTATAACAAGCCTGAATGGATGCTGTTGGTGGGCTGGTGGTTGTTATAGAATCCTTGGTCTACCGCTGATGTTGGAAGTCTGCTATTTCTATTGGAATTGCTCCTACAGCTGCTCAGCATTGTTAACAGGTAGCCCAGCTGTGCCAAACTCAGTAGCTGTTGGAGCAATTCCAATAGAAATAGCAGGCTTCCATCCTCAACAACAGATCAAGGAGTCCACAGCAACCACCAGTCCACCAACATCATCCATCCAGGCTTGCTACACCTTGGTAAGGAAAGTCTTGGCCAACACAACCACTTATTTCACCAGCATTGGCCCTCCAAGCCAAATCTAGTTCCCAGCAAAACCAGTCCAAGCAGGCATCTTTCTCAATTCTATATCTATGGATTGAGTGAGATTCAGCCAAAGGTACCTAGGAGATTTTTGTTCCTTGACATGCAAATTTCAAGTGCCAAGCAAGTTCCAGCATGTTCAAGCAAAGAGGCCATAAGTTACAACCACCAGAACAAGCAACCCTGCAAGGTTGTTTGTTGCCAAGTTGTTTTGTGCAGCTACAATGACGTTATTTAAGTCTTTCCCTACCTTCCTTGAGCTGTTGAGATTACATCCACCTTAGAAAGGCCCGGGAAAGTTACCATAGTAACTTTAGAATTACCCTCCCAGCTAGGAAAGGCCCCGATTGGTCAGAATTGCCACCCTTTGGGGTTTTGGTCCAATCAGAAGCCAACTTTGTTTTTCCTTTTATTATCAAATGTATCCGGATCGTATTAGTTAGTATAAGTTGTAATATGATGTATTTGATTTAGTTCAACATGTATATTAGAAGAGAGATTAGCAGGTTACTTTGATTAAGTGCCTCTAATCAAACTGTTTAGGATTAGCTATATATAGGGATGTATTCAACAGCTTGCAAATCAATTAGTGATATTTTCAATAGCATTTTGAGTGGCTTAGTTGAGCCTCTCGTTTGTGAGTGTCAGTAAACTGTCATTTGGGTTGAATCTACTTCAGTATCCAGGAGTTGGCAACCCTGGTGGTGTGTGTAGAGCTTACTTGCTTCAGTGGTGGTGTGCCTGTATCTACTGAGGTAACTAAGCCCTTGCCCTTGTGTCTATTCTGTGGTGAGCCTGTATCAAAATGAATGCAAGTCTATCCTTTTAATTCCTTGTTGGGTTATCATCTATTCTAGTTAATTGCATTCAATTAGCTTTGTTTGAAGTCATCAACAGTGTGTGTGTTTCTGTGTGGTGTATTGTAAGTTCAATAGTCTGATCTTTGTGAGCTTGCATACATCATCTTGGTGCCAGAGCTGTGTTCTATCTTGGAGTTTGTTGTTAGTGATTGTTTGAGATGGCCGGAACAAGTAAAACACCACAGGAAGTCTTAGACCAAACTTTGAAAGATAAGGAAGAAATTGAGCAAAAAATGAAATTCTTGAGTGAGCAATTACAGTATTATATGAGATTGCATAGGAATGAGCTTAATAGAGAGACTGATGAAGAGATGGAGGAAGGAGAAGGTGAAAATCCTTTTAGTGAAAGGGGAAGAGGAGGTCGAGGTCCTAGCTAGGCCTACACATAGAAGGAGGAGATATGTTAGGAGATCAACTAGGATTAGTGAACCTGAGAAGCAAAGTGAGAATGAAAAGGAAGAAAGGAGGGAAGACAGGAGGATAGAAAAGCTAGATTTCATGATTGATATACCTGAGTATACAGGGGAGCTAGATCCTGATGTTTTCTTAGATTGGTTACATACTGTAGAGAGGGTTTTTGACTTGAAAGAAGTTTAAGAAGAGAATAAGGTGAAGTTAGTAGCCTTAAAGTTGAAAAAGTATGCTTCTACTTGGTGGACTAATCTGCAGAGAAGGAGAATGGAGATTAGAGAAGATAGGGTGAGCACTTGGATTGAAATGAGGCAGAAGTTGAAAGAAAAATTCTTTCCAGACAACTATATGAAGGAAAACTACTTCAAGCTACAACACTTGGTACATGGAAGCAAATATGTGGAGGAATATACCAACGAGTTTGAGCACTTGCTTTGGAAGTTTAATATGCAGGACAATGAGGTGCAAACTTATGTTAGGTACCTTGCAGGTTTGAATGACAGTATCATGCATGTTGTTGAGTTGCAGGTCTATGATTCACTGGATGAGCTAAGCTCTTTGGCACACAAAGTGGAACAGTAGAAGAAGGCTAGAGTGAAAGAGTACATCAGCAGATACCCGGCCAAGCCCAATCCCTACAGCAAGCCTTACAACCCCCCACAAAGAACCTATCCACCCCCACCCCCACCTGAAGCCAGATATCCAGCTCCAAGACCACCTCAAAATCAGCCCCAAAATATCCCACAAAGAACCCCAGTCCCTACCAGCAAAGCCCTCCTAGAAAGAAGATGCTTCAGGTGTCAAGGTCTTGGACACACAGCATCTGAATGTCCAAATAGAAGAGCAGTCACCTTGCATGAGTTTCAAGCAACCCTTTTGCTTGATCCTGAGCCCTATGAGAAAGAAGACCAGTATGGAGAGCCCTATAGAGACCCTGTGTATGACGGCGAGGAGGTTGAAGCAGGCCCTGATGAGGGAGAAATGCTTGTGATCAGGAGGATCATGAGTAGTGCAGTAGAACAAAGAGAGAACATTTTCAACACCAGATGCACAGTTGGTGGGAAAATCTGTTCATTAATCATTGATGGAGGCAGCTGCACTAATGCAGCCTCTGAAACCATGGTGAAGAAGCTCAATTCGGCCACCAGCACCCATCCAGCACCCTATACCATACAATGGTTGAACCAGAGTAAAGGTATCAAAATCTCTTCTAGATGCCTTGTCAATTTCTCAATTGGTTCAGCTTATAGAGATGAAGTTTGGTGCGATGTGATTCCTATGGATGCCTGTCACCTATTATTAGGGAGACCTTGGATGTGTGACAGGTCTGTTAGCCATAATGGAAAGGCAAACACATATTCTCTTTGCCTAAACTGCAAGAAAATCACCCTTACCCCTCTTAGACCATCCCAACTCACAAAAAAACCCAAAAACCTTATTGTTGAGCCCACTCTTGATGTCCTTTTGCCAGTTGAACAACATGAGTATAGTGAGCAAAGTGAAATCATCTTGCTTGACATTGAGGAAGACCTACCCCCACAAAATGACAACCCCCTATTTCAGCCTATCCTAAACAAGTACCAACCTGTCATTCCTGAAGAAATGCCCCCAGGCCTACCCTCTAAGAGAGACATGCAGCAGAAGATAGATCTTGTCCCAAGATCTGTCTTCTCAAATAAATCTGCCTACAGAATGACCCCAGCTAAGACAAATGAGATCCAGAGACTGGTTGATGAGCTACTGGGAAGGGTATGATAAGGGAGAGTCTGAGCCCCTGTGCAGTACCAGCCTTATTGGTGCCTAAGTACAGGTACCCCATTCCAAGGCTTGAAGATATGCTAGATGAATTGCATGGTTCAGTGGTGTTTTCCAAAATAGATCTGAGGAGTGGCTATTACCAGATCAGGATATGTGATGGGGATGAGTGGAAGACAGCCTTCAAGATAAAAGGAGGATTATTTGAGTGGTTAGTCATGCCTTTTGGCTTGACAAATGCACAATCCACATTCATGAGGCTAATGAACCAGGTTCTTAAGCCATTGATCGGTAAGTGTGTTGTTGTCTATTTTGATGACATACTTATTTACAGTCAATCAGAGATGGAGCATATTGACCACCTAAAGAGTGTGATGGAGATATTGAGCATGGAGCAGTTGTATGGGAATCTAAAGAAGTGCCAATTCTTTGCCAGCCAAGTCTCTTTTCTTGGCTACATTGTGACAGCAGCAGGGATACAGGTGGATGAGGTAAAGGTCAAGGCCATCAGGGAGTGGCCTATTCCTAGTTCAATTCAGCAAATTAGAAGTTTTCATGGTTTAGGTTCATTTTACAGGAGGTTTGTGAGAAATTTTAGCACCATCCTAGCACCTATGATAGAGCTAGTGAAGGGCAAAAGTTTCTCTTGGACACCAGCAGCGCAAAAAGCATTTGAAGAGGTTAAGAGACAGCTTACATCAGCCCCAGTCCTGGCTTTGCCATGTTTCTCTAAAGTTTTTGAAGTGGAGTGTGATGCTTCAGGTGTTGGCATAGGAGCAGTTCTGACCCAGGAAGGCAAACCTGTTGCCTATTTCAGTGAAAAATTGAATAATGCTAAGAGGAGATACAACACCTATGATAAAGAGTTTTGTGCCATCATTAGAGCTCTTCAACACTGGAGACACTACCTAATTGGAGCAGAGTTCATATTGCACAGTGATCATGAAGCCTTGAAGTTCATTCAAGGGCAACACAAACTCAACACCAGGCATGCTGCTTGGGTAGAGTTCATGCAGCAATTCCATTTCATGATCCACCACAAATCAGGGAAGCTGAACAAGGGTGCTTATGCTTTATCAAGGAGATATTTGTTGTTGCGGGTCTTAGATACAAGGGTACTTGGCTTTGAACAATTAAAAGCCTTGTACAAGGAAGATGAGGATTTTGGTGAGATTTTCCAGAAGTGCCAAGGCCACCTTCAGAGTCTGTATCATATAGACCAAGGGTTCCTTTTCAAAGGAGCAAGATTGTGTATACCTAAGAGTAGTTTCAGGGAGCTACTGCTTTCAGAAATCCGTGGAGGATGCTTAGCAGGCCACTTTGGCATTGAGAAAACTCTTCTCATGCTGAAAGAGCATTACTGTTGGCCTAGAATGAGAAAAGATGTGGAGCATTCGGTGAAAAGATGTGCAATATGTCAAGTAGCAAAGAGTCACAGCCTACCTCAAGGGCTGTATACACCACTTCCAGTCCCTACAAGCCCATGGGAGGATGTCAGTTTGGATTTCATTGTTAGTTTGCCCATATCACAGAAGGGAAAAGACTCAGCGATGGTGGTGGTAGATAGATTCAGCAAGATGGCCCATTTTATTCCATGCCACACCACAAATGATGTAGTAAAAGTGGCAGAGCTATACTTTCGGGAAGTAGTAAGGCTTCATGGAGTCTCTAAGAGCATGGTGTCTGATAGGGAAGCCAAATTTTTGAGTCATTTCTGGGTGACTCTTTGGAAGAAGCTAGGCACAAGGCTCAAATACAGCACAACATCCCATCCACAGACCGATAAGAAGATACAGGTGACGAACAAGACACTTGGAACTTTATTGAGATCACTGATAAACAGAAGCAAAACAGGATGGGACACTTATTTATCTCATGCTTAGTTTGCATTCAATAGAGCCCCTTCAAAGGCAACTGGACTTGCCCTATTTCAAATGGTATATGAGAGAAATCCTATCACTCCTTCGGATTTATCTCTACTAAAAAATTCTGTAAAGTTCAGTTATGAAGAAAGTACACATGCAGAGAAGATCAGGAAGCTTCATCAGCAGGTCAGAGAGAAAATTATTAAGTATTCTGAGCAGGCAGCTACTTCAGCCAACAAGCACAGGAGAAAAATAGTTTTCCAGCAAGGAGATCTAGTGTGGATACACCTAAGGAAGGACAGGTTCCCAGCCAAGAGAAGAGGTAAGCTACTTCCAAGAGCAGATGGTCCATTTGAAGTATTGGAGAAAATAGGAGACAATGCCTACAAGTTGGATCTTTCAAAGGACTATGGAGGGAGTGCCACATTCAACGTTGCAGATTTAAGGTCCTATTTTCCAGAGCATAAAGACCTTCCCAGTTTGAGGACAAACTTTCCTCAACCTGGAGAGGATGATAGAGACCATCCAACAAGTCCAACAGCAGAGCAAGCATCATCAGCAGGTTTAGACCATGAGCATGGAGATGATTCAGCAACAACAGCAGCACGAGCAGCTTCTACATCATCTTCATCACCCAAGGAGGCTACTCTAGCATGTTCAGCACCTGCATTGTCAGCAGGTAGCTCCGCTGTGCCAAACTCAGCAGCTGTTGGAGCAATTCCAGCAAAAATAGCAGGCTTCCATCCTCAACAACAGATCAAGGAGTCCACAGCAACCACCAGTCCACCAACATCATCCATCCAGGCTTACTACACCTTGGTAAGGAAAGTCTTGGCCAACACAACCACTCATTTCACCAGCTTTGGCCCTCCAGGCCAAATCCAGTTCCTAGCAAAACTAGTCCAAGCAGGCATCTTTCTCAATTCTATATCTATGGATTGAGTGAGATTCAGCCAAAGGTACCTAGGAGATTTTTGTTCCTTGACATGCAATTTTCAAGTCCCAAGCAAGTTCCAGCATGTTCAAGCAAAGAGGCCATAAGTTACAAGCACCAGAACAAGCAACCCTGCAAGGTTGTTTGTTTTCAGTTTTTCCAGAACCTCAGTTCTAAGGCTAAGTTGTTTTGTTCAGCTACAATGAGGGTTATTTATGTCTTTCCCTACCTTCCTTGAGTTGTTGAGATTACATCTAGCTTAGAAAGGCCCGGGAAAGTTACCATAGTAACTTAAGAATTACCCTCCCATCTAGGAAAGGCCCTGATTGGTCAGAATTGCCACCCTTCGGGGTTTTGGTCCAATCAGAAGCCAGCTTTGTTTTTCCTTTTATTTGCCCTGATTGGTCAGAATTGCCACCCTTCGGGGTTTTGGTCCAATCAGAAGCCAGCTTTGTTTTTCCTTTTATTTTCAAATGTATCGAGATTGTATTAGTTAGTATAAGTTGTAATCAATGTTATTAAAATCGCGATCCGAATCGGTGGATTGTACGATCCTATGATCCAAATATACCCTCACGATCCGGATCGTATTAGGATCGACCATTAGTAAGACTCGGATCAGGATCAGACAAAATCGTAGGATCGTACGATCCTAACCGATCCTGCGATCCTAGCTTGGTTGCATTGAACGGGCCTTTTTTTGTTGGGTAGGCGTGTGGGGCCTGTGGGCTTCTTCATTTCTTTCTCCAGCAGCCCAACCCACTTGCCTATTAACTTAGCTTTCCTTTTTTTAAAAAAAAAAACATTGAAATTGAATAATTATTGAAAGAATAGAGAATTAGAGATGGGGTTCTGCTCGATTTTTAGCTTTTCACTCGCTGCTCACGCCTCGCCCCGCTCTTCATACTCTTCACTCCTCGCTACGCTGCCGCAGCTTGCCGTTGCCGCCACGAGTCACCGCATCGCTTCGTCCTTGGGTCACTGTTGTTGTTCATCGCTGCTCGGTGCTTGGTGTTGCTGACTTGCTGGTCGATGCTCGTTGCTCGCTCTGCTGGCCAATCGCTCGCGTTTCTGCCGCTATTCGCCACCGCTTTCGGCTACTGCTCGTTGTTGGTGTGCTTCCCTAGCCCCTGGCCGCTTGCTCGTGAGTCCGAGTCTCCCAGATTCAACAATACAAAGTAAGTGTTTTAAATCAATTACTTAACTAGAATCTTGCATAATGTAGGTTTTTATGGGTAAGAACTAAGATTATTATTAATTGTTACTGAAATTTGCAATGTTGCAGATTGTACTTTTTTTGAAGTTGGGTGAAATGTGTGTTATTATTTTGTGTAATTAAAATGAATAATAATTGTGATAGTGTGAATGTGTGATACACTAATACTGTGACTCTGTGATCTGTGATGCTGAGAATTGTGATGCTTCGTCATGCTTGATTAATTGAATAGTTGAATGCTTCTTCTGTGGATGTGTATGATAGTGGTACTATGGTAACTAAAATGAATCTTGAACTTGGAATTGTTATTGGATATTTGGATGAATAATAATTGTAATTGGAGACTTTGAATAAAATAGTGATATGGTATCACTGACTCACTGTGATGCTTGATGCTTCATGTATCTATTTGAATAAAATGAATAATAAATGTGTATGGTAATATTGTTTTGTGTGTTTGATCAGATATGGCTTCTTGTTCCGGTTCTAAGAAGACTAAGAGGAAGAGTAAAACAGCATATGGTCAAAGGACAGATCCGGTTGGGAACATGGTGATGAGATGAACAATGATCCAAAGCAGGTCAAGTGTCGGTATTGTAATGTTACTCGACTTGGAGGTATATCTAGATTCAAACATCATCTTGCTGGCACTCATAATAATGTTGAGCCATGTTTACAAGTTCCTAAGGATGTTCAAGAGAAATTTCTAAAACTATTGGAAGTCAAAACACAAGAGTCCCAACTGAAAAAAAGGAGAATGTTTGGCATAGATGATGAGTCAATTGAAGAAGTTCAAAGTCGGAAAAAAGGGAGGGGTAAAGGTCCTATGGATACTTATATGAAAAATGGTGAACAAGTGACACTTAATCGTTGCTATAAGAGGGGTGAAAGAGATGATGTTTGTCAACAAATTGCTCGATTCTTTTACACTAGTGCCATTCCTTTTAATGTGGTTAATAACCCTGAGTTTTGCTATTATGTTGGATAGAGTAGCACGGTATGGGCCAAGATTGAAACCCCCATCTTATCATGAGCTTAGGGTTACTTTCTTGAAGAAAGAAGTAGTAAATACTTTAGAATTGCTTGAGGAGTATAAATTGGAATGAAAGAAAACCGGTTGCACTATAATGTCTGATGGTTGGTCGGATAGAAAAAGGCGTTCCATATGCAACTTCATGGTCAATAGTCCAAGGGGGACTATTTTTTTTATCCTCGATAGATACATCAGAAATTTTAAAAGCTGCTGATAAGGTGTTTGAAATGCTTATGCTATTGTAGAGAAAGTTGGTGAAGAACATGTTGTTCAAGTTGTGACAGATAATGCTTCCAATTATAAAGCAGCGGGAGAAAAACTAATGGAAAAGAGAAAACAATTGTTTTGGACTCCTTGTGCTACTCATTGTATTGATTTAATGTTGGAAGATTTGGACAAAAAGATTAAGGTTTATGGTGATACCATTGCAAAGGCAAAAAGGGTAACCACTTATATTTATTCAAGGACCATGGTTCTTACTTGGATGAGGGAATTCACTAAAGGTAGAGAACTTATAAGGCCAGCGGTTACTCATTTTGCAACTTCTTACTTGACATTAAGATGCCTAAATGAGCAAAAGGGCCCATTGTTATAAATGTTCTCCTCTAACAAGTGGAGAGAGAGTATGTTTGGGAAAACCAGGGATGGAAAAGCTATTGCAAGGATAGTACTTGACACTCTTGGCTTTTGGCCAAATGTTGTTACATGTTTGAAGGGAGCACTTCCTCCTGTCAAAGTTCTTCGTATGGTAGATTCAGAAACAAACCCACCCATGGGGTTTATTTATGAAGTTATGGATAGAGCAAAGGATCAAATTAAAGAGAACTTTAGGAGTGTGCAACGACTGTAAGTTTATTCTCAACTCTCAAGTCTCACATTCCCTTTGAAGTCACATTCTCAACTTAGTGTCTTTACTTATTGAATTGTGTCATGTTTTCATGAAGCTACGAGCCTGTGTGGAAGATAATTGATGACCGTTGGGAAGCTCAATTACATAAGCCCTTACATGTTGCAGCCTATTACTTGAACCCCCAGTTCCATTATAGTCCAAATTTTAAGGCTAATGCAGATATTAAAATAGGACTATACTATTATACCCCAACACCCTTAACCACAAGATTAACACAACGACTCATACTAAACCTGTGATTAGCGCAGCGGAACACCTTAGGGTGGAGGTATTACCGCCGTCCCCACTCGGGACAAGGCAACAACCCAAAAGAACATCATTAAAACATATAAACATTACATACTATACTTCCAAAACATAACTTCATACTTAAAGATGAATCTCCAAAGCATAACCATCAAACTTTAAACAACCATTAAAGATGACAAGTACAATCCTTCTTCCTTAAGCATGGGTACTTTAAAACGTGGGACACCCAAGTCGACCGGAATACTTCAACCATGACTACCTTGCTTGCAACACGTGACTACCCTTGCTTGCCTTTGCCTTTATCTTGGGTGCTCGGACCCCCTAAAACAAAACATTGAAACATTGCGAAAAGTGAGTGGGGAAACACTCAGTACGTAAACCTCCAACACGTCAAACCGTTCGAAAACGGTTTTAGTGCCGGCATTTAAATTCATTTTGAAAACGGGAAAGAGGAGATAAAACATTAACTTGAAATGACATGTACATAAACTTATACATGAGTAAAAGTAACTTGAGTTCATAAAGAAAGAACATGTCACATGAACTTAGAAGTAAATACATAAATTTAAGAGTTTTGGGTCCATTACGATCGATGCAATGCATCTCACACACACGCATGCCCAAACCGATCTAAGTTTGGAATGGGTGATCACATGCAATGACATCGGCAGTCTAGGACACTCTGATCAGGAGCATCTAAAAGGCTAGCACTTCTCGTAACTAGCTAGAACATAAAACATAGAATCCATAAAATGGGACCACTTAAAACCATGAATAATCATAAAAGCATAAATTAGCATAAACCGTAAACATTTAGCATAAACCGTAAACCTTTAGCAAAAACCGTAAACATAAAGGAGCGAAAAGTTGGACAATTCGCGTACCTTGGTTAGATGAAAGCTTTAGCGACGAGCCTCGAGCTTGAGATGGCGTGGGCGACTTGGAGACTATAAGGAATTTGTAATAAAAGCGTAGAGAAATCGGTGAGGTTCGTGTAATCATATAAAATAGAATTAAATACTTAAACTTGTCTCATAAAAGGTAAGAAAGGAAATAAAATTTCAGATTTTAGTAATTCGCTGTTTCGGCGATAACTTGGGCTAGAAAACTCGGATTTTTGCAAACGAGTACTTTTCGGAAAGGGAAAATCATGCCCGACAATTTTGTCAACTGGCCCAGAGGCTACAAATGAAAGGAAGGGCTCGAGAAACAGCCCGGACAGAAACAGTGCATGAATAAACTATAACCGGCTTAAAAACTTAGAGTGGAACTCACGGTGAAAATTGAATAACAATAGAGAAGGTTCATGGCTTATGATGCATTTCAACCATTGGCTTGAAGGAGCATAGAATTAGAGCACTTGAGAGCTTATTAGAAAGAAGGTACTTGATTAATGAAAACATGAAGAATGTCGCAAGCGACGGACTTAGAACAATATCATGTTTATGGATTTTTAGAAACTATTTTTGAATCGATGAACGGTGAATTGGATATGAAGAAAGGACGAGCTTATGGTTACTTAGACATAGAGGAACGCATAAACTTGCTAAGAACTCAAGTGTAACCCTTAGTCATCAACAATACTTAATTGGGCCTTAAAGCTTCACCGAATTAACCCATGGTTTGTTAATTTACCTATAATCCTTTAGGAGATAATCCTCAACATCAACCTAACTTAAATTAGCTTAGAAAACTCATCCCAACTATCTTGACAATACCACAAAGGCTACAAACTTATAAGAACTCCATAAAAGACCCAATTTACAAATTTTAGGCTAAAAAGGCAATAAAAATTCTGGGCAGAAACTTGTTCCGGACAGCCCTGCTTCCCGGGCTCGTAACTCATACTCCCGATATCGGATGACTACGAATCATACCTTTCCGGAAAGCTTGCAACGTGGCCTAAAACTTTCATGTTCACCATAAAAACTAAAGAGGTCTCCAAAGGCACGAAAAACAGCCCTCAATATACTGACTCAGAATTCGTATATAAAATTATACCTTCACGGTTTTGGTCTTAACTCGGGCTATACATGTCGGAATCTCGAAATTCCAAAGCCTATGGTTAGCTAACACCTTGGGCTATCATATGGAGTAGAAATCTGGGCAAAAACCCCACTTTTATACCACTGTAAATTTCCAGAACCGAAACAGAAACCTTATCTACCGAATTTTCCGGTTTTTAGCTTGATTTTTCATCCTTAATCATATTAAAACACAATCAAATCCCATATAACCTTAATCCACCATATTTTCAGAATATAAACCTTGATAATTAACTCATCTTAGACCTTAAAAACCACATGCATCCATGGATTAAACCTAAACTTAACATAAAAGACATATTCTTGAACTCTTGCACCAAAACCTCACTAATTCACCCAAATTAAACATAATAACACTTAATTCATAATCTTAAAACATAAACTCAGCCCTTATATACTAAGAATCTCTCAAGAAATTCACATGCATTAACATGTATTCATCATCCACCATGAATTCAACCATAAAACCTCACAAACACTTAGAAATATACATGCATACACTTAAAACTTAAACCCTAACTTAACCACAACTTAAATTCATGCTTAATAAACATAAAGAAGATGAACAACATCAAGAGAACATAAATTTGAAGTAGAAATTCAGATTATAAACAAGAGAATTAGGTTAGGGTTTGAGATTATACCACTTGAATTTGAGGTGAGAGATTGAACAAGTAAAGGGGAAGAAGGTGGTGGCCGTGGCTCACAGCGCCGGCGAGGTCGCCGGAAAAGCGCCGGCAGGGGGCGGCAGAGGTGGCTGGTCGACTGGGCAGCATTGGGAGGAAGAAGAGGGAGAGGGGTGAGTGCGAGAGAAAGTTGTGATAAAAATTCTGATTTTGCCAAATGAACTCAAACCCCCTTTAACCCCCTTAATAAAAACCCTTCCCTAATTAAATTACCATCTAATTAACACTTAACTTAAACTATTGGTAAAAGAAATTAGCTAGGTAAAATAATTGGTAATCAACCCAAATAAATACATAACATAAACCTTGAAATTATAATTTAGTATATAACTAAATAAAATTTCCTTAGAATAAAATTGGGTGGAAGACTAAAAATTAAAATCACATAAACTAAACTGATAAAACATACTAATAAAATAATTCGGGCCATAAAATGTACTTAGGAGGATCGACTAGTATAAATCGTAAAAGAAACGGAATTGAGAATAATATAACCTTCCTCGGTTACAAGCGTAAAATTGAGAATGATAAAATAAATTATAAAACTTATCGTAAAAGTATTCATAAACTCGTAATAATAATCATAACTTTAAATTCGAGATAACATAAAATCAACCCGTTTAACCATCGCCTAGCTCGAGACCTGTCGCGCATAAAAATAAATAATATTAATAACAGAAATAACCATATTAACGTAAAAGAAAGAAAATTTCTAACAGCGTAATTTAGATAAACACCGTGATTACGGCTTTAATTAATACGGGTTTGGGGCGGGTCGTTACATATACAATTGTCTTCATCGAATGGTTCCCGATGCTGAAGAGAGGTTGAAGATTGACTTGCAAATGGATGCCTTTAAGAATTCTAAGGGTCTTTTTGGAATGCCAATAGCAGTACAAACAAGGGGTAAAAAAAGCCCAGGTGAGTTAGTTATATTTAGTTGGTTTGCCCTATTTATTTATGCTTGTTTGTCACTATCGTTACTTATTATATGTTTAATTAATAATATGCAGCTGATTGGTGGAATTCATATGGGGATGAATGTCCTGAGTTGCAAAGGTTCGCTATAAGAATCTTGAGCCTAACTTGTAGTTCATCTGGATGAGAACGAAATTGGAGTGCATTTGAGATGGTAAATTAAATTATCTTTCTCATTTTATTAATGTCAAAGATTACTTCTTTTTATAAGAACTTATATGAGTTTTTTCCTGCTAGGCGCATTCAAAGCGTAGAAACCGTCTTCATCAAGAAAAGATGAACGATCTTGTTTTTGTTATGTATAATTTGAAGCTACAACAAAGAAATGCAAAGAGATCCAAATCCATCGAGCCTCCTATTATTAGTTTAGATGATTTGCCATCCGATGATGAGTGGATCACTGAACAAGAACCACCTACTTTACCAACTGATTCAGAATGGCTTGGTGTGCTTGATAGAGCAGCTCGTAGGGAAGCTAGAGAAGCATCTGAGGATGAAGGTTCTGGGAGAGTGACTGTTGAAGACATAAGAAATGCATGTGAGTTGATTTTCCTTTTGAATTATTTATATAAATATGGTGCGTTACATGCTAGAAAGTAGCAATACTAGATATTAATGAAAAATGTTTTTGGTCAAGGTGCGGTGGAAGCATATGAGGTGAGTGATGATAATGATGATGATGATGTTCAAGTGGTGGATGGTACAAACCTAGCCTCAGCTTGTGCTGCTTCAAATGATGTGGATGCTACCTTGTCTCACGGAGTTGATGGAGAAGGTGAAGATGATGGTGACTTTGAAGATGTTGGTGACGAGTTTGATGATGAAATAGATAGAAACAACACTGTCGGCACTGACGATAATGGCGATAGCAACTTCGGCTACAATTCAGATGATCATGGTGTTCACATGACATAAAAATTTAGTACTATTGTTAGCATTAGTCTTTACATGATGTTATGTTTCAGTAACTTTGAAAACAAATTCTCATTTATGTTTAATTTTGTATCTTGGTAAACTAAGTAGCATGTAATGATCAGGATTATCGACCGAAGTAAATGGTAGATGCTTATGACGCTGCAAGTGGGGCTATTTATTGACGAATCTGCTACAAAGTAGCACATTATGTAGTAGTTCTCTCCCTGGGATGAATGCACTTTGGCTCAGGTTCACAATCGAGGGTAACACTTCTCTTGTTCTTGTTGCTAGGATCTTTGTAATACATTTGTAAAATATATTGCAGTAGGAAATTAGTCTAAATTTTGTGGGTTTCGTGGGATTATTTACTTTTGGAATGAGTGCGACGTATGTAGCATTAAAGCTTGTAACCTACAGATGGGAGTAATTAGATTTTGCTAAATTAAATTTTGTAACTTAAATTCTGTTATATATTATTTTGATAAATAAAATATATATATATATATTTTTTTTATAGTAATTGTTGTCATTCCATATAAAGTTAATCCTTGATTTTCAATTTTGAGAGTGTGAGTTAGAGATGTTGTGTTACCTCAAAAAAAAAAACAATAGAGATATTATGTAGTAGTAATGGTAGAGCTTACCGCATATTTTTTGTAGGATTTTTTGTAATAGTTAAAGGTTGTAGTCATATTTCTATGCAAGAGAAATATTGTTGATCATCAATTTTTTTTTTTTTTGTATATTTAAGATCGTAATTAGATTTTTGAAAGCATTTGGTTGATGTGTTGATTTAGGTACTTCTTCAAGATTGAGGAATGATATGTTTATAAATCCTTGATGTCATTGATAATGGTCTCAGAATATTTTACTATTGCGGAAAGTGTATTTTGCATTTCCATAAATATTTCTCTCATATTTTTTCTCCAAATTACTTTGAAATATTATTTTATTTTCTTCATCGTATTTTAATCGAAGAGGCATTGGTGTAATTAGGTTATTATTGAATATGTTTACCTATAAACGAATCCAATGAATCTTTTGTTTAAGTAATTTGATCATATTCTCTTTGCCTTCTTCTTATTATTAGTGGTATTGCATTTTTCTCCCATTTCTCTACCTATTAATGTTTTTGTTGCTGTCATGTATGTGTTTTTCAATATATTGTTTAAGGACATGTATTTTCAAAATTTTTACAATAGTATCCAAGTTTAATTTAATTTAATTTTTATTTAGGCTAGGTCCTCCTCATAATATACTTACTGTAATTTAAAAATTTTCTAAAACTAAAATGAGTGATTGAATATCCAACATCTTTATTATAAAAATAGTGAAGTGTTGATTGCTAAATCACGAGTTTTTTGTTAGATTCATAAATTTCGACTCTTTTTTTTTTGTTTTTTTGTGGACAAGGTAAAATAAGTAGTCTATGTATAATTGAAAATTCCAAAAAAAATGGTTTAATATAGTGTTTAGCATTTATATGTTATTTCCTAAGATTCATTGGCAATGTAGATAAGTTAGTGATAATTATAATTCCATCCAATAGTAATAGTTTTGTACATGTATGAAAAAACATTGTACTTATTGAGAAATTCATTGCCAAATTTTATAAAACATACCACTTCTTTATCAGAAAAATAAAACTAAATATCTTTAACTCACGCACTACACAAAAAAAAAATTCTTAGCATTTGAAAAAGAATTTAAATTTTGTACTTTACATCATAAGTAACTAACATAATTGTATTTTATGGTAGAAACAAGTTGACCAAGACATTCATCCATATTCTTTAATTTTTCAAAAGTAAGTTTCCCTTTTTTTACATTTGTCTATCTTGTAAATTGTGAACTTTTCGTTTGTGAGTAAAAAGATCAAATATTTCTCTTCAATAAAAAAATATTTCACTGTCCTTTCATCAACCTATATAAATGAACATAAATATAATTTCAATTCAACTATAACTTAGCGAGATATACAAAGATTTCTATTTGAAAAAGATTTCTATTTGAAAAATATGTACACAGGTAACTTTGTTTTTTTTTCATCATTTCTTTCTTTTTTATATTTATTTTAGGTACCTATTGCTCATATTTTAATAATGATTAGTTATATAATTATTTGTTCTAATATTCTCACTCCTATTATTCAAGATATAGTTTAAATAATATTTTCAATATATGTGTGATTTATCTTTGTCCACGAGTATAAGGACTAGTAAATATTATTTGTGGCATTCAAAATATGGTAGACGATTTAATAGGTAACTGAATGATGCTACACATCTCAATTCTCAAATTAGAATTGTCTTCGATAAGATAACGATTACGTCCTCTGTACTCTTGTTGGGTGAAATTTAATACTAAATCTACCCATCCTTGCTCTTATATCCTAGACTAGATTCTGTCACCTATAAAAGAAAAAGTAATACATACATTTATTCGTTAAACCATTGTTTTAATGAAAATAAGTAATCCGCTATTGTTTTTACCCATAGGATGCAAAAATTGATTGAAATCGAGGAATAACACTTACTGGTGAAGGCATGAATTTAAAAAATGAATCAAAATTCCTCATTGACAAGCCCAAAAATGTGAAATCATATAGTATTACAAGGGGCAAATGCTTTAAGGCAAGTTGTTGGTGATTATCAAATATACTACATCAGGTTGCCTCACGAGATCATTTCAATTTCATAATGCAAAATTTTGCACAACCTTCACTGCAACGTACAGCATTTTCTGAAATCAATGATTATATAAGTGTTAGTACAATCTCAAAATTTGAAAACGATGTTTATAAACAATCCTCATACAAATGATTTATTCAAAATAAAACATGAAACTTGAAAGAAAAATGAAGTTTGGAAAAGGGGAAATATAAAATAATGTATGTACCAAGTTTGGCATAAGAGAAATGAGTTTGTAGGTTGATAATAAGAGTCTGAAAACTGACCAATCATATTAACTTGTTCGCATACTTCTGATACGGCACAACCCAACGTACATAATACGCTATCCATGATCTCTAGCGAACCTTGAAAAAGCCCCTTGATTAAGGTTGGATCCTTCTGTTTAAGTTCTAGTTTTGAACATTCCATGACACAATTACTGTCATTAGGTTTACATAATGATAAGCAGGCCCTAAGACCTTCCAGTTCCGGTGGCCATGTCACGCTCACACCATTTGTTGGTTTTTGCATATATTCAACACGTTTTGCCTCTAAATTCCAAATATTTGATCCCAATATAACTGTGATCAAAATTAGGTTAACCTTATTCCCTTTCATGATTTACTCAAAACCCAACTCGGTAATAATTTCTTTCTATCATTTCTATCGCATTATAGACAGGTTAATAGAGGATGGCTCCTACACAACTTGTGATGTAACATACTTCTTTGCTGAATTTTCTTTAAATTAAACACGCGGCAGTACTAAAATTTTTTATAATTTAGTTAATTATTACCCTCTCTTTTTCATTTAATATGTCATTTAAATCCATATGTTAGTCAAAATTTGACCACTTGGATCATTAGTATTTCGATACATACAATGTTTTATTACGCTAAGTTACTATCTCTAGATATATAGCGAAAAATACTTTTATGAGTATCATATTGTAATTTTTTCATAAAACATTTTGCAAGAAATTGTCAATAATACACGACAACCAATATGGAAATGAGAGAATACTACTAAAAACGTTAGACTAATTCCTTAATAATTCCCAAATGATAAAGAGACGATTTCAGTTTTCAATATTTCCCCGCGATTACATCAAATACAAAATTATCACCTTTAATAACTCAACTTAAATAATGTTATATATATATTTATATATATATATATATATATATATATATATATATATATATATATATATATAATTTTAGGCTTTTTAGCTACACGAAATTGGCTACACCTCCTTCAAATGTAGAGTCAAAAAAATGGGTTTATAAATTTAGCTACATTTAAAAGGTGTATAGATTGTTCTATACACCTTAAAGGTGTAGCCATTTGCATAAAATAATAATCACTAATCACTTTGTTCACTACATTTGAGGACTTGTTGGATTTTTAAATTTGGATTTTTGTTTTCATTTTAGCACGGAATTTGTATAGTTTGTGAAGGAAAATGAATTTTTGAATTTTAGTTTGTGAAGGAAAATGAATTTTTGGTTTTTTTGTTGAATTATTGGATAGGCGCCAACGGAGAATAAGAAAGAAATTGGTACAAGTTTCCATTTTATTAATTATTATATTCAATTATTTTTTTGAAACCTACTAGAAAAACATTTAAAAATTAAATTTTAATTTATAATGTGCAAGTTTTGTAAAAGTATGTCTAACTAAATTTTCATCCATAAAATTGCATATGTTAATCAAGTAATCTCAGTTTCATTTCGCGCAGGCGAAAATTTGTCAGACCCAAATTTGTTTGATTCGAATTAATTACATCGTAATGAACACCCATCATCAATTATATGCACATTTACTAGTATCAAAATAGACATCAAACCGCCATCAATATTGACATCCATTAAAAGTAAGGCGAACATCCTGTTATATCAAGTTGAACATTTGTTTTATATTTTGTATTACTCATATTGACATCAAAATTCATCAACATAATGTAATTATACAAAATGTACATCTAGTTATGAAAAAATGAACATTAATAGCAACATGTTAGTGCATTCAATTACACCATAATGAACCTCAAAACCCAATTTACAAAAAAAAAACTTTCTATCACTAACATACGATTCCGAATTACTCCCAAGTAAAAAAAGAAAAGAAAACCCTAATTTTTCAAAACACGAACCCAAACATCAAACATACCTTGTGTTGCTGATTTGTTCAAACCCCACATCATCTCCGCCTTATCCTTCAATAATCGTTTAAAAACCTAATTTTTCAACCAAGAAAAATGAAAATCTACAACTTACCTTGAAATTATATATGGTCTATTCGAACCCAGTTGCAAATCGAGATTACAAATTTGAAAGAAAGAGCAAATCGAAAAACCCATATCTGACTATTGATCGTTTCTATCTCCTAGTTCGAAAGAGGAAGGATGAAGGAGTTGAAATTGGAGAACTGAATATGCTTGGAAAGAGGAAGGGGGAAGGAGGAAGGGTTAAGAGCATGCATGCGTGGGAACTAGAGTCAATTGAATGCAAACCATTAGCCTGTCTTTCTCTATTTTTTTTTCTTCAAACCTCACGTGAGGTTGGCTCATTTTGAGCAAAAAATTAAAGCAATACCTTGTATTAATTTCTGCCCTTGATGCTTGATCTAATGGCTAATATTCAACCTTCTCACATGCTCACCCAAACTCCCTTCTCACCCTATATGTTCCTTATATATATATATATATATATATATATATATATATATATATATATATATATATATATATATATATATATATATATATGGGAATTGATATAATGAGAAGAAGAGATAGGTGAGCATGGAAGCATGCCAAATCTCAGCCATTGAAATCAAGATCTAGGGTAGAGATTTAAAAGTTGTTTTATCTTTATTTATAAAGGATGGACTTAATTTTCATTGGTTGATTTTCTTATTTAATTATATGAAGAGCACCCTCACGTGAGTTGCAAAAAAAGGAAAAGAGACAGATGATGCATGTGTACTGCTGCATTAATAACAATGAAAGCCCCCAGAAAACTCATGATTCTTTGTTTTGGAAAAAATCAATAGCAGTTTCAATTTTCTTTGGAGAGCAAGAGCACATTCAATTCCGTCTGAAGAAAGAAAGGGGAGGAGGAAACCCTAGCGACGAGTTTTCCGGCATGCGAATTCCGGCAAGTGATTTTCCGGCGGGGTGAGTTTTCCGATCAATTGCACGCCCAGCCGCCACCGCTGCCAGTTAGATACAAAAAGAGGCTGCTACTCTGTTCTGTGTTGCCTGGCTCTGTTTTGATCCTACTGCTACAATACTGTTGTTGTTGTTGTTCGTGGTGGAGGTCGGCACCACCACCGATGCTGACGACCCCCTGCACCGCCTACCATGCGACCACCAAGCGTAAATGTTACAATTCAAGTTCTTGTCTAAATTGTTCATACTCTGTTCATTGTTCATGCTCTGTTTCAAATCCCAGTTTTGATGTTTTGTTTATGGGGCAATATGTGTTGTAGGTGCAATGAGGCAACTATACATGATGTCATTTTGGATACACCCTGATGTTCATTTTAATGGTAGTGAGAGTGGATATATGCTAAATTCCAGTGGGTGTTCTTTTTTATTTTGTTATACATTATCGATGGTTTGTTATCCTAGAATGCTTGATGTTCATCTCAGAATCACTTGTTGTTCATGTCATTTTTATTTTGTTATTCATTGTAATTGTGATTTGATGTTCATCTCAGAATGTTTGATGTTCATCCTATAACTACTTGGTGTTCATTGTGATTTATAATCACGACACACTCACCAAGTGTGTGGTGATCATCACCCAAATGCTTGATATTAATTTTCGCAATTACTTTTTATTTTGTTATTCATTGTAATTGTGATTTGATGTTCATCTCAGAATGTTTTGATGTTCATGACAAAATACTTGATGTTTATAACATTTTCATTCCATGTTTTGTTTCTTTCCGTTTGTCAATGTTCATGACAGAAAATACTAGATGTTCATCATCGATGTTTTGTTATCCTAGAGTGTTTGATGTTCATCTTAGAATGTTTGATGATGTTCATCATAGAACAACTTGTTGCTCATTTTATTTTTCCACTCATTGTAATTGTAATTTGATGTTCATATCAGAGTGTTTGACGTTCATCCCTGATCTAGTGGGTGTTCATTGTGATTTGATGATCACGACACACCCACTACGTGGGTGGGGAACATTTTATAAGTGCATGGACGTTGTCGATGGGGATGAAGCAAAGTTAGGCTTGATTATTGAACATACAAATGCCCATACATATGCAACCATTCATCCACCCCCAACTTCGGTCACAAAGGGAAGAGGTAAGAGGACGAAGAGACTAGTGCAGGTTGCCACCAAGAAGAAACCAAGTGCAAGAAGGTGCAATTATTGTTGTGACCAAATAGCAACACCCGACAGCAAGAATTGTCCAAAGCGTTATGGATGATCTAATCAAGTTATTTTGAACATCAGTTGACTATGCTTTTTGATTCATGATTGAACGATTGGAGTTTGTGTTTGTTTTTTTAACATAAAAACATTCATTTTGCTTAGATTTGAGTTGATGAATTTTGGTCATATTTGGTTGAAGTGTTTTCCATGAATAAACATGCGAAACTGATTTTAAATATATATATATATATATATATATATATATATATATATATATATATATATATATACTCATCAGAACAAATGACTTGAAGTTCGGCTGATGTTCATATTAATTACATGTGATGTTCATTTCGGGCACCCTTGAAGATCAATTACATATATATGATGTTCATTTCATTACCAAACTCATTCCCGATTGATGAGCATAAAATGTCTACATGATGTGCTTTTCAATACATATACATATTCATCTTAGTATGGGTTGATGTATTTTCATTTGAATACGATGTCCACTTTCGTTGTCAGTTAATGTTCATTACACTATAACTTGATGTTCATTTCATGACCGACTGGTGTCTTTTTGCATATTACATATATGTTCCACGTAGTGTGATGTTCAATTCAATTATAACTTGATGTTCATTTCACAATAACTTGATGTTCATGTCAATTTCATATAGATGTTTATTTCATTTTGAATTGATCATCGTAATCTGAAAATCATTTTCATCACATTACCCCAATGTTAACATCAATTATTGAAATGTGCAAAATCAATTGAAGGTGGAATGAAAATAAAAGGGACACAAAACTGAATATGATGTTTACTCCAATATAACTTGATATTCTTTTCATCAAGTTTATGTATGTTCATCTCAATATGATGTCCATTTTTCATTGCCATTTTATGTTCATTCCAGCACAACTTGATGTTCATTTCTCGATAGCTTTATGTTCATACACCCAACACTTGATGTTCATTTCATGCCCACAATATCCAAAAAATATAATTTCCTGTATATTTCATTATAACTTGATGTTCTTTTCATAATATCCAAACAACAATACAACTAACACTTGATCTTCATTTCATTAAAACTTGATTTTCATTTCACTGTAACTCAAAGGGATACAAAACTGAATATGATGTTCATTCCAATATAACATGATGTTCATTCTAGGTGAAGAGTTGATGTTCATTCCAATATAACTTGATATTCCTTTCATCAAGTTTATGCAATGAGCATCAATTGAAGGTTGAATGAAAATCAAAGGGAAACAAAACTGAATATGATGTTCATTCCCTTATAACTTGATATTCATTTCGTCAAGTTTATGTATGTTCATCTCAATATGATGTCCACTTTTCATTGAATTTATTGTTCATTCTAGTACAACTTGATGTTCATTTCACAATATCTTGATGTTCATATACCAAACACTTGGTGTTCATTTCATGTCCATCTGATATAAATATAATTTCATGTTTATTTCATTATAACTTGATGTTCTTTTCACAATATCTAAATAACTATACAACTAACATTTGATGTTCATTAGTTGTTATCAAATCCAGCACATACCTGAATTGGAATATATTAGTTGATGAAATGAACATAAATTCAACTGTCGCAATGATAAATTGAAGTGGACATCATGTTGTACTGAGATGATCAAGTTGGAACATAATGAACATCATGGGTATAGTGGACGAACGTCGATCCACACACACAAAACTCACTATACCGACATGAAATGAACATTAAATTGTTATCAAATGATCTTTCAATATATAGATTATGAATTTGTAGAAATGAACTTCTGTGTATATGAAAATGAGCATCAAGTTGTACCTAGATGAACATCAAGTATTTTAGTTGTGAACATCAACTATTCTGTTATGAACATCACATGTATTCTTGATAATGTACATCTATAGACATGAAAATGAGCATCAAGTTGTAGCTAAATGAACATCAAGTTTTTATTCGCGAATATCAACTATTATGTCATGATTATCAACTGTATTACCGACAAATAACTTACATGTTATGCAACAGAGTGCCACTTACATTACATATATATAATCGACAAATAATTGTGTTACCGACAAATAACCTACAGCACATACTACCCCATAAGCAAACATCAAAACATCACAATTACAATGAATAATAAAATAAAAAGTAATTGTGAAAATGAATATCAAGCATTTGGGTGATGATCACCAAACACATAATGAGTGTGTCGTGATTATAAATCATAATGAACACCAAGTAGTTATAGGATGAACATCAAACATTTTAATATGAACATCAAATCAAAATTACAATGAATAACAAAATAAAAATGACATGAACAACAAGTACTTTTGGGATGAACATCAAGCATTCCGGGATAACAAACCATCGATGATGAACATCAAATATTTTGTCATGAATATCTAAAAACGGAAAGCAAAAGGAACCTCATGTAGTTGTGTAAAGATCATTACTTGACAATGAAATGAACATCAAACCCTCAAACAATAGTAACAGAGCAATATGATCGCATATACATAGAATTCCAACTACAAAAAATTCATTCTCACGATTATAAACAACAATAGTTTTCTAACATTCAACATGATTATCGTACACACTACCATCTCACAATTGTATCCATTCTCACTTCCAAACCCATGTATTCAACATATATCCACTCTCACAATCATTAAAATGAACATCAGGGTGTATCCAAAATGAACATCAGATATAGTTCCCTCATTACACCTACAACACATACTACCCCATAAGCAAAACATCAAAACTGGGATTTGAAACAGAGCATGAACAATGAACAGAGTATGAACAATTTAGACAAGAACTTGAATTGTAACATTTACGCTTGGTGGTCGATAGTGAGTTCTAGGTGGCGTTCGGGATCGTCGGCGTCGGTGGTGGTGCCGGCCTCGACCACGCAGCGGCAAAGAACGATGTTATGCAAGAGCATCGAGCGAGCCGGGCAACACAAAAGCGAGCAAAGAACCTATGTTTGCATCGGCCGGCGGCCGGTGGGCATGCAATTGATCGGAAAACTCACCCCGCCGGAAATCGCTCGCTGGAATTCGCATGCCGGAAAACCTGTCGCTACGGTTTCCTCCTCCCCTCTCTTTCTTCAGATGGAATTGAATGTGTTCTTGGTCTCCAAAGAAAATTGAAACTGCTTTGGATTTTTGGGGTGATGTTTCCAAAAAAATAAATCATGAGTTTTTTGGGGCTTTCATTGTTATTAATGCAGCAACACGCATGCATCATCTATCTCTATTCCTTTTTTTGCAACTCACGTGAGGGTGCTCTTTATATATTAAAAAAAAGAAAATCAACCAATGAAAATTAAGTCCATCCTTTATAAATAAAGATAAAACAACTATTAGATCTCTACCCTAGAAAATCAACCAATGGCTGAGATTTGGCATGCTTCCATGCTCGCCTTTCTCTTCTTCTCATTATATCAATTCCATATATATATATATATATATATATATATATATATATATATATATATATATATATATATGTATATATATATGTATATATATATATATGTATATATATATATATGTATATATATATGTATGTATATATATATATATATATGTATATATATATATATATACATACATACATATATATATATATATATATATATATATATATATATATATATATAGGGAAATTGGATTCTAATAATCCTTACTTTTGCAAATTGGATGGTAATAATCCCTACTTTCAATTTGTATTCTGGTGGTCAAACAAAAAATAAAAATAAAATTGTATTGTAGTGGTACCAAATCAATCACCACATTCTTTTTATTTTTTTCATGCCTACCCCATATTGTTTTTGTTTTTTTTTGTTCCTGCCTCCAAATAGGTAATGAAGTGTAATTGCTAAAACATTTTTGAAATTATTTTTTTGAGATTCTGAGTAATTATTATGATTTTTTAAAAGGAATAAAATTGAAAAAATCATAAAAAATAGAAAAGAATAAAAAAATAGGGAGAAATGTTGTAAATTCATTATAAATCGTGGTAAAGTGTTATACAAAGTTTTGAATCAAATGCAACACAAAATCTATGATATTTAGGGTATACTCTCGATTATGTCCCACTACAATACAATTTTTTTTTTTTTTTGGATCACCAGAATACAAATTGAAAGTAGGGATTATTGCCATCCAATTTGCGAAAGTATGGATTATTAGAATCCAATTTCCCTATATATATATATATATATATATATATATATATATATGTATGATCTGCAGTTCAGGCGACTATGGGGCGAAGAAAAGGGAAATCGAGATCGAAGAAGAAGAAATTGCCGCCGTCCGGCACTTCTCCGGTGCCGTCGATGGCAGTAATGGATTCGTCTTCTCAACAGCTAAATTTTGATACTGGTTTTGTGGGTTCTTCGATCCCTACAGCTGAGTTGTTTACTCCTCTTCCTGTTTTGACATTGGAAGGTTCTGTGGAAAGTTCTTCGCAACCATCAGCCATTCAGGAGGAAGAAGACGATTTGGAGGTCGGGGATGATTCGACGATTGCTCAACCAGTGATTTTGGGTCCTCTTAAGCTTTCGTATGTTCAACCTATTTCTATCGATGGTGTTTCTACTCATAAATTGACCAGAGATGACACTGAATCTGAGGTAAGTTTCTGGGCATCTTCGATTATTGGTTTTGTGATTGGAGCCAACCCTGCATTGTTGGTGATGGAAAATTTTGCGAAACGAATGTGGGGGGATAAGGGTTTTGATAGGGTTATCTGGAAACCGGAAGGAACCTTTCTTTTCAGATTTTGCTCGATTGAGGCACGAGATCAAATTTTATCAAGAAGGGTGGTTTACTTTGATAAGAAACCAATGGCACTCAAAGCTTGGTCGTTAGGGCAATCAACTTCTCCTGATGAAATTACTTCAGTTCCAATTTGGGTGAAATTCCCGGAATTGGATTGGAGGTTTTGGAGTGCTTCGGGGTTAAGCAAAATCGGAAGTCTTCTAGGTGAACCTATTGAAGCTGATATCTACACTAGTGATAAGGTCCTCATGAAATTTGCTCGTATTCTTATCAATGTCAAACTTGATTGATCTTTTCCTGAATCTGTAACATTCTTGGATGAAGATGGATATGTTTATGTACAAAGGGTTGAATATGAGTGGAAGTCAGTGATTTGTGCGGAATGTAAGATGTTTGGTCATTTGGCTGATTCTTGTAGGAAGAAGAAAGGCAAACAGAAATGGTGGCAAAACAGACTACTACCTCTCATCAAAATGAAGCTGCTAAAGGTAACAATAACCTTGTCTCCAATGAAACTCAAAGTGTGATAGTGGGATCATTGAGTATTCAACTATCTCAGAAGACTAATGGAGGTAAGGGGGTTGTTAATGCTTCCAACAATGACCATGGATAACTTGTTTTGTTGGAATATTAGGGGTCTTAATGATCCCAGAAAACAGGAGGGTGTCAAAGCCTTTTTGTTTCATAATAAAGTTTCTATCATTGGTTTGTTAGAGACAAAGGTTTCATTGACTCACTGTGAGGAAGTTCTTAAGAATCTGGGGGATCAATGGCATTTCTGCCATAATGCGACTATGCTGGGAAGAAGTAGAATCTGGGTTCTTTGGAAACAATCTATTTCTGTTCAATGCCTCAAAATACACAAGCAGTTCATTCATTGCAGTATATCTCAAGGTAATCAGTCTTTATTGGTAACTTTTGTATATGGGGACAATGACATTTCACGATTGAGTCATGTGAATTAACCTGTTTAGCTCAGGAAATACAGGGTCCTTGGATTATATTGGGTGACTTCAATCATGTTTTACACATTGATGATAGAATTGGAGGGAATGAGGTGTTGGCTGAGGAGATTTCTGATTTCCAATCTTTTATTAATGAAAATCATTTGATGGAATTGAAAGCAGCTGGGCATAGGTTCATTTGGCATAATTCAAGAATATCTTCCTGTATTGATAGGGCTCTCATCAATTCTGAAGGGGTAGACAGTTTTTCTGAAATCTATTATAATGTTATGGATGAGGGAGTATCTGATCACTGTCCTTTGCAAGTTTTCTTGAGCAAAATTCATTCAGGAGGAAGAAAAGGTTTTCTTTTTGTGACATGTGGGCTGATAATAAGCTTTTCCCAGTTATGGTGGCTGATATTTGGAGGGTAAAGATATCTGGTTCACCAATGTTTTCTTTGACACAAAAGCTTAAGCTTCTGAAGAAATCTCTTTCAGGTTTGCACAAATCACACTATGGAGATATTTTTGCAAAAGTACAAGCGGAGCATAGTTATTAAAATCCCAATCCTGATTTACGATTCTACGATTTTATAGTCCAAAATTGTCGAAACGATTCTACTATTTACACACGATCCACGATCCTACATGGGCTAAATTCCGATCCTAACTTCCCCAGAGTTTCGAGTTAGGATCCCGATTTTAACAACCTTGAAGCGGAGTATAATATTTTATCTGATATTCAGAAAGAACTTCATTTGCATCCTGATAATCATATTTTGGAGGCAAAATCTATGGCTAAACGGAGATATTTGAATTCTTTGGATGCTGCTTCTAAACTCTTGAAACAAAGAACAAAGGTGGATTGGATAAAGAAAGGAGATCAAAATTCGGCTTTCTTTTATTCGGTTCTAAAATCCAAGAGATATCAAAACAAGATTCTTTGTATTAAAGATGGGGATGGTAAGACTATTGAGGATCCTGATGAGATGGGTAAGTTTTTGGCTTGTCATTATGAGAATTTCTTCAAGAACATAAACAGTTGCTGCTTGCCCTGTTCACTTCCAAGGAGATAAGAGATGTATTTTTTGCGATGAATGGAGATAAAAGCCCGGGTCCGGATGGTTATAATGCTACCTTTTTTAAGAAAGCTTGGCCGATTATTGGTTTGGAAGTCACAGCACCTATTCAGGATTTCTTTTTATCTGGCAAGCTTCTGAAGGAGGTAAATGCTACATTATTGGCTTTAATTCCCAAAGTTACCAATCCTGAAAAGGTGGGAGATCTCAGACCTATATCATGCTGTAATGTACTATATAAAGCTATTACTAAATTGTTAAGCAATCGACTTAGAATGGTTCTGCCTGATATCATTGATATTTCTCAATCAGCTTTTATTCAAGATCGTTCCATTATTCATAATATCTTGATTGCGGAAGATTTAGTTCGACTTTATAACAGGAAAGGGGTCCCGCCTAGTTGTTTATTGAAGATTGACATCCAAAAAGCTTATGATACAGTGGATTGGGGGTTTATGAAGGAGCTTCTGATGGCTCTTAACTTTCCACAGCAGTTCGTGAATTGGATTATGGCGTGCATATCTTCAGCTACATTCTCCATTGGTCTTAATGGTAACTCATATGGGTATTTTAAAAGTGGTCGGGGTTTGAGACAAGGTGATCCCATCTCCCCCCCTACTTTTTTTCATTGTTACGGATTACCTGGGACGTGCTATTAAAGAGGCTACTCACAATGAAGATTTCCGGTTTCACCAAAACTGTAAGTCTCTTAGACTTGCCCACTTATGCTTTGCCGATGATCTTCCTCTGTTTTGTAATGGTGATCCTAATAGTGTTAAATACCTTATGGATGCTACAAGACTTTTTGCGGATTCTGCTGGTTTGTGCCCGAATAATGCAAAATCAAGTGTTACTTTAGTGGGTGTTGATGAGGAAACTAAAAATGCGATAATGGAGATCACAGGTTTTGTGGAAGGGGTTTTACCGTTCAAATATTTGGGAGTTCCTGTGAAGCCAACCCGTTTAAACCGACATGATTACAGTTTCTTGCTTGAAAAAATGACTAGTCGTTTAAATGGTTGGGCGGTGAAGAAGCTTACCTATTCTGGTAGAGTTGAGCTAGTCAATAGCATTCTCATGGCTATACATACGTATTGGTCACAAATATTCATCATTCCTCAAAGCGTGATTGAAAATATTGTAAAGTTGTGTAAATCTTTTTTATGGGGCCAACAGAATAGGAAAGCTCCTCCCATTGCATGGTCAATTTGCTGTCTCTCCAAAATTGAAGGTGGTCTGAATTTAAGAGATCCTCATGCCAGGAATTCAGCTGTTCTAGGCAAACTGGTTTGGCAACTTATTTCTGACAAGGAGTCATTGTGGGTTAAGTGGGTTCATCACTTGTATCTTAAGAAACAGAATATTTGGGATTGTACAATCAAGCAAAATAACAGTTGGTATTGGAGAAGACTTATCCAAGTTCGAGACAATCTTGCACCCCTCATTCCTGACCTTATTGGAAAACGGAAACCTTATTCTATATTTGATGGTTATGTATTCCTTAAGTATCATGGTGAAAAGGTTGAATGGTTTTCTTTTATTTGGAATGGTCTCAAAGTACAGAAATTCTCTTTTATTGCTTGGTGGTTGATCCATGGCAGGCTAATGACGCAAGAAAGATTGAAGAGATTTGGTTACGCTTTGGCGAACAGATGTCCTTTATGCATGAAGGAAGAAGAATCAGTATCACATTTATTCTTTGGATGTGAGTATACTCAGAAGATTGGTTCATATGTTTTGTTTAATATCTTTGAGTTTAATATGGATTGGTGTAATTGGCTACAAGTTTGTCTTCAGCTTCCAAAGAAGATGAGGAACAAGATTTGCTTGGGTGTGACAGCTATAATATATCATACTTGGTTTGAGCACAACTTCAGGGTGTTCCAGGATATGGAAAGAAGTTTTGAGGGTGTTTGCAGTTTTGCTATAAATGATGTAAAGTTTAGGCTTAGTGATTAAGGTTTGCTTTGATTTGTTTCGTTTAGATCAACAGGTTTTGATTTTGGTTGTTTTTGGGCTAACATTTGTAGCCCCTCCGGGTATGCCTGGAGTATTTTGTATACTTTGGTTTTAGTAATGGAAAGTCTCACCAATTTTCCAAAAAAGAATATATATATATATATATTTATATATATATATATCAATATATATATATATATTTATATATATATATATATCAATATATATATATATATATGTATATATATATATATATATATATATATATATATATATATATATATATATATATATATATATATATATATATATATATATATATATATATATATATATATATACACATGCATACATACATATATATATGTATGTATGTATGTATGTATGTATGTATATGTATGTGTATATATATATATATATATATATATATATATATATATATATATATATATATAGGGAAATTGGATTCTAATAATCCCTACTATCACAATTGTATGAAAATAATCCCTATTATCATTTTGGATTCTGGTGGTCCAAAAAACAATAAAATTGTATTGTAGTGGTACCAAATCCATCACCACATTCTTTTTATTTTTTCCATGCCTACCCCATATTGTTTTTGTTTTTTTTGGTCCCTACCCCTAGATAGGTAACGAAGTGTAGTTACTAAAACATTTTTTAAATTATTTTGTTGAGATTCCGAGCAATTATTATGATTTTTTAAAAGGAATAAAATTGAAAAAATCATAAAAAATTGAAAAAAATTGAAAAAAATTGGGTGAAATGCTGTAAATTCATTAAAAATCGTGGTAAAGTGTTAGTTTTGAATCAAATGCAACACAAAATCTATGATATTTAGCGTATACACTCGATTTTGTCCCACTACAATACAATTTTATTTTTTTTGGACCACCAGAATCCAAAACGATAGTAGGGATTATTGCCATAAAATTTGTGATAATAGGGATTATTAGAATCCAATATCCCTATATATATATATATATATATATATATATATATATATATGTGTGTGTAAGACCCCGAAAAATCTAAAGGTGTTGACCGTGACGTCATTAGTAAATTAGGTTTGACTCTGTTAATTGTTAAATGTTCGTTTGTGATTATTGGGCTAACACCTGAGCTCGTAGGATCGTTGACGGACTAACAAGGGTATATCAGTAATTTCATGGGTATTATTATTATTAGTATTACTATTATTATTTATTAGTATTACTATTAATATTATGTGATTATTATAATTGTTATATGATTAATTATGTGAATATTATTTGTTATGTGATTATTATTATTATTATTATTATTATCCTCATTATTGTTAGTTTCTTTTCCAGAAAATTCATATTTTATTTGTATTAGTTTTGGGTTGGATTAGGATTAAGAGTGTTATTAGTTGAGCCTTATAAGTGGTTAATATAAAAGCTAGTTTTTCCCTCTCAAACCCTAAACTCCTCTCAAACCCTACCCCTACACCTCTCTCTCTCCCTTCTCCCTCTGCCGCCCCACCAACCAGCCACCTTGAGCACCGCCACCGGCGAATACCACCGCCCAGTAGCACCACCCAACCGCCACCCTCTTCTCTCTCTCTTTTTCTCTCTTTTCCTCTCTTTCTCTCCTGTACCTACGTTGCGTCGTTCTCCGCCGCCCAGCCACCTTCACTCCACCATCGCCGACGTCGCGAGCCGACCACCGTCGCACCGCCGCCCTTGTCGCCGGAGCCATCGCCGCCCATAACGGAGACGAGGATCGTGGACTAACCGCTGCTGCTACTGCTGTGGTGCCGGTTCGAACCCCTGCCGACCAAAACGTGCGACTGCCGCCCAAGCTTTCGACCCTCGCCTCCCCGCTGACGCCGCCGCCTCTGACCGTCGCCGCCCCAGTCGCCGTAAACCACCAGCGACAGACTCTTACGTAAACCCTATTCAGTTTTGAATTTTTTTTTCTTTTCTTCCTTGTTTTCTGTTTTTGTTGTTAATTATTATTATTTCTTCTTATTAAATTTTGTAATATGAGTTAAGTGTGTAAATTACTAAGTTGTTAAGTCTGGTTGTAATTAAATTTACTCTTGTTTTGTATTATTATCTTTTCATGATATTTTCTCCTCGTAATCTAATTTGTTACGTGTAAATTTTATGTTATAATTTGGTGTATTCAGTATGTAATCGTCGTATTTTAAATTACGCATGTTAGATTATATATGATGTATTTTAATTCCCTTGCAAATCATGTTTAGGTTTTAGGTAATACTATTATTGTATGCATGAATTAAGGTGTATAATTATCAAGAGTTGTTCTTGTTCGTTAGGTTAACTATTCATATGTTTTCTTTGATTTTTCTTAGGTGTTTAATATTATGTTTAATCATGCTAAATAAGTTCAGATTGATTAAATTATTAAATTACGATTCCTGTTGATTAATTTCATGATTCTTGATTAAATCTTGGAAAAAGAATTAGTTGTTGTGATTCTTGATTATTAGTTTAAGTATGTATATGTTCTTTATATTTTCATTCACATGTTCTCTTGTTCTTTCTTGCACCTTGATTAAGAAATTCATGTTTTATAATCATCCATGTTGTTACTATAGGATCTTGAAAGGGTATGTTTTAGAACTTATGTTTAGGTAATATTAATATTATTTCATGCATGCTTTTAGGGTTAGAGAAAGTTTTAAAGTTGTTTTCATGTTGTACAATTTGGTTTTTATGGTAGAAAGTTTGATGTTTGGACCTTGGTTGGGTTAGATTGAATACCCTGACCCTTAGTTACTATTTTAAGCCCAAATTAGGACCTCGGGATCAAATGGTGAAAGTTAGAACCGAAATTACCAATTATATGGGAACCGGGAGTGGGACAGTTTCGATATGGTGTAAAGAACGGGTCACCACGAGAAGTATAATCGTCATTTGATCAAACCCTTCGAACTGGAGGTTCCCTCAGATGTAAGCTTTCATAGGAATTTTACAGATCGGATTTTGGAGTTGTATAAGTCGAGTTATACCCCGATTACCCGACCTAGGTCAGATCTGGACAGTTTGGATTGATGACCATTTTTGAGGACCTTAGAGGGTGTTTTTGGTCTCGCGTTCACATAAGAGTTTTAATAGGCATCCCGAGGTTTTCGAAACGTCCAAAACCAGACCTATAGGATATCGGGAAGTCAAGTTATGACCCTTTTTATGTGGATGTTGTTATCTGTTTTTGTTGATATTAATTACTAATGAATGTGTTGTTGAGTGAAATGGTTGTTTTGGTCTTGTTATGTGATTACTTGGAATGTGTCGGGTAATTTAAAGTGTGAATTCATGAATGATGGGAACCTACAGTGTTCCTAGGGGAGGGTTAGGTAGAAGGTAGTTAATACTAACTTCGAAGGGCGCGTTTTGATTAGAGTAATTATTTCCTTTTTTTTAGGCCCGAACTAATTCACGTCCTTAGTGAGCTCAAGTATGTTCGTTTTTGCTGTGAAGTGAAGCTAACCAGGTAACTTCTATGCTCTAATCCCCACTGGCATGCACATTAAGTGTTTTACTGTTTTTCTAATCTATTTTGAGATTTGCATCCTGAATGGGACTTTATGTTAAAAACGTGACAACCTGTTTTGGATAATTGTTTGTGAATGTTGATTTATGAGTTGAGAAATTGAGATGATATTTTTATAAGTAGTTTTGATATTGGTTTTAATAATCTGGGTTGGGTTTGAATTGAGAGCTGTGAGCTGAGATTTGCATAAGATACTAATAATTCAAGTGAAACATTAAGCGGATTTATTTGGTCGTAGCCTGTGGTAGGCAAAGGGTCCGGGACCCTGGTCGTAGCCTGTGGTATGCGGAAATGTGAACTCATGATATTCTGGTCGTAGCCTGTGGTAGACAAAGGGTCCGGGACCCGGGTCGTAGCCTGTGGTAGGCAAAGGGTCTGGGACCCTGGTCGTAGCCTCTGGTGGGTAGAAATGTGAAATATGTATATTCTGGTCGTAGCATGAGGTAGGCAAAGGGTCTGGGACCTTGGTCGCAACCTGTGGTAGGCAAAGGGTATGGGACCCTGGTCGTAGCCTGTGGTAGGCAAAGGGTCTGGGACCTTGGTCGTAGCCTGTGGTAGGCAAAGGGTCTGGAACCCTGGTCGTAGCCTGTGGTAGGCAGAAATGTGAACTTTGATAATCTTTGGTCGTAGCTTGTGGTAAGCAGAGGATCTGGGATTCGGTATGATATTCGTTACTTTAAGGGATATGATATCCCGCCCGCATAGTAAAATGAATTGGTCGTGTTGAGGAAAATAGTTAAGGGTTAAAGGTTTTGTAGAATGGTTTAACTGTTTTCCCCTCTTCCTTAAATGAGATGAAATGAAGTTGAATTGCTTTAAACAGTTAGGGGTAGGCATTATTGAGATTTCCCCCTCATTTTTGAAATGTTTTGTTTTCAGGTGATGATCAATATGTTGGGAACGCGAATCAGCAGTGAGGCTTGACATGCTTAGCTTTTATTCGTTGTGTTATGTTTCAATCCAGAAAGACTTGAAGTTAGTCATGTTGAGTTTATTTTCTAAGTTTGAAGTTGCTTAGTTTGTTATAGTTGAACGGTTATTAGTTTTCCTTTTTACCTTGTATTCCTTCGGGGATACGGCAGTGACGCCCCAATAAGAGTTGAGACTTTCGCTGAAATTTTCCCTTAACGTTAGTTTGACTTTGACTTTTCTATAATTGAATTTTTGGGGCATTACAATTTATGTATATGTATATATTGTTAGGAAAGTGTCCTAAAATAACCAAATCTCTTGATCCCACAATTATTTGTTTCCTAATTGTATTAGGATATTATTTAGGTTTCGTTATTATGTTGGGTTTCCTAATTGTATTAGATTCTAAATCTAATTGGAGTGGGAGTCAAGTTAGGTTATAGGGAGTTTTCCCTATAAATAGGGTACATGTTTCTCCACCAAAACACATCGCTAAACACATAGAGCTAGAGAGAGAGAGAGAAAATATTGAGAGAGAAAGGGGTTTCACCAATATTTTCCCCAGTGTATCCTGAGAGATTGTGAGTTGAGTGTTGAGAGATTGTTATTGTGATCTCCTTTGTGGATCGTATCACACCCTGTGATAGTGATCATGTTGTACTCCTGCTTTCTCATAGTGGATTATTTTCTGGCTGTCGCCGTCCGTGGGTTTTTCACCGAGTTCTTCGGTTTCCCACGTAATTCTGGTGTTTGATTTTATCGCTTATTTTTCGTTCCTAAATTTTGTCGTAATATCCGTCATCTCGTTTTCGATTCTATTATTCGCTTCCGCTGTTACCTTGCTACTCACTTTTCTCTAACAAATGGTATTAGAGTAAGGTGGAGATGGCTTCAATCATGAAGTGCGATATTCCAAAATTTGATGGAACGAGGATTTTTACTATGTGGAGACTACAGATGAAGGCGGTCCTGATTCAGCACGGGTTATGGGATGTGATTGAGTATCCCGACACGAAGACTGATGCAACAATGAGCGATGATGAATTCAAACAACTCTAGAAGGATATCAAGGGGAATCTGACTTCAAGGGAGTGGAAGAAGCTTAAAGATAAAACTCTGGCAGGGATTCAGCTGTGCTTGGCGGAGCACATTCAGAGAGAGGTGATGCATATCGAGAAACCTCGGGAGCTCTGGACCAAACTAGAAGAGCTGTACATGCCGAAGAGTCGTGCAAACAAGTACCGAATGAAGGAGAAATTCTACAGGCTGAAGATGTCCCAAGGTACTTCTATTCAGGCACACCTTAGTGAATTTGATTCTATTATTACTGAATTGGAAACAATGGATATAAAACACACTGATGAGGATAAGGCTTTTCATTTAATTCTGTCCCTACCTGCATCATATAAACAATTTAAGGAAATCATGTTGTATGGGAATCGTGGTGACCTTAACCTTAGTGAAGTAAAGGCTAGTTTACTGTCTAAGGAGAAACGTGATACCGATGGTGATGACCAGGGTGGTGATGCTATGGTTGTAAGGGGTAGAAGTACTGAACGTAAGGGAAACGGGTCTAGAGGGAAGTCTAAACACCGTTCAAAGTCTAGGAATCCTCACGAGAATAAGAAGTGTAACTATTGTAGTAAGATGGGGCATATAGAGAGAGACTGTTGGGCAAAACAGAGAGACCAGAAGCAGGAGAGTAAGGATAATCACACCAAACCTAGTACCTCAAACTGCGTAGAGTCCGAGTCAGATGGTGATGGGTTTGTAGTTACGAATGATGCCTTGGCTACCATATCGAGTAGGATAGCTAGAGATGAGTGGGTTCTTGACGCGGGGTGCACCTATCATATGTGTCCTCATAAGGACTGGTTCGAGTCTTATGAGAGTGTTGACACTGGGGTCGTAGTCATGGGTAACGACACAGCTTGCAAGGTTGCAGGAATCGGCAGCATCAAAATCAAGACTCATGATGGCATCGTTAGAACTCTCAAAGAGGTTCGTCATATCCCTAACATTACTCGAAATTTAATTTCTTTGGGTACTCTTGAAGCTAACGGCTGCAGGTACAAAGGAGAAGATGGTGTTTTGAAAGTGTGCAGGGGTTCCATGGTTCTTATGAAGGGAATCAGGAAGTGCAGTCTATACATCCTGCAAGGGTGTACAGTGGCAGGATCTGCAGCGGCAGTCCTAAATCTTGATGAGTCCGACAGCACAAAATTGTGGCACATGAGGCTAGGCCACATGGGCGAGAAGAGAATGTCAATGTTGAGCAAGAAGGGATATCTTGAAGGCGCAAAGATCGGCAAGTTGGAGTTTTGCGATCACTGTGTCTACGGGAAACAGAAGAGGGTTAGCTTTTCAAGGACTAAACATACAACAACAAGGATCCTTGATTATATTCATTCAAATCTTTAGGGTCCAGCTAGAGTGCCATCACTGGGTAGCAAGCGCTACATGTTGACATTCGTGGATGACTTCTCGAGGAAGACTTGGGTTTATTTCCTGCAGTACAAGAATGAGACATTCTCATATTTCAAGAAGTTGAAAGCTTTGGTGGAGAACCAGACAGGCAGGAAAATCAAGAAACTCAGGACTGACAATTGGTTGGAGTTTGTTGATTCTGAATTTACTGAATTCTGCGAAGAGCATGGGATTGCAAGGCATCGAACCTTGGTGGGTAAGCCTCAGCAAAACGGGGTAGCCGAGAGAATCAACAGGATACTCCTGGAGAAAGCACACTGCATGCTCTCGAATGTAGGGCTTTGGAAGAACAAATCGTTTTGGGCAGAGGTGATATCTACTTCCTGCTACCTGCTGAACAGATCACCTCATGCCTCTATCGAATACCAGTTTTCAGAGGAAGTATGGACAGGTAATCCAGTTAATTATTCTAATTTGAGAATTTTTGGATGTCCTGTATATGTCCATGTGAATGATGGGAAGCTGTCTCCCAAGGCTGTTAAATGCATGTTTCTAGGTTACGGGTCTGAGTCTAAGGACATAGAATGTGGTGTCCTGATTTGAAGAAAGTTATTCAGTCTAGAGATGTAACCTTTAATGAAACTGTTATGTTATCTGGAATGGAATCTATCGGTACTTCTGATGATGCAGGAAATCAGGAGAAGGATTCAGGAAGAATGGTGTTCGAGGTGGAGCAGGCTCAAGGTGGAGCTGCTGGAACCTGCAATCAGGAGCAAACTACTGATGATGCTCCTGAACCAACTCAAGTTCATGAGCCTGAGATTGAGACGAATGTTCCTCAGGTGGAGGAACAACTATGCATTGCTAGAGATCGTCTCAGGAGGGAGATCAAGAGACCAGCGCGATATACTGAAGAAGATGATGCTATGATTGCTTATGCGCTGAGTGTTGCAGAGGAGACTCTTGAAGATGCTGAACCTTCTACCTATCAAGAGGCCATCTCTTGTCCGAATGCCTCAAACTGGATAGGAGCTATGCAAGAGGAGATGGAGAGCCTACAGAAAAATCATACATGGGAGCTATGTGAGTTGCCTAAAGGGCGACGAGCTCTTACTGCGAAGTGGGTGTACAAGATAAAGGAAGGTATCTATGGTGTAGAAAGTGCAAGGTGGAAGGTATTCTCGCCAGTCGTGAGGCATACGTCGATCCGCACCTTGCTTGCCTTTGTTGCTCTATTTGATTTGGAGTTGGAGCAACTTGATGTCAAGACAGCTTTCCTCCATGGCGAGTTGGAGGAGGAAATATATATGAGGCAGCCAGAGGGTTTCATCGTTTCTAGTAAGCAGGAACAGGTATGCAGATTCCTTTATGGTAGGGCAAGGGTACACAAGAAGTCACTATGATAATTGTGTGTACTACAGGCAATTTGAAGAAAGGTCTTTCATTTATTTATTATTGTATGTGGATGACATGTTGATTGCCTCCAGGGACATGTCACTAATAAAGAAGATAAAATCTGATAAAGAATGACACTTATCATTCGAAAACCAAGCATATAAGCATCAGGTATCACTTCATCAGAGATACAGTTGCTGCGAGAGAGATCGTGGTGAAGAAGGTGCATACTTCTGAGAATCTGGCAGACATGTTAACCAAGCCTCTATCTATAGCTAAGTTTGAACATTGTTTGGACTTAGTTGGTGTTCTAAGCATGTGAGAGCCCTGCGGGGCCACGCCCTGCAGAGGGGCGTGTTGATGGCGACAATCAAGATGTTTATCTGGACCGATGATTCGTTGATTTTAGTCCAAGGTGCAGTTTGTTAGGATAGTGTCCTAAAATCACCAAATCTCTTGATCCCACAATTATTTGTTTCCTAATTGTATTAGGATATTATTTAGGTTTCCTTATTATGTTGGGTTTCCTAATTGTATTAGATTCTAAATCTAATTGGAGTGGGAGTCAAGTTAGGTTATATGGAGTTTTCCCTATGAATAGGGTACGTGTTTCTCCACCAAAACACATCGGGAAACACATAGAGCTAGAGAGAGAGAAAATATTGAGAGAGAAAGGGGTCTCACTAATATTTTCCCCAGTATATCCTGAGAGATTGTGAGTTGAGTGTTGAGAGATTGTTATTGTAATCTCCTTTGTAGATCGTATCACACACTGTGATAGTGATCCGGTTGTACTCCTCCTTTCTCATAGTGGATTATTTTCTGGCTGTCGCCGTCCGTGGGTTTTTCACCGACTTCTTCGGTTTCCTACATAATTCTGGTGTTTGATTTTATCGCTTATTTTTCGTTCCTAAATTTTGTCGTAATATCCGTCATCTCGTTTTCGATTCTATTATTCACTTCCACTGTTACCTTGCTACTCACTTTTCTCTAACATATATATATATATTGCATAAAAGCTCAGGCTATATTTACAAAACATAAAATAAAATACAACATAGTTTTTCTGGTTCCCTAGTTCAGGGACCAAATACAATGTCTATTATCTTTTTGGCTTTTTGATGGAATTTTACATAACTAAAACAACGATACTGGATATCTATCTTGATAGTTTGCGCTAAGGCGGAAGGTGATCTCTCCTTGTGCTTGTGTACTCTTTGATTCCTCTCCTGCCAAATTGTATAGATATAAGCATTAAACACAGCATACATGAGAGATCTCTCTTTGGCTGGCAGACCCAATTGTACAAGGTTGCTTGTCCAATCAGTCATTGTTCGGACTCCTGGGGGAAAAGCAGTAGTAGCCCATCGAGGGAGGAGATGCCTAACTGTCTCCCCCAGGGGGCATTGGAAGAAAAGGTGATCCACTGTTTCAGTTTCTCCATTACAACAGAGACATTGAGAGTCTCCATCGCCCTTCCATCTGCTAGTCCTTGCTTTAACAGGAAGCTTGTTTTGTAGAGTGATCCCTACTTTTGCAAATTGGATGACAATAATCTCTACTTTCAATTTGTATTCTGGTGGTCCAAAAAAAATTAAAATTGTATCGTAGTAGGACATAATCGAGAGTATACCCAAAATATCATACATTTTGTGTTGCATTTGATTCACAACTTTGTATAACACTTTACCACGATTTTTAATGAATTTACAGCATTTCTCCCAATTTCTTTCAATTTTTTATGATTTTTTCAATTTTCTTCCTTTTAAAAAATTGCTCAAAAAAATCTCAAAAAAGTAATTTAAAAAATATTTTAGTAACTGCACTTCATTCGAGGATCGAAAAAAACAAGAACAATATGGGGTATGCATGAAAAAAAATAAAAAGAATGTGGTGATGAATTTGGTAACACTACAATACAATTTTGTTTTTTTTGGACCATCAGAATACAAATTGAAAGTAGGGATTATTGTCATTCAATTTGTAAAAGTAGGGATTATTAGAATCCAATTTCCCTATATATATATATATATATATATATATATATAGATATATATATATATGGAAAACACGATGAACCTCTCTCGGCGATTCATGGGGAGAAGAGTGAAGAAGAAACTGACGAGGGGCAAATCGGCCGCCACCGCTCGGAGTCTTTTCCAGTTGCGACGAAACCCGAAGCTCAGAATCAGGACGATTAGGTTGATAGGTTTTTTGAGAGGTCTGGTCCACTTTGACTGACTAATGGAGATCAAGAGATTGTGGAAGAGGATATGGTTGTAGCCACTGAAGACTTGGTTTCATATTCAAATCTTGATGATTTACTCTGTCAAGAGATTGTTGAGGATGGAGTTACAAGTATGAAATTGTGTTTTGTCATATACATTGAGATTAATGGGGTAGTTATTCAAAATAATGGTTAAGGAGGATTCAATTTCTGAAGTATCTTTTTGGGAATCTTATGTTATTGGTTTTGGGGTGGGGGGCAATCCACCTATTAAGGTCATGGAACATTTATGTTGAGTGGTTTGGATCGAGTTTATTGGAAGCCAGATGGAGTGTTCATATTCAGGTTTAATTCTATTTGTGATAAACAACGTTTTTGGGCTAGACATGTTGTCTATTTTGATAAAAAAAACCCTTTGATTTTGAAACCTTGGTCGCTGGGTATGCCTAATGAGAGGAATCAGATATCATTTATTCTTATTTGTGTAAAGCTTCCTAACTTAGATTTGCACTATAGAAGTATGAAGGGTCTAAGTAAAATTGGAAGTCTATACGGTACCCCATTAGAAGATGATCCTTATAATCAGAAGAAGAGTATGTTAAATTTTGCCCGTATTCTTATTGAAATGGATGTTAGAAGCTCTTTCCTTGACACTATTTCATATATTGATGAATCAAGTTTAATCTACTTTTAAGAGGTTGAATATGAATGGAAACCGATATTATGCAAAAAGTGTGAGATATATGGTTATAAAGCTGAGGATTGTTGAAGGGAATCACAAAAGTAGAAAACATCTCAATGGAAACCACGAGAGGTTAGTAGGAAACTTGATGCTCCGATTTCCACATATAATAACTCTATGTTGGGGCTTAGACTTTCTCCAATTGTTGAATAGATGGGAAATTTGTCTTTTATGGAAATTGGTTTTGGCGGTGTGTCTGCTAGTATGTTAAATGGAATACCTATCCAGACTGATCATAGATAGAGTGTTGTTTAGGTATGTGAGGGGTTTGAATGACCCAAATAAACAGGAAGGAGTACGTATGTTCTTGCTATTGAATAAATGTCAGTTGATTGGCTTGATGGACACTAAAGTTTCTTTAGATAACTGTAAAAAAACTAAACAACAGATTAAGCTTGGCTGGGCCATGGTTCATAATGCTTCATCCTCTTTGAAGAGTAGAATATGGGTTCTTTGGGATTCTTCAAATACTGATCTTCAGGGTTTTGTGATTTATAGACAATATCTACGTTGCTGTGTGAATTCTTCTAAGGGGAAAATCTTTGTTACTTTTGTGTATGGTGCAAATGATCTAAGTACAAAGATTGGTTTGTCGGATGATCTTGATTCTCTGTTACCTAATCATCCTTTGGTGATAACTGAGGACTTTAACCATGTATTATATTTTGATGATTGAATTGGAGGTACTGTTATTTCTGCGGAGGAAATATTATATTTCAGAAACTTTATGGATCATTTTGGAATGGTGGAGGTTAAAGCAAAGGGTCTTAAGTACACATGGAAGAACAACAATATTTCTTCTGTTTTGGATCATGTGTTGGCTAATAATCTTTGCTTGGATCATTTTGGAGATTTGGTTTATGATGTGTTACTAGAAAATGTGAGTGATCATTCTCCTTTTCTTATTCATTTAGAGAATGACGTAACAAGGTCATCATGTTTTAGGTTCTGTAATTGTTGGATTCAACACAAGGACTTTCTGCCATTAGTTCGAAGCATTTCGAATTCTCAATTCCAAGGCTCTTTGCAATTTCAAGTAGTTTCTAAAATGAAATTGCTTAAATCTCAGCTTAAACCATTTCATAGATCACATTATGCTAATCTGAAAGACATAGTGGTGGAAAAGTATACGAATTTGGAAGAGCTTCAATGTTTAGTTCATCAAAACTGGGATGATGAGGCTTTCAAAGCTAAAGAGGATAAGATGGAAAAATAGTATTTTGAAGTTTTGAAGAATGCTAGTTCACTGATGAAACAGAGGACAAAGACAATTTGGTTGAAGTCAGGGGATCAAATTTCTGCCTTCTTATACTCTCTTTGGAAACCTAAAAGGTATATGAACAAGATTGTTTCCTTGAAAAACCATTCACGAGTATTGCTATCAGATGTCCAGTAGATAGGAAATTTTCTGGTCTCTCATTTTTCTTATATTTTTTAGCAAGCATAATAGTGGAGGCAGACCGAGGGCTTCTACTTTCTTTATGGGAAATATCGTTGATTATGAACAAGGTTCACACAACACCTTTTCGTTCCTTTTTCTAAGGAGGAAATCAAAGCTGCATTCTTCATTATGGATACTTCAAAAAGTCATGGGCCCGATGGATTTAATGCAATGCTTTTCAAGGCAACTTGGGAGATTATTGGTGTTGAGGTAACTAACGTAGTTAATTCTTTTTTGTTTTTTTTGAGAATAACTAATTACTTGGTGAGCTAAATGCTACTCTTTTGGCTTTGATCTCGAAGGTCCAAAATCCTACTATGGTTTCAGAATCAAAAATTTACTCGGAGGTACCCTAACTTTTGGGAAAACTATTTTTCGGTACCCCTGTTAGGATTCAGAGATGGGATTGATGCTTTGAGGCGTGAATGTGATCACTTTCTTTAAGACAAGATTTGCGCCTCATGCAAATTCGTGTCTCCAGGATACAACAAAGCTTCCTGGATTGACATATATATAACCAATTCCCCTTGATGAACTTCTCTGTATGGATAAGGAGATAAGGATAAGGATGATGGCATGACACAACTCTTGGAGAGAATGAACGGTTGGCAGTTAATTCTGTCCAACTGCATTCAACTGTTAAAAATAATAATAATAATAATAATAATAATAATAATAAATAAACGTTATTTAGTTGTCTGCTCCTAAGGCTCCGAGCTCACATGCTCAATGCCAAGTGCGCCTCTAGCGCCCACGCCGCGCGCGCGTGTGCGTGTGCGGTTCAATGCTTCGCATTGAACCTTAACCAAGCACAAGTTAGCCCAGTCAATAGAGTATTTATTTATAACCCCATATGACTCTTTAACTTATAAAGAGCTATAGGTTATTTTATTTTGTCCATGTGGGATAATAAATAGGAGAACCTATTTATACTCCCTAGGAGGTAGAGACAACAATATTCTATCAATGTGGGACATTCGACAGAATAAATACATTTATTTCGTTTTTAGCTTTTACTAACTATTCAACAATCCCCCACTAGTTAGTAAAAGTTGAAACCTAGCCAATCCTTATTATGATACCGCATATTTGAAGGTATCATATGATTAAACCTTCAATTAGTGTAAGTGACTCAAAATCTTAAAAGATATTTGGTGGCCAGATAGCTTAAACCAAATCCTTTAATATTTAGATCGGAGACACTACACACAGTACCACACCTAATTCTTATTTCAGAAGAAGCCTTATTATTGCAGCACTATTGTGGCCTTGTGTTCATCCTGGTTCTGTGAATATGTGCAAGAGTTAAAATCCAATAAAACTCCTAGAGCGGCCACACTCTAATATTCACATAGGTGGACTCCATACCTATATGGATTCCATTAAGAGTAAACTCATCCTCCTTAATAATTAAATGCACTATATCTTATTTATAGTGCTCCATTTGACCTTGTCATAACTCGTTGTTACCCTTTAAACCCTATAACTGGTTTGCACTAGAGTAAGGTAGGGTTCCCATTACAACATATCATACCTTAAAGGATTTTAAACCCATTCTAGCAGTGGTGCCTTTCACCAAATCCGTTGGCATACCTTTAGTCAAGGGATCTGCTAGATTTAGAGTTGATTTGACATAGATGATAGTTATGACTCCATCTTGAATCAACTGCCTCACATAAGCATGTCTCAAGCTAATGTGTCTAGACTTCCCATTATAGATTTTACTAAAGGCTCGAGACATGGTAGCCTGACTATCGCAATATAAGGAAATGGCTGACATAGGTTGTGGCCACAACTTAATAACCATCAATAGATTCCTAAGCCATTCTGCTTCCTTTCCTGCTGCTGCTAAAGTAATGAACTCAGATTCCATAGTGGAATGTGAGATACATGTTTGCTTTTTAGAGGCCCGACTAATGGCTCCTCCTCCTCCTAGGGTAAATATCCACCCTGATGTTAGACTTGTTATCCTTGGAGCTAGTTATCCAACTAGCATCTGTAAACCCCTCCAAAACAGATGGAAAACTGTTGTAAAATAAACCTAAGTCAACAGGCCTCTTCAAGTATCTCAGTACTCTTGTAATGGTTTTCCAACGTTCTACACTTGGCTTACTTGTATACCTTGATAATTTGCACACAACGTATGCATTGTCTGGCCTAGTACAGTGCATTGCATACATAAGACTCCCTATAGCACTGCATACTCCAATTGTGCAACCACCAATCATGTGTTCTCCACTAAGTGAACACTTGGATCATATGGAGTTTTGGCATCCTTTATACTGAGGTGTTTGAACTTAGTCAACAATTTCTCAATATAGTGAGACTGACTCAATGCAAAACCATCGGTGTGCTTTTTAACCTTTATGCCTAAGATAGTATCAACTTCATTAAGATCCTTCATCTTAAATTGAAAAGCGAGATTAGTTTCATTTATTCCAACTAAATTGGTTCCAAATATGAGCATGTCATCAACATAGAGACATATAATAACTCCATAAGAATCTGTAAACTTCGAATAAATACATTTATCCGAGTTATTATGGAGAAAACCATTTGAAAGCAGCGCAGTATCAAACTTTTCATGCCACTTTTTGGGCGCTTGTTTCAATCCATATAAGGATTTAACCAATTTACACACCTTCTTTTCATTTCCTGGTAATATGAAGCCCTCAGGTTGCTCCATATAAATCTCCTCTTCTAAATCTCCATTTAGAAATGCTGTTTTTACATCCATCTGATGTACATGTAGCTTAAAAATTGAAGTTAATGCAAACAGAATCCTTATGGATGTAATTCTAGCTACAGGAGCATATGTATCAAAATAGTCGATACCTTCTTTTTGTGTAAACCTTTAGCTACTAGTCTAGCCTTAAAGGTTTGTAGAGAACCATCAGTATTGTATTTCCTCCTAAATACCCATTTACATCCTATTGGCTTGGAACCTGGAGGCAAATCAACTAGGATCCAAGTATTGTTGGACAATATTGAATCCATTTCATCGTTTATTGCCTCTTTCCAGAATGCTGAATGTCTGGATGCCATAGCCTCAATAAATGTTTTGGGGTCATCATCAACATTTAGTACCATAGGTATTTGGTCTAATACTTCTGTCCTACTACCTTCTACTAGAAAAACAACAGATATGGAGGAAACAAACTCTTGTCTAAAATATTTAGCTTTTCTAGCCCCTTGGCTTCTTCTTAGCTCTATATTTGAATCAAGTTCATTCCTTAAATAGGAAAGTAACACTTTCTAATGGTATATCAGGAGAGTTCCTAATTGTAGGTGTTAGTTGAGATGCATTAGATTTCATAAAGGTATTCTCAAAGAATTCTGCATCTCTAGTCTCTACAATCACATTAGATTGTAACCTACAAAAATACTCTTGATTGCCCTTGGGCCTAACTTAGTCCTCTTTTGATAAGGAACTCTATAATAGGCAATACACCCCCACACTTTGAAGTATTTAACCATATTAACCATATTACACAAAGTCTGATTTTTTCTTTCTGCAAGGCCATTTTGTTGAGGTGTTCTAGGTGCTGATTTTTTATGAATAATACCATGGTTCTCACAGAATTCATCAAATTCAATTGGGAAATACTCCACTCCCTATCACTCCTTAGAATTTTAATTCTCTTTTCCTTTTGGTTCTCAACTTCAGCCTTGTAGCGTTTGAACATGTCAAATGCTTCATCCTTAGTTCGTAATAAATAAACATAAGTATATCTCGAACTATCATCAATAATTCTCGAATTCGTAACCTTACCCCCGAACTTAGAATCGGGTTTCATAGATCGGAGTCACTTTTTTTTCTTTTATGGTTTGTCGATTTCCTTAAATCGGCTGGCGACTCTTTATCACCTTTTTTACAAATCCTTTTGATTATTTAAAATAAACGATAATTGCACAAAAATAATTATAAATGATTTAATACCACTTCTTCTTATTAATATAAGGCCACCCAAGAGAAAACGGGTCAGAAGATTAATAAAACCCGTTAATTTTCACCCTTTTTCTCTGGGTCGAAGATGCACAGGGCCCAGCCCATGGCACCATAAAACCCACGCAGGTTTTAGGGTCCCATGGCGATCCCTTTGCTCCTTCTTGGGCCCGGATAAAATAGTGGGTCGATATTAAAATTATTAATAAATTATTTTAGTGTAATTTCGGGTATTTTAATAATATAAAAGAGTAGGTAAAATAAATAAAGTTTCATCACCCCCAAAATGAATTTCGAAAATAAAAATATCCTTATTTATGGATTAAGCAACCTTAGTCGGCTCCCGATCACCTAAGTAGCGTATTCGAAAACCGACATCCTCTAAACGGGGGGCGTTTTCCGATTCCTACAGATTTTCGACTCCACTGGGGACTTAAACTTAAAAAGAGGGTAAAACTTGAAAAAATCGAATTGAATTGAAATTGTAAAAGGGAGAAGTTTATTTATTTCGCGATTTTATTATTCTTTTTAGGCATCCTTTGCATACCGGGCCACTCGACGGGTCTTTTCACACGGGAGCACAAAGACAACGATTTAGGTTATACCTAGGATTTTCCCTCGAGAGCGGGCGACCACTACCTGTGTGATTCACCCTACATCCGCCAAGCGTTTGGTCCCTCCTCTCCCCATGTTACACTCAAAGGGCTTCCTTGAAGTTCTTTGAGCAATACCTCACACTCCTTACCTAAGGGTATGGTGCATTGGGGCGAGAACGTGCGGTAGGCCATGTAACCCAACCATAGTAATCCATGAACATAGAACCTTGGTTTAGGGTACCTTTCATATTGTATGCTACGTGCTATGTGTATCCTTCCCCTTTTTTTTTTTTTAAAAGTCGACTCTAGTTTAGAGGTTTTGTTCTAGTCCGTATAAAATTCATTGGGTTGAGAAAATGATTATTTATTAATTAACATAATTAACCCAAAAGGCATCATGGTTAGCCCAAGTGGAAGGGCTCATTTATGTTTGAAAGTTGATTATCTTAATTAATGAATAAAAATTGACTCACCTTTGATTATATTATATGGCCCTTTACGAAATTCTCTTAACAAAGGTCCAAAAAAAAAAATTATTAAAAGTCCAACAAAGTTAATAGATAGCGTTTTAGACTGCATAATAGTCACTAGGCTCGAGTAAATTAATTTGCTGATTTAATTAATAAATCCATCACATTATGGTCGGCCCGTTGTTAGGCCCAACCATTTTGGATTTATCAATTAAGCCCATAAATTAATTAAGGCTCGCTTATTGTTGGCTTTATCAAGTCCTTTATAATATCTAATAGAAAAGTATGCGGGGTCCACAAAATAAAGAAAGAAGAGTGATTTATAGATTATAGGCCAATGAGAATGCAGATAATTAATTTTATGGAGAAATACCCCCTCTCTCCTCTCTCTTTGTTTCACACTTTCACTTTCACCGATAACTGCTCCCTCCAAATACACGTTCTTCTCCCTCTCTCCTCCCCCCCTCTCTCTCATTGTAACCGTCTTTTAATATACTGTCATCACCGTCTGGAGTTTTGCAGTTGAAGAGTATCCGCCATGGGTGGGGTTCTTTCTTTTCTCACGTTCTTCTCCCTCTCTCTTCACCTTCTCCTTTCATCCATCATTTTCTCTCTTCTATCAGAAAAATCCAGGAGCAGAGAGAGGGAAAGAAAAGAATCCAAACCAAAAGTGGAACTCAAAGATGGGTCTCTGTAGGATTTTGATTTTGTGTTGATTTCTGAGATGGGTTTGTGTTGTATTTTAGTTTTGTGTTGATTTCTGAGATGGGTTTGTCTTCAATCTTGGTTATTTATCTTAATTGGTCTGTTTTCTGTTCTCCTTGAGTAAAAAAGAATAATAAAAATATATAGAAAAAAAAGGTGGGGCGTCAGTTTTGTTGAACATTATCCTAGTCCGCATAATAGTCATTATGGCTTGAGCTGTCTGAATTGTTGGGTCAGTTACGGATTCTCTTTAAAACGGTCGGCTTGTGGATTGGGCCCATTCGAATTGAGAAACACTGACTTGTGCCTTACAATTTATGACCCGCTCGCTATGTTTGACTTTATTCGGCCCTTTTTAATGTTCTGTTTTTAGGTCCATATAGAGTTAGGTCATGCACTCCCAAACAGTGGGTGAGTCCCTTGTGTCAGCATATAGGCGTCAAGTCTGTTATGGTCATATAGGTCATTTAGGTCATGCATGCATTGGGATGGGTTCTTCTTCATTTGTCTAGTGTCAAGGTCAAGCCTTAGCTAACCATAAAAGGAATATTTGGGATGATGGGAAATTCTGCAACTACCATAGATCCCGAGGGAACAACATGGAGAATTGTTAGACTTTGGATTCCCTATACGAGGACAAGGAGGACACATCATCAAAGGAGCTTTAGAAGTAGCTACAGTCCTAGTTGTCAAGCATTTTATGCTCAAAGTCTGTTATAGTACGTCGGTTCTTCGTTCATTTCTTTGCTCTTGTTGCTATGTGATCAAACAGAATTTCGTGCTTGTGTTTTTTTTACTTGAGTTGACAAGTTCTCTCATCTATCCATCATCCATACAAAACAAGTCTGACAAATTTCATTCTCTTATCCTTTCATCTTTGTTGTATACCTCGTTCCCATCTTTTATTTTATCGACTCTAGGGTTTAATTAAAGAAAAAAGATGAAAAAAGAGAGGAAAACAAAAAAAAAAGGAAAAAAAAGAGAGAAGCCAGTCTGCACTCATCAAGCATGCTGGGCAAAAGGAGAGAAGACCAGTATCATCAGTCTCTTGAAAATGGACATCTCTATTCTCCTAGACCAGCAGCTCAACCAAATGTGCCGAGGACAGGGGGCTTGAAGCCAACCTTCATTTCACCACCCATATTACCCTCATCTTTTCATCCAATCCCGACTTACCACCTACCGCTCACATCTTTGTCCTCTCCATCAAACCACAACCCTTTTCAAACCCTTAACCCAATCCAAAAGGTGTGCTATGACCAAAGGAGACAAGGAGTTTCAGTAGATTCATCGCAAAGCTCACTATGACCTGTGAACCTTTGTTCAAGAAGTTGAAGAAGGGAAGTAAATTAGAATGGGACGATCAATGTCAAGCTGCTTTTGAAAAAAAAAATCAAGGAGTATTTGCAACATCCACCAGTCCTTATGCCTCCAGTACCAGATGAGCCTGTACTCCTTTATCTTACAGTAACTAGCACCGCAATGGGGGCTATGCTAGCCCAAAAGATAAAAGGCCAAGAGAGCGTCATATACTACTTGAGCAAGAAGTTTCTAGACTACTAAAGTCGATATGCTGATATAGAGAAAATGACTCTTGCATTAGTATAGGCCACAGAGAAGCTGAGACATTACATGCTTTCACATATTGTATATGTTGTATGTGAGAATAATCCCATCAAATTGGAGCAACCCACTATCAACAACCGCATCGCTCAATGGGTTGTCATGCTCTCAGAGTTCAATCTCCAGTATTTGCCAAAGGACGGATTGTTTCAGATTTCTTGGTCGCTTCACCATCACAGGAACCTCCAAGCACTCACTTAGAATTCCCAGATGAAGACATTTTCCTTACAGATGTAGATACATGGGAAATGTACTTTGACGGGGCTTCCCATCAAATGGGTTGTGGAGTAGAAGTACCATTGATCTCTCCAGAAGGGGCACATGTTCATGTATCTCTAAAGCTGGATTTTGGACGCCACAAAAATTGCTGCCGAATATGAAGCCTGCATCAAGGGTTTACAAGTTTCTTTGGCCTTACGTATACGTCATATAAAGGTCTTTGGAGATTCTAGCCTTATCATCAATCAGCCTAAGAACACGTGGAAAGTTCGGAATCAATGCCTTATGGCATACAAACAGAAGCTTTTGGGACTTGCTAATCAATTTGAGAAGATTAGCTTCCAATACCTTTCTAGGGATCACAATGAATTGGCTTATGCTCTAGCTAAGTTATCTTCAATAATATTGATCCCATCAGGCACGCTCCAACTACCAGTAATAGTATAGCGGCAGTCTGAACCTGCATATGTCTGCAATATTAAGACACAAGAAGAAGAAACTGAGGAATGGTTCCATGACATATATAATTTTCTTCGGAAAGAAAAATATCCAGCCGAGCTAGAGGACAACGGGTAATCAGATCTTTAGCAGCACAATACTGTTTGATCCAAGATTGCTTGTACAGGAAATCCCCTACATACATTAATTTGTTGTGCATCGATGCTAAAAACGCAAAGGAGGAGAATGTAGAACTCACATGAATGGGCGCAGGCAAGTGAAGAAGATTCAAAGGGCTGGTTGTTATTGGTCCACTCTGAAGGCAGGTTGTTGGGATTTCGTTCGAAGATGTCACAAATGCCGGGAGTATGCCAGTTTGCAACATCAACCTCCCTCGTATTTGACTACTTTGACATCTTCATGACCATTTTCAGTATGGGGTGTCGACATCATTGGCAAGATACACCCTACAAGAACAGGAGGACATGAATACAGCTTGGTCGCCATTGATTATTTTACTAAGTGGGCATAGGCAGCCTCTTATGCCAAACTCACATCCAGACAAATGGCTTAATTCATCCTTCAGAACATCATATGCCTCATGAGATCATCAGTGACAATGGAAGCCACTTTCGGAAAGAAGTAGAGACTTTGCTCGCTACTTACCATATTCAGCACTACCGTCTTCACCATATCTAACCCAAAGCCAAAAGGAGTGTTGTAAGTAATATCATCAAGGAGAATAGGAGTCACTCATGAAGAAGGAGTTTGAAAAAAAAAACAAAAAGTGAAAAAAGTGAAAAAAACGAGGAAAACAAGAAAAAGGAAGGAAGAAAAAAAAAGGATTAGAGGAGAATAAGAAGTGAGAACGCGAAAATAAGAGTCATGCACACCTCAGAAAATCTCATCTCAAACCTTCACCTCATCATCCAGACACTTCAACCTTCTATAACCTTCACAAAGCTTTCATATGAACTCTGAAACCTTCATAACCATTAAGCCTTCATCGGGGCACTATCAATCAAAGTTGCGCTTAAAGAACTACGACTGGCTTGATTTCACCTTGGATACGTAGGAAAACCTCTTTGAGGCCCAGCCACTACAAGGAGCATCCTTTGTCCTCAAAATGTTGGTCTTTAAATAAAAACAAAACAGAGAGGCTAGCTTGGAATCCCAAGTTAGGCAAAAAGAGAGTGAGAGAATAAGAGGGGCTAGCTTGAAAACCCGTCAGAGCAGGTTAGGCAAAAGGAGAGTGAGATAATAAGAGTGGCTAGCCTGAAAACCCGTTAGGACAGGTTAGGCAAAAGGAGAGAAAACCCTGGATTTCATCATCATCAACCCTCCATCTTCCTTGCGTCAGACTTTGACATTATTCCATGACCATGTTCAAACCTTTTCCCAAGAGATGATGTCTTACCCCATTTGACCATCTCTTCACCCTTTCATGACACGATCATTCTTGAGTGTCTCCCTATATCATTCATCAATAAACTCTCATCTACCATTCCTTTAAACCCTTTCTCAAGAGATGATGTTTATCCCATTTGACCATCTCTTCAAGACACGATCATTCTTGAGTGTTTCCCTATCTCATTCATTAATAAAGTCTCATCTACCATCCCTTTCAAGCCTTTCTCAAGAGATGATGTCTATCCCATTTGACCATCTCTTCTCTCCTTCAAGACACAATCATTCTTAAGTGTCTCTACATCCCATTCACCATCGTCCATCGTCTCTTTCCCCAAACATCTTCCAGCCCTTTTTTAGCCTTTTCATCCCATCTCACCCTTAGAGGATTTTTTCAGCTCAGTCATTAATGCAAGTATGGGGCTCTATTCTTAATACCAACTCTTAGTACACCTAAGTGTGGCTTACTTCATAGCAAGAACGAAAGCCATCCACATCAGATCAGCGGCTAGTTGTTAACCACATGATCATGAACATACTCAGAAACAAGCTACTCTAAACTAGGGGTTCGCGCTACCTTTGTGAAATCGTTCAAGACATTTATCGGAGATAACCTCAAAGAGGGACACTTATTCCCTATCCTACAAGGTCCTCCATCTTCAATCTCATAGACGTCCTAATAGTGGTCTCATCAAGAAAAAAAAAGAAGAGAAAAAAAAAGAGGGGCTAACTTGAAAACCCTTTGGGTAAGTTAGACAAAAGGAGAGATTGAGACTCACTACTAAGAACTATGCCTCCTCCTTTGGTCCCCATGCGTCATCTCGAAATTGGGGGCTTGTAAATCTCCAAGGTGGTCTCCAAAGCAGGACAGTGTCATCAAGAGTCTACGCCAAACCGGGGGCTTGTCATACATCAGCATACATTTGCAAGCAATCAAGGTCATCTACATGATCATTCAAGAAACGCATCCTTTAGGCCTGTTGCCTCCATCATTGTTCCCTATCCCGTGGATCGAAACATTTCACATCCTGAATTTTCCTGAAACTCCCCACGAGTGGCCTTAATCCTCAGAAAGCATTGTCTTAGGGAGTCATGGTTTTAGGAAAGCGTTGTCTTAGGAAAGCATTGTCTTAGAAAATTTTTGTCTAAATATGGAGTCGGGGGTTACCTACATGCAGAATTGCATGTGTAGATGCATAAAAGCATCATGTGTGTATCATGTCTAAGCATAATAGGTTTACATTGCATCTATAAGTCGTGTTAGGGCCTCATAGAGTAAGTGGTTGACAGACCTAAAACGTATAGGTGTCTGTGTACCGCAAGTGTACGAGTTTGTGTAGTAATAAAATATCGTTCTCTCTCAGGGACTTGTGTTGAACTACGCACTAAACTAGTTCACTACAAAGGATGCTAGGTCGATCAAAGGGTTGTGGGTAATGATTTAGATAATTAACTAAGGAAGCAGGAAATTAAAGGATTCAACCAAATAATTAAAAGAGTTTAGGAGAGTCTACTCTAGTCAATCAATGAAATTATCAACAATCCCGGTGCAGGTAACAAGATAATTCAGGGTCTATAATCTTTCTAGGCCTTATCACTTCGATCTTTCGATCTTAGGTGAGTTACAATGATTAAACTAAACATTATTTCTAACTATTTAATCTAATCAAGGATGAAGAACTGATTATAAATTGACCATAGGCAACAATCATTATGTCTAACTATTTTCTAGACCTATTCAATCTATGCATTCCAATTCAAGACTCACATTGTCGTTCTGTTGTCGAGAATCTAAAATCAGGAAAAGACTCAAACTGTCATTCTGTTGTCAAATTACCATGACATACAATACACGTAGATTAAACGAATAAAAGGATAACCTAACACCGAGACTGTATTCAAATTGAATCAATAGACATTGAGTTTATCCCCCAAACAAAGGAAATTAGCTACTCATATTACTGAAAAGTAAGAAAGCGATAATAAAAATTGAATAACAAAACATAATAAAAATAGAGAATAAACCAAACATCCGAGTCGTCGAATTCGATCTCCTCGTGTCACTCGATTCGATCTCCTTCTCCTCCTCTTTTGTTCCTAACCTACTAAAACGGCTCCCCAAAGGGAGGAAAATTTAGAGAACCCTAATCTAAAAGACGGAAGGAAAATAAGACATTGAATATTCGATACATGAATAATAGTGGCGGGGGGTATTTTTTCTCCCCCAAGGGAGAGAATTCTCTGATAAAACCCTAGACAAATATCTGATAATAATAATAATATGATGTAGCGGACATTAATCTTTTATACAAGACGGACAAAGCGAGTCGGATCAAACGCGGCCCGCGGGTAGAAAACGCAGCCAGTGTTGGACGCCGACTTTGTTACTGTCTTGGGCGCTGCCACACGCGTTTGTGATGGTCAAGCGCTGGCTGGGATCTTCCACACGCTGCCAGCGTTTTGTTGTTGGCTGTTGCTGTGGTTCGATGTGTTGATATGGGCGCTGGGGAAGTGTACAAACAACTGCTGGGGGTTGATCGAAGAAGGTGAGTCGTGATAAATTGTTGATGTTACATGGTATTGTTTGGTGATCATCAAGCGTTGATGATGATCAATCAAGGGCTGATGGAGGGATGATCATGTTGTGCGTGTGAGTCATGGTCTGTGATTGATTGTGTGATGATGATGTGCTGCTGGCATGAAGATGATCAACATGCTGAGATTGAAGGCTGTGATTGATTGTTGCTGATGATGATGCATGATACTGTTGGGCCATACATATCTTGCTAGGAGAAGGATTTGGGCCAGCCGTGGCACTCTTCTTTGGGCCTCCTTTACTTGTTTAATTTCTCTTATTATTTCCTTCTTAATTTCTTCTAATTTTCTCCTTCAACCTTCTCTATTTTCTCTTCTTTTCTTCACTTTAAATTCTCTAATTCTTTTCCTCTTTAATTTCTTCTCCAATTTCTTCATTTTTCTTGGATTTTAGGAGAATTTCACTAAAATCTGCAAAACATACTTATTCCCGACCAAGTGAAGAATATTATAGAAATTAATATAGAACCACTAGATTATGTCAGAAAATCGACTAAAATATACAAGTTAATTACCTAAAAAGTACTAAAAATATCTATATAAAATTCACTTATCAAATCCCCCCATGCTTAGCTCTTGCTTGTTCCCAAGCAAGTCTAACTTAAAGAACAGTAGGGAGAGAAGAAAAATTAAAAAGAAAAAGACTCAAGAAATAAAAAGGAAGAAGAAACAAAGACAGTTAGCGCTAGGGTACAAATACAATTAAACACCCCCTCGGGCTAACCAATCAAACACATCAGTCCATCAAACAACAGCAAGATTAATCAGGAAGATAACAAAATCAGTGAGAAATAGAAACAATGAAGTTTTCGAAATCAAGAAAAGAGAACAAGTACTTCAAGTGTGAAAAGCCGCCAACAGTCTTAAGATAAAAGCAAATATGCGCGGTTGGTTATGGACGTAGGCCAGTCAAAAGAGCAAACCTCACTAAAGGATAAAAAATTGAACGCTCAAACACTCAAATTTGAATGAATGTGGGTTTTTCTTATACTCAGACCAAAAGATACATCCTACCATAGGCTTGGTAAGAATCTCGTTCTCCACTGCTGATATGCAAAGACACAAGTGACAATCAAGAGGACTTTTAGGGTTGTAACGAGGCTTAGATTAAGGGAAAAGAGTGGTAATATTTGGGTATGAGGGGTTAAAGAGCCATGCTTGGATTGATATTCAATAAAAAATTTCTCTCAATCTCACCGTCTTGCTTAATGTGTGCAAGGAACTCACTTTTCTCCCTCATAAATATCAAAATACTTCATCAACTTTACAACCGGGTCAAAGGCTTTCACAAATTCTAATTGAATTTCCCTAATCACCCCTTTTCTCTTAAATTCTCTTTTTTTCATTTTTTTTTCTGCTTCTATTTTTGGTGGGTGATCAAGGGAGAAGAAATATAAAAATATAGATTGGACCTTAATATATCAAAAGAACATCATAACCAATTGGTTAACTCATACTGATTAGGAAATATAATGTATCCCAATTCAATTAAAATCAAAATTCACACCCCAACATCTCGATTCCATTCACACCAACACCGAACCAATTTTCGCTCCCGAAACAATGAACTCACACTAATCCAAGCAAGGCAAAGGGTAGGAATTAATAAAGGCCATTGCTTGTATTGTCAGGGTTTCATCGCAAAAAGAAAGGTAATGAAAGGCTAGGCGGGGCTAAAGAACAATAATAATATTGTTAGGAGGCCTATTTGGCTATGTAGTTTACAGAAAAGAATGCCTCATTCATATTGTCACAATATGCAATGCAAAAACGCAGTCTCAGATAAGATGCAAAACAAGTTCTAGAGGTGCAACTAATGGTGGAGTCACTCAAGAAATAAAAGAATTCATAAAAATGATCAATCCATAATTTTAGGCTATGTGGACTCACGGGATAGGGCTCAATCAGCTAAACCTAGCCCAAAGATTTGCGGCACGCATATTTACAAATACTAAGATAGTCGAAGAAGATAAACACACTTTTCATAACTTGATTCAAAATTAGAAGATTTAAAGAAACAGATTTAAAGAACTTTTAGGTTCTCAACCAAACTTCTCCAGGTAAAGCAAGATAAACTAAAAGTCTAATTGGTTTACAAATCATCACCGAAGGTGTTCCGGACAGGCTAATCCTAATCCTATATTTTTTTAGTCTTTTCTTTTTTTTCTGTTTTTTTTTTTTTGGATTTTTCTAATAGTAGCGGATGCAAAACTAGGAAAAGAAAAACTAAAAAGAAAGAAAATAGATAAACTAAAAGGAAAAGAAAGAAAAGAAAAGAAAATCTAACATGATCTAACTAATGCATCCTAGGTGAATGCAGGTTTACCTAATCTAAAAACTAGAAAGAAAAACTCTAACAAAGCATACTAAAAACATAAAGACTCAAAAGAAAAGAAAAAGAAATCAACTAAAACTCACAAAAGAGAAAAAAAAAACGAAAACTAAACTAAGAGAAGAAAAAATTGAAAGAAAAATACGAAAATAAAGAAAAATAGATATACACCCCCATGCTTAAATATAGCATTGTCCTCAATGCAAAGGACACAGGTAAAAGAGGGAAGGTTGTTAGCAATGTATAACTAATTCATAACAAACTTGTAACTAAATCAAAACTATCCATACGCCCCCATGCTTGCACATTAGTTAACTAACATGCAAGAATCAAAATTTCTCATGCAAGAATTACTCAATTAATCAAGAACAGGGTATAAAAAAATTTCAGACTCCCAAAACAGAGACTCGACAATTTCAACTTAAAATAATGAGTGATAACAACAAATGTACCAGCTTTTCAAATTAAACAACTTAAATATACTAGTTAGTATCAAAAACTACTCAAGCAAGGTGCGCACCAAACTATGAGCATGGACATGGTGAATTGGAGAAACATATTTAAGTATGAAATATGCAAAAACACACCCCAAATACTAGCAGGTAATAATAAAGTTGAAGAAATAAATAAGAATCGTACCTTGAAGTCGCTTGAACATAATTAGAGGAAGAAATTGCAGGTAAAGGAAATTTGGAAAAAAAAAATTTCAGATTGAGAAATTTATTATAGGTTGAAGTCAAGGAGAAAGATAGTTAATAAAGGGGGTCGGGAAAGTATAAGAAAAATAAATAAAAGGATTAAAATAAAAAGAAAGAAATAAAATTTGGGATTAAAAATTTGGAAAAATGAAGGAGATTCGAAGGTATGACTGAAGAAGAGGGGGCGCTGGGAGCATTTCCAGGCGTGGCTAGCGTTTTTTATTTCGCAAATTTGCGGACCTTCTGTGTGAGACGCTGCCAGCGCTTTTGAGGCGCAGCCAGCGTTTTTATGCCTGGCATCAACATTGGTGAAAGTTTAATTAGGCTAGTTAAATAAAATGCGAAAAATAAATTGCGGAAATTAAAAGATAGACAAAACCCGGTAGTTGTTTACGATATTCCTCCGAACTCAATTTCGGAGTACGTCACCGCCTAGAGTCCTCCAATTCTAAGATTTAACCTCGAAGTATTATTAGGATGGATTTCTACAACCGATCTTAGAGCCTTCTCTACTCTCAAGATCTCACTACTCGATATCGCCTCTCAATCAAGTGTGAAGAGTTGACCTCTCAGCTCTTAATCCTCTCCCTAATAATAATAATCTCAACAAATCAAATGAATGAACAATAACTCAATACAATCTTCTTTTAATCTCACACTCAAGGATCGTAGAAAGAATAATGCTCAAGTGAGATGTTTGTTTGTCTCTTCTTATCTCTTCTCTTGTTCTCTTCAATGGCCAATCTCCTTGTATTTATAGTGCAAAAGCCGAATGACCAAACTTGGACAAATCTTGATCAATCACAACATAATCCTCATAATGACCAAATAAGCCAAGATACTACAATATGTATATATAGATGCATATATCTTAGCATGTAGAGAATCAAGGCAATGACCATTTACTACACATGTGTATTATTATTTATCTTTACCATCATCTAAAAATACTTGAATGATATGATATAATCATGATCAATTACATCAATCAAATAATCAATATCCATACTTATTATTACTTTCAATATTAATCAAGATTATCATATCATAAATTTGTCCAATCAAATATGATATAACATAAAGTTACTCTCTTAGATATTGTAGTGTGATATGAATTATATAACAAGGTCCAAACAAATATTCTCAAATTAATAATATTGGACCAACATAAGTATCATATATGAGTAACATAATAATTAAATCAATTCAATTCTAACCTCATATATAAAACTTATTTCTGTGTGAGACGCTGCCAGCGCTTTTGAGGCGCAGCCAGCGTTTTTGTGCCTGGCATCAACATTGGCGTTTTTTCAAGTCTACCACATTCTTTAATCTTTTATTTCACCTATAGTCAACCAACAATACTATCAATATTAGGGTTCTTAAAATTCAAACAACTAAACACTCAAATTAAAATAAAAAATTAAATTGAGAAAAACTGAAGAAAAATTAAGAGTTCTAAAACTAATTAAAATAAGCTCAATCGAAAGGTCAAGATCTGGGTCTTCATTCCGGATGACGTCAAAGCCCTTAGAAGCTTGTGAAACTCCTCTTCATGCGGTTTGCAAGCTAGCAGGTTAGAGATCAACTGATAACTTATAAAATAAAACATTAGTAAAGTTCTTAGTAATAAATCAAATTTGCTAGAAAAATCAAAAGATTCAAAATATGTGGTCCACAAGAATTTTCTAAGAATGTCCTCTAGGTATACCCAACAAGGATCAAGGGAGGAGTCATAACACATATTTCAAAGCATTATCCTTGACCACACTATATACGTATTTGTGGTCATGGTGTTGGTTTCATCCATATAAGTGCATTAACTTAATGACCACTGTGTGGACATAGTGTGGTCAAATCAATGTCACATTACACAAAAATTAAATGACTAACAACGTTCCCTTCATCCATCAATTTATACATAACCAGTTTTACCCAATGCATATCTGACTCCTTAGTCACCTACTAGTGTGGTCATCATATTGATCATCGTATGGACACATTGTGGTCATGTTGGTGTCGTGATTATGTTTTACTTATATGACCACACACAACATCCCCTTCATCCATTAATTTATACATAACCTCTTTGACCTAGCTCATATCAAACCCCTTAGTCATCTACAAGTGTTGACAGCTTAGTGACCACTATCTAGCTACAATGTGGTCATGTTGGTGCCGCGATTATGTTTCACTTATATGACCACCAATAAACACCTACATCTATAACCACCCCCTCCACCCTCGAGTTCCCGTTAATTATGTGCCCCAAACCTACAGCACGGAACCCCTATTTTCGCACGGTGTATGAGTGTGGTCACAACTATTAATGTGAATGACACCAATTCGCAAATACTCCATTGTTACGCACAAAACCCTAACTCTATGAATGTGAGATTACTAGTGAGTGTAAAAATATCAATTCATTCGGTTGGGGACACGAAAACCATTAATGAACCTGTTTGCCTCCATTGTTAGGCTCGTGTAAGAGCAATTCTGCTGTTGAGTGTCCATGTTTTTTGCAATGCTCTGATCTCAAACGCCGATTATCGTGAAAAATCCAATCCAATTTGATAAGTTTGATTTTATAAAAATTAGTGATTTACTCCTTGCGTGTTGTGCAGATCTGGCTGGTGGTATTTTTGGAGACCAAATTATCTAATTGATATCATTCCCTGAAATCACGTTATTTTCCTAACTAAAATTGTTTTTTTATTTTATTTTTAGTAATTTATTAAAAACCACAAGCTATTTTGACTTTATGTAAAGTGACTTTCAACTCAAAATGTCACATGTGCTATCGAATTAATATCATCCGTCGGATCAAGACCTAACGCGCGATATTAGTCATTCCTACCATCCTACCTAAAGCTTCTTTCTACCGAATTTGTTCCCTATATATATATATATATATATATATATATATATATATATATATATATAACTAAAGAAGAAGAAGAAGAAGAATCCATTTGGTGGATCAGGAATTATAGGGGAAGTTTGTAAAGGGTCACCAGTCAACTAAAGGTTTATTTAAAAAAATTATAGAAGGAGAGGTGGACAAGGAAAATATTTGCAAAGGAGAGGGAGTGATAGGGAAGATAGGGAAGAAAGAAGAGTAGAAAATTTAGACTTTAAGGTGGAGATCCCTGATTTTAAAGGAGATTTAGATGCAGAAGTGTTTCTAGATTGGTTATAGACCACTGAGAGGGTCCTTGATATGAAGGAGGTATCTGATGAGAACAAGGTCAAGCTTGTAGCTCTCAAATTGAGGGGACATGCATCGACTGGTGGAGTAATTTGCAGAAGAGGAGACTAGAGAAACCAATGAACGATAAGGTGAGAACTTGGGAGAAAATGAAGAAGAAACTCATGGAGAAATTTTTACCAGAGAACTATATGCACGAATATTACTCTAAATTGCAACATTTATTTCAAGGAGGTAAGTCAGTGAAGGAATACACCAAAGAATTCGAGCGTTTGCTGTTGAGATGTAATGTTGATGTATTCTAGCTCACATTGATCAGAGTATTGAACTAGAATGCGTCACAGAGTCACACACACACAGTTGAATGCTTGAAAACAATAGCTAATTGAAATCAATTGGCTGGAATAGATGGCAACCCAATACAGGAAACAAAAGAAAAGCTTGCTTACAGTTGATACAGACACACCACAACTGCATTCTAAGGCAAGGGACTCTCACATTCATGCTTCTACAGACACACCAAAGCTTAGATGATCAAGCACAGCTGACACTTGCTGGATTCTTGCCAATATCCAGTGACAGGAGCTGATTTAACCAAGGGTTGAGAGTTATAGGATACTCACAAACATTCAGAGGTTCTAAGAAACTCGAAAATACTATTGAATAAACAGTGATGTCCTTGCATTGCTTAGAAACTCATAATATAAAGGTTACAACAGTTTGATTAGCAGTTGCTTAACATAAGCTAATTCTGCTTAATCTCCCTGACTTAATCTAACCTACAAAGCTTTAGAACTATAAAAACTTATTATATCCTAATGATCTCGAGTACAACTTGTAAGAAAATAAAAGAAAAAGATAAGCTAAGTTCTGATTGGACCAAATGCCAAAAGGGGTGGCAAAATGAACCAATAAGAAGCTTGCCTTCCTAAGGGGGTAAATATTTAGTTACTGAGGTAGTTCCCGCGTAAACATTAACTTGGAAGTAATCTCAACAGGTTAAGATCGAGCTGGAAGGACCAAAATAACCCCTATGGACAGATAACAAAAGACTTAACCTCAGAACTGAGGTTCTGGAAAAACTAATAACAAACAATCCTGCTGGGATTGTCTGTTCTGGTACTTGAAACTTGCTAATGGCATGCTCGAACATGCTGGGACTTGGATTGGACTTGAAAATGGCATGACATAGAGCAAAAAACTCCTAGGAAACCTTGGCTGAATCTTCCTCAATCAAGAGATATGACATTGAGAAAGACTGCTGCTTGGACTGTTGTTGGGAACCGACTTTGGTCTTAATGACCAATGCTGATGAGCTAAATGGCTGAAGTTGCCAAGACTTGTTTCACAAGTGTGTAACAAGCTTGGATGGATGTTGTGGGTGGCTTGGTGACTACTGAAGGTGTTGGGATCCTCTTGCTGGCTGATTGAACTGTTGAGTGACATGCTGCTTCTGCTTGGATTTGGAAGCCTGCTGTTTTTGCTGGAGATGATTCCTTAGCTGCTGAGTTTGGTGAAACAACATAGTCTCCCTCATGTGCTGTTGCTGAGAGTGCTGGTGAAGCTCTTGCAGGTGTCTTCTTTGCTGATGAAGTTACTGCTGCTTGCTGTTCTTCAGGATGGTCTCCATCATCCTCCCCAGGTTGAGGAAAGTTTGTCTTCAAACTTGGAAGGTCTTCATCTGCTGGATAGTATTGTCGAAGATCTGCTATATTGAATGTTGCTGACCCTCCATACTCTTCAGATAGGTCCAACCTATAGGCATTATCTCCAATTTTCTCAAGCACTTCAAATGGTCCATCTACTCTTGGTACCAACTTGCCTTTTCTCTTGCTAGGAAATCTGTCCTTCCTTAAGTGGATCCAAGCTAAGTCTCATGGCTGGAAAGTGACCTTCTTCCTGTGTTTGTTGGCTGATGTAGACACCTACTCAGTATATTTGGCTATTTTCTCCTTCACTTGTTGATGAAGCTCCTTGATTTGATCTGCTATTTTACTTGCTTCAAAACTAAATTTGACAGAAGTAGTTAGTAGAACTAAATCCAAAGGGAAAATTGGATTTTTACCATAGACTACTTGGAATGGAGAGTAGCCTGTGGCCTTGGATGGTGCTTTGTTGTAAGCAAATTCAGCATGGGGCAAGAGAGTGTCCCATCCTGCTTTATGTGTTTGAATCGATGCTCTCAATAGGACTCCAAGTGTTCTATTAGTAACCTATGTCTGCCCATCAGTTTGTGGATGGCAAGTGGTGTTGTTCTTGAGCTGTGTGCCTAACTTCTTCCACAATGTAACCCAAAAATGGCTCAAAAACTTGGAATCTCTGTCAGAAACCATAGTCTTTGGCACTCTATGCAACTTACAACCTCCTGGAAGAACAATTCTGCAACTTTTGTGGCATCAAAGGTGGTGTGGCAAGGTATGAAATGTGTCATCTTTGAAAATCTATCAACCACCACAATTACTGAATCCTTGCCTCTTTGAGTTCTTGGTAAACCCACAATGAAGTCAAGGCTGACATCTTCCCAAGGACTACTGGGAACTGGCAATGGTGTGTACAAGCCTTGAGGTAGGCTATGTGACTTTGCCAATTGACAAATGTTGCACCTTTTCAGTAGATGCTCCACATCTTTTCTCATCTTTGGCCAACTATAATGCTCTTTTAGCATCAACAGAGTCTTTTGAACTCCAAAATGACCTGCTAGACTCCCTCCATATACTTCTGAGATTAATAGTTCCCTGAAACTGCTCCTAGGAACACATAATCTACTTCCCTTGAACAAATAACCCTGGTCTATGTGATACAGATCCTAGGGTTGCTGCTGGCACTTTTGGTACACCTGCTTAAAGTCTTCATCCTCCTGATACAAAGGTTTCAAATGCTCAAAACCAACAATTCTAAAATCAAGTACATGAAGCAACATATACCTCCTACTCAATGCATCTGCTCCTTTGTTTAGCACTCTTGATTTGTGGTGAATCATGAAGTGATACTGCTGCATATACTCGACCCAAGCAGCATGCCTGGTGTTGAGCTTGTGTTGTCCTTGAATGAACTTCAAGGCTTCATGATCACTGTGTAAAATGAATTCTGCTCCAATGAAGTAGTGCCTCCAGTGCTGAAGAGCTCTAATGATGGCATAGAACTCTTTATCATAGGTGCTATATTTTCTCTTTGCATCATTCAACTTTTCACTGAAGTAGGCAACTGGCTTCCCTTCTTGTGTCAATATTGCTCCTATGCCAACACTTGAAGCATCACATTCTACTTCAAAAACTTTGCTGAAACTGGGTAGTGCTAGAACTGGGGCTAAAGTGAGTCTCTCCTTGACTTCTTCAAAGGCTTTCGAGGTTGCTGTTGTCCAAATAAAGGACTTCTTTTTCACCACTTCAGTCATTGGGGCGAAAACGGTGCTGAGATTTTTGACAAATCTTCTGTAAAATGAAGCCAGGCCATGGAAGCTCCTGACTTGAAGAATAGAAGTGGGCACATGCCACTCCCTAATAGCTTCGATTTTCTCTTCATCAACTTGAATACCTGCTGCTGTGACAATGTACCCCAAGAACTTCACTTGAGATGTGAAGAAGTGACACTTCTTGAGATTTCCAACCAACTGCTCCTTGCTTAGAATACTTAGGACCTCTTGCAAATGCTTGACATGTTCTTTCTCAGACCTGCTATAGACAAGAATATCATCAAAGTACACAACAACACTCTTGCCTATGAGTGGTTTCAAGACCTAATTCATGAGTCTCATGAATGTAGATGGAGCATTAGTTAGGCCAAAGGGCTTGACCATCCATTCAAACAAACCTCCCTTGGTTTTGAATGCTGTCTTCCACTCATCTCCCTCATAGATCCTTATCTGGTAATAACCACTTCTCAAATCAATCTTAGAAAAGATTGTTGACCCATGTAACTCATCCAACATATCTTCAAGCCTAGGTATAGGGTACCTATACTTAATTGTGATCTTGTTAATAGCCCTGCAATCTATGTACATTCTTTGACTTCCATCTTTCTTAGGCACCAACAAGGCTGACACTGCACATGGACTCAGACTTTCCCTAATCATCCCTTTTCCCAACAATTCATCCACTTGCCTCTGTATTTCATTGGTATCTGCTGGTGTCATCCTATAAGCTGGCTTATTATGCAACACTGATCCAGGCACTAGGTCAATTTTGTGTCGGATATCCCTTTTAGGTGGCAAACCAGGTGGCATTTCATCAGGAAACACATGATGAAACTGCTGAAGTAAGAGTAGGAATAAGGGGTGGTCATTTTGTGGGGCTTGGGTTTCTTCAAGGTCTAAAAGGATCAAGTCTCTTTGTGTGCTAAATTAATGATGATCAGATAAAAGCAACACATCAAGACTGGGTTCAAGACATAGGTTCTTGGATTTCTTAGCTAACTGTGAGGGTTTCATGGGGGTAAGAATGATCTTTCTATGGTCCATGGTAAGGGTATATGTATTAGCTCTGCCACAATGACTCACTGATCTATCATACAACCAAGGTCGACCCAAAAGCAAATGACATGCAGACATTGGCAAAACATCACACCAGACCTCATCCTTGTATGATTAACCAATTGAAAAGCTAACAAGGCATCTAGTAGAGATTTGGATACCTTTCCCTGAGCTGAGCCATTGAATGGTGTATGGAGCTGGGTGGGGCTTGGTTGCCAGGCTTAGCTTCTTCACCATGGTGCTAGAGGCTGCATTGGCACAACTCTCACTGTCAACAATCACAGAGCACACTTTCCCTCCAATGGTACACCTTGTATGAAAGATATTCTCCCTCTACTCTTCTGCTTCTTCTACTGCTGAGCTACTCAAAACTCTCCTGATTACCAACATTTCTCGTTCATCTAGACCTTCCTCTATAGCATCATCATAGACTGGATCATGTTTAGGCTCCTCATAATCCTGTTCTTCTTCCTGCACATATTCAGAGTCAATAAACAAGGCTACTTGGTACTCAGCAAGAGTAAATCCTCTTGTTTGGACATTCTGAGGCAATGTGCCAAAGTCCTTGACATCTGAAACATCTTCTTTCTGGGTAGGTTTTGCTGATAGGGACTGGGGTTCTTTATAGGGGATTTTGTGGCTGATTTTGAGGTGGTCTTGAGGTTAGATATCTGGCTTGAGGTGGGGGTAAAGGTGGGTAGGTTCTTTGTGGGGGATTGTAAGGTTTGTAAGGATTTGGCTTGGCTGGGGCATAAGGTTTGGCTGGATATCTGCTGCTGTACTCCTTCACTCTAGCCTTCTTCTGTTGCTCCACTTTATGAGCTAAAGAGCTTAACTCATCAAGTGAATCATAAACCTGCAGCTCAACAACATTCTTGATTCCTTCATTCAAACCTGCAAGGTATCTCACATAGGTCTGCACTTCATTTTCCTGCATATTACACTTCCAAAGCAAGTGTTCAAATTCTTTAGTATAGTCCTCCACTGATTTGCTTCCTTGCACCAAATGTTGTAGTTTAAAGTAGTTTTCCTTCATGTAGTTGTCTGGAAGGAACTTCTCTTTCAACTTCTGCCTCATCTCATTCTAGGTGCTCACCCTGTCTTCCCCAATCTCCATTCTCCTTCTCTGCAGATTAGTCCACCAAGTAGAAGCATATTTTTTCAGTTTTAAGGCTACTAACTTCACCTTATTCTCTTCTGAAACCTCCTTCAAGTCAAAAACCCTTTCTACTGTCTGTAACCAATCTCAGAAAACATCAGGATCTAACTCCCCTGCATATTCAGGTATATCAATCTTGAAATCTAGCTTCTCGACCCACCTGTCTTCCCTCCTTTCTTCCATCTCACTGTTTTCTTCTGGTTCACTGATCCTAGGTGATCTCTTAACTCTTCTCCTCCTTTTGTGTGTAGGCCTAGGATCTCGACCTCCTCTTCCTGTCCTACTAAAAGGATTCTCACCTTCTCCTTCCTCCATCTCTTCATCAATCTCCCGATTTAACTCATTTCTATGCAATCTAATATAATACTGCAATTGCTCACTCAAGAATTTCATTTTCTGCTCCATTTCTTCTTTTTCTTTCAAACTTTGCTCTAAGACTTCCTGAAGTGTTCTTCTAGTTCCGGCCATCTCAAACAATCACAACTAACACACCCCAAGATAGAACACAATGCTCTGATACTAAGATGATGTATGCTAGCTCACAATGATCAGAATATTGAACTAGAATGCATCATATAGTCACACACACACAGTTGAATGCTTGAAAACAATAGCTAATTGAAATCAATTGACTGGAATAGATGGCAACCCAATACAGGAAATAAAAGATAAGCTTTCTTACAATTGATACAGACACACCACAACTGCATTCAAGGGCAAGGGACTCTCACATTCATGCTTCTATAGACACACCAAAGCATAGATGATCAAGAACAACTGACACTTTCTGGATTCTTGCCAATATCCAGTGACAGGAGCTGATTTAACCAAGGGTTGAGAGTTATAGGATACTCAAAAACATTCAGAGGTTCTAACACACTCGAGAATACTATTGAATAAACAGTGATGTCCTTGCATTGCTTAGAAACTCAGAATATAAAGGTTATAACAGTTTGATTAGCAGTTGCTTAACATAAGCTAATTTTACTTAATCTCCCTTACTTAATCTAACCTATAAAGCTTTAGACTATTACAACTTATTCTATCCTAATGATCTCGAGTACAACTTGTAAGAAAATAAAAGAAAAACATAAGCTAAGTTCTGATTGGACCAAACGCCAAAAGAGGTTGCAAAATGAACCAATGAGAAGCTTGCCTTCCTTAGGGGGTAAATATTTAGTTACTGAGGTAGTTCCCGCACAAACATTAACCTGGAAGTAATCTCAACAGGTTAAGATCGTGCTGGAACGACCAAAATAACCCCTATGGACAGATAACAAAAGACTTAACCTCAGAACTGAGGTTCAGGAAAAACTGATAACAAACAATCCTGTTGGGATTGTCTGTTCTGGTACTTGAAACTTGCTAATGCCATGCTCGAACATGTTGGGACTTGGCTTGGACTTGAAAATGGCATGACATAGAACAAAAAAACTCCTAGGAAACCTTGGTTGAATCTTCCTCAATCAAGAGATATGACATTGAGAAAAGCTGCTTGATCGTTGTTGTTGGAATCGACTTTGGTCGAATGACCGATCTTGATGGGCTGAATGGCTGAAGTTTCCAAGACTTGTTTCACAAGTGTGTAACAAGCTTGGATGGATGCTGTGGGTGGCTTGGTGACTGCTGAAGGTGTTGGGATCCTCCTGCTGGCTGACTGAACTGTTGAGTGACATGCTACTTCTGCTGGGATTTGGAAGCATGTTGTTTCTACTGGAGATGCTTCCTTAGCTGCTGAGTTTGGTCAAACAACATAGTCTCCTTCCTGTGCTGTTGCTGAGAGTGCTGGTGAAGCTATTGTAGGTGTCTCCTTTGCTGATGAAGTTACTGTTGCTTGCTGTTCTTCAGGATGGTCTCCATCAAATGTCAAGGAAAATGAAGTACAAACCTTGGTGAGGTACCTGGCAGGATTGAATGACAGCATCAGGAATGTGGCAGAGTTGCAACCTATTCTACCTTGGAAGACCTGCTTGAGCTCAAAGGCTCACAAAGTGGAGCAACAAAGGAAGAACATGTTCGGGGAGTATGCAACAAAACCCCAACCCAAAGTAAACCCACAAAGACAACCCTACTCTTACCAAAGACGAACCTATAACCCAACACTCAGACCCCAGCAAACCCAGCCTATTCGAAACACATCCCACTACCCAAACCACCTCAAATACGGCCTCAAGCTAACCCCCAAAGACCACCAGCTCCTATAGAGAGGACATTTAATGAGAGAGGGTGTTTCAGGTGTCAAGGCCTGGGGCACATTGCCTTAGAGTGTCCTAGCAAGAGAGTGGTGACTCTTGCTGAGTATTAAGCAGCTCTTTACATTGATTCTTACATTGCGCAGAAAGAACCAATGCATGAGGAGCTTGAAAATGATCTTGAGTATGATGATGCACTATAGGAGGGTCCTGATGAAGGAGAATTATTGGTGATTAGGAGGGGATTGAGCAGTGTAGCAGTAGAAGAGGCCGAGGAACAAATGGAGAATATTTTTCTTAGAAGATACACAGTTGGGGGAAAAGTTTGTTATATGATTATTGATAGTGGAAGTTGTACTAATGTAGCCTCGAGCACTATGGTAAAGAATCTAAATCTTGTAACTAAGCCCCATCCAGCTCCTTACACTATCCAGTTACTCAATCAAAGGGAAGGTATCCAAATCTCTTCTAGATGCCTTGTCAATTTTTCCATTGTCAGTCTTATAAAGCTGAAGTTTGGTGCGATGTGCTGCCAATGGATGCTTGTCATTTGTTGTTGGGAAGACCTTGGTTTTATGATAGGTCTGTGAGCTATTGTGGGAGAGTTAATACTTACACTTTCATCCTCCACCACAAGAAAATCACTCTCACACCCATTAAACCATCCCAGTTAGCCAAGAAAGTCAAAAACCTGAGCCTTGAACCTAGTCTTGATGTGCTACTAATGCTTGAACAGCATGAATTCAGCGCATAAAGAGACTTGATCCGTTTAGACCTTAAAGAACCCCCTAAGCCACAAAATGACCACCCTTTATTCCAAGCTTTACTCCAGCAGTATGAACATGTGTTTCTAGAGGAGATGCGACATGGTTTGCCACCAAAGAGGGACATTCAGCACAAGATTGATCTTGTGTCTGGTTCACTACAACCCAATAAACCATCCTATAGGATGACCCCTATAGATACAGCAGAAATCCAAAGACAGGGGGACGAGTTATTGAAGAAAGGAATGATTAGGGAGAGTTTGAGCCTCTGTGCAGTACCAACCTTTTTAGTGCCTAAGAAAGATGGGAGCCAAAGAATGTTCATAGATTGCATGGCCATTAACAAGATCACCACCAAGTATAGGTACCCTGATGAATAATAGGATCAAAGATTAGATCTTGATCAATTACGCATCAAATGAGACGTGCAACCAATCAGAATATGGGAGGCTTCACGTGAACTAGGGTTACGGTAGAGGATAATTCACGTAAAAAGGGAGGGATTTGTTGAGTTTGGATGATTTGTGGGAGACTACATATTAGGGTTAGGGAAAGGATGGATATTTGTGGAGGTTGAGAGGGATGGATGATGATGATTGACGTGAGGTAAGGGAGAGAAAGAGGGTTATTTTATCGTGAGGACTTTGAAAGAGTTTGAGAGAGGGATATTTGGGAGAGATTTATGAGAGAGGAAGAGGGTTGACGTGAGGTTTGAGAAAGTGGGAGAGAGTTTGACGAGAAGAAGAGAGAAAGATGAGGGCTTTGAGAGATTGTGAATAGCCTTAGGGTTTGATTTATCTAACTAAAGGATAGAAAGATAAAAAAGTAACGAGGATAGTTCAATGGATTTATCTTGATACAAAAACACCACAAGAAATAAACCCTAGGACTACTTGACCTTCAACCTAGTAACAGAAACACCTTCTAGGTTTAGGGATCAAGCTCTTCCTCACCACTTGGTTGCTAAACCAAGATACAATAGAAAACATCAACGAGGTTCTCAAGAAACACTCAAGGGGTAAGCTAAAAGCTTGATTGTATTCATAATTCAAAGTTGGATGCCTTTGAGAGGCTACAAGCCTAGCTATTTATACTAACTAAGTCCTAAACCTCCTAGGACTATCAAAATTGGTGTGCAAGCCATCTTTTCCTACTAGGACTCTGTTACTTGGCATACAAGCCAAGGACTCCTACTACTAGACGCCTATAATAGCTATCTCCACCTTGGATTAGGACTCTTTATCCTAAGGGGAGTTAGTTACAAGAGATAATAATCCTTTTAGGACTTAACTTTCCTAATCCAAGATGGATTAGTTACAAAATAAGCCAACCTTATCTATGACTACATAGCTTGGAGCCTAATCTAGCACACCACACGTCACACACACAGCACACACTTCTAGAACATTTTAGAACATCCTATAACATTCTAGACTAATCTAGACTCCAAGACTTGGTGACCAAGTTTATATATATTACTTGGCACCTTATATAATCAGAAATGTAAAGAGAACTCTAGAAATGTAAAGAAATACATCAAAAGACCAAAATTGTGAAATTCAAACTGAAATAGTCAAAACTGTGAACTTCAAACTGAAATGGTCAGAAATGTGAAATTCACTCTGGGCTTGAATCTTGGGCCTTGGCGTGTAACTTGGAGCCTCTTTAGGATGTTTGCACATCCTCTTGCCATAACGAGCACACAATACGAATGAGCCTATGGGCCTTTATACTCAATCTTTCCTCTTTTGCCCGTTTTACCCTTTTGTAGTTGACGTGGATCTCCCTTGTTGGGCCTGACATGATGTCTTCTTCTTCTAAGGCCTTCTCCACTTCCTTGAAATCAGATTTGGCCTTCTTTGTTAATTGATTTGGCATGAAGGCCAATCATGGATTTCCATCATTCTCCATGAATCTTGGGTCTCCAAAGGCAAGTCGAAGGCTATGTGAGCCTCCATTTCCTTCCATGAACCTAGGGTCCCCAAAAGTGAGACCTAGGCTAGACAGATGTATTTCAGGCGTGGCCCGAAATACATCATTCCCCCCTTGTTGAAAAAAGTTTGTCCTCTAACTTGATTGGAGGAATGAGATCTTCTTATTGGTTGAGCAGGGCTGGCCTCCATTATCTTCCATGAATCTAGGATCCCCAAAAGTGGGATCGAGGCTAGGTGAATTGGCTTAAGGATAGCCCTCTTGAGATAGAACAAGTCCATTACCAAAACTCTAGAGGCATCGCACTCTACTTCAAACTTCTTATCAAAGTTTGGTAGGGTTAGGACAAGTGCGGTGCAGAGTCGTTTCTTGGTGGTGTCGAAAGCTTGTTGTAATGAGTGAGTCCATGAGAACTTCTTGAATTTCAATAGCTTGGTTGTAGGAGGTAGAATATTACTGAAATTGTTCACAAACCTCCTATAGAAAGAGGCCAAGCTAGGGAAGCTTCGAACATCATGAATACTAGTTGGAGTAGACCACTCCTTGATAGCTTTGACTCTTTCTTCAGCAACCTTGATCACTTCAGGTGAAAGAGCGTAGCCAAGAGAGACTATGTTGTTTATGAAGACGTCATACTTGGGTAGATTCTGATGTAGATTCACGTGAGCTATGGTCTCCAAAACAGATTGGAGGTGAAAGATGTGACCTTTCTCACTCTTGCTATTCACAAGTATATCACCGAAGTAGATAACAATATATTTGCATTCATAGAGTCCTCCTTTGGTTTTGACAGCAGTGTCCCCTTCTTGAATTCGAATCTGTTTGTACCCAATTCTTAGATCAGTCTTTGAGATGACTTGGGTATCATATAGCTCGTCCACTAGATCTTCAGTTCTAGGAAACCTGTACTTGATAGGACTCTTGTTGTTACACAGACGTTGGCTTCCATCTTCTTTTAGAACCAAAAGGGTAGGGATGGCGCATGGACTGAGATTTTCCTTAATCATACCCTTTGCTTGAAGATCATCAACTTGCCCTTGAACCTCTTGGATGTCACTAGGGTTCATGTGATTTGTTGGCTCATTGTGCACGGTAAACCTAGGAACAAGATCTGTTTTGTGATGGATCTCACGCTGAGGGGGCAATTCGGATGGCTTCTCTTTTGGGAACACATGAGGGGGTTGTTCAAAAAGAGGGTTGACGAGAGGGTAGCCTTTTGTGGGATTTTCGTGGCTAGGGTTCTTGTTGGTAGGATCTTTGTGGCTAGGGTTTGTATTTAGATCTAAGGGAGTGATCTCTTTATGCTCACTAAACTCAGGGCGTTCAGTGGTCATAGAAGTGATGGGATTTGGATCACTCTCTTGAGGTGGGGACGGTTGGGAGACTTTTAGTGAAGCTAGGGTTATTGTCTTGTTTTTCATCATAAGAGAGTAGGTATTGGCTCTTCCATCATGCTTCACACTCCTGTCAAATAACCATGGTCTTCCCAGCAGAATATGACAAGCATCTATAGGCAAAACGTTACACCATAAAGATTCTTGAAAAGATTTGCCAATGGAAAAGCTAACCATAGTAGTTGCCAATGGAAAAGATTCTTGAGTAACTTGTAAATCTTCACCCTGATTGAGCCACTAGATGGAGTATGGCTTGGGATGTGGACTCGTTTCCAGCTGAAGTTTGTCCACCATAGTAGTTGACGCCACATTGGTGCTGCTTCCTCCATCAATGATCAAAGAACAGACCTTTCCTTTGATTGTGCAACGAGATTGAAAGATGGCTTCTCGTTGTTGTTGAACTTCAGGAACGATTGAGTTACTAAGAAATCTCCTCATAAGGAACATCTCGTGAGCCATGGAGGGGGTTAGATTTGTGTTTGGGCATGGAGGGGATTGTGTTTGGGTTGCTTGAGGAGTTTAGGTTGCACTCAAAGAAACCTAAGCTCTGATACCAAAATTATGATAATTCACGTGAAAAGGGAGGGATTTGTTGAGTTTGGATGATTTGTAGGAGAGTATGGATTAGGGTTTGAGAAAGGATGGATCTTTGTGGAGTTTGAGAGGGATGGATGATGATGATTGACGTGAGGTAACGGAGAGAGACAGGGTGATTTTGTCGTGAGGACTTAGAGAGAGTTTGAGGGAGGGATATTTGGGAGAGATTTGTGAGAGAGGAAGAGGGTTGACGTGAGGTTTGAGAGAATGGAAGAGAGTTTGACGAGAAAAAGAGAGAAAGATGAGGGCTTTGAGAGATTGTGAATAGCCTTAGGGTTTGCTTTATCTAACTAAAGGATAGAAAGATAAAAACGTAACCAGGATAGTTCAATGGATCTATCTTGATACAGAAACACCACAAGAAAGAAAGCTTAGGGCTACTTGACCTTCAACCTAGTTACAGAAACACCTTCTAGGTTTAAGGACCAAGCTCTTCCTCACCACTTGGTTGCCAACCCAAGATACAATAGAAGAGATCAACGAGGTTCGCAAGAAACACTCAAGGGGTAAGCTAAAAGCTTGATTGTATTCATAATTCAAAGTTGGATGCCTTTGAGAGGCTACAAGCCTAGCTATTTATACTAACTAAGTTCTAAACCTCCTAGGACTATCAAAATTGGTGTGCAAGCCATCTTTTCCTACTAGGACTTTATTACTTGGCATACAAGCCAAGGACTCCTACTACTAGACGCCTATAATAGCTATCTCCACCTTGGATTATAACTCTTTATCCTAAGGGGAGTTAGTTACAAGAGATAATAATCCTTTTAGGACTTGGCTTTCCTAATCCAAGATGGATTAGTTACAAAATAAGCCAACCTTATCTAGGACAACATATCTTGGCGCCTAATCTAGCACACCACACGTCACACTCACACCACACACTTTTAAAACATTCTAGAAGATCCTATAACATTCTAGACTAATATACACTCCAATATTTGGTGACCAAGTTTATATATATTACTTGGCACCTTATATAATCAGAAATGTAAAGAAAACCCTAGAAATGTAAAGAAATACATCAAAAGACCAAAATTGTGAAATTCAAACTGAAATTGTCAAAACTGTGAACTTCAAACTGAAATGGTCAGAAATATGAAATTCACTCTGGGCTTGAATCTTGGGCCTTGGCGTGTGACTTAGAGCCTCTTTAGGATGTTTGTACATCCTCTTGCCATAAGGAGCACACAATATGAATGGGCATATGGGCCTTTATACTCAATCTTTCCTCTTTGGCCCGTTTTACCATTTTGTAGTTGACGTGGATCTCCCTTGTTGGGCCTGGCGTGATGTCTTCTTCTCCTAATGCCTTCTCTACTTCCTTGTAATCAGATTTGGCCTTCTTTGATATTGGATTTGGCATAATGGCCAATCATGGATATCAATCATTCTCCATGAATCTTGGGTTTCCAAAGGCAAGCCCAAGGCTATGTGAGCCTCCATTTCCTTCCATGAACCTAGGGTCCCCAAAAGTGAGACCTAGGCTAGACAGATTTATTTCAGGCGTGGGCCGAAATACATCATACCCTATACCTAGTCTTGAAGATATGTTGGATGAGTTACATGGCTCATCAGTCTTTTCCAAGATTAATTTAAGGAGTTGTTACTACCAGATAAGGATCTTGAGGGAGATGAGTGGAAAATAACTTTTAAGACCAAGGGAGGCCTATTTGAGTGGTTGGTTATGCCTTTTTGCTTGACCAATGCCCCATCTACATTCATGAGATTGATGGATCAGGTCTTAAAGCCACTCATAGGGAAGTGTGTTGTGGTATATTTTGATGATATACTTATCTATAACAAGTCTGAACAAGAGCATTTTAGACACTTGCAGGAGGTTTTGGAAATTCTCAGTTGAGAGCAGCTGTTTGGAAACCTCAGTTGATGAGAATTTCGGGTTTTGCTGAGTTTGCTAGGACACTGGGAGTTCTATTGAGAGCACTGATTAGCAAAATAAAGTAGGATGTGACACCATTTTGCCTCATTCTGAGTTTGCATACAATAGAGCACCATCCAAGGCCACATGCTACTCACCATTTCAAGTAGTCTATGGTACAAATCCAATTTCACCATTGGATTTAGTACCACTAACAAATTTTGTCAAGTTTAGTTTTGAAGTAAGTAATAGAGAAGATCAAATCAAGAAGCTTCATCAGCAAGTGAGAGAGATGATCATCAAGTATACAGAGTATGTATCTACTTCAGCAAACAAGCATAGGAAGAAGGTGACTTTTTAGCCAGGAGACCTTATATGGATTCACCTAAGGAAAGACAGATTTCCAAGTAAAAGGAAGGGAAAACTTGTTCCAAGAGCAGATGCATCAATTGGAGTGCTAGAGAAAATTGCAGATGATGCCTATAGATTGGATCTCTGAGAAGTGTATAGAGGTTCAACCACATTTAATGTAGCAGACCTAAGGCCTTATTTTCCAAAAGATAAAGACCTTCCAAGTTTGAGGACAAACTTTCCTCAACCGGGGGAGGATGATGGAGACCATCCAGCATCAGCAGCAACAGCGCAAGAGCAACCAGCACTAGCACCAGCAGATACATCAGCAAACAACAGCATCAACAGCAAAGACAGCAGGCTTCCAAGCATCTTTTCAAGCTTCTACATAAGCTTCATCACCCACCAGTCCACCAACATCATCCATCCAAGCTTGTTACACTTTGGTTAAGCAAGCCTTGGCAATCACATCCATCCGTTCCACCAACAGTGGTCATTTAGACCAAGTCCAATTCCCATCAAGACCAGTCCAAGCAGCACTCTTTCTCAATTTGATTTCTCTGAATTGAGGGAGAATTATGTAATAACCCAGCGTTAACTAACCCTTAAGACTTGTTAATTAACGTAAATAATCAAGGTTATAATTAAATGAATAATTAAAGCGCGTGTTCCAATTCAGCTAACCAGTTTGTATTTTGCAGGACTTGAACAGTGCAACGACCATCAAGATTTTAGATTAGGAAATTTTCATGTCAAATTTCTTCTCCCTACTTAAGCTTTGGTATTTATGAATATTCAATTTGTTTTTCCTTTACGAGTTTCGTTATTATTATTTTTTTATTTAATTTATTTTCTTTACCCAAGTCAAATTAAAAATATTTACGAGAGTATCCAAGGAATGTAAATTTATTTGGGTTTCCATAGGTTTCCCGATGAATTTTCTTCAGCATAGCGAGTTTAAGTAAATTGGGTTTAAGGGATATAGGTATAAGGAGATAGATTTAAATTTGACTGGCCAAATGGAAAGGGGAAGGGGTCATTTGGGCTTCTTCCTATAAATATATTTGTTATTAGGCCTAGTATTTTGATAAATTTTTCAAATACAACTCCCTCCCTCACTTACTCTCAATCAGTCCCTCACTCTTTCTCTCTCTCTCTCTCTCTCGGTTGTTCTCCTCCCCCCCTTTTACCTTTATCCCTCTCTCTGCTGACGATCGACCATCGGCTTCCATCCCTGCCTCGCCGCCAGCCAGCCGCCAATCACCAGCATCATCCCTCCTCTTCTCTTCCTCCTTCATTTTTAGTTCGTAATCCCTCTCATCTTCTAAACTCTCTCCCTTTCAAGTGTTAGTTCATAATTTTAATCTAATTTTTCCTTGGTATTTCATGTCTTTACAGAAGACAATCAAGAGTTATAGGAATTCAAGTGGTGATTGTTGAAAGTATAAAGCAATCAAAGTGAGTATTTGGTAAGTGTATGAAGAGATTGTGTTTAATGGTTGAATGAGTACAAATGGTGTTGTATTATGAACATGCACGATGTTTTGATTGATTAGTTCATTGTGAGGGTGTAACTTTTATGGATAATCATGGATGCATGTACTTGGATTAGGATTAGATTAGCAAATTAGTGAGTACTATGATATTTGATGATGAGTTCATAAAGGATTATGCTTGGGTGTTTATATGTTAAGATTTTGCTTTGCATGTACGAAATATGGTCAATGATGAAGAATTCTGGATGTTTTTGGTGCTGGAAATTAAGTACTGATGCTTAAGAAGTGATTTTGGAATATTAGTGTAGAATACTTAGGTTTAAGATGCATGCAAGCCCAAAAAAAGGGTGTATTTCAAGTCTGATTGCAATCTGTAAATTCCAAGGGGTATGAAATGTGATTTTGACCCAATTGATGATTTGGATAGGTATCTTAAGATGTTAGCTAACACCCGGTTTTTGAAATTCGGAATTCCGATATGTATATTTCATGTTATGGCCAAAACCGTAAGCATGTGAATTTTTATACGATTTCTGAGCTAAGTATATAAATGCATGTTTTAGACCTGGTTGGAGACTTTATTGATTTTGGTGTTCAACATGAAAGTTATAAATTGTTTATCAAGCTTTCTAGAAAGATTAACTTTATAGCAATAGGATATCGGGAGTGGAAGTTACGAGTCCCCGAACCTTGGTCAATATTTTGAATCTGCCCAGAAAATTTATTTGACTGTTATGTGTTTTTGGCCAATCGCCGACCCTTTCCCATGTTCAAATCAATTTATAATCATCATGAAAGTTTTAGTATAATCTTCAAACTTTTCATAGATAGCTGGTACGTCCCAAACCGATGTTTATAACCCGAGTTATGACTCTCTGAAAAACCGATGTTTATGCATGTATTTTTCTGGATAACATGCTGAGTTAGTAGTTTGTACCCTCTGTAATCACGTTTTTTACCTTCATGATCAACTAGAAAGTTGTAGTACATGAGCTTAGCTTTCCAGAATGTCCTATTTCATAATCATTCGACGCTCGTGGGAGAAGTTATGGCCTCCCGAGTGAACCGTAGGAAGCATGAACAATTACCAAGTAATCCTAGGATTTTACTAGGATATTCCTTCTTAATCTCAATAAGGATAGACTCTAATTCTTGGTTCTTGTCCTTTCTCAAGTATTCAAAAGAGGTCGTTGCGCCCAAGTGTTCAAGTCTCTGCGGGTTAAAGTGAGTGTGTGTTCAACTGTTCAGGTACGTATATTGCCTGTGGTTTTAAAAGTTAATTCTTTTTATGTTATTGGTAATCAAGTATCTTATCATTGCTCTGAATTTCATGTGATTTAAACAAAGTATGTATGACATGTTTAAGATTTAATCTAGCTTTCACTAACAATTATGAGCAAGAGTAAAGTTAAGGGCATGAGTAAGTTATCTTTATTTTTTATATATATATCTTGGAAGTTGCTTAAATTCTAGTATTCATGATTTGAGTTCAGTGAAATAAGAGTACGTCAAAGGTTTCCTATTAGCAAAGTTTTTCCTAAGGTCAAACTAGGTTTAAGAGTAGGAGTTAAACCAATAAAACATTCAAGTTTTCTCACTTAAATAAAGGTCTCGTTCATATTATCGTGCCTTAGTGCACACCAAGATGTTCGTGCCATAAGTGCACCCTATGGAAATCTGGCCAGTGCATGATACCATCCGCATCTCCCAATTGGTTCGGGTATGCGCATACGGAGGCTTAGCCGTTAATCACAAGTAGGGGACATTTAAGTTAATAATATGGAACCTAGCTTAAGTAGTTAAGTTAGTCAAGTTGTATAATATAGTTTAGGTGTGATTATGTCAAGTTTTACGTACAAGTTATGTTCTCCTTACTTCACAGTAGAGTGAATACGGGTGTAGTTTGAATTTGAGATCTCACACAAAGGTTCAATTGTGGTTTTTTATATGAATTGATTATGGTTTTATGCTTAATTTATTGTCAGGTTGGTTTACTTTTTATCGCGTTTTAAATGAATTTCAGAACCGTGCTAATTAACTAAAGTTATTATCCTTTTGTTTCTTACATCAAAGGGGTATACGTACTAAGTTTATCTCACCTTGTGAAGTTTTCTATTTTTGTTTTAGGAAATTCAGCGAAAGGTGAGAGAAGGCACCTAGTGGACGAACCCTTAAGCAAACATAAGAATAGGTGATCTGGGAGTTGCTCTCTTACACCTATAGGCTTGGGAGCCGTACATAAATTTTTTTATTATGTAGGTTTGAATTTGTGTGCTAGTGTGGTTTAAGTATTTGTGGTTGTGTGCTAGGGTGGTTAAGTATTTGTGGCTAACGATAATGGATGTTATGGGCTGTTGTGTCGGTTGTTTGATATAACCATGTGTTTTGGGTCCCTGTAGTGTATGTGTTTGGGTTGTGTTTAGCCTTGTCCTCTACCGTGGACGGCGGTAATACCCTTAGGTGATAATTCGTTGCGCTAATCATTGGGTTAAGTAGATCATTAGCTTAATTTAGTGGTTAACAACCTGGGGGTGTTACAAATTAGAAGATGATTCCCAAGAGGTTTTTGTTCCTTGACATGCCATCTACAAGTTCAATCCAAGTCCCAGCATGATAAGGTTTAAGAGTCCTAAGAAATATTCTCCAGAAAAAGAGCAGTTCACTGGTTTATTTTGTTCAGCATTCCAGTTTCTGCACTAAGTGTTTAAGCAGCTACAATAGGGGTTATTTTGGTCATTTCCTAGCTTGGTCGAGTTGTTGAGGTTATTTCCTGCTAGATTAGGCAATGCTATACAAATATAATCATCCAGCAAGAGGGAATTACCCCCGGAGGCAAGAAACCTTTTGATTGGTTGGATTTTTACCTTAGTAACTTTTGGTCCAATCAAGTTTCAGTTGTAATTTTAAATATCAAATGTAATCAGATAGTATTAGATAGCTTAGGGTGTACTCGAATGTATTTGTTTAGCTCAAGCATGTTTAGAGTTAGTTAAGAGAAATTAGAAGGTTTCTTCATAATTAGGAAACCTCTAATTGAACTAATTAGGGAGTTAGTATATATACTATATTTCCAACTACTTAATGACATATATCAGTATACTTTCAATAGCATTTCGAGTGTCTTTGAACCTCTGTGTGTTTGTGAGTTTGCATAAACTCTCATCTTGATTAAATCAACTCCTGTCACTGAATTTTGGCAAGATTCAGCAAGTGTTAGTTGAGCTTCATCATTCAGTTTATGGTGTGTCTGTAGGGAATTGAATGTGACAATCCTTTGCCCTTGATTCATAGTTGTGGTGTGTCTATATCAATTGTGATTCAAGGCTATACTTTTATTTCCTTTGCGATTTGCCATTCATTCCAGCTAATTGCATCCAATTAGCTTTTGTTCTTATCAAATCCAGAAGTGTATATGCTTGTGTGGTGTCTGTGTGGTCAATACTCTGATCTTTGTGACCTTGCATACATTAAATGTATTTGTCAACTCCCCTATTCACACTTGGACGGTAGGTAGTGTGCATGCACTTAATCTTTGCACATTTGAGCTTAAGACTTGGATGAATGAGGATTCGATTTTGGGACCTCTGATAGCTCTTTTGCATGTCACCTTTACGTAGCTCATGCATGACATGCATATATGGCTGAATTTAGCATTTCAATTATGTAAAAGTTTGGATTGCAATTTCCCACGTAATCTTGAGCATGTAGGGTGCATGCATGCAAGTCTCTTGGCTTCGATTTTGGCTTTGGCTTTGGCTCCCCTAATTTCCATATTTTCTAACTAAAGTACATAAAAAGGAAAGGGTTATTGGACTATAATAATACGAACTTTGGGGATATTGACCCATAATAATACCAACAATTTTGTTAGAAACTAGTGGTACCAACTATGGACCTATTTACCAGCAGTAGTACGCTGCCAAGTTGATAACTGTTTAACTTGATGAAAAAGACGACTTGTCGCCTAATTGTCTGAGCATGAAGCTAGAGCAAGTGGAAAAAATGTCGGCTGCCAATTTATTTTTTGCCATCTAAGTAGCATCGATCAATTTATCTAGAAAACAATCAAATTATTGTTTTTAAATTATTGTATAGGAAAGTTTGTTAATGTTGATTAATTGGCAAAAAAAGTGATCATTAACGTTTTTTCAACTTACTCTTGTCTTTTGCTCAGACAATTAGGCGATACATAATTTTTCTGCATATTAAGAAACCCACCAGCTCGGTCGTGTACTATTGCTGGAAAATAGGTCCATAGTTGGTACTACTAGTGTCCAACAAAATTGTTTGTATTATTATCGGCCAATACCCCCAAAGTTAGTATTATTTTTGTCCAATAATCCAAAAGGAAATAATAAAAATTACATTAAATATGTACAAATACTATGCTAAAATCTGGTGTCTACCGAACATGAGAATTTTAAAGATGTGGACATTATATTGTGTGGAATATGTCGACATGGCACGCGAGACCATCTCCACACTTTTGAAATTCTCATGTCTACAATGTTATTTCTCACCTCCTTATAGAAAATTATTTCACCACACACAATATTATTTCTCACATTTTCACAAAAAAAGAAAACTATAGTTAATGAAAATTAAATTATTATATAAATGTTTATGTTCCACTGTAAATAAGTGAAATAGCTGATGTTTATCACCAATTATTTTGATCAATCAATTTATAATTAACAAGTGAAATTATAAAAATAAATATAAAATTAAGAAGAATCTATAAAAAGTTTGTGAATTAGGGTAATTTCTGTGATTCCCACATACCTGGCCTATTGATATTACAAATTAAAATGACGGTAATTTGGGTGATTCCCATTTTATGGAAATCGCATGACTTACTTTGGAGTGACATGTACTATTTATTATTATCTATTGTCTATTATCTATTTGCGAAAGAGTAGTGATGGATAAGGGAAATATACAGCATAGCCGGGAATATATGATACAATAATTCTGCTAAATTTGCGGCAACAACCAGAACCCCAAGGATAATAGCAAATGTTGTAAAAGGCTCTGTATTTATTTCAGGTTTAATTTGCGTTTGAGTGTTTGACGAGGCCATCTTCCAGCTGAAAATCTTAAAGGAGTAAAAATGGTTGATGGTAAACAAAATCCGCATGCAGTATTCATTCCATACCCTCTACAAGGTCATGTTATTCCAGCGGTACATTTAGCAAAGAAGCTAGCATCAATGGGGTTTACGATTACCTTTGTCAACACAGAATTCATTCACAATCAAATTACAAAGTCGTGCAAGGACAACAACAATAATAATATTAATATTGGGTGCGACGACATATTCAGCAAGGCACGTAAATCAGGGTTGGATGTTCGTTATGCGACGATAAGCGATGGTTTGCCATTGGGATTCGATCGTTCCCTAAACCATGACCAGTACATGGAAGGGATCCTCCATGTCCTATCTGCCCATGTTGATCAATTTCTTTGGGAATTGCTCAACAACAATGATTCCCAACCCAAGGTCTCCCTTTTGATTGCTGATACCTTCTTTGTTTGGACCTCTAACATTGCTAACAAGTATCACCTTCTCAATGTCTCCTTCTGGACTGAGCCTGCCTTGGTTTTAAATCTTTACTACCACTTGGACCTCCTCAAAAACAATCGCCATTTTGCTTCTCAAGGTACATATGCAATTTTAATTTCATTTGCTTTTAGTCCTCCAATATTTGTAGATAACTGGCAGTATAACATATGTTATAAACTAAAATATTTAGGCTTTCAAATTCATATTTGAGCTTTTTTAATATATTATATTGTATTTTAATATTTTCATCAAAACGGCTTAACAATAAACAATGTTGGTATATGGGTTGATATATGTCGTCAAATAGAAATATTTGAAGCCAAACATTCATATGTCACCTTATATGTGAGTTTTTTTTAATCTATTTTACTGTATTATAAAATTTCAATCCAAAATGTTGAAATTGAATTTTACTTTTAAATTTTAGTTAAATTTAGTAGCTGAAAATCTCGACATAAGTGACAATATATGTTACAAATGAAAATATTTACAGCTCAACATTTATACTTGAGCTTTTTTTAATTCATCCTATCATATTATTAAGTTTCGATTTAAATCTCTGAAATTGAATTTCCCTTTAAAGTTTCAGTAAGTTTTAGAAGTAGAAAAGAAACTTGCATCTCAAAATTCATACTTGAGCTTTTCTTAATTGATCCTATGATATTATTGAGTTTTGATTTAAATCTCTGAAATTGAATTTCCGTTTAAAGTTTGAATAAGTTTTAGAAGCAGAAAATGTCGGTATATGTAATGACCTATGTTATCAGAAAAAATATTTGAAGCTTAAAATTCGTATTTCAGCTTTTAAAAACTTATTGTATCAAACTTATTGAAATTAAATTTTCTCATTAAATTTCAGTTAATTTAGCAGCGAAAAATTTCAACAATAATCAACGTATTTATTGTAATTTTTGTTAAAAAAATACTGGAGTTGAAAATTCTTTTTCTACAAGGATCGATGTACTTCCATTGACAAAGGAACTGCAAATATGGGAGACCATTCCATTAACTCCTAACATTCGGTAAAACGATGTGTTTAGGAACTCAGAATAAAATCTATACGATTCATATATTTCTTTTCGACTTTTTCCCAAAAAATAAAACCCTACACAAAATATTTCCAAAAACTTACTCGGAGGTACTCCAATATTCGGGGAAACTATTGTTGGAAATATAGGAACAACAATGGATGGGTAAACCGGGTATAGCGAGAGAGTCGCAGGCGCACCTACTCTCCTTAGACTTTTGTATCGACCGTATAAAGTCTTAGGGATAAAACTCTGCCAAGGAAACTCTAAGAACGTAGTTTCAAACTTCCCATGACAATTCTAGAAATGCTCGAGTCCAAAACTAGAGAGGCGTGTTTGGTTGAATGAGAATGAATCAACAACATGTCTCACTTATCTTTATCTTATGTTTCTCTTCACTTGAATGACATCCATGACACCTCCTATTTATAGGCCTTTGAAGAGGCACCAAAATAGATAGGATAAACATTCCTTGGAAATAACCACCAAAGGATGTGTCTATCCATAATCGATAAGATTAATGATGAAGGATATTTGGATAATGATGATTAATATCATCATCATCCACTTAATGACACATAGGATGTTATCCATGAGAAACCGAGACAAAACTTGAAGAAATGCAACATGTGGGACTGATACAGTCCGTGTTGCCTGATACTTAACTTGATTTTGTCTCTTATTCATAGCACATATCTTATACACTGGAATTTATCCAACAATCCCCCGCCATTTCGAGTGTATGAGATTCATAAACCAATATCTCAATACACCCCCGCCATTTTGTGAATTCAACAAACACTCAACCATAAACACCAAGGAAGTGGGGAGTGAATTGCATATCATGAGAAGTGTCTCGCGACTTGAACTTCCCATGTGGTGAACATAATTTCAAGTAGTCCAAATGATATAGTAGACAAGCTTTGAACTATACATTTTTATTGACTAATTGGATTCATTACACCGATACAATCACTCAACTATTGTTCTTAAACTTTATGACACTGTTAACCGCCTTGTGTCCATATCCTCTCGTGAGCGCATAGAGCCAAACCCAATAGCCCTTTGAGGCGGCTACACCTCGCACTCACATAGGTAGACTGCACCTGTATGCTCCTGTAATTGAGCACCCATCCAAAACACAGTCTATTAAGAGTATAACAACTCATCCTCTTATCATTACAGCTAGTCAAGCACTTTCTTACCTGGGACGGTTTAAGTATGTGCTTCCAACCACTATATAATGGAGTCACCCACCTCGAGCTTGACATCAAGTCAAGTATCAAGTAGGGCACCATTACTAGTAATTGTCAAATTTAGGCTTATTCCCATCCCCCTTGATAATATTATAAAATAATATCACCAAGTCCTTGTTTAGTCCTTTACTCAAAGGATTAAACCGAGGTCCTTATTTTAACTTAATTTCTTGAAAACAATGATCTACTTCATCTTTGACTAATAAAGACCACTAAATAAATCTGTATCTTTCCATGATCATTATTAAACTTTGAAGGTAGTCATACTTAATAACACTTGAAAATTAAACTTGAATACTTATATACATTGATCATATACATACAACTAAACCATTGTACTATAGTTCGATACTAATTAAGAAACTTTACTTACGCAATCGATATGATTAAACCATCACACCGGCGCTTTGCAATCAATATGACTTAAACTTTCATATTGTAGGCATTTTAGCAATCAATATTGTAGGCTTTACCAATCAATATGATTAAATTATCATATTGTAGGCTTTTATAAGCAATCAATATTGTAGGCTCTAAGATAAAAACTCACACTAAACCGTGTGCTTAATAATGGATCCATAATTAACTTGTAAACTTTAATATTATATACCTTTATAAATCTCAAATAATTGGGCCCCAGAGACTTACAAAAATTTATAATATTCTTAACTTGATCTTGGCATGTAATTAAACTATTACATCTTAAATTTATATAAACTTTATTAAGTTCACATGGAGAATGAAATTCCTAACTAATACGTACTAATGGAACTTAATACTTCATCTTATATGTAATTGGATCATTACATATACAAATTTGCTACATACTCAAACTTTCATGTAATTAAAACTTTTATTACATCTCATTGATTTAATTGGCTACAAAAATGAGAATATACTCCTCCATGATCTTAAAGGCCATCTTATAGAGAATAACTAACTTATAATATGAATAAACTTATAAAAATATTCTCTTCATGATTACATCCAAATAAATAACCATGGATTCATAATCATACACTTAGCCAATTTAAACTTAATTAAATCCATCTATATAATATCACATAGTCATGGACTTATAATCATTTAATGTACATATAAGATATATACATTTCTTTTCTTGTAGCAAAACTTATACTTAAACATGCATACTTGAATAATACATATAACACTTAATTAATTTATAGACTAATACTTATAACATGATCATCATGTACTCAAATAAAACAATATAACACATATTGTCATCTTTATCACATGATCACAAAACATAGTCTATATAATTAAATATATGTATTATCAAAAACATGCAACATCATAATTCACATCATGGATAAAACATGTATAAATAGATTACACAACTTAAATCAAATCCAAAATTTATGATTAAAACATGGAAGAAAGAAATACTTAATCATGCAATTGATATACTTAGAAACGGTGCATATAAATTGGCCAAGATTACCCAAGCAAAGTGACTGTTGGAAATTACTTAACCTTTAAACATAATCAAATCCTTTCCCATGAATTTCATCATGAAACTTTTAATCATGCATAAAGTGCTAATATCATGCATCTCTACATACATAACTGTATATATACCCTTGAGATTTCATGCATGGTCAAACATTGAAGCATATCATGAAAAGATATAAAGGTGCCAATGCATTTATGTATAAAAATAGAAATTCAACGATGTTAACTGCATGATTATCTTGGATTTATAAATCAAACAAATTAATAACTTATCTCTTATGCAACGTCGATCTTAATGTCCAAAATAATTCCTTGAATCCTTGACCAACCACTGACATCAACCGTGGTAATCATCCGGGAACACCATCCTTAATGCATGATTTTAGATTTAATCGACCAATCTCCTCTAACATCCACCAAACTCATTTCCGGAACTTGATCTTCTCTTGCCTTGACTCTAACCCACTCTACAAAAGTCTAAGATTGTTGGAAATATAGGAACAACAATGGATGGGTAAACCGGGTATAGCGAGAAAGTCGCAGGCGCACCTACTCTCCTTAGACTTTTGTATCGACCGTACAAAGTCTTAGGGATAAAACTCTGCCAAGGAAGCTCTAAGAACGTAGTTTCAAACTTCCCATGACAACTCTAGAAATGCTCGAGTTCAAAACTAGAGAGGCGTGTTTGGTTGAATGAGAATGAATCAACAACATGTCTCACTTATCTTTATCTTATGTTTCTCTTCACTTGAATGACATCCATGACACCTCCTATTTATAGGCCATTGAAGAGGCACCAAAATAGATAGGATAGACATTCCTTGGAAATAACCACCAAAGGATGTGTCTATCCATAATGGATAAGATTAATGATGTAGGATATTTGGATAATGATGATTAATATCATCATCATCCACTTAATGACACATAGGATGTTATCCATGAGAAACCGAGACAAAACTTGAAGAAATGCAACATGTGGGACTGATACAGTCCGTGTTGCCTGATACTTAACTTGATTTTGTCTCTTATTCATAGCATCTATCTTATACACTTGAAATTATCCAACAACTATTTTTCGGTACCCAAACTTTTCAAAACTCATTTTGAGGTACCCTTACTTTTCGGGTTAGTAATTATTTGGTGCTTTTCCGGCCATCAATTTTATTAAGTGACCGAAATACCCTTATTCTTCTTCTTTAAGGGTATTTCATAAAAAATGGAAGAACAAGGGTATTTCGATCACTTAACCAAATTGATGACCGAAAAAACACCTAATAATTTCTAACCTAAAAAGTATGGGTACCCCAAAATTAGTTTTGAAAAATTAGGGTACCTGAAAAATATTTCGCCAAAAGTTAGGATACTTCCAAATAATTTTTTGAAATATTTCTCGGAATAGTATTTAATGCTAGTCGAGGTCCCTTTATGGTTCAAGTGATTTGTAGCAACCCAAACCGCAGTTATGAGACTTGGAATGGAAGCTAATGTAATCAACTTGACAGTTTTGCTTGTCCTGGCCGGCTTTGTTCCACCTTGAAACCCATTCATCTAAAGATACAAAATTGTAGTTGAAACCCAGCCAGAGACCCAACTTGCTTGAAATCTCTGTAGCAAAATGACAGTGGAACATGAGATGATTGAGCTTCAAACCTCTACAGCCCGAATGGAATTTAAACAGTGGGTCATCTCGTAATTTGGTCAATGACTGAGAAAGGTATTCCATAATTATGACAAAAAAAAAAAGAAGGGGAGAAAGAAGATCCCCTTGCCTTCATCCCCGACCCCGTCCCCTTTAAAATGCCCATGAATGCTACCATTCAACTTGATCAACTAAGACGTAGAGGTCACACACATCATTACCCATTGTATAAAAAGATCGGGGCAATCTAGAAGCCCTTGGAGCTTCTTCCACACATTCCCAATAAATAACCTCTTGCAAAAAACCGATTGGTGACACACATCATATGCTTTCTGAAGATCGATTTTCATCATGCACCGAGTAATATGTCTACGATCATAACCTCTCTCAAGCTCTTTACAAAGCAACACATTTTGAACAATCTCCCTATATTTAACAAAAGCTCTCCGGTTTAGGCTAATGATAGATGGTAAAACCATCTTGATTCACTCACACAACAATTTAGACAAGCACTTGTGCACCACATTGCTAGAAGAAATAGGACGAAATTCCGTGGGGGTCTCCAGATTGATTTTCTTAGGGACTAAATATTGTAATATAGGAGCAGGGAGGAGTTTACCTGTTTGAAAAGAATCAAGGATGACATTAGTAACCCAATATCCAATACGTTGCCGGTTGTGCTTGAAGAATTCACTACGAGTGTGTTTGGTAGGGGGAAGATTTTTTTGGAAAATGTTTTTCCAATTTTTTAGTGTTTGGTATCAAAAAAGTTTAGAAAATCATTACCAAAGAAAATCATTTTCCTCTAAAGGAAGGAAATTGACTTCCTTTGTTCAACCTATAAAAATCATTTTCCGCCATTGATTGTTAAATCGATTTTCACTATTAACTCTAACTGAAATTTGAGGCCGAAATTTAACATTAACAGTTTTGCTTGAAATTTCGTAACACGATATAATTTATTAAGAAAACTTCAAATATAAATTTTTAGCTCAAAATATTTTTATTTGATAACATTTATCACAATATATACCAAATCAGAAGTTTTTGCCGCTAAAATTAACTGAAAGTTTTTAAAAAATTCAAACTGAACTATTTGAATTGAAACGTTACGATTTTATTGTATGGACTAAGAAAAACTCAAATATAAATTTTGAGCTCCAAATATTTTCATTTGTAACATAACTCGCCACTTTTGTCGACATTTTTTTGCGGTTAAATATGATTGAAACTTAAGAGCAAAATTCAATTTTCTCAGTTTGTCACAACATTTTACAATACGATAGACATTATTAAAAAAAGCTCAAATATAAATTTCGAGCTCCAAATATTTTCATTTGTAACATATATGGCCACTTTTGTCGACATTTTTTTGGGTTAATTATAAATATGATTGAAACTTAAAAGCAAAATTCAATTTTATCGGTTTGTCACGAAACTTTACAACACGATAGAAATGATTAAGAAAAACTCAAATATGAATTTTGAGCTCCAAATATTTTCATTTGTACCATATATCGCTATTTATATTGACATACATGGTCATTTTTTGAAAAATAATTTGTCTCCTATCAAACAAAGGAGAATTTGGCATCGAAATCCATTTTATTTGAAAAACCATTTCTCATTGAAAAGAATTTCCTCATAAATGATTTTCCTCTGAAACAAACACGCTCTAAGAAAAAGTTGATGTTGAACCAATAGGGTGGAACCAGTAGAGATAAGCTCCACATCCAGGGATGTTTTGCTATACTTGTATCGCCCAACAGATTGCTATCATAAGTTTAGAGACATTATCAAAACCATTAACGCAAGAACCATTAGGTCTAGGGATGGCAGTCAAGTCCGAATCCAAAGTGAATTCGATTCGCTCCGACTAAAAAATCCGAATTCGAATTCGACTAAAAAAACTCCGAATTCAAATCCGATTAAAAAAATCCGACTCCGATTATAATTGGGGCGGGTATGGAGGTGACCACCTCCGATCCGATTAAGTCCGATTAAGTTTGATTATAATAATTAATATAATTTTTTTTTAAAAAAACTGAAAATTAAAATGTCCGATTTTTTTTATAGTAGATTGTAAAAGTTTATTTTTTTAAAGGGAAATCGTGTATTACTATTAGCCATTAGTGTTTCATTTCATCAGTTTCACTTCACCTACCCTACGCATCCCAGCCCCCGCTCTCGCTCCCCAGGCTCCCATCGTCCCCTTCACTTCAGCACCCTCTTCTGCTCTTCACCTGCGCATCCCAGCCCCTAGGCTCCCATCCCAGCGTCGTTACCACCATCATCCACCACCTTCACTTCATCGCCTTTAAGTTTTTCTTTCGAGTTTCGAGTTCTGAGTTCAATGTCGTTACCACCATCATCTCTAGTTCAATCTCCTCTGACCTCTGTCCTCTCAGCCTCTCTCTGTATGCGCCTGTCGTCTGGCCCGTCTCCTCTCTCTGTCTCAGCTCACCGCCGCACCGCCTCACGACAGTCGACCACCGCACCCCCTCACGACACCCGACCGTGACGTTAGGACCCCCACACGCAAACATTTTTGAGAATTATTGTTAGTGTTTTATTTTAACAAGTATGATATATAATTAGAGGTAATCGGAGTTAGAAGTAACCGGAGTCGGAGGAAATCATTTTATGGAAACATATAACAGTTAATCGTAGTCAAGGTAATCCAATTATCTCCGACTCCGATTACCTCCGATTGAGTTTGGATTTGAAGGTCCTCTGACCTCTGATTAATCGGATTTGGAGGTGGACTTCCACCTCCGATTATTAATTGGAGCGAAGGTGAAGGTACCTACCTCCGATTCGTCTCCGACTCATTGCCATCCCTAATTAGGTCGTTGGATATATAGTGAAAACTAAAGAGAGTTGGCTCCATTTTTTTGTTAAAGAAAACTAAAGAGCAGTCATAATTTGCTTGAAGACATTCCAGCTTGGACTGTTGTAACATCATACATTCCAGCTTCCAATCATACCACACCTTATGTTAAATAAACCCCTCCGATCCGGCCTTTATGATCCGGAAAAACGCCACTTTCAATCAAAATAGTAGCATAGCGCAACATGGATTAATTCTCCTTTGTAGACTACTTAACCGTTTTCAAAGGAATCCCGGCCCTGAATGCTAGAGATTCAACTCTAAGTTTTCACTAACCCAGAACCAACCGATGATGGAACTTGGGGTACTTGACCCAAACAACAACATTATCCCATCCATTCTATAGCTTCATTTGAATTCTAGCTTGGAGAAACCCTAATCGAAGGATTTCCAACATCCATTCTCTTAACAATCGATTGAGTAATCCTTGAAGAAGGGATAAGGTTACTTTGTTTCCACACTCTTTATCAATATTTCAGCAATCCCCTCAATTTCGCCAAACTCCTAGAGAGACAGTCTCAAGAGGACACAGAAAACTTAAGTTGAAAATTTTTATATAATATACTTTTGTAATCGACTCTATTGTATTTATAACCAAATGCACAAAATATTTTTCCTTTGTTGATCAAAAGTTGAATTCCTTTTTTTTGGGGGAAAATAATATTTTTTGGAAAATATTTTTCAAAAAATTACTTAGAGATACCCTAACTTTTGAAGAAACAATTTTTTGGTACCCTAACTTTTCAAAACTAATTTTGGGGTACCCTTACTTTTAGGATTAGAAATTACTAGGTGAATTTCCGGCGAAAATCCGATTGATTCAAATCATTTTCGTCCACGAAAACAAAGGGCATTTTCATCTACAAAAACACTTAATCAATTTCCAGCCTAAAACTCACCGATGAATTCAAATCATTGGCCAGAAATTCACCTAATTATTTCTAATTCTAAAAGTTATGGTACCCCAAAATTAGTTTTTAAAAGTTGGGGTACCAGAAAAATATTTCACCAAAAGTTAGGGTACCCCTAAGTAATTTTTTGAATATTTTTCCATTTGTTTTTTGTTCCAAATGCTAGAAAATTGAAAAAAAAATAAATTCTAGAAAATACTTTCCCTTCTACAGTTGAATGAATTATATTTAAAAGTTTCAAGTTCTTTGGTTAGGCTATTTTCAGGTTTGGAAGGATAAATTATGATAAATTAGGATAGGTTGGGATAAGTTAGGATAACCTATGATGTTTTTTTGAAGAATTGTTGTAACAGCTCGCTCCCTAATCAGGGGCTATTAAGGTCGGTCTCAACTTAATTAAGGTTGAGAAAGGTAAAAAGGAGAACTCAAAAATTCATTTCCAAAATTTTATAGGGAAAATCCGGCAGAGTATCATTTGTAATATGGACGTCTCTTGGGCTTACAGCCTTACATCCCTGTAAATAAAACCAAACAAACTAACAAAAAACTCAACGGTCACATCGTCGGAGTATATCACGAGCCACACACTCATAGTACAATCAAAATGCATCAAACAATCCAAGAATTCCAAAAATATTTATAATAGAATTCGAATCACAAAACAATTACTTCCTATATACATACATAAAGCTAGAATTACTTCAGTCTCTAGATAAGCAGTCGACCGGCTCCTCATCTTCATATTGACATGAAAGGGGGAGAGAAACGGGGGTATGAGCAAACAACAGCTCATTGGGTAGCTTGTACCCGTAAACAACCATTTGGATTCTGGCAACCTACAAATGGGGTCACCTTTATTCTGCCTTCACCCAAGTACAATCAACATATAAATGCATCTCTTGGCCGCTAAATAACTCATCAAATAGGAAATTAGGTATAAGGGTTCCATTCAAGCATCTACCTGTCTTATGTCGACTAAAAGTATAACCAACTAACTCGAGGGTCCACGAATGGTTGTGGATGCATTTGCTAATCATGAAATGGTCAAAAAAACTACATACCAAAGTATACCTCTAATATGACTAATTCACGTGTACTTGGCATTTTTGCGTTCAAATTTGACATTCAAACCAAGATTCGCATGCAATGTACCAAATTAATTGAAGGACGCACTTCAGAGGGCCCAAATATCACACATATAAATCTTTATTAACAAAATAAGTTCTTTATTTAAACCATAAGACCTTTTCGAAACTTAGTTTGAACATATTTAAACACAAAGCGTAGACTTAGCACTTCGCAAAATAGAATACCATTCACACTTCAAAATCTTTCAAAGTCATTCTACCTAAGAACATAACACTTTCAATATTTGAAGAGTGACTCACACATTGAAATAGGTATTAAAGTCATTCAAATTGTCTTTTCCATCCATTCATAACCATAATATATAAGTATATAATCGTTTCCATCCAACCAACGGTTTTATATAATCCTTCCTTCTTTCCATTGTAAAATACCAATACCATGGGCGTAGGGTACTTTCAGCACTTTCCAGTTGGGTCGATTCCCCCTTAAGACAGTTAGTTTCCCGAAAAATTCCTAACGTCAATGGACTTTATATATCTAGCCGATTTGGTTCCCCTTTACAGGTGGTAACCCGACTTTTCCGATTATTCCACAGTACCTAGTGCAATACACCTAGCCCAAAAACCATTTCAATACTCATGCATAGCATAAAAGTTCCATACCTATCATTTCACATCGAAACCAGCTTTCCAAAAATTTGGTATAAGTATATGAAATAGAAATGTACCTTTCATTTAAATAAAAATAGCTCAATTGATAATTTTCCAACCTTTCCCCATTCAAGAAGCCAAATCCCTATACACAAGTTCATAAACCTTCAAAATAACCAATTAACACTAAAAAAATCACATATAAGTATCAAAATGTAAATTATACATTAGAATAATACTTCAAGGGTCACTCAAAACTCAAGTACATAAATAAATACGCGTAATTGAGCCCATAAAGCCCGTATAAGTTCAAACAAGCTTTCTTAGAACATCAAAAATGCAATCAATAACTCATAGTGTCTTGAAAATACCAATGTCGCCAACATACCCTTAAACTCATTTAAAATAACTAGCTTCTTTTGAATCAAAAGCATAAAACACCTCTCAAACTCGCATAAACTGCAAATAATGGGGAAAAGTATGCACACGGATACTTAAATCTATATGTAACGACTAACAAACAATCTAATTTCCATTCACACTAAACTAGAGCATAATTACAATATACTAGATACCAAACCATCTAACCATAAGCTCAAAATCTCATTCTTTAAGTATTATAGCTCATCCAAGATACATATATGCATACTTTCCATATAATCACCAGATTAACATTATTTTAAACATAACCCATCCATTCTAACATGGTATGCACATATTCACATATAAAAAGGTCACTTAGGTCGTAAATCAAATAATATCGACATATATTGCAACAGAAGTAATAAATAAAACAATTAAACAACCCACTATACAATTACTTATTCAACTCATAACATTCTAGTTTCACAATTCAACCCCAGCTCCCTCGTCACATACACCATCCCAAACAATCCTCGAAGCTCAAAGTTCAACCCAAACACCAACCAACTTCCAACTCAGTTACATAATTCAAGCCAATCATCCCAATATAATTAAAAATTCAGGCATATATTTCAGCATACAAAGTCTACTAATTAAACCCGAAACTTAACAGTTATTAAGAGAGGACAGAGATTACCCACTTTGATTCCCAATTTGCAGCTTAGGGTTTCTATTTGGGCTAGAGTTGGCTGAGAGGCATTGAAAGCACCCAATCGCGTCGAATTCAGCCCGAAAAACCAACCCATGACTTAATGCGAACCACCCCTGTCCCTACTTTTCTTCGCGTAGGCCACCACGGCCTTTGCCACTGCCACCCAGGGTCCTTGGGTTGTCACCGGCACCTAGGTCGTCGCCGACCTCTTCGATGCCATGGTTGTCCATTACCAAGCCACCACTGCCACCATTGAGCACACTCCTCTTTCTTTCTGTTTGTGTGCGTTGCTCGAAGGGAAGAACCCGCCACAATGAACCTCCTGGCCTCCCTCTCTTTCTTGTCCTCGACGCCCGGCGACAAGGCGGCGGTGCTACCGTTGCCGCCACTGCCACCGCTTCTCTCTCTCTCTGCTATGTGTGTGTGCATTCTGTTCGAATGCAATAAGGGGCTTTGGGCCTTTTCATTTTGCCGTCAAAACACCAAGAAGAAAGGGGGACGTTAATCCATTTTTTTCATATCAATTTTATTCCACTCCTGTAATTGCTAATTCCCAATCCCCCTTTTTCTTCCTTAATTCCTTTGATTATAAAAATCTCCCATAAAAGAAGCTAAAAACCTCATACTTTCTCATATTTTCTTCCGTTACAAATCTATAACCAAATTACCAAATAATATAACTAGTCGACTCTTCTAGTAAAATTTTAATTTTGATAAATAAATTAATAAAATAATACTAATAATAATATCTGCATTATATAGAAATACAACAATTGTTCCCATAAATAAATAACTAAACCCAAATTAGTTTGTTAATTGAGACAATTATTCTTAATAAAACTCCTGGATCTTATAATTGTGTTTTCAGAGTGGATGTTTTTTTGGAGAATTGTGTTAGATTTTAATAAATTTGGATAAATTAGCATAGTAAAAAGAATTATATCCAACCTAACCAAAGAATATGACCTTATATTTTTCAACCTACACATTAACGTACTAAAGAAAGTACGTGTATCTCCGGTCCTCTTCTACCACTTTTTTATTTAATAGTTGGTCTGTGAACAGTATCAAATTTCAAGGTCAACCGAAGTAATATCTGTAATTTTTAATTTACAGGTAAACTACTAGTTACATCAGTCATCAAATCCCAACCATTCCTATTTTGCAAAGAGAATTTTTCAGATATTGGGTTTAGATTTGGAATTTGAATATATGTTTACAAAAAGAGAGACAAAATTAATTAATCGAGTTGTAAGATATTTGTGTTTGGAAATTGGATTCTAATAATCTCTACATTCAGGTTTGTATACTTATAATCCTTATATTGTCTTTGTATTCTAGTGGTGCCAAAAAATAAAAATTATATTCAAGTGGGAAACCATTAAGTGGACACCCTAAAGTTCATATATTTTGACTTGTATTTGAATATTTGATTCAAAATTTAGTACAACACTCCATGATTTTTAGTGAATTTACAACATTTGTCCTGAGTTTTTTCGATTTTCTACTATTATTTCACTTTCTTCTTTAAAACAATTATAATAGTTCTTCGGATTCTCAAAAAAGTAATTTAAAATTCTTTTAATAACTATACTCTATCACTTTTATAGTGGTAGCAATGGAAAAAATCAAAACAATATGAGGTAGCAATGCAAAAGATAAAGAAAATGTGGACTTAGATTTGGTACCGCCACTAGAATATTTATAAAAAAAAATTAGGATCACTAACAAAACTGAAAGTAGAAATTATTATAATCCAATTTTCCTTTATTTGTATGAAATGACAAACAATAAAATATAAAATACAAACTATACATTTGCATTGTTTCATTTGTCTTGATAATACAGGCAGTAGTAGTAGCAACAACAAAAGTATAATGATCATGAAACAAAAAGAAACACTAAAATTTTTCAAGGAAAACATAGAGTACTAGACAGTAAAAGTACTAGTATTTGCTGATTTTAAATTTGTTCCATGGAAAAGGAGATTCTAATAATCCTTATTTTTTGTTTCTGTATATCAGTAATTCATATTTTGTTTTCATATTTTATTGATTAAAAAAAAAGACTGTATTCTAATGGTACTAATTAACTCCACAATTGTAATATTTATTCTTTTTCCATTCCTACCTCATAATTAATGTTTTTTTAAATTTTTTCATTCCTACCTCCAAAAAGGTTATGAAGTATAGTTAGCAAAAGTTTTTTAAATTTTTTTTTTTGAGAGTCCAAGCAATTATGATGACTTTTTTAAAATGAATAAAAGGGAAAATTCGTAAAATATCGAAAAATAAATTGAAAAAATTTGGGACAAACGTTGTAAATTCATTAAAAATCGTGGAGAAATGTTGTGCTAAGTTGTGAATCAAATGCAAGTCAAAATCTATAATATTTAGGATATACATTCTTTGGCATCCTTCTAGAATATATACAAATTTTATTTTTTTGAACCATCAAAATGCAAAAATAAAGTAGGGATTATTGAAATATAAAAGGTGAAAGTGATGATTATTAGAATCCAATTTTCCTTTTTTTTTCCAGATAATTGATGGTGATTGCCAACCCTCATTGAATCACACAAAAATAAATCCTACCATACAACACTAACTATAAATCGGTGTTCATTACAAGACTAGCAAGGTCCAAAACTTGCTTCCTTTAAGCAAAACGAAAAGCACCCTAATCCTCAGCGTCTTTTTATTTCAAAATCGAACCTCAATCTTGAACTTCTTCCTGCCATATGGTGTTCCCTCCTTGTACTTTGTCGTTACTGATTTCAAGTTTCATGTCCAAAATATATTACTATGTACACGTTTTACGAGTTAAACCTTCCGATATTTTTATTTTGTTATAACTTGTCTTGATCACCTTTACATAGTGTATGTTTAGCGGGTTGGAAAAGAGCGTACAACATCACAATATTGTGAGGTCTACAACGAGCCTTCCTAAAACACCAATAATTTCTACTAATAAAATTGCTACCATCAAATTTCAAACACTGACACAAATGATAAACTTGCAACTTCTATGTCATTCAAGCTTCAAGCTCATTGTCCATGTGATAGTTATTAGTCCCATTGGAATATTATTATATAATAATAAGTATTAAAATAGTCACTCTCTACCAAGGGAAGATGCCCTTAAAGAAACGAAATAAAGAATTAAAGAATTCAAGTTGAAGGTGTTATTAGAACACCAAATAAAGAATTAAAGAAACGAAAATGATATAGGTCATGGATCAAGACAATTTTTAAATATTTTGACCTATAATTATACTGTATTATTATATATTAAGAAAAAATGAAAGGAGACTTAGACCAAGACACCTTTTATACAAGTGTCTTGCCCTATTATTAAAATTATATTATTATATATTAAATTGAAATAAAATGACATGATTGAATGATGTAACTATACTATAACATATAAATTGCGTAAAGTTGTATTTTTATTGACTATTTTTATAATTTTAAAACATGGCTAAAAAAATATGCCTAAAAAAGAGACATGTCCATTTCGTCAAACGCCGTCAAACGGGCAGATTTCGGGTCAAGCGTATATCGGGTTCGGGTAAATACGGGTCGGTGTATTTTAGGTTCGAGTAAATATAGGCAATTTATTTCGATTTCGCGTAAACCCAACGGGTTATGATTGCGACCTTTTTCCATTTTTTCTTATTGAAAAATGGTCTCTAAATACTACTTTTTGTACAATATACATAATAAAAATATGATTATCTTCTAGTAACAATAGATTATTGCAACTATTTTTATACATAATAAAAATATGATCATCTTCTAGTAACAATAGATTATTGCAACTATTTTAACTTAACTTAAATTTGAGAAATAACAAATAAATGAGTTGCGTTCATAGTTTAATAGTTACAAATTACAATGAAAAGTCCCAAATTCTAAGAAAATTAAACTTTAAAAATTAATTTTTCGGGTCAAACGGGCGGGTCGGGTTTGACACACTAATTTTTCAGGTTCGGTGTAATTCGGGTTGAGTTGAGAAAATCATGTTCCTAACCCAGACATTTCGGACGGGTTACTGGGTCGGGTCAGAAATTGCCAGGTCGGGTTAGTAATAGATGAGGTCGATCCTATTAGGGTATCAATTGTGCTCATTGTCATAGTCACTGCATTCAAACTTTCTTATGATTGAAATTTAATACTTACTGTTAAAAAATTATTGCAAAAAATATATATTAAATTGAAATAAGTTGATATGATTGAATTCTATAATATACTATATTATAATATTAAACATAGATTGTGTAAAGTTATCATTTATCAATTATTTTTTATATGGTTAAAAAATGGCCAAAATATTTTCTAAGTCATAACAAATGGCATTGATATGATTAAGGTGTCATTTGAACTCATCGACATAGTGAAAACAACCAAAACGTTTTATAAATTACTCATTATTAAACAGGATAGTGTCAAAAAATTTAAAAATACAAATTTGAAGAAGGGAAAGACACGTAAGAAGTCTTAAACAAAAGTTATACCTACATGGTCACCATATATACCAATTGGACGATGGTGCGCCCGAGCTTAGCATGCATGGTGAGCCCAGCGCCCATCATCTCTTTTTTCTTTTTTTTTTTACTTTTTTTGGTGTAATGTTATATTTTAAAATGTTTTTGTGTAAACCTTTTTTATTTTTACTATAATATTTATAAATTAATATATGAATATTTATAAAGCTTAATTATAATATTTATAAATCAATATATGAATTTTCATAAATTAATAGATGAATGTTCATAATTAGTAGTAGTCTTGTTCATAATTTCTGATGGTCTTGCTCATAACATATCTCATATAATGTTCATAATTAATAACTTAGATACTCATAAATCTATACTAAATAATGCTCATAAAGCACTACATGAATGCTCATAAACCTAAATTACAATGCTCGTAAATTTATATTAGAGTGTTTATGAATCAGTATATGCATACTCATAAACCTAATCTACAAAGCTCATAAATCTATACTAGAGTGCTCATAAACTAGTACATGAATGTTCATAAACTTAAACTACAATGCTCATAAATCTATACTAAAGTGCTCATAAACCAGTACATGAATGCTCATAAACCTAAACAACAATGCTCATAAATCAGTACATAAATTCTCATAAACCTAAACTACAATGCTCATAAATCTATACTAAAAAGCTCATAAACCATTACATGAATGTTCATAAACTTAAACTACGATACTCATAAATCTATACTAGAATGCTTATAAGCCAGTATATGAATGTTCATAAACCTAAACTATAATGCTCATAAACCAGTAGATAAATGATCATAACCTCCACCACGAATGCTTATAAACCAGTAGATAAATGTTGAGAAATATATTCCACAATGTTCATAATTTTTAAAATGAATAGTCTAAATTGAAGGCACCTATTATGCTTGAGAAAAAAATAAAAAAATGACTCAAAAATACTTCTTTCTTTCCATATTAATGGTCTGTTGTTGCCATTAATTTCTCGACTTATACAATATTTTAGTATATAAAAATTTTAGTATATAAAAACTGAAAGTATTATCATTGGATTAATATCGAAAAATATTATTTTAACATAAAGTTGTATTTTTTTAATAGAATATGTTATAAAAATTTTAAGTAAAAAAAAGACATTTGGACAATTAATATTAAAATAAGGAAGTACATGTATTATACCCAAAAACGAAAAAAAAACAAAAAAAAAAATGTGGATGGGTGCACGGAGCACAGTGCTCCCGGGCTCACCATCTTCTTTCATCCACATATACAGTACCTTAAGACTAATGTATGATATCGCTCCTAATGTAAAAATAATATCCTGAGCCCGGGCTCACCTAGCTTGATGCGCTTAACTGTTAATGCGGACCCCCTTCATTCCTTTATATGTTTTATTTATCTTTTTCTTATGTAAATGTATTTTTCAGTTTTAATCTCAATCCAAATGATCAAATTTAAGTAGTGTTTTAGTCCAGAAATTATAGCATTCTTTTGAGTTTTCCATTCCAACCCATTTATACTTTTTATTTATTTATTTTAAGTTTTTTTTTGAGTTTCGAGCACATTCTTTTTTATATTTTCCCTTACAATGAGTATTTAATATTAATTATGCTTAAATTACGTGCAAAGAATTTTGACCGTTAATATTTTAATTTGTTTAATGATTCATTGTAGAAAGTTTATTTAATTAATTTCATAACCTGACATTTTTATGATATTCATAAACTAGTATATAAATGTTCATAAACTTAAACTACCATGCTTATAAACTTTAACAATAATGCTCATATATAAACTAATATATGAATATTCATAAATCAGTAGATGAATGTGCATAACCTCTAACACGAATGTTCATGACATGACGTTTTTACTACAATGCTCACAAACCAATATATGAATGCTCATAAACTTACACTACAATGATCATAAACCAGTATATAAATGGTCATAAACTGAAACTCCTATGCTCATAAACTTAAATTATAATGCATATTAACCTAAACTACAATATAATACTCATTAACCAATATATGAATTCTCATAAATCAGTAGATGAATGTTCATAACCTCTAACATGAATGCTCATGACTTGACGTTTTACTACAATGCTCATAAACCAATATATGAATGCTCATAAACATAAAATACAATGCTCAGAAACCAGTATATGAATGTTCATAAACCGAAACTTTCATGCTCGTAAACCTAAACTACAATGCTCATAAATCTAAATTACAATATAACACTCATAAACCTGTATATGGATGCTCATAAATCAGTAGATGAATGTTCATAACCTCCAACACGATGCTCATAACCTTGCGTTTTACTACAATGCTAAAAAACTCAGTACATGAATGCTCATACACCTAAACTACGATGCTTGTAAAACTAGTATATGAATGCTCATAAACTTAGAGTACCATGCTCATAAAATTAAACTTGAATGCTCATAAGCCCTAACCATTAAGAATCATAATTAATTCAATTTTAAAAATTAAATATTGATAGATACAAAAATAATTACTATAATTTAATCAATTTTAAAATGGTAAATTTCATACATTTTATAAAATAATTATTGACATGAATTAGAAAAAAGTGAGATAATTGATATGGAGACACCCTCAAGCACATAAAAGCTATGTACTCTTGAGATTTTATAAAGTTTATAAGCGTTATATTGCATATTCATAAACATTTTTTAAGAGGGTTAAAAGTATTATAGTTGTGTTAAAAAAACATTACATGATCTACTTATAAACATTGTTTTAGTATTATTTTTTAAGCATTTGCTAATGATTGAATTGTGAATTAAACAATGAATTGAAAAATAATATTTATATTCAATCAAAATTTAGTCAACTTAACAAAATTTTCTTTATATCAAAATTCAAATTATAAAATAGTTACTGATGGAAGAAAAAAAAAAATGACGGTAGAAGGGTGGAGTGTCGGGCGCATGTTGCTTTATACATCGGGGAACACCATCATGCTGTTGTTCCTAATGACTTCTTTTAGTTTCATATTGTTATAAGTTGTAGTTCATTGGTAACATCTGATTTGAGACAAGCATTAATTTGTTATGTGGATAATTAGATAATCGAGAGGACACGATAGACTATGTACCGGGTGTGAGAGCTATAGAACCAAACGATGTAATGTCATACCTTCAACCTTCAACGAAAGACACATCAACGGTGGTGCACCAAATTATTTACAAGGCTTTTAAGGATATTAGAAATGTAGACTTCATTCTGGTGAACAGCGTTGAAGAACTTGAGAAGGAATGCATATTAGCTTTAGACCATAACAAGCCAACATATGCGATTGGCCCAATATTCTCAACTGGATTTATGAATGAAAGTGTACCTACCAGCTTATGGACGGAATGTGATTGCACGGAATGGTTACAAAAGAAGCCCCCAAGCTCGGTCTTGTATGTCTCCTTTGGAAGTTATGCCCATACAAGCAAACAAGTGTTGCATGCCATTGCACACGGCCTTATCAATTGTGATATCAACTTCATTTGGGTTGTCCGACCCGATATAGTCAGCTCAGATGATCCCAATCCCTTGCCAGATGGGTTCGTAGACATCGTAGCTAACAAAGGACTTGTAGTCACTTGGTGTAATCAAACTAAGGTCCTCTCTCATGAATCAGTTGGAGGATTTCTTACACATTGTGGGTGGAACTCTATCTTGGAGAGTACTTGGTGTGCTGTTCCTTTACTGTGTTTCCCTCTCCTCACTGACCAATTCACCAATAGAAAACTAGTAGTTGACGATTGGAAAATTGGCATCAATCTTTGTGATAAAAACACACTTAACCAAGCGGAAGTTTCTGAAAAAGTTAATTGCTTAATGAGAGGAAAATCTGCTCAACAATTGACTGAGAGGATTAAAAAAGTAAAGAAGACCATGGAGGATGCATGGGCCGACGGTGGATCCTCATTAAGAAATTTTGACAGATTCAACACCAACATCAGAACTAAACTAGGTTAAGAATTGAAGGACCAACTTTAGTCATATTATTCTTTGTCACCATCTAATCATATGAACAATTGTGTTACTGTTTAACTATTTTAGGAGATTATAACATTAGAATTAATGTAAGAATCAACTATTTGTAACATTTGCCTTGTCATAGTAATACAATTTTATTATTGCTTTTCCCTTTAACTCAAATGTTGGATTACTTCTTATAACAATTCCTACATTGTTTTATGATCCGATAGTGAGAAATATTACCGAGATGCTTCGTACGTACTCGAATAATCTAGAACAAGAGTCTTCCCTCTTTGAAATGAAAATTATACCTCCTGTGACTTAGTTTTTGTATTCATGTGATTTACATGTTTTTTTGTTTTATTTATATTTTTTGGAACTTTTTTTGCATATATAATTTCATATTTTGTTCAATTTTTGATTAATCACAAGACGAAATTTGCAGTAGTTTTGTTATTTTATTTTGCCTAGCACATTCTAGAAATGTTCCCAAAATAAAAGGGGATTTGTACTAAAGGATTCTATAATATTCATCATTTAAAATTGAAATTCATTTGCAATTGAGTAAATTTTCACTTTCAATCTGGATACTAATTACTCATAAAATATTTTAATCAAAATTAATTTTTTTTAATAATATACTAGTTTACTTTCATTTATGTTTCCATTTATTTCTGTTTAATCAAATTCAAGTTAGTCTCAACTTATGTGTCCTTTTCCATTGCCAATATAACTTTGCTAATTTCACATATATAATAGGGTTTTTGGCCACAAATAATTCGTAATGAGGGCCTTGTGACTGAGAATAATCCAAAGTTACTTTTTGGTCGGTGGCAGTATGTACCTTTTCACTATTTTTCTATAGCAGTCAAGAATCAATTTCTGGCATCGGAAAGCTAACATAACAACCGAAAAGTATGTTTATTCATACTTCAAAAAGGAAATTTCCGCTCGCCACCTCAGCTTTGCGGTGCCGGAAATTGATTTTGGACTGGTATGAGAAAATAGTGAAACATTACAGACTGTCAGTGGCCAAAATGTCACTTTGGATTATTCCCAGTCACAACGCCCTCAATACGGATTATTTGTGCCGGAAATTAATTTTGCTCATCTCCTATAACTAATTCTCACTAAATTTTAAGGTTTCAATTTGGTTCAAATTATTTTAGCTGAATCTAATTAAACTTTCAAAATTAATTTAATAAGATTTAAAATTAAAATTTTAAAATCTTGTATTTATCAAAATTTTATTATTCTTAACTATGACTATGTGTTTGAGTAAATTTTAGTAAACTACTCCCTCCATTTTTTATATCTATCATCCACACTCTTTGGCATCCATCTTTAATCAACAATTTCTATCTCACATGATATTTATAGTGTAACGCCCCGGAAATTCAATTATAGAAAAGTCAAAGTCAAACTAACGTTAACAGACAAAACTTAGCGGAAGACTTCAATTTAGTTTGGGCGTCACTGCCGTATCCCCGAAGGAACACAAGGCGAGAAAGGAAAACACAACTGTCTACTAACGGTAACTACTAACAACTCAAAACAAAACTTTAAGACGTCATAACGAAACAAAATAAAAAGGTTCAAGGACTTCTAGACTCGTCGTCCTCACTTCTAATTCCCGTCCCTAGCATTTAGATCTTCACCTGAAAACAAAACATTTCAAAAATGAGGGGGATATCTCAATAATGTCTACCCTTAACGTTTAAAACAGTTTAAGTTCATTTCAATTCATTTTGGGGAGAGGGATCGAATCAAACGTTTTACAAACCTTTATTCCTATACTGTTTCCTCAACCCATCCAATCCATATTTTAATTTGCGGGCGGGATATCAAATCTCATAAAGAACATCGCCTACCAAAGGCATCAAACAACTATCCTATATCAGGGATGAAACCCTGATCTCCTGGCACATAACCCATACAAGCATCGAATCCTGGTCTCAGGGTTATCACCCGCATAAACATTAGCCTCTCAAAGGCATCAAACAGTCGCCCACCAAAGGCTTCATAACATCTATCCTATATCAGGGATGAAACCCTGATCTCCTGGCACATAACCCATACAGGCATCGAATCCTGGTCTCAGGGTTATCACCCGCATGAATATTAGCCTCTCAAAGGCATCAAACAGTCGCCCACCAAAGGCTTCATAACATCTATCCTATATCAGGGATGAAACCCTGATCTCCTGGCACATAACCCATACAGGCATCGAATCCTGGTCTCAGGGTTATCACCCGCAAAAACATTAGCCTGTCCAAGGCATCAAATCAACAACCCGCTTAATGTTTCCACTTTGAATTACTAATTCATTATTCAAACTCATCTCTCAACTCTCAAGTCAAACCCAACCCAGATTATCAAAATCAATAATAAAACCACTTATAAAAGACCATCTCAATTTCTCCACTCATAAAGCAAGGTACAACAATTACAAACGGTTGTCCAAAACAGATGGTCATAAATCCACAAAAGTCCCCTTTCGGGATGCAATTATCAAAACAGATTAGAAAACATTAAAACACATTTAAAGAGCATCCCGGTGGGGATTAGAGCATAGACAATTACCTGATATACTTCAAAGACAAAGAAGAAGAACACACTTGAGCTCACTAACGACGCACTAACTCGGGCCTAGAATAAAATAATTATCTAATCAAAACGCTCTAAGTTAGTATTAACTATTAACTACCTAACCCATCCCCTAGGAACACTTAGGTTCCTATCATTTATGAAATTACACTTAACACCTCCAAGAAAACACATAACAAGATCACATATTATTTTCACTCAACAATTCTTTATAAATAAAAGCAAGCAGAGGGCAGGTTATAATGTTCACATAAAACGGGTCATAACTCGACTTCCCGACATCGTACGGGTCTGGTTCTGGACTTTTCGGAAACCTCGAGATGTCTACTAAAACTTCTATGTTGATGACCAAGCCCATATCAGTCCCGAAGAACTCTAAAAATACCCATCTTCCTAATTGGTCCAGTTCTGACAGGTTCTGGTAAAACGGTTATAACTCGGGCTATACAAAACCAACGTTCGATCCGTAAAATTCCTATGGTTCCTAACATCCAAGGGAACCTCCAGTTAAAAGGGCTCATCAAAAGGTAACTACGCTAGCCGTGGTGACTCGATCTTTAGACAATAACGAAACTGTCCCGATAACGGTTATTAACTAATTTGTTATTTCGGTTCTAACTTTTACCAATCGGTCTCGGGGTTCTAATTTGGACTCGAAACAGTAACTTAGGTCCAAAGTAATTAACCTAACCCAACTAAGGTCCAAACATCAAACCTCCTATCATCAAAACCAACATGTGAAACATGAATTCACTTTAATAATTTCACTAACCCTAAAAGCATGCATGAAATAATAATAACATTAACCTAAACATGAATTCTACAATAAATTATATCAAGGTAGTACAATAACAACATATAAGGGTATAAAACATGAATTTCTTAATCAATAATCAAGAAAGAATTTAAAGAACACGTGAATAAAATATAAAGAACATCTAAACATTTAAACTACCAATCAAGAATCCTAAAAATCTAATTTCTTTTAAACAAAGATTCAATCAAGAACCAAGAATTAATAAACAAGAATCGAACTTTAGTAATTCAATCAACCTAACTTATTGAACAAGATTAACCTTAAGCATGATTGGAATAAAGAACATAACGATTCGAGAATTAATCTAAATAGTTAAACTTTAAGAATTCGTGCATACAATAATATTGTTATCTAAAGCCCTAACATAAATCTGCATACAATACCATATAAATAACTTGTGAAAGATTTATACTAACACTACACAATAATAACTTTAGAATTCCTAAGCATAATATTTGCAAGGAAAACACTTTAATTTGCATGGATTTACTCCATGAAAAATCCTAAACATGATATACATAATTTAATTCATCACATAAAACACATAAATGAACCCTAAACATAATTTACATGACATAAACAATATAAGTCACATGTATTAGCAAAAATATTAATAATTTAAACTACAAAAATTAATCACTAATAAAGCCAAATTATGAACATCATATTCACGTAATGCATGCATCAGATTTCATAAAAACTATAACATTAATAATCAACATAATAAAATCGGAAATTACTAAAAAAAAAACAAAACAATAGAATTAGGGTTTACTGGATGTTCAGCGTAACTAGCGCGGTCAGGGCGGCGCCCACCGTCGGCGAGGTCGCACAGCGGTGTCAAGGTGGTCGACTGGGTGGAGGTGGGCGCACATCGACGCTGCGTGGTGGTTTGGCTCGACAGCAGCGACGACCAAAAAGGCCCCGAGTCTTCTTCGTCAGGGTGGCAGCAACGCAAGGGAGCGGTGGCTTTTGTGGCGCAGCGGTCGACCTGGGCGGCAGTGCACGATGGCACGGACAACGGTAGCTCAGCGGTGGCGCGGCGAAGCAGAACAGAGGGAGGGAGAGAGAAAGAACGATTGAAAGAGAGAATGAGGGAGAGCTACAACTGGTGGCTGCCGGGGTGGTTTCCGGCCGCTTCTAGGCGACGACGGTGGCTGAGGGTAGCCAGTAGGGAGAGGAAGGAGGGAGTCACGTAGAGTTTTGTTAACTAGGTTTTTCCCAAGCTTTAACTAGCCCTAATCTTCTACCAATCCAACTCTAATCCCCTTTAATTCTCCTAACTGCATCAGATTTGGGCCTAACTAATTCTAATACCAAAGATACTCTAATACTTACTAAAATCACCTAATATTAATACCACACTAATCATGATAATAGTTACAAATAGCAACTAAAACATATGATACTATTAGTTATATAATACTCACACATCACGATAATGCTATACTAATAATAGTAATAATAGTATAATAAAACTACTACTAATAATAAAGATAGAATTATAATAATCACATAACAATAGTACCAAAAAATTATTCACGAAGTAGTAGTAATAATAATAATAATAATAATAATAATAATAATAATAATAATAATAATAATTATAATAATAATACTAATAATAACATTAATACTAATAATAATAATAACCATACATGATATTCCCAATATACCCTTGTTAGTCCCTCAACGATCCTACGAGCTCAAGTGTTAGCGAAATAATCTCAAACGAAAATTTAACAATTAACGGAGTCAAACCTAATTTACTAACGTCGTAACGGTCAACACTTTTGAATTTTTTTCGGGGTTTTACATCATTACCCCCTTAAAAGAAGTTTCGTCCTCGAAACTTAAACTCAACACCAACGGTCTGTCAAACGGAACTAACGGCGGCCTTAACCAAAAACTCGAGGTTTTACATATAGAAAAAACGATGTTATACTTTGTCAAAAGTATTTTTTATTATGAATATAATGATGTCAATTTGGTTTGATGAATCATTATATAAATTAATATATTGACGGTCAAAGTTTTTGACCCAATTACTTAGATGACACTTAAAAAAAACCGAGGGAGTATATTACGATAGTATTATTTTGTAAAAAGAGATTGGGAAAAATCTTGGTGTCAACAAAATGAAAATGCATCAATTCAATGTAAGGTCATTGTGCATAACCCGTCTTCGTACATGATAAATTAGGCGTCCACTCACACTTTTTGTATAACCCTCTTCGTGTATCCGTCATCGACAATAAACTGGGCACATTGGAACTGGAAGTTCCTGGATCTCCAAATTACAAAATTTAGATGGCGAATTCAGAGCCTTTCGTAAGAGTTTCTAGGTTATGTTTGTAAACACAAATTTCGAGTCTAAAGTTTAACAAAACAACAAATTGAGAAACAAGTTAACTTGTATTGATTTTTGAATTTGTGGGTACAATTATCTGTTTAACATTTACAAGAAAAAATAACTAATAATTTGATTCAATGTCCTTGAATGAACTTCGATGAATTTGATATTGATGAATTGATCTCGATCAAGATGAGTATTTGATCTCTCAGGAGTCGGCCTCACAATATTTGATATGTTTGATGCCTTCTCCTAGAAAATACTTTTCGTGTTCTTTGTGACTCTTCAAAGATCTATGAAAGGACATATGTTCTTGAGATAGTTTTCCAGAGTCCACCCAGTCCACCCCGTCCATCTGAAGGAAGGAGTTCTCTATTTATAGAGAAACCGAGCTAGGGTTTAAGGCCCATTTACAGTCCTAATAAAAATTAATAAATAATCATTTTTTGCATCATTTTGACACATGTCATGATTTTATTGGCCATAATACATTTTAATTTTAATTAAATGGATCGCCGTAATTAATTTGACACACGGTGGACTATAATTGGCCAGATAAAATTGGCTTGAATTTCCACATGACATTATTTAATTGGTCGACAAACTTTTGCCTCCTATAGATGTCCCCTGGAGAGTCAGCCGCGTATACAAATTCTAAGTGTTTAGAGCGGTTGGGTCACGAACTCTTGAATGCGGATAGGATTATGACTTATTAGAATGACTTGCCACATCTTATGGCTTATGTCCGACTTGGCTATTAGTTATTATGCCCTTAAAAGGCTCCGAGCTTTGTTGTACTATACCCATAAAAGACATCCATTTGTTTCATTAACATATTCTTGAATTTTTTTTTGTTACATTTTGGACCCCAAAGTATATGGTAATCTATTTTCTTGACCCTTGGTTTTCATTATTTATTTTTTGGACCCTAAAATTTATATGTTGAATAAAAAATGACCTTAAAGTTTGTAGGTTGAAAAAAAGGCATGCGTACTGTTTTTCTTTTTTATCCCATGCATGAATTTATCTCCCGATTAACGTCAAACTTCAGGAGTAAGGTTAAAACTGATATTGAAACTATAATACGCGTAGTCTTGTACAAATTTTGTAGACTTTAAAGTCATGGACAATCTTGAAGGCATAATTTGAAGACTTAGAAGGACGCTAACATATATTAGGCCCATCTTGAACATAAGATGTTGACCTATATTTGGCCCATCACGGAGACAAACTTGCTGACCAGACGGACGATGTCCTATATTAGGCTCGTCATGAACATAAGGCATTGACCTATGTCAGGCCCGTCGATCATGAAGACAACCTATATTAGGCTCATCTTGAACATAAGACCTTGACGTATGTTAGGCCCATCACGAAGACAAATTTGTTGACCAAAAGGAAAGCTATTGCCTCACCAATTAGCTGATCAGACGCGAGTCTCTCCTTGGGCGGATTCCTCCTTTTGTTCCTCCCATCGCTGTTATCCATGGAGGCCACTCTAAATAACCCTCCTTTTGCCGGGTTATTGTCAATGTAATAATAAAAAGCTAATTTCTCAGGAATTTTAGACTAAGCTTCTGATAAACTTTGATTTTCGACTAGCCCAACACTCACTCATCAATATATTTCTTTATGTCACATTACCGAGGGCCTCATTTTAAAAAAATACATCGTGTAGGAGCTTTGTTCGGATTAACTAATAAAAGGCCTTGATCCAAAACTAATCTTAGAAACCAATTGCGTTCCAGGAAAAGGTCTCAATATCGTAGGACACTGACCTATATTAGGCCCATCTTGCATGAACATAAGACGTAGACCTATGTTAGATCTGTCTCGAGGACAAACTTGTTGATGAAGCGGATGGTGACCCTTGAGTGTTCCCATCAGTTGAGACTTGAGACATGATACGACCTATCTTGGATCATTACTTTGTGACTTGGAAATCAGCTGTAGTGAAGACTCATTAAAAACACTTTATACAAGTTAACTTAGCATATGCAACCTGAAAGACCATTTGTGTAGTTGATCGTGGGAGGTCGAGCTTAAAGTTCGACTACTATGAGGCCCTCAACTTAAATGGGAGAATTTAAAAGTTAAAACTCATAGCTTGACAGTTTGTTAACTCCATGGATGTTTCTCTACTCCAATTGTGTTTAACTAGCTAAACTTGAACATTCTAATAGCGAACATCTTGAAGACAAATTTAATTTAATTAATTAACCTTTTGATTGTTCACTTGGTTTTCGTTCTTCAAAGTTTTCATTACTGAATAAGTAAGTTGCCCCAGGGGGTCTTCTTTAAGATACTTTGTTTAACTTTAAAGGGGATAACTTTGCTGCAAATTAAATTTCATAACTTGAAAATTTTGAAGTTGGATGAGTTGAAATTCTTGACGTTGAGTGCTCGAAATTATTTGACGACTTGAGTCTTGATTTTTTTCTATCTAGAACAATTGCATCCTACGGATTTTTGAGTCATGAACTCGAGAATCTTGACTTTCGTTAGCTTGTGAGCTATTCCTTTTGAAGATTTGTGAGTCTTGAATTTTATTGATTTGTTAGGTTTTTGTTTTAGTCACGATCTTGAAAATCTTTTTCTGAATACATGACTTGGGAGTCTTTTATTTTAATGACTCGAAGGTTTTGACTTTTCTCCATTTGTAAATCTTGAATTTTGTTGACTTAGTAGTCTTGATCCGGTAACTTTAGAGTCGCGAACTTATGAATCTTCAATCAAGATAACTTGGGAGCTTTTTTTGCCTTTAGTGATTTGAGAGTCTTTGATTTTCCTCACTTTAAAGTTTTGATTTTGACAACTTGGTAGTCTTGAATTTTATCAACTTGAAAGTCTTGAAGTTTCTTGGCTTGAAAGTCTTACAAATTGTTCATGTAAATGTCTTGAGATCTGCTGACTTGAGAGTCTTTTATTTTATTGACCTGAAAGTCTTTGACCTGAAAGTTTTGAGTTTTGAGTTTTGACTTGTAAATCTTTATTTTGATGACTGGAGAGTCTTTGACTTGAAAGTCTTGAATTTCGAGTTGCGAGTCTTTAACTTTAGTGACTGTTTAGGCCCATTTTTAGGCCTAAATTAAGGTCCCGGGCTTGCTCTTTTCGTTCAATTCTGAGCTATTTTCGTTATTTTTACTTGCTTTTCAGTTGTTTTGTAGGTTTTTCAAGTTAGAGGAATAAAACGAGGTGAAGGAGTAATTTGAGGAGAAATTAAGAGGTCTCGAGGGATTTCCGGAGTCTAGCCGAGCCAAGGATTGCCGAGGAGTGAAGCGAGGACAGCCCGGGAAGGCATTTTCCCCAATGTTCAGTTGAGGCGGGGTCGTAACACTCGCTACAACCTTTGTAGTGGGCGCTACGCCCAAAGGAGAAGGGAAGTGGGAAGCCCGAAGGTCGTGCCACCTGCGACACCCAGGGTGGCACCCATGAAGATTGCACAGGAGAAGGCATGAAGAAGACTGCCCAGAATAGTCGCGTCCGGGTACCCGCGCGAATTCAAAATCGCCTCCTGACTTTTATCTCCGTTGTGCCCACTACACCCGTCGTCGCGCCCGCGACGACCCTATTATACACACTTTTTGTGGCTGAAACAACTGCGTTTGAGCAACTTCCTTGTCTTGAATAAATACTTTTTAGCGACGAATTTTTAGGAGGCTTCTAGGTTATGGAATTTCTATTGTTCATCGTAGTTTTAGAGATAGAAAGCTTGTAATTAGTGGTTAATTAGGGAGATTTCCATCTTCTATTTTGCTTTAATTTGGGTTGTAACCAAGGATTGATGCTTTATCAATTGGAAGATTGTGAAGTTTATCAATTATATTGTTCATCATCTACTTGCTTCCATCATCCATAGGTGTTTTCTTCTCCTTTACTCTATTACTTCATTGCCAATTGCTTATTTACTTGTTGATTGCCTTGATTGATATTTAATCGCTTTGTTTGAGATGCTTTTACTTTGTGCTAGAAATCATGCTTAGGATTAAAATTGCTTGTGTTAGCTTACTTACGATAATGGGTAGTTGCTAGGTTCTCCATGGTTTAGGGGGAGATTAAGGTTATCGATGGGTGATTAGGGATTGGGTTAGCTAGTTAGGGAGTAATTAGGAAGGAAATCTAACGCCCACCTTAGTCCTTCCTTTAAGTGGGGTGCATTAGGCACCAGAAGCCCTTTAATGCACTAATCGCTTGTCAATGGAAGGCTAAGTAAGGGATGGTTAGTCACTCGCTCATGGAAGTGAGGATGGGGCTAACTAGGGAAACTTACTAAATTAACCTTCGGGGTCCGTGGTGGATTTTAGGTAGTTAATCCGGACTGCCCGTCGAAGAGGGAGGTCGGTGGCCATATCCTAGTAGGATTCCCATCTGATTTCCTCCGACTTCTTACTCTCTCATTGTGAAACCCATTACCTTTCATCCCGTTGATTTCCTAAAACCTATGAAGCCCATCTTTATCATCCGACTAAAATCTTGTTTGATTGCTTGTTTTGCGATAAGTTAGTGACCTTGCCTCCTTTTTGATACCCTTTGTGATCTCGACCTTCCTGTTGACCAAGACTTTTAGTTAGGCCCCTAGCTTCCTGAGTAGAACGACATACATGTACTCATATATAAAACCGCGTATATAAACCCCCTAAGCAATACACAAAATGGCGCCGTAGCCAGGGAGCTAGGACCCCTAGCTATTAGTTTTCTTTTGGTTAGAGGTAGTTTTGATCATATTCGCGCTAGAGGTCAAATTCTTCTTTGGTTCTTTTTGATGCATGCAGATTTGCTCTAGTGTCGATCAAGCATCTTAGGTGGCATCAAATCCTAATGGCTGATGAATAACCTAGTCCACCCCGTACCCTCACTTCATATTGATAGGTCAGGATTGTCTAGACCTATCTAGGCCATAAGAAGAGGTGGGCCCGATCTAATCGGAACCACCCTGAGGTGGGTTTGATCCTAATCGGGACCACCCCGATTAGGGGCGGAATAGGAATCCTACCTATTAGGATTCCCACCTAATATAAACTAATGTAACCCAAAACAATAAATAGCATAAACGAAATAGTAGGAGCTTAATTATATCTTAGGTCTCTCAAATAGAAACGCCTCGGTCGCCCGTGTACTCTTGAACACGCCGGCGTCAAAGGAACTCTGAGTATAAGATTCGAAAATAGGAATCCTCCACGAAAGGCTAACGCAGCACCTTTCGACACAACTACTAGACCGTTTCAACCCCGGTCAAACCGGGGTCAAAAGAGTGTGTTCGGCCGTATCAAATACGGTCCGTGTCTCCCCCTTTAGGGCGATTTCCCAGGAATCACCCCGAGACCCCTAAAACCGGTAACTCTCAAATTAAAGCTTTTCTTGGTATCCCTTAAATCTCAAATTAGAGACTAGCCTTTATAAATGGCCCCTTGGGATTGGAAAGACAATCCCTAACCAAAGGGGGAACCCCTTTATATAGGAGAGAGGGAGGGGGAAATGAGGTTTCATTTCCGATGTAGGACGCGTGCCTAGGCATCTCCACGGACCGTGGTGAGGTTCAGAACCAAAACCACAACCCAGAAGGGCAACACGGACCGTGTTGACCCCCACCACGGACCGTGGTAGGGAAACATGGGTCGTGTTGTCCCTTGCCACCTCCCTGGTGTCCTCTTTTGCCCCCTTTTGCGGTATATCGACCTCCTCGGTTCAATCCCTTATCAATCCGGCCCTCTTTCTAACATACTCTTACCTTAGGGTACTAGCTTGTGTGACCCTGTGAGCCCAACTATCATTATTGTGATTGAACTATTCAATTAATGGCCAAGAGATTTTCTAGCAAAGACATCAACCACCGTGTTAGGTTAGCTTGAGTACTCGGTTGTATTTGAACCTTGTCGTGACACTCCCAATAATCTCCCACTTGTCCCACAAGTGTACATAGTATAAAATTCCCTTGTCTCTTTAATGTCTTGGATTCGGATAAGGTAAGCCAAAGTTATCCTTGCTTATCCCAAATGTTTCTCGATCTCCGAGTCACACTTGAAAAAACAGATGATCAATTGTTGATTCATCTAGGCTTGGCCAAGCACTTTCCAGTCTAAGCTCCTCGAGTGGCTTGTGTGACATGTAATCCTCAAGAAGGGAGGACAACGTCGTCTTGTTCAACTACAAATCACTACATAATCGAAAATAACCCGGACACCGCCCAGTTCACCTCCTGTTACGAGATGCTTCGGACGCGCTCCAAAGCTATCATTAACCATGTATGGGATGTAAAGAACTCAGGATTCAGGAATTTCTTTGAGTTGGTGAGAATTTTTGTTACATTACAATAACTTAATGAATTTCTCACTGCGGGTCAATTCAGTAAATGTTCTCCAACATTATACCCATGTGATTGGCTGTCGACATCTAATGTCTCTATGATCATGAACGCTCGATCATCACATCAATCCTATATGCTAATTACTCACAATCATCATTTTCTCAACCTGATGATCCAATTAGGCACTCGATCGACATTCGACCAGGTCTAGCATTTCCAATTACACTGAATTGGGCTTCATAAGAGCAAACATAATATGTTCTTCCCATTTTGGAACAAGCTAACCTTTGGGACATTCGTTGAATTCCAAATCGTAATTGAACTAAACCTTTAGAGTTTATTAATGAGTAATACAACTTGTGAAATAGCATAAAGATAAGAAGCAAGTTAGCCGCATTTTGCAATGCGTTTGCAACTCATGAACTGTTCATACAAGAGTATCAAATCCTACCCATCTCTAATGCGTCTTAAAGCCTATTGCATTGACATAGCCCTTATGTCAAGTTAAGTTAGGTTAAGATAAGCTTAACCATTAAACTTTCTAAACGACAGGGGTTTAGGGTGTGACATTCATGTTACAATGAACCTTACACATCTATTAATCACTCACCTTGAACAAGATTCGAGTGATGTGACTTCTAAGAGACAATTTGTGTGCGAACTTGTCCTGCGCCCTAGTCTTCTTAGCTCGAGCAATAACCTTGTAGACAATGGATTTTGTCATATAAATATATAGCATAACTATATAGTACGAAGAAAAAATTAAGAAGAAAAGTCGATCGATGAGCTAGTTCAAACATCAGATTTTAGCATAGTTTTTGTATACTTGAAATAAAATTATTATTATTTCCTTTTTAGGTATTTTAAGTTAGAAAATTAGGAAACTAGAGAAGCCAAACCCATGCCAAAGCCAAGTCATAGCCGAGCCAAGACAGTTCTGCGCATGCACAAGTTCGGATGAGAGCACATGCACTGTTACATGTGAAATTCCTAGCCTATTGCATGCCCATTCTTTACGTAATAGATTAAGCATCATCGAGCCTTCAATTCCATGCAAAAGATAAGTAAATATCACATGTAAAAGCCCCCAAGAGGTCTCAAGTTCAAAACCTCACAAAAACATGTGTAAAGCTTACAAATATACCCCCACCGTCCATGGTGTGAACAGCTGTTATCGAATGCTCTCCATTCAAACCTCCACCGTCCAAGGAAACAAGAACGACGCGAGGTTCATCCCTCCCCTTTCCCAAGGCCGGTTGGTTTTAGCTCATCCACATGCGATTCATTCAACCACGAGCTGCCATCCACTCCGAGACAACCCCTCCCCCCCCCCCCCACTTTGCTGTCTAGTGACTTGTACGTTTGACTACGACTTATAAGAGTGGATGTATGTGACGTTCGAAAGCCCAAACCACAAGGAAAAATGTCCACAGGATTTTTGGCGACTCCAACTGGGAGTTTTTCTTAAAGTGGGTAAAACTTGAAAAAAGTTTAGTATGCTTTAAAATTTTTGGAAGGAAAATGAATTTTTACTTTATATTATTTAGTCATTCTTTTTGGGCAAAATGCGTTGCATATACCGGGGCACTCCCTTGACATGTAATATGTCGTAGGAGCACGTAAATTGGCGGTTTAGGTTTTTTTAATTTTTAAGCACAAAAAAAAAACCCATGGGATGTCGGACCGGCTATACTTTATTGGTGCCTTTACACCGAGAGAGCATTAGTCACCACATCCACTCATGCATCACTCTACGAGGTCTCCACTCGAGCCTCTAAGAGAAACACCCTACAGATTCAAGTTGCCTTTACAACAAGAATGCACCGGGGCGAGTACAAGAAAATAAACTTTTTTGTACATAGAGCCTTCGTTTAGGATACCCCTTGTTCATATGTATGATATGTGCTATGTGTTTAAATTCTTTGTAAAGAGTCAGCCCAACATTAAGAATATTATTCTAGTCCATATAGTAGTCATTGGGCTCAGAAGAGTCATGTTTACCAACTAAGTTAATTAGCCTCAAAAAAATTATGGTTAACCCATTAGTAAGCCCATTTATCTATGAAGGTTGATTCTCTTGGTTCATAGAGTAAACTCAAGTCGCCTCTAACGATCCTATATGGCACTTTACGACATCTTCTTAACGAAGGTCCAATAAACCTGATTAAACTCAAAACAAAGATAATGGGTAAAGTCTTAGACTACATAATAATCACCGGGCTAGAGTAAGTTAATTTATCGAGTTAATTATCGAATCTGTCACACTTATGGTCGGCATGTGGTTAGGCCCAAACATATCAAATTTGGCAATTAAGTCCATAAATCAATTATAACTCACTCGTTGTTGGCTTTTCGGTAGTTAAATAAAAAAATGAAGTAGAAAGGTGGGTCGTCAGTCCTGTTAATCGTTATTTTAGTCCACGTGGCAGTCTGCATGGCTCGAATTAAGTCTGAGTCGGTAGCCCAAATTACAGATTCTCCTTAAAACGGTCAGCTTGTGGATGGGGCCCATCCGAATTGAGAAACACTGATTTGTGCTCCTTGACTCAGGCTTGATTCACCAAGCTTCACTTTATTCGACCTCTTATAATGATTAGTTGTCCTTAGGTCCAAAAAATCTGACTAATAAATCAGACAAAGTTGGTGGATAATGTCATAGACTGCGTAATAGTCACAAGGCTTGAATAATTAATTTATCGAGTTAATTATTAAATCCATTATACTTATGGCCGACTCGTGGTTAGGCCCAACCATTCTAGATTTAGCAATTAAGTCCATAAATTAGTTATAACTCGCTTATCGTTGACTTTATTCAGTCCTCTACATTATCTTCTTCCCTTGAGTAAATAAATAAACTTGTTGTACCACGTGTATGAGTTTGCTGAGTCTTTGTTAAGTGCAAATATGTGATTGTGTTCACACATGTTTGAGTTTGCTGAGTCTTTGTTAGGTGTAAATATGTGGTTGTATTTACACGAGTTTGAGTTTGTCGAGTCTTCGATAGGTGTAAATGTGTGTTTGTGTCTTGTCTGTTGAGTCTTCGTTAGAGTCGAACCTAATTTTGAGATGTTGTTTTAGTTCACGCAATAATCGTTGGGTTTGAGAAAAAATAAGTCTATAAACTCGATTAATTAACCTTAAATTTAATGATCGGCCCGGTTGTGAGGCCCATTCATTTTAAAGGTTAATTGGCCTTGTTTATCGATTCATTTTAACTCACCTTAAATGATTTTATTCAGCCCTTCTCAGTATTCTCTTATTTTGAGTCCAAAGAAAATGACTAATAATAAAACAAAGTCCGTGTGAGTTGTTCTAGCCCGCGTAATAGTCTCAAGGTTAGAGAAAATAAAATTATAAACTTGATTATTAAGTCTAAACAAAATCCATTGCTGGCCCGTTGGTACAAGAATGACTCACTTGCGCCACAGAATTATTCGTGGCTAAAGTAAAAATATCCCGTGGCGAATTTAATTTTTTTGCGTGGCCTGTCATGGCGAATGGCCTCATGGCTAATAAAATGGCCACAGAAATATCCATTGCATGGCGAGCTATCATAGTACTTGCCACTAAACATTTAGTGACTAAGTATTGTCCAACTTGAATTATTTATTTCGATTCGCCACAATATCTTTCGTGGCTAATAAGTATATTAGCTTCAAATAACATAGTGGCCGCTAAATTTTATAAAAAAATTATTATTTATTAAAAAATTATTTCTGCTAATAATCGCCTATATATGACTATGTGTAACCAATTGTAACGCCCCAACCCCTCCGGGCCGCGGACATTACCGATGACTGCTTCAAGGATTGTTGGCTGGTCTCACGAATCACCGCAAGTCTTTCGAGCGTGCTTTATCCTTGCTCACACGCTGCCTGGGAAAACTTCCCAGGAAGTCACCCATCCTGAGACTACTCCCACCCAAGCACGCTTAACTAAGGAGTTTCCAATGGATGACCTACCATGAAAGAAGGTGCATCTTGGTGATATAAGTGTCATTTCAATCCTTTTAAGCTCACACTTAACCATATACCCGGGGTGTTACACCAATACTGTTCATAGTGTGCAGAATATCTAGCCACGACTTTTCTAGTGACTTATTGGCACAATTGTAAATCACTAGCAAGAAAAATGTTTATTTCATCTAATAAAAATATCCAATATTCAGTGTCATTACTAATCACTAATAATACTCAACAGGTTTGGCCACTAAATATATTTTGTAGGAGTATATGAAGTTGAACCTTCGAGCCACCAAAATGATTTTTCAATGGCAAATATAAACAATTGGCCACCAAATATTTTTTTTCATGGCCAAATCCACAAACTAGCCACAGTATAGTTTTATCATGGCCAAATTTTCAAACTAGCCATGACTATTGGCCACAATATATTTTTATAATGGCCAAATTTTCAAACTAGCCATGACTATTGGCCACAAAATATTTTTATCATGGCCAAATTCACAAACTAGCCACGATATATTTTTATCATGGCCAAATTTTCAAATTAGCCATGGCTATTGGTCACAAAATACTTTTATCATGACCAAATTCACAAACTAGCCACGACTATTAGCCACAATATATTTTTATAATGGCCAAATTCACAAACTAGCCACGAATAATTTTTATTCCATGTTTAACAAGGGATCATTTTCTTAATTGGCCACTAAAGAATTACTTTCATGGCAAACATACTTTGGATCTATGGATTACAAACATTGATGTAAAATCTGTCCACCAAAACTTGCTTCCCGTGGCTACTTTGGTGGCGCAAGTGAGTCATTCTTGTAGTCCATCCATATTGGATTTAATAAGTAAGTTTAAAGTCTGTTTTTACTCACCTTTTGATGGCTTTATTTGGTCCTTTACGACATCCACTTTCCTTGAGTTAAATAAATAAATATATTGGGTCTTAAATAAAAAAAAAAAGTGTAAATAGAAGTTAGGTTGTCAGTGTGTCGAGCATTATTCTAGTCCGTATAATAGCCAACGCAGCTTGAGTTAACACAAGTTTGTTAGTTCAAGTGACGAATTCTCCTTAAAACAGTTGACTTGTGGACAAGCTCATTCGAACTGAGAAACACTCACTTGCGCTTTCCAACTTATGTCGACTCGCTATGTTTGACTTTATCCGGCCCTTTATAATGCTCTTGTTGTAAAAAGTGTTGTCGTTTGTCTTAGGATGAGATAGAGGTTAGAACATGTAAACCTAGGTCACAGTTGAGTCATTTCCTGAGTCAGTGTATAGGTGTCTTACACGTTAGGAGGTATCATATATGGTCTATTAAACCTAGATCATGGGTGAGTCTTTGTCTTAGAGTCAGTATGTAGGTGTCTTTCATCCTGTAGGAAGTCCTATATAAGGTCTAGATCATAGGTGTGTCTTTTCCTGGGTCAATATGTGGCCGTTTTTTTAGAAAGTCCAATGTAAACCGCGGTCATGGGTGAGTCTTTGTTTGAGTCAACATGTGTGTTCTATTTCTAGGAAGTCTAATGTGAGTCTATGTCATGTGTGAGTCTTTTCTTGAGTCAACCTGTGTGTTTTTTTTAGAGTATAATGTAAACCCAGGTCATGGGTGAGTCTTTGTTTAGGGCCAGTGTGTAAAATGTCTTTTAGTCTTTGTGAAGTTTCATATAAGGTCTAAGTCGTATGTGAGTCTTTTCTTGAGTTAATATGCCTCTGTTTCTTTAGAAAATCCAGTGTATACCCTTGTCATGGGTGAGTCGTTGAGTCTTTTCCTCATGTCGACACGTAAGTGTCTTTTGTTCTTTAGGAAGTTGCATGTCAGCTCTAGGTCATAAGTGAATCTTTTCTTAAGTCAACGTGAGTCTTTCATTTTTAGAAAGGCCAAAGTAAACCCATGTCATGGGTGAGTCGTCAAGTCGTTTCTAGAGTTAGAATGTAAGTGTTTTTTTTTTTTATTCTTTAGGAATTCTCGTATAAGGTCTAGGTCATAGGCAGATCTTTCTCTAGAGTCAGTTGGTCATCATGTAAATACCTTTCATTCTTTAGAAGTTCAATTTAAACCCATGCCCTGGGTGAGTCTTTTCTCGTTTTGGCATATCATGTGAGTGTCTTTCATTTTTTTAGGAAGTTTAATGTAAACCATGTCATAGGTTAGTCTTTTCGGGTCAACATATAGGCATTTGCACTTTAGGAAGCCTCATATAGATTTTAGGACATGTAGACTCATGGCATGCTAAGTCTTTTTCTTGAGTCGGCATATAAAAGTCTTGCATATAAAAGTGTTGCATCCTGGGAAGTCCCATGTAGGTCAATTAGCATATTTAAACTCATGTCCTAGCTGAGTCTCTCTCGAGTTAGCATATAAGCATTTTTCATTTTTAGGAAGTCCCATATAGGTCATTTTGGTCATACATGCATTGGGATGGGTTTTTCTTCGTTTGCCTAATGTCAAGGTCAAGGCCTGAGCCAGCAATAAAGGGAATTTTTGGATGACGTAAAATTATGCAATTACAATAGATCAGGGGACATGACACAGATAATTGTTTGACTTTGAAGAATAAGATTAAGGACATGATCCATTCAGGGAAAACTGCTTCTACACAAAGCAACACAAAGGGTCAGATAGAACATGCATTCCCCACACGAACACAGAGAGGGCACATCATCAAGGGAACCTTAGAGTTAGCTACATTCCTGGTTATCAACCATTTTGCTTCCAGAGTATGTTAGAGTTAAGAGTTAGTTCTTAATTCATGTCTTGAATTTAGTTGCTCTTGTTGTTATTTGTTCAAATAGAATTTTGTGCTTGTACTTTTGATTTGAGTTGAAAAGTTCTCTCGCCCATTCACCATCCTTACAAACCAAGTCTGGAAAATTCACCTTCTCTTCGTTCACATCCTTTATTTTCTTAAATCCAGGGTTAGAGAGATAAAGAGACAGATTAAAAAAATAGAATTTTAAAAAAAAAGAGTGAAAAACTATTGGGTGGCCGGTTTGAAAACCTTATTGAGGCAATCAGGCAAAAGGAGAGAGTAAAATTTATGAGAGAAGTTAGCCTGCATTCCCATCCAGCAGGCTGAGCAAGAGGAGAGAGTGTTGTCAGGAAAGACTAAGTCCAATAGCCTCTCTAAAGTGAACACCCCTCATTAGAAATGCCGCAATTTAACCAAATGTGTCGGGGACAGGGAGCTTCCGCCTAGCCTTCATTTCACCAACCACATTACCCTCGTTTTTTCATCAAATCTCAACTCACCACCTACCACATACATTTTTGACCTTGCAGTCAAATCTCAACCTTTTCAACACCCTTTCCTCCATTAACCAAATCCAAAAGGTGTGCTATGACCAAGGAGAGGAGGCAATCCATGAAGAAGAAGTTTGAAAGAAAAAAGTGAAAAAAGGGTGGAAGTTCGAAAAAAAAGAGCCAAAAAAAAAGAGAGAAAGCAAAAAAGAGTAGAGAGAGTTCCTAGTTGGTCCACCAACATGGGTCGACATGAGTGGTACGACACTCTTGTCCCTTAAGCACTTTGTTTGCGTATGGAAAAACCTGTGCTGGGAGAGTAAACCCCTTTTTGGGTCGTTAATATCTCGAAATATGCCAACGAAAAAAAGGGAGAGAAAAGAAACATTGAGAGTGATAGTAAAAAAAAAAGAGAGAAATAAAAGAGGGGGGAATAAGAAATTAGAAGGTGTAAATAAAGAGTCATGCACACAAAAAAATCTCATGAACCTTTCCCATATCAAACCTTTACCCCATCATCCATACACCTCATCAAACCTTTTACCCTTCAATAACCTTCATACGCCTTCATAACTGTCCATAACCTGCCTTCATAACCATCTTTCCAAACCATTAAGTATTTTTCGAGGCACTACCCATCAAAGTTGTGCTTAAAGAACTACGAATGACCTGATTCCACCTTGGATACGTAGGAAAACCTCTTCGAGGCCCGGCCCGATACTTTTCACTTTAGGGAACATTGGTCGCTGAATAAACTAGTCTTTGAGAGAATAAAAAAAAGAGAGAATAAAAAAGCTAGTCTGAAAACCAACTTGGGCCGCTAGGCAAAACGAGAGGAAACCCTGGATTTCAGCATCATCATCAACCCTCCATTTTCTTTTCGTTCGTCAAACTTGGATATCATTCCATCACCCATGTTCTAGCCTTTTCCCAAGAGATGATGTCTACCCCATATGACCATCTCTTCACCCTTTCAAGATACCATCATCCTTAAGTGTCTCTTTATCCCCATGTTCCAACCTTTTCCCAAGAGATGACGTTTATCCCATTTGACCATCTCTCCTTCCTTTTAAAGACACGTTCATTCTTAAGTGTCTCCACATCCCATTCATTAATAATACCTCTCTCATCATCTCTTTCACCAAACACTTTTTAACCAACTATTTTAGCCTTTTCATCTCATCACACCCTTTGAGGACTTTTTCAGCTCGATCATTATAGCAAGTAGGAGGGTCTGTTCATAACACTCACTCTTAGCGCACATGAGTGTATCTCACTCCTCAGCAAGAGCAAAAGCCGTCCACATCAGATTAGCGGCTTACTGGCAACTACATGATCATGAACAGACACAGAGACAAGCTACTCTAAACTGGGGGCTCGCGCGAGCCTTGTGACATCATTCAAGACATTTTTTGGAGATAGATTCTAAGAGGGATACCTACTCCGTATCCTCCAAGGTCCTAGATTTTCATTCTCATTAACGTCCTAATAGTGGTCTCGAAAAAAAGAAACAAAAAGAAACAAAAGAAAAGAAAGAAAAAAGAAAAAAGAAAAGAAAAAAAGAAAAAGAGAGGCTAACTTGAAAACCCTTTTGGCAGGTTAGGCAAAAGGAGAGATCGAGACTCACAACCAAGGACATATCAACCTTCCATCGGTGCAGCATAGGAAGCGACGCCGCTTTCTATTCCATGGTCTGCGTGCATCATATCATCAGTCCACATGAAATTGGAGCTTGTAAACCCCTAGTGTGTCCTCCAAAGCGTGACAATGTCATTAAGAGTCTATGCCGAACCGGGGGCTTGTCATACATCAGCATAGATTTGGAGGCAATCAAGGCCGTCTACATGAGCATTCAAGAAGCACGTCCTTTAGACGTAGTGCCTCCCTAATCATTCCTTGTCCCATGGACCGAAGTGTTACGTATCCTAAATCCTTCTGAAATTTCCCACAAGTGGCCTTGTCTTAGAAAATTGAAGTCATTGTCCTAGAAAAGTGTTGTTTTAGAAATGCATTGTCTTAGAAAATTGTTGTTTGAATATAGAGTTGCATGTATAGGAGCATAAAGCATCATGTATGTGTCTTGTTTAAGCATCATAGGTTTGCATTATGTGGAGGCCATTTTAGCACAGACAAGACCATTGCCAAGGTACTTCAAGCGGGATTCTATTGGCCAACTCTCTCAAGGGATGCAAGAAGTATTGTGCTTTCATGTGATAAGTGCCAAAGGACGGGGAGCATTTCGAAGCGGAATGAGATGCCTCAAAAGGGTATCTTAGAAGTGGAGCTATTTGATGTGTGGGGGATTGACTTCATGGGTCCCTTTCCTCCTTCACACAACAATCTCTACATCTTCGTTGCGGTAGATTATGTTTCAAAGTGGGTGGAGGCCATTGCTACCCCTACTAATGATTCTAAGGTGGTGATCAAGTTCCTTAAGAAGAATATCTTTACAAGATTTGGAATTCCAAGGGCTTTATTGAGTGATAATGGCACTCACTTTTGCAACAAGCCCTTAGATGCTCTTTTGGCTAAGTATGGGGTTACTCACAAGGTTGCTACTACTTATCACCCCCAAACTAGTGGCCAAGTTGAACTTCCCAATTGGGAAGTGAAGAGTATATTGGAGAAGACGGTTAGTAGATCGAGGAAGGATTGGTCACTCAAGCTTGATGACGCATTATGGGCTTACCGGACCGCATTCAAGACACCTTTGGGCACTACTCCATACCGGTTAGTCTTTCGAAAGTCATGTCATTTGTCGATTGAGATGGAACACAAGGCATATTGGGCCATCCAGACCCTCAACTTTTATCAAAAGTTGGTGGGAGAAAGAAGAATGTTGCAACTCCAAGAGTTGGATGAGTTGAGATTGGAGGCCTATGAGAATTCCCGGATTTTCAAGGAGAGGACGAAGCATTGGCATGATAAACATATCATGAAGAAGAGGTTTGTAGAAGGAGATATGGTGCTTCTCTTCAACTCTAGGTTGAAACTATAAACGGACAAGTTGAAGTCTCGATGGTCATGTCCATTCCGGGTGTTGGAAGTCTTCCCACTGTAGACACCGGAATTTGTACCAGTATAAAACCCGATTCACCAAAAATATGCAAGCCCAAAATAAATTCGGGATAATTGTTAAACCCCAAATGGGTTTTATTTTTATTCACGACCCACACAGAGAAAGCAGACCCAGGCGCGCGCCTCGGCCCAGAATGCCTAAAACCCGCCTAGGGTTTGATCCGGCCCAGAAATTGTTAAAACCCACCTGGGGTTTGATTATTTTTATGCGCGACGTCGTTTTACGCCAGGTCAGCGATCCGTGTGATGAAATAGTTAAACCCCGCCTAGGTTTTGAAGCAGTTGGCGCCAAAATCTGCATGCATGCAATTGGATCCCTTGATCTTTGCCCCACGTGGTTGACTTTGCCCTTGACCCCATATACCCCGCCTAGGTTTTGATCTTAAATGGCTGATTTTTTGGGGTATGTCCCTCACTCCTTCACCTATAAATACCCCCTCCATTTCATCAACAACTTTCATCATCAACAATCATCAACAACCATCATCTATTCTACTCTCATTCTCCCAAATTCTCTTCAGAATTCCATTCTTTTATCATCACCATAATCATATTCTTCACTACCGTATAACCATTCACGCTACACTTTTCCTAAACCATCCACATTTCTCATCCGGGTTTCAAATCAAGGGGCAACTCAAGGGATCGATTTCATCGCCGCTACAACCAAAGCAAGGTTCGGTTCTTTTATTTAAATTATCATATTTAATCATGTAATCCTTGTTTTAAATTCCGTACTTGTACATATTTTGTAAAATAAGAAACCGCATTTGTTTATATTGCATATTTTGAATAATAATTCGGCGAAATTAATCAAACTTCTCCCCGCTCTCTTTCTTTTCAATGTTGATTTTAGTAGAGTTTGTTTTTATAAACAGGCGGATTCGAGAGTTCTTATAACTCTCGACTTCTTATAACTCTTGAATTCGTAACCATATCCCCGAACTTAGAAATTGGGTTCGTAGACCGGAGTCTTTCCTTTATTTTATGGTTCGTCGATTTCCTTAAATCGGCTGGCGACTCTTTAATTTTTTTATAACTTCGTTTAATTATTTAAAGTATTCGATTTCTTACACAAAATTAATTTAAGAAAATGATTTAACTTTTTGTTCAATGCGAAAAAGGGGTTTGGTCCAAGGAGAAAACAGCCAGAAATTATTAAACCCCAGGAGGGGTTTAGTAATTTCCACCAATTTTGTCCCTGGGCCTGGAATCAAGGGGACCGGCCCAGAATTTGTCAAACCCTAGGCGGTCTTTGACAAATTCTGGTGGTCCGTTTGCTTCTTGGGCCCTAATTCGTCAATTGGATTAAAATTAAATTATTTGAGATTATTTTTGTGTAATTTCCGAATAATTTAAATAATAAAAAACGAGTTTGTAAATAAATAAAGTTTATCATCCCGAAAATGAATTTCGAAAATAAAAATATCCTTATTTAAGGATTAAGAAACCTTAGTCGGCTCCCGATCACAAATGTAGGGCATCCGAGGAAAACGTTTCCCCCCCGAACGAGGACGGGAATTTTTTCCGGGTCCTACAGATTGGCGACTCCATTGGGAACTTAAACTTTAAAAAGAGGGTAAACTTGAAAAATCAAATTGTTTTGAAAGTGTAAAAGGGAGAAGTTAATTTATTTCACGCTTTTATTATTCTTTTAGGCATCCTTTGCATACCGGGCCACTAATCGGGTCTTTTGACACGTTAGCACAAAGGCAACGGTTTAGGTTACCTAGGATTTCCCTTGAGAGCGGGAGGCCACTACTATGGGGATGAACTCTACATCTCTAAGCATTTGGTCGCTCCTCTCCCGATGTCACACTCCGAGAGCTTCCTTGAAGTTCTTTGAGAAATACCCTAACTGTTTACCTTATGGTATGCAGAACCGGGGCGAAGGCATGCGGTAGGCTACATACCCAACGCTAAAAGTCCATGAATTTAGAGCCTTGGTTTAGGATACCCTCTTCATGTGTATGCTATGTGCTATGTGTATCCCTCCCCTTTTCTTGTCTTTTTGTAGAGAGTCGACCCTAGTTTTGAGGTTTTGTTCTAGTCCATATAAAATTCATTGGGTTGAGAAAAGGATTATTTATTAATTAATATAATTAACTCAAAGGCATTTTGGTTAGCCCAAGTGGAAGTGCCCATTTATGTTTGAAAGTTGATTATCTTTGACTCACCTTTGATGATATTATATGGTCCTTATGAAATTCTCTTAATAAAGGTCCAAATAATTAATTAAAAGTCTAACAAGGTTAATGGATAATGTCTTAGATTGCATGATAGTCACTAGGCTTGAGTAAATTAATTTATCGATTTAATTAATAAATCCGTCACATTTATGGCCGGCCTGTTGATTAGGCCCAACCATATTGGATTTGTCAATTAAGCCCATAAATGAATCATGCTCGCTTATTGTTGGCTTTATTCAATCCTTTACAATGTCCATTTTCCCCGAGTTAAAAAAAAAAAGGGAGTATAAAAAGAAAAAAAAAGGCTAAAAAAATGGTTTGTCGGTCTTGTTGAACATTATTCTAGTCCGCATAATAGCCAATAAGGTTTGAGCTGTCTGGGTTGTTGGGCCAAGTTACGGATTCTCCTTAAAACGGTCGGCCAGTGGATTGGGCCCATCCGAATTGAGAAACATTGACTATAGTTTTGCCAACTTATGACCCGCTCGCTATGTTGACTTTATTCGGTCCTTTATAATGTTCTGTTTTTAGGTCCATTGTTCGGCCTCGTTTCGAGCCGAATTTCTTCTCTTTTATAGGGTATATTTGCTTGTTTTAACCCCTATTTATATATTAGATATAATGATTTGGTGTTTTGTAGGAAAATAAGGAGTTAGAAGAAGTTTGGGCTTAATTGGTTTTAGGAATCAGCTATTTCCCGAGTCAAACCAAGTCAACCCGAGCCGAGATCCGAGTCAAACCAAGTCAACCTGAGCCGAGAGCCGAGGCGAAACCGAAGTCGGAAATTCCATATCAAGATTGGCGCAAAACAGGGGAACGGTACAAACTTAAAGGTTTGAAATACGTGTGCCTTCACCCTTTGGGTCATAACTCTTTCGATACAACTCCGATAGCTCTGAAATTTTGGGAGCTTAAAGTACACACCGAGAGCTTTCCATCGATATCTTACAGGCTTAAAACGGAGTTCGGATGAAGAAGTTATGCGCGTTTGAAGTCGGCAGGGAAAAACTGCCCAGAACGCTTGCTCGCCCGAGCCATCTGCTGGCTCGCCCGAGCAAGGCTTCTGGGGCAACAAAAACACCAGCCAGAATGTTGGCTCGCCTGAGCCAGAGGGTGGCTCGCCCGAGCCACTCTGTCTGCGGAGAAAATGCTGCGCGTGCTGAGAATTATTTCTAGGGTTTTAGGTTGTATTTTTCCTTCTTCTATAAATACCCACTTGTATTAATCCAAATTATCAATTAGCCTAGGTAGTTTAGGAGTAGAATTACATTTAATTGCTCTCCTTTATTTGCTTTAATCTCTCTTAATTGTTCTTCAAGTTTTCAATTGTGCTTCATTGTTCTTCAAGCTTTCATTGATTTCTAGCATTTGTATTCAAACTTTCTCAAGCTTTCTCAATTCAAGCAAGTTTCCATTGAAGTTTTACAAGCTTTCTCTCTCTTCTCTCTCTCTCTCTCTAATTTTCATTGTTGACTTGTTTTCCAAGCTTTATAGTGTTAGCCACAATCAACTCCATTTTTAGTGGGGAGGAGGGTCAAGGAACTCCAATTCTACTTACTAGTGAGAATTTGGGGGATTCTTGGTAATCCAAACCACAATTTCTTGTTTGTTCGGGGGAAATTCAAGTGTAGATTGAAGGTTTATTGAAGATTAGTCATCAAAGGTATAATTTCTCGTTCCCAATTTCATTGTTCATTCATTGTCTTCATTCATGCCTTTTAATTGCCTTCATCTTTAAGTGCTTTCTTTATTACTTTCTTTTAATTGCTTTCTTTATTATTATCATGTGTAGGTTAGATTTAAATGCTTTCTTTACATAATTTATCGCTTTCCGCACTTGAGAAAAACCCATTTACACGAACCGATTACCTTAATCAAGCCTAAACACCCATCCCTGTGGACCGACATCCCTAACTTATAAAACCACAAAAATTACAACCGAACAATGGCGCCGTTGCCGGGGATGGCGTTATTTGGTAGATTAGGCTATTGGTTTGTGTGTACATAGTTTAATTGCTTTCTTGATTATGTTAGAAAAATGTAGCGAAAAAAATTGAATATCGAAAAAAAAAACCAAAAAAAAGGAAAAAAAAAAGAGATGGCATGTTTTAGCTTCCCTCAAAATGAGCAAGAATTATTTTGTGATTATCGTGATAGATTAAATGATTATCTTGCTTATTGGGCCCCTCATGGTTATATTTATTCTAATTGGGAAGTGTTAGTTGTTACTAATGAGGGATTGAACTTCGAGACCCGTTCTCTTCTGAATTACTTTGATTTCAATGTTGAAAATGAGTATCGGGCTTGGGAATTATTTGATTGGTTGTACACGGATACTCGCCGATTTGGGGAGACTTTTTATTCATCGGGTTCTTGTTTTGGCAATCCGTGTGCTCTTCATGCTCAATTGCACTATGAGAAACGTTATGATCTTTCTCCATGTGATGATGTTGAGTCTCGTCATTTGTGTGTGCATTGTGAATCTCCGTCTCATGCTTCCGAATCTTGTAGACTAGATAAAATTGGTGCTGAAATAGTTGGTTTACAAGATAGGGTGAATAAATGCATGCATGAATTTGAGCACGTGCTTAAACCTAGGGTAGAAACTTATCTTGCACAATTGGTTGATTCGAATGTTGAAATAGGTCATTCATCGTCTTTGAGTCCTGAAATGCATGTTGATTCTGCTGTGTATGATGAGGATGAGGATTATTATAACCGACCATGCCTTGGACTACTTAGTAATTCCTTAGCTCTGGCCCCACCTAATGAGCATGAGGAACATGATGATTATGTGTGTAATGATGTAGAATTAGTTGAAAACATGCTAGATGGTGAACCATTGTCCACACCCTTGTCCATGCCTTTGTGTGAAGAAAAAAATGAGTTTATTGAATGCTATGATGCTTGTGATATAATTGAGCATGATCTTGTTGAGAGTGAAATTGAATCCTTGGTGATTGAATGTGTGCTTGACACCGATTTGTTCACTTTCATTGAGAATTATTGCATTAGCGAGGCATTAGCTACCCTTTCTTGTAAATCCATTGATGTGCAATCTTGTGATGATGAACTTGAGTCTATGGGGATTGATCCTAAGTGTTTGGACTTGGTTTGTGACAATGATATTTTTGATGGTGATATGCTTTATGAGTCGTTGTTTGCATCCAAGTCTTCCCATGAGCATGTCCATAAATGTGTTGTATTGCCTCCTTTCGTTGATTTGTATACCCAATCTCCATTTACGAGTCAATAGGAGGATCCATTTGTCATGTCTTCTTTCACCGTGCCTAGAAAAGTCTTGTATATTCATGAATTTCATCAGTTCTATGACTTTTCTAAGGCATTTGATAAATTGTTAAGAGCACTAATGTTTGTTTATGTGCTATTGCGAGTGTGCTCTTACCACCACCATTCTGAGATGCATGAGAGGATGCATGATTTGTTACTCCGGGCGTTGAATGGTTCTAACATGATGCCCGATATCTTGAGGTGAGAAGGAGTGAATTTCCTGATAAGATGCCTTTGAGGTAATATCCTTCCTCACCCTTTTTGTATAATTAGTGAGTTGGTCTTTCTTTTCTTCTTTTATTTTCTTTTTGTGTGTGTCATTTTCTTTTATTTTGGGGTGCTTGCTTACCTACTTCCGTTTCCATTTGAGTATACGGCAACCTCTTTGTGTCGGACTGGGAAGGCATGCATGCATTCCATTTTTTGAGTCTAAGAAAAGAAAAAAAAGAGTCGTTTTGTAAATATTTTAGTTTGTTTTCTTAGTTCTTAGTCCCTAGCGTCTTGTATAGTTTGTTTTTCCTTTTTATCTTGCATGTGAACCATCACACATAGTATGTTTTTCTTGTTTATTTCTAACCTTTGGTGTGATGTTCCTTGGATCGTGGATTGAATATGCTTGATTGAAGACCTCGAGGTAACCTCTTTCCACTCTCTTGATGTGAATATATCGATGATCCATGTTGCATGCTTGGTTTTCTTTTTGGGTGGCGAACCCCTTGAATGTGAATGTTGGGATTATATTGTTGTTGGAGCCGTGTGGGCTCGGGTCGCCACCGCTTTTTATGTGATAAGTGTTTTGTATATATGTTCTTCTTGGTTTTCTACCTTGCTTGAGACACCCTTTTCATGATGGAGACATTGTGAAGTCTTGTGTTGGAGTGGGGGTGATATCTTTCATTGTTCAAGGGTAGATTACCTAGTTTTTAGTCTTTTATTTTTGTTTTTCGTAGTTTGTGTCTAAAATCTAAAAAAATTTTGTGTGTGAAAAGAAAAAGGGAAGAAATGTTGTGAAAAACCCAAAAGTTGTTTTTCTTTTTGAAGATGTTTCCGTTCACAGTTGTGTAGATAGTTGTCTAATCGGCTGATTTAGTCAGTTGGAAGCGGCCGGTATGAACAATGATGGGCCTTAGGAAGGATTTTTGCCATGAATTATCTCTATTAGACCTTTACATGGAATGGGAAAGCGGAATCCTCAATTCTTACACGCTTTGACTGTGAATTGTTACCTAAGTTAGACGGTTTTAGTTGTTCAATTGCTTAAGCTCTTAATTAATGCATTAAATAATTACTATCGGGCCTACCGTCATGGGTTGGTTTGGGTGGATCGGCACCCTATGCCCCTTAAGTGCAATGACTCACGTATGGAGAAACCCAGCAGGGAGGGTAACCCTTTGCGAAGGTCGGTACTTAAATCCCGCAAAACCCGACACAAACGCTCTAAAAGACACAAAACTGACTGAGTGTAAAGAAAAGAGCGTAGGTTTTGAAAAAGAAAGAAAAGAGCGAAGCAAGAAAAAGGAAAAAAAAAAGAGTTGAGCAAAAGAATGGTAAGAAAGAGAAAAGTAAAAAAAGAAAAGAGCAAAGTAAGAAAAAGAAAGAAAAGAGAGCAAAGTAAGAAAAAGAAAGAAAAGAGAGGTTAAAAGAAAAACCAAGAGTGAAGTAGGATAGATAATCCCGAGCTTGAGCATGAGAACAACTCTGATTGTCTGGTTTAGGATAGGAAAGACCGATTAGAGCCCACTTGCACATATGCACGAGGTGTTTTGCTCATCAGGAAGTGTTTGGGTTCAAAATCTCAAAGATTGGCAGTTTTCCAACCTTCGTGTCTTAATTTGTTTATACTTGCTTCTTCCATTTGATTGTTGAGGCGGGTTTGGGAACTAGGTGCATGATTGGGGACGGGAATATCTTCTTTGCTTTTGCATTGATTCGTTTTTCGGTTTTCATTTCTTTTTCTTTCCCCTTTTTTTTCTCGTGGCTTTTGTGGGTATAGTTGCTATAAACCCTCACGAGACCTACCTCGTCCACCTGGGCTACCGGGGGGTTTAAAGGGCTTGATGCATATGCTAAATGCATCCGTGATTCCTGCGAAAGTGAGTTAGGGTTTTTAGTTTTCTTTTTAGTCCTTTTCTTCGTTTTTAGTTTGCTCTGCAGCAAACCCTTGTGTTGAGTGGTGTTCGCTCGTTTGTCGAATTTCTTCTCTTTATAGGGTATATTTTCTTGTTTTAACCCTATTTATATATTAGATATAATGATTTGGTGTTTTGTAGGAAAATAAGGAGTTAGAAGAAGTTTGGGCTTAATTGAAGGTTTTAGGGAATCCCAGCTATTTCCCGAGTCAAACCAAGTCAACCCGAGCCGAGATCCGAGTCAAACCAAGTCAACCTGAGCCGAGCCGAGGCGAAAACCGTCGGAAATTCCATATCAAGATTGGCGAAAATGTGGAACGGTACAAACTTAAAGGTTTGAAATACGTGTGCCTTCACCCTTTGGGTCATAACTCTTTCGTTACAACTCCGATAGCTCTGAAATTTTGGGAGCTTAAAGTACACACCGAGAGCTTTCCATCGATATCTTACGGGCTTAAAACGGAGTTTGGATGAAGAAGTTATGCGCGTTTGAAGTCGGCAGGGAAAAACTGCCCAGAACGCTTGCTCGCCCGAGCCATCTGCTGGCTCGCCTGAGCAAGGCTTCTGGGGCAACAAAAACACCAGCCAGAACGCTGGCTCGCCCGAGCCACTCTATCTGCGGAGAAATTGCTGCTCGTGCTGAGAATTATTTCTAGGGTTTTGGGTTGTATTTTTCCTTCTTCTATAAATACCCACTTGTATTAATCCAAATTATCAATTAGCCTAGGTAGTTTAAGAGTAGAATTACATTTAATTGCTCTCCTTTATTTGCTTTAATCTCTCTTAATTGTTCTTCAAGTTTTCAATTGTGCTTCATTGTTCTTCAAGCTTTCATTGATTTCTAGCATTTGTATTCAAACTTTCTCAAGCTTTCTCAATTCAAGCAAGTTTCCATTGAAGTTTTATGCTTCTCTCTCTCTCTCTCTCTCTCTCTAATTTCCATTGTTGACTTGTTTTCCAAGCTTTATAGTGTTAGCCACAATCAACTCCATTTTTAGTGGGGAGGAGGGTCAAGGAACTCCAATTCTACTTACTAGTGAGAATTTGGGGGATTCTTGGTAATCCAAACCACAATTTCTTGTTTGTTCGGGGGAAATTCAAGTGTAGATTGAAGGTTTATAAAGATTAGTCATCGAAGGTATAATTTCTCGTTCCCAATTTCATTGTTCATTCATTGTCTTCATTCATGCCTTTTAATTGCCTTCATCTTTAAGTGCTTTCTTTATTACTTTCTTTTAATTGCTTTCTTTATTATTATCATGTGTAGGTTAGATTTAAATGCTTTCTTTACATAATTTATCGCTTTCCGCACTTGAGAAAAACCCATTTACACGAACCGATTACCTTAATCAAGCCTAAACACCCATCCCTGTGGACCGACATCCCTAACTTATAAAACCACAAAAATTACAACCGAACATCCATATAGAGTTAGGCCATGCACTCCCAAAAGTGGGTGAGTCCGCGGTGTCAGCATACATGTGTCAAGGATCATATAGGTCATCTAGGTCATGCATGCATCGGGTAGAACGTGTCGGAGAATGTCATCAAGTGTCCTAACTTTGAATTTCCATGCAGGAATCATTGGTGATCGACTTCGAGCCCGCATTCGAGATCCACGAACAGGCCGTTTGGTTCCAAACCCTCGCTACGATCCGTCTGCAACCAGTGACAGCATCATGTCTGGAGAGCAATTTCAAGAGATCCCAGTCCAGAGCACTGAAGCCAACATCACGAAGCATTGGATGAACTTTACACCAAAATGCAAGGTCTGGTATTTGCTAATACTTTAGAGCAAGAGCAGAAAGTAGGCAAGAGGCTAAATGAGCAGCAACAAGTGATGGATGGTATACTGCAGGCCATTACCAAGATCAATACCAAACTGGGGTTGAATGTTGAGGAAGACGATGAAGAAATACAGGGATATGAGTCCGAGCCAGAAATCATCAAAACATCTTCGGATTCTGGAGGAATTGGGATATCCAAAACAAAGGTCACTACTCCTGAGGCATCTAGACTCATGAAGGATCCTGCTGTTAAGGCCCTCGAGCAAAAATTAGAAAGCCTTACCAAAGCAATGAGCACTGTACCGGCTTTTGCTGACAAATATTTAGAAGTGTCGTTACCTGTTCAGCCAATTCTGAAGGTTGCTGATAAAGTTGAAGTACCAAACATCAGGTTCAAACCCTCTGAGAACCCAATTCATCACATTGAAGAGTTCATGAGGCTAGCACCACTAAACCGAATTGACGCCAGCTTATACTCTACTGTTTTCCCATCCACTCTAGATGGCGAAGCCAAGGTGTGGTATCATGCTTTACCACCTCGAACCAAGACTGATTGGAATGAACTGTTCAAAGCCTTCATCAATCACTACAGTCGAATCCAGAGGAAGCAGGCTACGGTGGATGACTTGACCACCATGAAGCAACGCGATGACGAATCCTTCTTGGATTACTTTGAGCGATGGCACACCAAGCTGTCTCACATTAATGAGACAATCCCTCTTCGCCTACAGTTGTCTACTTTCAAGCAAGGGCTAAAAAGCAGTTTGTCCAAGCACTTGGGATACCACGTCATCAAAGACTTTGACTACTTGAAAGACATCTGTGTCCAATTAGAGGCGATGCATAATGATAAGACTACTTCGCCTGGATGGAAGGGGTCTAGTTCCAACAGGAGGGTCACTAGTACGTCTAGCCACCCTCCTAAGATCATGGAAACTAACTCTATCCTGCGCAAGGGGCCTTTCATACCAAAGTATGAGACTTACACGCCATTGGATGTCTCTTACTCACAAGCTCTTGATCGATTAGTCAAGAAGGGTTTTTTGGTCCTACCTTTGCTAAGGGAAGAATCAGCCACAAGAGGAAAGAACTTAGATCAATTCTATCGCTACCATCGTTGCCAAGGACATGATACCGAGAAATGTTGGTCTCTCAAGAACAAAATAGAAGACATGATAAGGGATGGAACACTACCCATGCCCAAAGCTGCTCAAAAGCCTAACAATCAAAGCAACCCTATGCCCAAGCATACCAACGCTATCTTTCATGGAGTTTGTAGCTTTGATCCTTCCACTTTGATTGTTGAAACAGGCCAATCTATCCCCGAGGTACTCGACTTCCAAGAAGACATCCATCCATGGTATTTGGGATAGTGATGATGATGAGCAACATGAGTACTCCAAGACAGAATGGATGGAGCCGGATGAGCCAACATCGGATGATATAGCATTTCTCACTCGATCAGGCCGCCATAACAACAGGAACACCACCACCCCAGTGGCTGTTTCTAGTCCTACTCCAATGGCTACCATTGACAATCATGTCTCGCCTGAAGATCCTCTCCTTACACAACTCAAGAAGACCAAAGCCGAGCTTACCATCTGGCAATTGATTTGTACCTCACAGGCACACAGGCAGAAGATGATGGATGCCCTTACTGCATTAACCGTATCTCCCACGACAACTCCTGAATCTTTAGTTGCCCATGTGACTACTCAGCAAGAGGCTATCACCTTTGGGATTGAAGATCTGCCTCAAGGAGGGGCATCCCACAACAAGGCATTATACCTCACAGTGCAATGTTCCAACAAGACTATCGCTCTAGTTTTGGTCGACAATGGTTCAGCTGTGAATGTATGCCCTTGGAGGACGGCACAGAAATTGGGAGTCCAACAACAATACTTGGCTCAAAACGGTGTACAGCTTAGGGCTTATGACAATTCCCCTCGGAAGTCGGTTGGGTCCATAATATTGCCCATCACTACAGGTATCATTATCCAGAATGTGGAGTTCGTAGTGCTAGACATTTCAGCTTCCTTCAATCTGTTGCTAGGGAGGCCTTGGCTTCATGAGTGCAATGCCATAGCATCCACCTTACACCAGAAGGTGAAGATGTTGGTTCAAGGACAGGTCATCACCATCTCGGGAGAATCCATCAACGCTGTCTTCACTCCCAAGCAAGCAACCCTTGAGGTAGAACATAGTTCTATGGACGAAGAACTTCACAACTTTGAACTTGTGGCAACTTTGAGCCAGGATGAAGCTTCCTTTGACTTCGATCTCTACTCAAATCCTAAAGTGCATGCAATACTCAGGAAACAAGGACACTTCCCTGGGATGCCGCTAGGAAGGAACCCGAAAAACAAGATTCCTCCTGTGTTCAAGACATTTAAACAGAAGGGAAGGTTCGGCTTAGGTTACAAACCAACTGAGAAGGAAGTTAAGCTCGCTAAGATAGCCATGGCTGAGCAGAAGAGGATGGACAACCCACCTACCTTGTTCCAAATGAAGCCCTATCCACTCACTCTGAATGGACAGTTCGTTAGGGAAGGTGATGACTTCCTTTACTATGGATTCCCTGAAGCTTACTACCTGAGGAACAAGGGAGTTCAAGTTGCTGGGTTAGAAGTTTTCGATGACTGCACCATTAATATGGCTACTGTTTTTATCCCCGCTCGGGACAAACAGCCACCATTGGAATGGACTCATCTTGCTGGGAGCAACATATTTGGTATGTTGTTCGGACAAGAAGCTGCTAAGGAAGAACCTGAAGCTGACGCTGTTATTGCTGCATTATCCAACCCAAGTTTTGACCCAAGTCTCATGATCACTAAAGAAGAAGAAGTCGAGGCGATCTTGTGGGTCGATGTTGAGAAGAATAGCTTTGTTTTATCTGTAGGAGAGTCTGTTCCTATAGACATAGAGTTTGGTACTAAGAGTCTAGAGTCAAGTGAGTCTGTTCTTGAGTCTGCTGGTGATGTACTCATTTCTGCATTCAATAAAATGAACCTTTCTGCTTACTCTGATTCTTCTTTCCCCTCTTCCCTGAACTGCTGCGCTAATAATAATCTGGAATTTAATGAACCCTTAAAAGAATTTTCTAATGAACATGAGCATAAAATGGCGGTGTTGGAAGACACTATCACCATAAATGTGGGCACAGAAGAACAACCTCGAGAGTTGAAGTTAGGTAGTTCACTCACAGCAGAAGAACGGATGGCATTTACAGAGCCTCTCCAAGAGTTTATGGATGTATTCGCGTGGTCTTACGAGGACATGCCGGGGATTGACAGGGAAATCGCGGAGCACACCATACCTTTACTCCCCGATGCAAAACCAGTGCGACAAAAGGCCAGGAGGATCAAACCTGAATGGGCTAAGAAAATTGAAGAAGAGGTGATTAAGCAGCTTAACGCTAAGTTTATCAAAGCAGTCCAATACCCTGAATGGATTGCTAATATTGTCTTGGTACCCAAGAAAGATGGGAAGGTGTGCATGTGTGTGGATTTCCGAGACCTTAACAAGGCTGGTCCCAAGGATAGTTTCCCTTTACCTCATAACGATGTATTAGTGGATAACACTTGCGGACATGAGCTCCTATCCTTCATGGATGGATATGCAGGTTACAACCAAATAAAGATGGCAGAAGAAGACATGGAAAAGACCTCCTTTACTACACCATGGGGAACGTACTGTTACGTTGTCATGCCTTTCGGTCTCAAAAATGCTGGGGCAACATACCAGCGGACCGCCAATACTCTACTCCATGACATGATGCACGTCGAAGTAGAAGTTTATGTTGATGACATGATTGTTAAAACCAAGACAAGGGAAGGTCATATTCCAAACCTCCGGAAATTCTTTCTACGGCTTCGCAAGTACAAGATGCGGCTCAACCCAGCAAAGTGCACCTTCGGTGTTACCTCTGGGAAGCTACTAGGCTATGTGGTCAGCCAACGGGGCATTAAAGTTGATCCATCAAAGATCAAGGCTATCCAATAGTTACAACCATCTAAGACAGAAAAGGAGATAAGAGGCTTTTTGGGACGAATTCAGTACATCAGCAGGTTTATCTCCAAGCTCACCATGACTTGTGAACCTTTGTTCAAGAAGTTAAAGAAAGGAAGCAAAGTAGAATGGGACGATCAATGTCAAGCTGCTTTTGAGAAGATCAAGGAATATTTGCAACACCTCCAGTTCTCATGCCGCCAGTGCCAGATGAGCCTCTACTCCTTTACCTTACAGTGACTAGCTCAGCAATGGGGGCTATGCTAGCTCAAAAGGTAAAAGGTCAAGAGAGCGCCATCTACTACTTGAGCATGAAGTTCCTAGACTACGAAAGTCGATATGCAGACATAGAGAAAATGGCCCTCGCATTAGTTTGGGCCACCAAGAAGTTAAGGCACTACATGCTCTCACATACAGTGTATGTGATAGCTGAAAACAATCCCATAAAATTCATCATGGAGCAACCAACCATCAATAACCGCATTGCTCGATGGGTAGTCATGCTTTCTGAGTTCAATCTTCAGTACTTACCTCAGAAATCAATTAAAGGGCGGGTTGTTTCGGATTTTCTGGCTCCTTCACCATCACAGGAACCTCCAAGCACTCACTTGGAATTCCCAGACGAAGACGTGTTCTTGACTGATGAAGTTACTTGGGAGATGTATTTTGATGGAGCTTCTAATCAAATGGGTTGTGGAATAGGAGTACTGTTAATATCTCCAGATGGTGCACATGTCCCTGTATCTGTAAAATTGGATTTTGATGCCACTAATAATGCGGCGGAGTATGAAGCATGCATCAAAGGCCTACAAGTTGCCTTGGCTTTAGGCATACGCCACATAATGGTCTTTGGAGACTCTAGCCTCATCATAAACTAGGCTAAGAACGCAGGGAAAGTTTGAAGTGAATGCCTTTTAGCTTATCAGCAGAAGCTTTTAGGATTGGCTGACCAATTTGAAAAGATCAATTTCCAATACCTTTCTAGAGATCACAACGAACTGGCCGATGCTTTTGCTAAATTATCCTCAATGGTATCCATCCCATCAGGCACGCTCCAGCTACCAGTAATTGTAGAGCGATAGTCTGAACCCGCGTATTTCTGTGTCATGGAAACACTAGAAGAAGAGACTGAGGAATGGTTTCTTGACATATACAATTTCCTTCGGAAGGGAGAATATCCAGCTGAGTTAGATGCTGGAGGACAACGAGCGATCAGGGCTTTAGCAGCACAATACTGCTTGATCCAAGATCATTTATACAAGAAGTCACCTATAGGCATCAATTTGTTGTGTATCGATGCCAAAAGTGCAAAAGAAGTCATGACTACTATACATGGAGGAGAGTGTGGGCCTCATATGAATGGTCGCATGCTAGCGAAGAAGATTCAAAGAGCTGGTTACTATTGGACCACTATGGAAGCAGATTGCTTGAATTTTGTTCGGAAATGTCATAAATGTCAGGAATATGCCAATCTGCAGCATCAACCTCCTTCATATCTGACAACATTGACATCTCCATGGCCATTCTCGGTATGGGGTATTGACATCATTTGCAAAATACACCCAACCGGAACAGGAGGGCATGAATACATTCTGGTCGCTATTGATTACTTCACTAAGTGGGTAGAGGCAGCCACTTTTTCCAAACTCACATCTAAGCACGTGGCCAAATTCATCCTTCAGAACATTATATGCCGATACTGAGTACCTCATGATATCATCAGCGATAATGGGAGCCATTTTCGAAAAGAGGTAGAGGTTTTGCTAACCAATTACAAAATTCAGCATCATCGGTCTTCACCTTACGACCACAAACCAACGGGGCTGTAGAAGCAGCCAATAAAACAGTGGCAGGAATCATTAAGAAGATGGTCGTGACTTACAAGGATTGGCCTGACAAATTAGCATTTGCCTTATGGGGATACCGAACCTCAATTCGAACCGCAACAGGAGCAACACCCTATTCATTAGTGTATGGGATGGAAGCAGTCCTGCCGATCGAATTAGCAATCCCGTCATTACGAATAGTGGAAGAAAGCCAATTGCCAGAAGCAGAATGGGCTAGGGCAAGGTTCGAGGAGTTAATGTTGATGGATGAAAGGCAATTAAGAGCATTACATAATGTTCAAGTGTACCAGAATAGGATCACTCGCGCCTTTAATAAGAAGGTGAAAAGTCGTTCACTTCAAGAAGGTGATCTAGTGCTTAAGGAAATGAGGGCACCAATACAAGACCCAAGGGGAAAATTTGCACCTAATTGGAAAGGTCCTTACATGGTTAAGGAGATTTTACCAGGAGGGGCAGCTCGGCTTGCCACTATGGATGGAGAAGATGTGATTCAGCCCACAAATTTGGATCAGCTTAAGAGATATTATGTTTAATATAACCAAGCAACTGAAAAACCAATTTTCAGACACTTGGTTAATATTCGATTTATGCTCATAAAATAAGGAAAGATAAATTTGCAGGGACACAATGATTGTACATAATACTTCTTTTATTAATAACCAAAATGCAAGTACACTGCTTGTAAATAAGAAAATTCAAAATGCATAATTAAATAACAGTTTATTCTAGCAAAGCAGTTCAGCTCCTTCGCTGCCATCCATCTTTTAGTCTTGCTTTACCTTCTCTATGTCGCCAGTGGTCTCATGGTCAATCTCCATGTCTTTAGACTCGTTCGGGTCTGTCTCTTTGTTTTTAGGCTTATAGGCTCGCCTATGGGACTTCCGTGTCTCCACTCTCGGACCAAGCCGGTCCTTTGCCTTCATCCTCGCACCAAGACAATCTTTTATTGTAGGACGAGGACCCAGTCTGTCCTTCATGGATGCCCGACTTCTTAGCACCTCTCCAGCACGACGAGACTCGGTAGCCGCAATTAACCATCCGTGATATTCAGCGTCAGCCATCTCTGATATATGTGCCTTGGATGGAGCCTTGAGGGTCGGTCTTCTTGCCCAATACTTCAACCAGGACTCTATCACCGAGCTATGAAGCTTCAGCCGCTCGGGGGCTTCACATAGTCGTTCGGGGATGGTCTGTTTGCGGCCCATCTGTCGCAATACTCGCTCCGGAAAGTAGAAGGTCATATGTGTAAGACCGGCAATACACACGTAAGCGTTGCGATAATCACAGGTCACATATTCAGGAACGTGCCACCACTCGATACACCATGAGATGTCACGAGATTCTTTCAGAAAGGCAATCCATTCAGTTACCGATAGGAGCTCGATATATTGACGCTTCCTTTGACAGTAATTTGCAAGCGCCGAAGGGTTACGAAGGACTTCGATAAGGCCCAAATGCTCCATCAGTCAAATCTGCCCAAAACAGTTAGCACGGGTTACAATTGCACACCAATTATTCCCAAACTAACGAAAAATAAAAAAGAAAAAAAAATTCTTAAAACCCGCCTAGGGTATGTAGGCAGTAGGCATTTTTTCTTTGAAAAAAATAAGAGCAGAAATGTACCTGAAGAAGTAGGGGGCTCCCATGAAGCTCGAATTCTGGATCCGGATCATCCAAGCCCATCATGGTTTCCGCTAACATCAATGGCACCAGATTAAAACCTCGAGCCATGTCTTCCACGATCTGAATTAGGACCGCCAGCCCGGCTCTTCGCCCACCATGATAAAAGCAGAATTCTCAAGAAGGCATAATACGAGTGCTCGTACTCGTATCATGGGATCATATTCCAATGTGTCAAACGATTGAAAGAATTTGACAATGGTTTGGAAATGTACCTTATCGCCGAATAATGCGCTTCCTATGACCCGGTTCGAAAGGCATAACAGTTCCTTGTATAGTTTGGTGTTGTCGGCAACAGTTGGAGGTGATGTCGGCCGCGCAAAATGATTCGTCCCAAGAATGGACGACCACTCTTCAGGAAGTGGACATAGCTCCTTCAAGGAAAATCGGAAAACGTGCATCTTCGGATCCCAAAAAGTGCTCGCCGCTCGGATAAAGTCATGATTGACTCTCGTTTGATGGAGACTTAGCAATTTCGTTAGGCTATATCTCTCGAGCTCTTTTTTCTCGTCTCTGGACAAAGTAGTCATCCAAGTGGCGAGTTTCTTCTCGAAGGCCATGACAAGAGGATTTTTGTGACTTTTGGATATTTTTTAGATGGAGAATGCAAGAGAAGAAGATGAGTGATGATTACATTCACAAGAGTAGGGTATTTATACACCTACATCAAGAATCAAAATGGAGCAAATCGGCCAGAAACGATCACATAGTCGTTGTCTTTCATATCCCATGATTCAAGCTTTCTTCAACGGCTAGCAAAACAAAAGAAAAAAGAAGGATTAAAACCCGCCTAGGGTTTAATCTTGGCAGACCAGCACGCGCGCGCGCGCGTCCGCCCAAGCCCAGGCCTCCAGCGCTCAAAACCCACCTAGGGTTTGGGCGATCCAGACCCAATTTTTCAGCTCCCGCAGCCCATCTGCGCAAGGATTTCCTTTTGGGCCTTTTTGTTTGGGTTTGAACTGGCCCATTCGTATATTTTCGATGTTCCAGGTTCTGTTATCGGCATAATGATGTCCGGTTCTGAAATTTGTTGCTTGAGCAATCTCCAACACTTAAGTTTTGTTCTTTTTTTATTTTATTTTTTTTTTGTTTGGGGAAGCGGGATTAATTGGAATTAATCACATCATGTAGAAAATAATTCGAACTTGCATTAAATAAAAGCGTCAAGTTGTGCATACACCAAGTTCGAGTCTTGCATAAAATAAAAATATATTACAAAGAGTCCTGCATAAAAAATAATAAAAAAAAGAGTCTTGCATTGCATAAAAATGATCACCACAGGGAACCAGAATCGTCGCTGTCCTCCGCCAAGTTGCCCCCTGCATTTGAAGTTCCTGCGTTGGAAGTGCCGACCATGCCAAAATAGGTATCCCAGGAATAATAATCAGACCCAGGAGCAGTCTGCACAGGAGGTGATGGCCCAGTTAAGGGAATTTCTGAAGGATGCACACTCGACGGCGAAGACACAGAGTGTTCCTGTGGAGCAGCCAGCCAGGAATGATTAGGAACTTGCCATTCAGCAGATGGAGTAGGCCATACCGGACCGGTTCCGTAAACAGGGACGGGCCAACCAGAGGGGCAGTCCCGCCCAACCAAGAATGCTGAGGTACAGGCCACTCTTGGGAACCCATGGGCCATGATGAACCCATCTCAGGAGCAGGGATAGGCCATCTTGTAGAACCGGAACCAAAAGATGAAGCATCATAAGGTGCAGGACGCGAAGTAGCGTCATCCGCTAGGGCCTGACCACCAGGATACCCTACGGATGCACCTGAGTCGCGGTCCCTCGCCACCATTTCGCGACCACGTCGAGCAGAGCGCACTGAAGTCGGGGTATGACGAGAAGGAGGAGGCCGGTAGGTGGCGCTCGATTCAGAAGCATCCTCCACCCAGTAAGGAGGAGGCTGAGCAACACCATATCCAGTGTTGTGATATGACCCTCCATGACTCAGTGGTTCCTCCAAGGACATTTGTGCCATGACCTCTTCCATGTTTGGAGAACGACGGCCTCTACTACTGGACCTGCTACGATGGGATCCAGTGGAATGTTAGCCTTCGATCAGAATGCCTTTGCCCCGACCCTCTGGTACAGCTGCCAGAGGAGGACGAGAAGACCCTCCAACTTCCTCCCGAGATCGACCCCGAGTGGAATATTCTCCAACTGAAGAGCGACGTGGGGGCTCTGTACGAGGAGCACTTGCAGTGGAACGTCGAGGCGGTTCTCTGGGAGCAGACTCAGCGTCAGCCTCCATATCGACCCGCCTAGCAGCACCACCTTGATATCTCCCCGAACCAGTGAAGCCCCGATCGATGAACTTCCTCATGGTGCTCCACTCCTTAGTCAGCTGCCGGAGAAATCCCCACCGCGGCTGGAAAATAACCAAACAAGGGGTCATTCACAAGTGACATACAAGGTAAAAAGGAGGCAAAATAAAGCAAAGTTTTACCGGTTTGTGGTCGAATTCTTGGAGCGCAGGGCACTCACTACTGTTCTCCACTACTAGGAAGCCACCGATTTTTCGCCTCACCTCAAGAGCCTCCACTTCGGCAGCCGCCGCGTAAGGTCCCAGCTGTAGACTTTCCAGTTAGAAAACAACCAAGACATGACAAGGATGAAGAAGGAAGATACGTACCACTCGAGGAGCCAAACGGCTAAGGTAACGCTAGAACTCTTCGTCAAATTGATCCTGGGAGACGTTGTGCACAAAGTCATCAAATGCCTGACCTCGAACCAGATCCCTCAAAAGGGCCGGGTCAATCCGCCAAGGCTCAAATCTTTGTGCTGGAGGATCTAGGGGAATGAGACCAGGGTAACCTCCCAAAATCTGCCTCGAGGCCCTCTCCCCTAAATACCACACATAGCCGTAAGGCCCTTCAATTAGGAGGCGAAGATGGGTGTCGTGCTCCACCTGATCCAGAGGTTGTGGTAACCCTCTGATGTCGAAGTCAGCCCAAGGACGCCAGTTTATTTGATCCTGCAAGAAGAAGGATATATTTAAACATGGCATGATGAAGAAAACAAAAGAAAAGGCATCAGGAGAAAGGAGATACCAGCTGCAAATTATCCAAAATGTCGCGAATGAGGTCGAGAGCCCTCGCCTTGTATTTCTTATCATGAATACCCTCACTAGTCCAGCGTTCAGCAGCTGGCACTGCCTTGTTCTTCTTCGAGCGAATTCCTAGGGCCAAGATGTACTCATATGCCCACGACTGCATGCACGATATATCAAACCAGGAAAGAAAGATAAATAAAGAATATTAAATGAAAAGAAGGATCGAGCACATACCTCGAGTACCTTCCACAAGGAAGGACCGTACTGGTTGCGAGCCTGGGCTTCATGGAGGTAAACGGGATCTGCATCCAATGAAAGACGGACGCCACGACGGAGCCAATGCATGAAGTTGGCGTAGGCCGCCTTGCCCCAGTTCAGGTTTCGGATATTATCAAAGTTGAGGAGGTTCCGAAACCAGGTCAGGGAAATATTATCCCCATGGTTGGCGAAGAGAGTAGCAGAGATGATATACGCCATGAAAATGAAACGGCGTTGCTCTAGAGGCAGGTTCTGGAAGTTCGCATCACGAACGGTCATCTCAAAGTGCTTATAAGCAAGGTTAGAGAGACCCTGACGACGCCCCAAACGTGCAGACACTGGAGCCAGCAAATCCAGGACTAGAGGAGGAACATCTGCATCGAAGACTACGTCCTGCCCGCCCCAAGGAAGACCGGTGATCATGACAAAGTCTTTGGGTGTGACTGTCATCTCACCCACCGGGAAGTGGAATGTGTTGGTGGAATCCCACAACCTCTCCGCCATCGCTCGACCAATAGCGCGAAACGTCATTTTCTTCCAAGCCTCCAAGCATTTCCAGAAAGGCATGAATCCCGCCGCGGTCAAAGTCTCTTAAATAAAATTCCCCGGGATAGATTTCGCTGCCTTAAGGGGATCTTTTAAGGCAACAGGAGTTTTTGGATTATCCTCCTAAGGGTAGAATATTAAGGCATCATTTTAAAATGGGGGCTCTAAGCATAATTTCAAAGACCCAAGCTGGACCCAGCACGGACACTAGGCTCACAGCCACGGTCCATGAAGTAAACAAGCAAGTCCAAATAACACGGCCCAAGCCGGTTCAGCAATAAATTTGAGCCCAAAACCCGCCTAGGGTTTGACTCAAATAGGCCCATAGTGCGGCCCTCGCAGCGGCCCAGCAAAAAAAAATTAAAAAAGGGGCACGGGTCAAAACCCGCCTAGGGTTTGACTTCGCCCAGCCCAATTAAGCGGCCCGGAGCGAGCAACGGCCCAGTAGGCCTGGAATTAAAACCCGCCTAGGGTTTAATTCCGCCTAATGGGCCACCACTCGTTTGATTGGCCCAGAACGCATGCAATTTGGTCCATTTTGGCAAGAGAGCAATTTTCAAATATCTTTTCGGTCCAAATGCAAAAGTGGATTACTCTGCATCTTAACTTGCATGCTTAAAATAGCTAAAAATCGACAAAGTATGAAAAAAATAAATTCATACTTGCTCATTTTTACGCTAAACTAAGTACAAGAGAAAGGTTAAAAGGATTACCTTGTCATGGGAACGGTAAAACCAAGCGTGGTTCCAATCATATCAGAAGGAGCTACCTCCATGGTGGGAACGAAGTTGCGGCGCGAGGACCGCTCATGAGGCCAAGCCGCTGCATGCGGAAGAGGAGGATTGCGGTGACCGCGGGGTTGCATCTTTTCAAACCCGAACTTGCTCAAGATATCTTTCTAGAGAGAGAAGTAGTGAGCTAGAGATATGAGGGAATTGAAGATGTGAAGAAGATGAAAGAAACCTCTTGAATTTATAGAAAGGGTGGGTGAGTGTGAGCCACTCGTTTTTGTAACCACCTCGAGATGCCAAACGCATTTCATTGGTCGAAAATCTAAGAGGTTATCCTTTTGTCACCCAAAAGAGAGGCAGGGTGACGTGGCCCATTTATGACCACAAGTGGGATGTACCCACTTTGATACCCTCACGAGGCAGAAAAAAAAAAAGAAAAAAATAATAAGCAAAGCCCTCGCAGGCTTTGCGCAAATTAGAGGAGACGGCCCAGAAGGTGCGGCCTAGAAGGCGCGGATACGGCCCTGTAAAAAAGCCAAACCCCGCCTAGGTTTTGGGGTGTCTACAGGCCGATTTCTTTTTTCTCTTGGCCCACAGTCGGAGCCCATACTCCGGCTTTGCGGCCCGCAGGTAAAATCGTATCTCTTTTGTTTTATTTCAATAAAACTAATGTTCGATCTTTTCTCTCATAATTTTCAGGTTGCCGACAATGGAATCGCCATCACCCAGCAACCGTACAAGAGGTCGTTGCCATCATCATTTCGGGCCATCGGCAGAGTTTCGATGCAGTCCCAATCTCCGGGCCATCGGCAGAGTTTCGATGCAATCCCAATCTCCGAGCCATTGGCATCGTGCCCGTTGAAGTCTCGACCCCCAAGGCCATCAGCAAAGCGCCTGATGAAGTCCTTCAGCATAAAAAATGCCAACCAATAGGAACCGACACCGGGAAAGACCAGAATTGACACCGGGAAAGACTGGAAGCGACACCGGGAAAGACTGGAAGCGACACTGGGAAAGACTAGAAAATTCCATGAACCATCGGCATCATGACCGATAACGAGTAGAGTATCATTCTTGCTCGAGATCATCTCAAAGGAGGCGCATGCCGCCCGCAACCTCGACGTAGGACTCAGCTTCCAAAGCGTCAAATCAGGCTTTGCAAACCAAATTCATATCCTCAGACTACATTGACCTTCGTCCTATTCGGACTCGACCAAAGTGGGGGCTCTCTATAGACACCGGAATTTCTACCGGTATAAAACCCGATTTACCAAAAATATGCAAGCCCAAAATAAATCCGGGATAATTGTTAAACCCCAAATGGGTTTTATTTTTATTCACGGCCCACACAAAGAAAGCAGACCCAGGCGCGCGCCTCGGCCCAGAATGCCTAAAACCCGCCTAGGGTTTGATCCGGCCCAGAAATTGTTAAAACCCACCTGGGGTTTGATTATTTTTATGCGCGACGTCGTTTTACGCCAGGTCAGCGATCCGTGTGATGAAATAGTTAAACCCCGCCTAGGTTTTGAAGCAGTTGGCGCCAAAATCTGCATGCATGCAATTGGATCCCTTGATCTTTGCCCCACGTGGTTGACTTTGCCCTTGACCCCATATACCCCGCCTAGGATTTTATCTTAAATGGCTTATTTTTAAGGGTATGTCCCTCACTCCTTCACCTATAAATACCCCCTCCATTCCACCTCCATTTCATCAACAACTTTCATCATCAACAACTTTCATCATCAACAATCATCAACAACCATCATCTATTCTACTCTCATTCTCCCAAATTCTCTTCATAATTCCATTCTTTTATCATCACCATAATCATATTCTTCACTACCATATAACCATCCACACTACACTTTTCCTAAACCATCCACATTTCTTATCCGGGTTTCAAATCAAGGGGCAACTCAAGGGATCGATTTCATCGCCACTACAACCAAAGCAAGGTTCGGTTCTTTTATTTAAATTATCGTATTTAATCATGTAATCCTTGTTTTAAATTCCGTACTTGTACATATTTTGTAAAATAAGAAACCGCATTTGTTTATATTGCATGTTTTGAATAATAATTCCGCGAAATTATTCAAACTTCTCCCCGCTCTCTTTCTTTTCAATGTTGATTTTAGTAGAGTCTGTTTTTATAAACAGGCGGATTCGAGAGTTCTTATAACTCTCGAATTCGTAACCTTACCCCCGAACTTAGAAATCGGGTTCGTAGACCGGAGTCTTTCTTTTATTTTATGGTTCGTCGATTTCCTTAAATCGGCTGGCGACTCTTTAATTTTTTTATAACTTCGTTTAATTATTTAAAGTATTCGATTTCTTACACAAAATTAATTTTAAAAAAATGATTTAACTTTTTGTTCAATGCGAAAAAGGGGTTTGGTCCAAGGAGAAAATGGCCAGAAATTATTAAACCCCAGGAGGGGTTTAGTAATTTCCACCTATTTTGTCCCTAGGCCTGGAATCAAGGGGACCGGCCCAGAATTTGTCAAACCCTAGGCGGGCTTTGACAAATTCTGGTGGTCCGTTTGCTTCTTGGGCCCTAATTCGTCAATTGGATTAAAATTAAATAATTTGAGATTATTTTTGTGTAATTTCCGAATAATTTAAATAATAAAAAATGAGGTTGTAAATAAATAAAGTTTCATCATCCCGAAAATGAATTTCCAAAATAAAAATATCCTTATTTAAGGATTAAGAAACCTTAATCGGCTCCTGATCACAAATGTAGCGCATCCGAGGAAAACGTTTCCCCCCGAACGGGGACGGGAATTTTTTCCGGGTCCTACACCCACATGGTGCTGTGGAGATTTGGGATGAACAATCCAGAGCGTTCAAGGTCAATGTTGGTCAACCGATCGAGCATGGAGGAAACATCAACTTAACCACCCTCGGTGTGGTTTAAGAGGTACTATGTCTAGCTTAGGACAATAAATAAGCGCTTCTTGGGGGGCAACCCAAGCTTTTTCGATTTTATTTTCAATTTTAGGATTTTCTAGAATTTTTCCTTATTTTTCTTATATTTATTTTGATCTTTCTAAAAAAAAATTCTTATTTTTCTAGAATTTTCAGGAATTTTCTTTGATTCATTTTGAATTTTCTAGGATTTTTAGAAAATTTTCTCCTTTTTATTTTCTTTTTCTATGCTTTTCTAGGGTTTTAATTTTATTTTTCTTTCATTTTTGAAGTATTATTTTTAGGGAAATAAAAAAAAAGAAGAAAACAAATCTGAAAAATTTGAAAAGAAAAAAATAGAGTGAGTGAGAAAAAAGAAAAGAGAGTTTGTAACAATATTGAGAGATTAGAGAGAGTGAGTGAGGAAAAGTGGAAGCAAAGGGTGAGAAAGAAAGAAAAAATAAATAAGATCCAGCCAAGCGGATTCGAACCTAGGCGAAAGCGGCGGAAACCATGGTCAACACGGATCGTGTCACCATTGGCACGACCCGTGTTGCCCTCTAGAGAGGTAAGTTTCATGCGCAGGGATCAACACGATCCGTGTTGAATCTCGATAAGCTATAACACGGGAGTTTCACCCATTTTCTCGCCCCCTTCTTTTCTTTTTCATAAGTTGTCCTGTTTTTCCCATTCGTGCTAGTTTATTCTTGTTTTATGTATTGAGGGCAATGCTTTGTCCAAGCATGAGGGGATTACTTTGAAAATTTTGGCTTTTCGTCTTTGTGTATATGATTTTATTTTTGTTTTTTCTTTAATTTTTGTTTATTTATTTCCTTTTAGTTTGTTAGTTTTAGTTAGTTTTTATTTTGTTTAGCTTTGATTTTATCTAGTTTTTAGCTATCATTTGTAAATCTTTTGCATTCACTTAGTTTTGCATTAGTTAGTATCATATTAGATTTTATTTTCTTTCTTTTCTTAGTTTTTAGTTTGTTAGTTTTCTAGTTTTTCATTTGACTTTTGATTTTAGTTTTTGAAGGAAAAAACCAAAAAAAGAAGAAAAAATTTAAAAACATTTGAAAAAGAAGAAAATGAAAAAAAAATTAGGATAGGTTAGGATTAGTGAATAAAATTCTCCGGTGATGAATTAAAACTAAGTTATATTTTGATTTGATTTAGTCTTGTATTAGCCCTTTTGTGAAATAAAGTTTTGAAAAGAGTTATGAAAACATAGAGAGTTTAGAATTATACTTTGATAGAGAAGATTGATTGCCCTTATGATCTTTTGGTGTGAGTTTGGCATGTGCACATATTTGAGCTAGGTTTGCTTGAGAGCTTTTAACCCGTGAGACCACATAAAAGCCTAAAAGACTAATCATTTTTATTAGTCTCATATTTCCATGTGTGACTCATCCATTGTTTTCATTCTCTAGAACTTGCGATGTATCTCTTTGAAACTGCATTTTTGCTTGTGCATTGATATATATGATAGAGACATTCTTGTACATATTTTTAGCTACATATATAGCCAAATAGTCACCCTTTATATGTGAATATCCGCCTTTAACCCCCTTTTAGCCTTTAATAACTCTTCCTTTTGATTACCTACATTACAAAACCATAGCCAAATATTGATTTTTCTACCATTAAGCCTAAGCTTGGAGCGTTAGAGTGTGAAGAGTTGGGTTGATTGTGGTGTTTTTGTGGTTTGGTTTTGTTGGGGATGTTGTGTGAAGATGAATATCATGAGATTCCTCCCCATTGTAGCTTGATATGGGTTGAGTTGGAAATATGCCTTATTAGTGTATATATATATATATCTTTAAGTTTTAGTTGAAAAAAAAAAAGCAAAAAAGAAAAAAAGAAAAAAAACTGAAAAATGAGAAAAAAAGTGAAAAAAGTGTTAGTGGTTTGATAGTTTATTTTTCTTTGAGTTGAGGCAATTTTTACTTGATTATGGGATGTGTTGTTGTGAATATAAGGTGTGAGGGTTTTTAATTGTGCAATTGGGTGAGGTTTATGCTCCAAGTCTTGGCTTTTAGCTCCACTTCCCCAAATTTATTTCCACTCCTTACCCTTAACCTTAGCCCCATTACAACCCATTTGAAAGTCCTCTTGATTATCATTGTGCATTGCATTTTAGCGGTGGAGAATCGAGATTATTTGCAAGCCTATGGTAGAATGTTACTTTGTGATTGAGTATTGAGTGAACCTTCATTGTATTATTCATTTTCAAACACATGAGATGAGTGTTTCCACATTCCCTAAAGTGAGGTTGCTCTAAATTATCTAGTTTTATCCATAATTGTGTGCTCGCTTGTTTCTTTTGAGATTATGAGCGTGATTAGTTTGATCTTGATAGGTATAGTTTTAGTAATTCTTTCTATGGTTTCATTTTCTCTTGTATATAGATTTTTTTCATACTTAGGCTATGCTTGATTAAATTCGATTAATTGAATGGCTTATCAATGCTTTCCTAAGGAGATTTGTAAATAAATTTTCAATTTTACTTTGAAATTTTTTCTTTTGACTTGAGTCATTTTGTCCCATTTATTTTCTATTTTTGTTCTTTTCTTTATTTTCCTACTTTATTTGTGAGTTTAGTATTGCTTAGGGACAAGCAAGGTGTAAGCATGGGGGGATTTGATAAGAGTATTATATATATATATATGATGTTGGATTATTTAGAGTTAATTTGGGTGATTTTAGTTATGAATGTATTATTTTTATACCCAAATTCTCTATATTATGCTTGGTTGGAGTTTGGTATAGTTTTGTAGGAAAATGGAGTTCTTTGGATCAAATCAAGCTCAAAACCAAGTCAAAAGAGTCCAAGTAGATCACAAATCAAGAGATAAATCCACCCTAAGGCCCAAACTCAGGCCCATCATATCAACGAGCTGCGTCAGGCATCAACACGGGTGCCATTTTGGGTAGAACGGACCGTTTCAGGGTCCAGAGAAGGAGGAATTTGACTCCAGTGAGCAACACGGTCTGTGTTGACCTGTATCGGTTCGTGTTGGCTCTGTTAAATGTGGAAATGGCGTTTCAACTTCATTTTAATGTTATATAATTGTTATCCGGTTGTTTTTGCTATCATTCTCTCCCATTCATCATCATCTTCATCTCTACATTCATCCATCCTTTCATCCACAAATCCATCCACATTCATCCATAGTTGAAGATTGAGAGTTTGTTGAGTTTGAAGATCGGTTCTCAAGAACTGGAGAGAAGTGGAGGAGCAAAAGTCCCCGCGGATCGTCATTCAAGCAAGTATCGATTTCCATCTCAGCTTACTTCTCTTTCTTATAGATTTCATGCTTTTTAGTATAGATTTTGATATGTTTTGTGTTTCGAACATGAGTAGTGAGTAGTTTCTTTTAGTTTGGGGGATAAAGCCTTATTAGTTTCTCCTATGGATTGAGTTTTGTGGGATTGAACAAGTTTGTTTATCTAGTTTGAATGCATTTTATTTAACCTTTGATTACGTATGTCATTGTTTTTTACTGGCCATCAAGAATATGGTATTAGATTGTTGAATGAAGTACCGAATGGAGAAATTCAATAATCGGAACCCTTAGGATTAAACTGATTATAAAGTGAACCAGACATAGAAGACTTTGTAATTAGGGGTCATTGGACAATTAGATCTTTAACTTAGCTAAAATTGAAATAACCACGACAGTAGGTGATTGATTTTACTAAACAATCTATTTCATTGCCAAAAGCTCGCTACGGAATAATTTATGCGATTATCAACCCTAAAATGTACCAAATTAGTGACATACATGTTCAATCCACTTGTTTGATTCATAGAGTTACTTAGGTTTTATCCTCTGAACGCCTTTTTCCTATTGATTTCATCTTGTGATTTGTGTGAATATTTGATTGTTTTGACCTTTTTAGCGATTAGAATTAGCTATAGATTGATCTCAAACAAAACCCGACCCATTTAGGAATCCCCTAGGAGGCTAGTTTGGTGCGTAGTTAGCAAAGTCCTTGTGGGATCGACCTTGATATTTGCTACACGTACACCCGTGCACTTGCGGCGTATCAGCAGCCATCTTTCGTTTCGATATCAGGGTTGTTTGAGGTTGTTGTTGCCGCTGTTTTTGCAGCTTGGCAGCCACCCTACTCTGATCTTCTTTGCCCCGCCCCTATGGTCTATTGCCTCCTTGGGATTTTTGGCTGAATCATTTATCTCTGAGACCAAATTTGTCTTTCCTCCCATTTGTTCCCCTTTTTTCTTCTTGGCAGGCTGAAAGATTATGGTGTCCTAGCGCAAGTCTCAGCTCGGGTATAATTTTGTGAAGATCAAGTTTATAGTGACTTATTTTACCCTTAGTGTTTTTCTGACTTCTCTAGCCTCATTTGATGTAATTCATCTAAACCTCACGAACTTAATCTTTCGGAATTTGTTTGTAATTTTTGGTACTTGTATTGAAAACTTCAATTTGACTATTGTACCACATATAGTTTTTATTTTTAAGTATTATACCCTCCGGTATACTGTTTACATTATATTATTTTCTATTATGTTGGCTGCGGAACCCATTTCTTTTTGGCTGCGGAAGCCCTGCAAATTATACATGATTATCCTAAAATTCTCATATTGGTGGATATCAGTGATTGCTCTTGCTCATTGGCTTCAAGCGTTGGGTCACCTCAATGCACCCTCTAATTATGCCTTAATTGTTTTTATATCATCGCCTAAAGTAGCGCTGTGTGGGTTTATGCTTTTTAAATCACTATTTTTCAGGTGCGGAACCAGCTCTTATTAGACTGCGGAAGTAACTACCCATATAAAATTTTCCAAATGAAAATCATATGTTGGAATGTGCAAGGGGCTAAAAAGGTCCAACTAAAGCAGGAACTGGGGTTCATTAATGCAACTATTAAACCTGATCTTGTTTTTCTTCTCAAAACCATGGTAAATCAAGAAAATACTAATCAGATTCTTCCTCGATTAGATTTTCCCAACTATTTCTCCATTCCTCCCTCTAATCATTCTGGAGGCATTTGGTGCCTTTGGAATCAATCTGTCATAGATTTAATTATTATTGCTTCTAATACTAGATTTATTCATTGCGAAATTATCGATAAAGTCCTAAATTCCAGATTTTTTTATCACGGCTTGTTATGGGCCAGCCTAGCCAGGTGAGAAAGCTGCTTTTTGGGAAAGTCTAACTCAACTGGCCGGTAAAATTACCCTTCCTTGGTGCCTTTTGGGTGATTTTAATGAGCTTCTTTGCCCTGCTGATAAGTTGGGTGGGCCAATCCCCCATCCGAACAGATTTTATTGGCACAATAACTTCTTATTAAACTCGCACTATTTGGAAGCTAATGTATCTGGCCGCCCTTTTTCCTGGAAAAAAGTCTGTAAGGGACATCGAATTTAGGAAAAACTTGATCGGTTTCTGATTACCCCCGCTTGGGAATCCCTCTTCTCTAACTACCGTGTTTCTAATGGTCCGTTTACTTGCTCAGACCACTCATATATCATGTTGGAAACAACTCGCTTTACCCCTCCAAACAAAGGGATTAACTTTGGATTTCAACCTCACTAGGCTTCTTATCATCAATCCCACAAGATTGTTAAGCAAAGTTGGGCCACTAGTATCTTAGATTCTCCTATGTTCAGACTCACTAAAAAATTATCCCTAGCTAAAACCAAGCTGAAATCCTAGGCTAAAACGACTCTTGGTAATTAAAAAGTTAAGCTTCAAAAAAATACTGAGCTTCTGCGTTCTGTTGAGGACAGGCTCATTATGAACCCTGATTGTGCCAGTCTGAATAGTTGGTTCAACTGGCTTATTAAACAAAGAGATCGACTTCACTTATTTAATAAAAATCTATGGGGCCCGTTTCATCGTAAAAAATGGCTAACTGATGGTGACAGAAACTCTAGACTTTTTCATTTGACCATGAGGAGTAGAAAGAGCAAGGCTAGGATCACCCATGTCAAGAATGATCTTGGTCTTTGGACTTTTGATCCTCTGGAAATCAAAAATATATTTATTAATGATTTTACCCAAAGATTCAAGTTTGAAGTTGATCCCAATCGTAATATTGGTCTTGATATCCCCCCCCCCCCCCCCGGTCTTTCCGTAGATGATAATCAACAGCTCATTAAAGATGTTACCGATGAAGAAATTGAGCAAGCAGTTTTTCAACAAGATAAATACAAAGCGTCGTGTCCCGATGGATTTGGCATAGCTTTTTACCAAGCTTACTGGAGCATTATCAAAAAAGATGTCTGTAATGCAGTCAAATCTTTTTTTAGAGATGGTAAGCTTCTTAAGCAAATTAACCATTCTCTTATCATGCTCATCCCAAAAGTTGAGGATCCTTCCTCACCATCACATTTTCGACCGATCAGCCTTTGCAACAGTCTCTACAAAATAATATCCAAAGTTCTTGCCAACAGATTAAGGCTTGTTCTTGATAAAATCATCGACCCCGTCCAATCTACTTTCATTCCGGGGAGATCCATTCACGATAACATCCTTGTGGCTCATGAATTTATGCATAAATTCAATAACATGAGCGGTAGGAAAAGTTGGGTTGCGCTCAAACTTGATCTTGAGAAGGCATTTGATAGAATGGAGTGGGATTTTCCCTTCCAAACCTTAAAGGAGCTTGGGTTTGCCGAAAAATGGATTTCCTGGATTCGTGAATGTGTTGCAACTGTTTCCTACTCTCTCATTATCAATAATGAAACTTGCGGGTTTTTCAAACCATCTCGTGAAGTTTGTCAAGGGGATCCCCTATCCCCTTATCTCTTCATTATAGGGATGGAAATTTTGACAACCTATCTTCGAACGCTAACCTCACTTCCAAATTCCGGAATTGGGCTTAAGCTTGCTCCTCATCCACAAGCCATTCGTTGCCTTCTTTTTGCTGACGATAGTCTCATCTTTTGTAAAGCTTCTTCTAATGCAGCCTCTCTGCTCAAACACTTTATTACGAGATTTAGCTTTCTCTCCGGGCAGTTGATCAATTTCAACAAATGCTCCCTTATTTTCTCCAAAAATACCAACACCCAAGACAAACAACTAATCTCAAGTATATTCAATATCCCTAGGCGGGATGGTTTAGGTAAATATCTGGGTTGCCCTCTTTTTAAAGGACGACCTTCTCAAGAAATTTTCGACAATCTCATTAACAAATCTTATCAAAAGCTCCAAGGTTGGAAATCCAAATTTATCTCGAAAGCTGGGCGTATTGCCCTTATCCAGTCTAATCTTGAATCTCTCCCGGCTCATACCATGAAATGTTTTAAGCTTCCTGTCTCTACGGCCTATAAGATCGACTCAATTAGTCGAAACTTCTTCTGGAAAGATTTAAATTCAAAAAAGGGCCTAGCGCTCGTTTCTTGGGACAAAGTTTGTCGTCCAAAAAATTTTGGTGGACTTGGACTTCAAAAAACGGAGGCGGTTAACAATGCCTTCCTATGTAAACTTTCTTGGCACTATCTTTTTCAGTTATGGTATTTGGGTTGACTTAATGTGCTCTAAATAACCCCTAGAGACCAATTTATTTGATAGAAAAATAAGGCCTAACGATTCTTGGGCCTGGAAAGCCATCTTAAGAAATAGGGACTGCTTCAAAAAAGGTCTGAGATGGACCGTCGGGGACGATACTAAGATTAAGTTCTGGAGCGCCACTCCTCCAGTCTTCTCTCTCTAAATCCTAACATTGATCATGCTACTGTGAATTTAGATCTTAGGGTCTCCGATATTTTCACGAATGACAAACAATGGAATCTGAATCTTCTCTGTAATTTGGTTAATGACCATTCGATTCGCTTAATCCGAGACATTCCCGTTCCTGATAACGACGCTAGCAATCATTGTTGTTGGGGTTTATCTAGCAGTGGCTCCTTTACCACTAAGTCAGCTACTTGACTTGCTCATGATCTCAAGGTGGATGCTCAACCGTGGGAATACTGATGGATTTGGAATTTGGATATCCTTCCGAAATTGAAAGTTTTCCTTTGGCTCCTTTACAGGCAGGCTCTGCCCACCAACGCTTCTCTGGTGTATCGGGGTTGCTCTGTCACCCCTTACTGTCTTTGATGTATCGATGTAATTGAAGATTAGGATCATATTTTTATTCATTGTAGTCAAGCCAAAAACGCTTGGAAGATCGCTGCGGAACAATCTTGGCTTCATTCTGCCCCGCACTCTTTCTTGGATATTCTTAGCCTCCTCAAGCACTACAAACAAGACAGAAGCAGTAGACACCTCGAGCAGTTTGTTGCTTTCCTTTGGAGGATCTGGAAAGTTAGGAATGCTCTCACTTTCCAAAATCTCCGTACGCATCCTAATGGTGTTTTCATCAGAGCCAAGAAGATCATCACTGAATGGAGAACACGTAGCAAGCTCGAAAACCTCTTCTCGGACTTGTCTTCTAAAACTGATGTAAAACTGATGTACCCCCCAAGCGACCTTCTTTGCGTTGGGTTTCTGGTCTCCTCCGCCGGTTGGTGCGTACAAACTCAACTTTGATGGTGCCAAGTTCCCTAATGGAGCCGCTGGTGGTTTTATCATCCGTGGTTGGGCTGGTAACTTTATTTCTGGCAGCTCTTTCAATTTGGGTCACTCCTCCATCCTCGTGGCCGAGGCTACCGCTCTTCGTAATGGTCTCCAAGAAGCCATTAATCTTAGAATTAACATCCTTATCATTGAAGGTGACAATAAAATCGTCACAGACGCCCTCAATAGGCTTTGTGATACTCCCTGGTCGATCCACCAACTACTTTGTGACATCAAAAAGTACCTGTCTCAATGTTCCTTCCCCAAGGTCGTTCACGTTTACCGCGAAGCGAACAGGTTGGCGGATTGGCTGGCTAAGGCCAGCCTTAGTATTATTGACTCTTGTTTTTTGAATCCTAAGGATGCTCACGGCCTAAAATGTATTTTGAGAGAAGATAGACTGGGCATGTCTCTTGTGAGAAGAGCTGCCTAGTTGTTTTGCTTACCGTTGTAAAAAAAATAGTAAAGTTTGTGGTTCCCGCTAAATGAAGAAAGTAAATTAATTGTAGGGATTTCGATCAATAAGAAGATAGATAAGTACCGAATTAAATTATTTTGGTCCAAATATCAGTAATTATTTTGACAAAATAATAATAATAATAATAATAATTATTATTATTATTATTATAATCTATATATTATAATAGAAATCGTTGTGGGTGCCACGAAATAGAGCCATGGGAGTGAGTGTAGGGGAATTGGCCAATCACAACGTAGAAAATTATACTTTTTTCTATTTTCTATTTTTTTTCAATCCGGATTTTATTTTATAATTAAAAAAACCAGAAAGTATCATTAAACCGGATTTTATTATAAATCTAAGCAAATACTGCAATGAGAGCGTTTTTAGGAATTTCAATCAATCACAATTAAGAAAAAAATGACCCAATTTTTAATAATTTTGTATTTTATTTTCAACCGGATTTTATTATAAATCTAAGCTGCTTGAGACTTTGACACCAATTACAGCTGTTCCATAAGTGTTTTAAATTTAATTTTATTTTAGAATTAAAAAAAACTATTACAAATCTTATACGGCTTTGGACTTTGATAACGTTTCCAACTGTTTCATATCTATATATATTATAATAGAAATCATTGTAGGTCCCGCAAAATAGAGCCACGGGAGTGACTGTAGGGTTATTGACCAATTATAACGTATAAAATTATTTTTTTTTTACTATTTTCAATTTTTTTTAATTTCAATCCAGATTTTATTTCAAAATTAAAAAAACCAGAAAGTATCACTAATCCTTGATTGCTTTGGACTCTGAATTTTTTTAAATTATTTTAGTGTTGCCTATAATAATAATAATAATAATAATAATAATAATAATAATAATATCTATATACTTATAATGACAATCTATGTGGGCCCCAACAAATACTGCAACGAGAGCGTTTCAAGGAGTTTCAGCTAATCACAATTAGGAAAAATACAATTTTTAGAAATTTTTTAATAATTTTAGAAAATCATAATAATAATCGATGAAAATCAAAACTTAGGCTGCATTGGACTCTAACTCCATTTTCAATAATTTTTTATTTTTTTTTGAACCGTTTTTTTTAAACCTTGGCTGCTTTGGACTCTGACCCCATTTACAGCTGTTACATAATTTTTTCGGATTTAATTTTATTTTAGAATTTTAAAAAACTTTACGAATCTTTTATGGCTTTGGAGTTTGACCACGTTTACAACTGTCAAAATATCCGGCGCAACTCCAACTAGGTTACGTTCAATACTTTTTCCAAAACATATAAATACAATACTTTCACATACCAGCCAGAATCACAATTGATCTTCGCCGTTTCGTCTCAATTGATTATTGACATTCCCAATTCATACTCTCATTATGGTAAGTTTCAAGTCATTATTATATAGATATTCAATTCTATTGGGTTCTACATTGATTGCATTCATTGTAATTGATATATTAAAAAACTACTTTGAATTCTGCAGATTCAATTCACATCATCATTTTTGATATAGTAACATGTTATAATAGAAATCATTGTGAGCCCCACAAAATAGAGCCACGGGAGTGATTGTAGGGGAATTGACCAATCACAGGATAGAATATTATAATTTTTCTCTATTTTCTATTTTTTTTAATTTTCAATTCGGATATTATTTTAAAATAAAAAAACAGAAAGGGTCACTAATCCTTGACTTCTTTGAACTTTGAATTAAATTATTTTGGTGCAAATAATATTAATTATTTTGGTGTTGCTAATAATAATAATAATAATAATAATAATAATAATAATCTATATAAATATAAATATAATGGAAATCTATGTGGGACCTACCGAATACTTGCACGGGAGCGTTTTGCGGAGATTAGTTTCCCGCACACTAAACTTCTCAATTTCAATTCAACAATCCCTAAATTTCAGGAAACAAACCCATGATTCTTCGGTCAACTAAAAGACTACTAAACGCTACCATATTCCCAGAAAATACTGATTTATACCACGTTTTTTAAACTTCCAAAATATCTGCAATCACTAATTCAACCAAAACCCTAAACATAAACATCTATATATATATATATATATATATATATATATATATATATATATATATATAGTCATGCATGGAATTGTCTCCTGTTCGTGGCAAAATTACTGAATCGTGATTGTTTAGCAATTTTGTCCACTATTGTTTGTGCATCAAAACTTCAAGATAAAAATCAATGACCCAGTTTTTCGATTGAGAAAAGATTAAACAATTTGGTGGTCCAAGTAGTCCATTTTTAATCATGTTATATTATTGCATCCAGTTTTAACTACACTCTTCAATTATTAATTATTAAATTGTGCAGGTGTTTCAAGAATCGCCAAATAACATCACTCCTATATTCAGATTGTTGTCTGGTACGTCCCTGTTGTTTATCAAACTTTAATAATTAACTATTATTACTTACATAATAATTCCTCCTTTTTAGTGTTTAACCTATTCAAAGTTACATCATCCGTATATCATCTTTGTCCCTCGAAATATTGTCAAAATCATGTATCTACTATTTTCAATAAAGTTTGTTTTTGGTTTTTTTACTTCTTATATTGCAGGATAATTAGAGCCACGTCGTCTATAAATGAATGCATCGCTCAATTCACAACATCAGTATACAGTATTTATTCAATGCATAGAGGACAAGAGATGACTGTTTATCGTGAAGAATAATAAGACATTAACATCAAGTGTATCATGCAGATCAAAAATTGTCATTCGCTAAACAACAATGTCTTATAATGCAATTGTTCATCTATCCTCAAAATTATAAATATATTATTGTCATCTATTAAGTGGTTACCCATTAGTTTGGATTCTGATCCCTCCTTTTCTCTCTATAGAGCAGGGCTCTCTAGGGTTGAGTGAGGCGGCGCAGCAGATCACTTCCTGGGTGAAGTAGCGGCGATCAGAACCCGGCGGTGGTTCTGTTATCAATCTGAATGGACTCCCCTCTCATTAACCGATGGAAGGACTTGCGTCTAACCGAGGAAGAGGAGAAGGTGTTAGACTGCACAAACACAGGCGCAGGAGATTTTCAAGCAAGGGCTGCAATGGCCTTAATCGGTAAAGTATTCACAGATAAACCCTTTAGAGTTTCGGGACTCTTTGCGTTCTTGCGACAAGCCTGGAGGGTAAAGAAACCTTTTGGGATCCGGGAGTTAGGGGAAAATTTATTTATCTTCCAATTCTTCACAAAGGAGGACAAGACTAGGGTTCAACAAGGGGGGCCCTAGATTTTTGATAAACACATAGTGCTCTTAGAAGAGATTGGGGATAACCAAGTGGCAACCGAGATCGAATTCAAACATGCGAACTTCTGGGTGAGAGGCTATGATATTCCCTTTGCTAACATCTCAAAGGCCACTGCCCAAGCCTTGGCAGAAAGCTTTGGGGGTATGATAGACTACAGGGAAGATGATGAATTAGGGTGGTGCCGATATGTAGTTTTTAGGGTCAGAATCAAAGTTTCTGAAGCCCTCATTCGAGGTGCTATTGCGAACTTTGGGGATACAGGCGCTCGGTGGGTCCCTTTCAAGTATGAGAAGCTCCCTAATTTTTGCTACAAATGTGGAAAACTTGGGCATGTTGAAGACGAATGTGATCTGCAAGTGGAAGATGATCTGAAGGGGCAATATGGAGAGTGGCTTCAGGCATCCCCGCTGAAACAATACAGGCAGAAGAGAGGAAGGGATCATAAGGAGAATACCAAGTGGGAAGCTACGATGGGAGCAGAGTTTGAAGGAGGCATGAAGATGTTAGAGAGTGGAAATAAAGCCCCAGCAGCGAGGAAGTCGTTGAGGGATATTCTGGAAGCGGTCAATGGTGCGGGAGGGGATCTAGGTGACACTTCTAACAGTAGCAACGAGGGTCGGGAGAAGGCTGTCAAGACTGGAAATGGGGCCTCTAATGAGAACGAGGACAGGAACATCACTGAAGAGGGAAGGACAATTGAGGTAGAGATTGCAGGGAGTAGTAGAGAAGTGAACAGTGCCATGCATGGTGATCCTACGCACGTAAAAGAAAAAGGAAAAGAGGTGGCGGGATCTATCTTATCTGGTGATGGGGATAATGACAAAGCTGGGGGGGCTAGGGGGACTTGGAAGAGACTAAAACCATCCACTGGTCCTAGATCGGTGTCTAGGGATGGAGAAGACATTCAGAATCTGGGGCGTGGAAAACGGAAAGGGGATAGTTGGATCGGTTTGGAATCCATGCAGCTAATGGAGGTAGAAATAAAGGAAAAGAAGGGTCGCACCAGTGATGTGGAGATGATTGAAGCTTATGGATCGGCGGGGGTGAGCAATGGCCACCCTTGCCGGAAACAATGAAAATCATGAGCTATAACTGTCGCGGGTTGGGGAGTCCCGAGGCAGTTCTTTCCCTCCATCGGTTAGTACGGACTTACTCCCCGGATGTGGTCTTCCTCATGGAGACCAAATTATATGCACATGAAATGATGAGGGTTAAAATGAAATGCAACATGACGGGATGTCTGGTGGTATCCCCGAGGGGGAGAGCTGGGGGGCTTGCCATGTTATGGAATGAGGATGGGGCAGTAGATATCAAGTCATACTCAGATCACCACATTGAGGCAACAGTGAAGATGGAAGGCCGAAGCTTGAGAATTACTGAGTGCTATGGCTGGCTGGAAGGTCAGAGTAAAGCAAGAACAACTGAGCTACTAGATTTTCTCGGCGCTCAAGAGGGGGACGACTGGCTTATTTTGGGGGATCTGAACATTGTGTTGTTCCCTAATGAAAAACAAGGCGGGTGTGGCTTTGATTTTAATGCAGCTACTGAGCTGATGAGGGTTATGGAAAAGTGGAATCTAATCGATCTAGGCTATAAAGGCTACCCGTTCACGTGGACCAATAGGAGAGCAGGAAGCCAACACGTGGAGGAAAGATTGGACAGATTCCTTGGAAGTGAGGGGTAGTGGGAAAGGATAAGTGCAGGCCAGGTGGAGCACATTGTTTGGGAGGGCTCAGATCATTATCCGGTTCTCTTGGATACTCTCCCAAAGCCTCCGACGGGGGAGGGTAGAAAGACCAACCAAAAATTTGAATCAATGTGGGCCAGCGATGATAATTTTGGGCCTGTTGTAAAGGAGAAATGGAGGGAGGCTATGAATGCTTGCGGTAATATAATGGCTGGGCTTCAGCAATGTAGTGTAGAATTTGCAAATTGGAGTAAGGCCCACTTTGGGAATCTCGGTTGCAGAATACGGGATTTGAGACACAAATATCAATATGTGTGTCTCCAATCGGCCACTGCCCAGAATCTGGATTTACGGAGGCAACTTGAAGTTCAGTTGGGGGAGCTGGAAGAGGCATATGAACGATTTTGGGCTCAAAGGGCTCACCACCAAGCACTCAAGGAGGGGGATCGTAACTCCACATATTTCCATGAAAGGGTGAAGCAGAGAAGGAGAAAAAAAAACTATCCATGGTTTGATAGATGGTGAAGGGCAGCTGCAAACAGGGAAGACTGAAATTCAAAGGGTGGTAGTTGACTACTATCAGGAACTCTTTACATCTAGTAACCCAAATCTGGAAGGTGTTGCCCTTCCGGAACTATATGGCAGAGTCTTTGAGGAAATGAGGAACCAACTCCTGAAAAACTTCACATTGGCGGAAGTGGAGGCGGTAGTAATGCAGATGGAGCCGACGAAAGCGCCAGGGCCGGATGGCTTTTGTGCTCTTTTTTACCAGAGATATTGGGATGTTGTCAAGGATGAAGTGGGGAGGATGGTCCTAGCAGTCCTAAATGGGGAAAGCTTGCCTGACCAACTTAATCATACGTTAATCACCCTTATACCTAAGGTCAAACAGCCCCAAGAGATGAAAGATCTTCGGCCCATTGCACTTTGTAACGTGTTATACAAAATAATCTCCAAGGTATTGGTGAACCGGTTGAAAACTTGGATGGACGCCATTATTGATGAGCGTCAATCTGCCTTCATCCCTGGAAGGTTAATATCCGACAATGCGATGGTTGCCTTTGAAATCTTTCATCATCTTAAGAGGAAGAAGAATGGGAAGAAGGGGTGGATAGCGGCAAAAGTGGACATGAGCAAAGCTTATGATCGAGTGGAGTGGAAGTTTTTGGAAAGCGTTCTGACGTCGATGGGCTTCCCGGAGCAATCAATCTGCCTTATCATGAAGTGCGTCACTACTGTTTCCTACTCTTTTTCTGTTAACGGAGAACAGGTGGGTCATGTCCTATCGAGCAGAGGTTTAAGACAGGGGGATCCCCTCTCGCCATATCTTTTCTTAATAGTCACGAAGGGGCTCACAGCACTCATCCAACGGGAGGTGGACGCAGGAAGGTGGCGAGGAGTGAAAATTTGCAAGGGAGCTCCAGTAGCCACCCATCTCCTATTTGCAGATGATAGCATCTTTTTCATCAGAGATAGATGAGAGGATATAGAAGCGATGCAACGAGTTCTCAGGCAGTATGAAGCTTACTCGGGACAAATGATAAATCTAGATAAGTCTGAGGTCTATTTCAGTAGCAATATAGAAGAAGATCACAGAGGAAGGATTTTATCTAAACTAAACATGAGAGAAATGCAGCAAGAAAAGAGGTATTTGGGTCAACCACTGTTAGTGGGACGCTCAAAAAAGGCTATCTTTGAAGACCTTAAGAAAAAGATTTGGTCCCGCTGCCATGGCTGGAAGGAGAAACTGGTTTCACAAGCGGGGCGTGAAGTGTTATTAAAGGCAGTCATCCAAGCTATTCCTCTCTATGCGATGAGCATCTTTAAACTCCCAGACTCGTTCCATGAGGAAGTAAATGGTTTGATGAGCAAATACTGGTGGAGCGGGGATGGGGAAAAGAAAAGTTTACACTGGATTAGTTGGAAGGAACTATGCAAAGGGAAAGTTGACGGGGGAATGGGCTTTCGGGATATGAAATGCTTCAACCATGCCATGCTTGCCAAACAAGCATATCGGCTATTGACAAGACCAAATTCGTTTGCAAACTGCCTGATGAAGGCACGATATTTTCCCAGAAGTGACATTATGCACGTTGGGCTAGGCTTCCAACCAAGTTTTGTGTGGAGAAGCATCATTGAGGGGAGAAATCTGTTACTTCAAGGAGTGGGTTGGAATATAGGGGATAGAACAAGTATTAAGGTGTGGGGTGACAGATGGGTTGATCTGAATGAAAGTTTTTTCTTGGGATGCCCAGATGACAATAAAAAGGACTGGAGAGTTGCTCAACTTCTGCGAGAAAGCGAAGAGAATGAATGGGATATTGACACCCTTCGGTCATTATTCAATGAAACTCAAGTTCAAGCTATCTTGGACTTACCTTTGCCGCAGAAGAAAGGGTCGGACCAGCCTCGGTGGCTATACACAAACACTGGAGAGTTCTCGGTTAGAAGTGCCTACCACTTTGCTAGAAGCTTATCTGAGTGCTCAACCTCAGATCCAGCACCCAGAATAATTTGGCGGAAAATCTGGTCTCTGCCAGTGCATCCGAGGGTTAAGAATCTCGTGTGGCGAGTGGCAAAGAACATTGTCCCGACTAAATCAAACCTGAGATTCAGACACTGCGCAGACTCGCAATTTTGTGCAATCTGTCACAAGAAGGAGGAAAGCATCGGCCATGCTTTGGCGGGATGTGAGTGGACACACCGAGTTTGGGAACTGATGGACATCCCTCATTACCAACCTAGGCAGGGAGAAAAAGGGATCGATTGGATCGAACGAGTCCTTGGGGAGAATGAGTCAGGCGAGATTGCTCGGTGGTGCTACGGGATCTGGAGCATCTGGTGGGCCCGGAATGAGTTTGTCCACACGGGGAAAGCCCTTGACCAGGTGAATGTGGCGGAGAGAGCGCTGAGGTTCTTCAAGAATTTCAGTGATTTAAACTCGACCACACCTGGACCGCGAAAGGGGGCACGAGAAATAAAATGGACGGGTGGCTTTCAAGGCATTAAGGTGAATGTGGATGCTGCGTGTGACGGGGACAGAGGTGTGACGGCATTAGCAGCGGTAGCAAGACAAGGAGACGGCTCTCTAGTCTGGGCAGCCGGGAAGAGAGTGGAACGAAGGTGGAGGGCCGACTTTGCAAAGTTGAAGGCCATCCAGTTCGCACTAGAACTGTGTGGAAGATTGGGAGTGAACGAAGGCATGGTGGAAAGTGATGCTAAGGTAATTGTGGAATGCCTAAACTCAGCAGTTTCGGGGAGGCAGTTGAGATCTAGCTGGGCCTTAGTTGCGGCTGAGATAGTACAAGTTTGGAAGAACAGCACTGTTGATGAAATTAGATGGGTTAGGAGAGAGGCTAATGGGGTAGCTCACCGTTTGGCCGCTTGGTGCATCCACCAAGGGAATGAGTTTGTAATGTTCAACCAAACCCCCCCTTTTCTTTCTGATGTATTATTGGAGGACATTTACAAGCTTTGAATGAAATCATTATCAGAGTTTATTCAAAAAAAAATTATGATGCCTTTTTCATTTAAGAATATAATCTGTGTTTTCTTCTTTTTTAGTTATGTATGCAGTGAACATTTAACAATTTATTATGATATTTTCCATGTAACAATTTCATTAATATTTCGTTTGGTTTACTTTGTATGGATATTTACTTATTCATGACTTTTATAAAAATTCAAAAGTAATTAATTTAGTTCACTTCGTGCATCGCACGGGTTGAAGCATAATAATAATAATAATAATAATAATAATCTATATATTATAATAGAAATTATTGTGGATCCCACGAAATAAAGCCACGAGAGCGTTTTTCGGAGTCTAGACCAATCACTGGGCAGTAAATTGTATTTTATTTTCAATTTCTTTCCATATTTTATTTATAATTAAAGAAATTAAAATATACATCGTTAATTCACGTCTGTTTGACAACAGTTACATTCAAAACGAGTTCTACTAAGTCTCAAACAGTAGTGTTCAATTTTAATTTTAATTGTATTTTATTTTCTATTTCTTTCCAAAAAAATTTTTACAACTAAAGAATTTAAAAAATTCTATATAATATTAATAGTAAAGTCCGTAGAATGGAGAAAAAATATTGATTGTAGGGATTCTGATCAATCAGAAAGCATATAAATACAAAATTATAATACTAAATTAAATTATTTTGGTGCAAATATTAGTAATTATTTTGGTGTTATCTATAATATATAATAATAATAATAATATTAATAATAATAATAAATCTATATATATCTATATAATATTAACAATAAATTTTGTGGATCCCACATAATAGATAAAAGAAACACTAAATTAAATTATTTTGACCAATCAAAAAGCAAATAAATCTAAATTAAATTATTTTGGTGCAAATATTAGTGACTACTAAGGTGTTATCCATGATGATGATGATGATGATGATAATAATAATAATAATAATAATAATAATAATAATAATAATAATAATGGTAATGGTAATGATAATAAAAATCTATCTATCTATATAATACTAATATATAGTATCTTTTTTGGGTCCCACAAAATGGAGAAAAGATATTGATTATACGGACTCCAACCAATCGGAAAATAGATAAATACTAAAGTAAATTATTTTGGTACAATATCAATAATTATTTTCATTCGAATAACTTATTATATTTATATGTACATATATAATTTTTCATTCGAACAACTTATTATATATTTTATGTAGTTTCATTTGAATAGCTTACTACTATGGTCATATGGAACACAATTGTACTCTTTTTCATTTAATATTATCATATAAGTCGTGATATTTTTATTTTTCGTAGGTTAGGCTATGAGATATAATGCTATTTATTGTTTGTTTTAATATTGAAATGTAAATATTTGTATTAATATTGGTATATACATGTATATTGAATTCATAATGTCGTTTTATGGTTTCCTTTTAAATTGGTATGCACATGCATATTTCTTAATTAAATTGTTATTTTTGTATTTTTTTTCCTTATAATTAGAATGTATATTTATATGTACGTAAATTTATATTATAGTTGCTTTTTAATTATTAAACACATTTTTTAATATACACGGTAACGCGATTTTGTATAAGATTCTTATCCATGATTTTTATAAAATTTCAAGTAACTAATTTAGCACACTCCGTGCATCGCACGGGTTGAAGCCTAGTATAAATTAGAAAGAGGGTAAATATATAATGACAAAGTTGTGGGTCACCCCCAAATATTGAAAGGAGAGTGATTATAGATATATTGATCAATCAGAATGCACATAATTTATTTATTGATTTGACAAATAAAAATTCGGATAAATAATATACACAATAATAAGTAAATAATCTAGACGGTAACTTTATTTTTTAATAATAATAATAATAATAATAATGATAATAATAATATAAGATACACGAAGTGAATACATTGAAAATTATATTTTTTTAAGATACAAGAAGTGAATTATAAAAGTAATAATAATAATAATAATAATAATAATAATACACGATTATATTTTGGTGAAACTATAAGTAATTATAATTATTTTAATATAATCTTTCTAAATTATATTTACAATTTCTATTGAATTTTTAATTTTTTAAAGTAACTATTTTAATATACTCCGTGCATCGCACGGGTTGAGGCCTAGTAATAATAATAATAATCTATATCTATATATTATTAATAGAAAAGTTTGTGGGCCCCAAAAAATAAAGAAAGGATAGCAATTGTAGGAGCCTAAGCCAATAAGAAATAAGATAAATATCTAATTTAATTATTTTGTTAAAAATTTTCAATAAACAAACTATCAACATTGGCATTCTGGCACACAAAATAAAAAAAAATAATTATGATAGCAAAATTTGTGTGTTCCGTTAAATGGTGGAAGGAAAGTAATTTTAAATTCCACAGCCAATTAGGAAAAAAAAAAATCTAACTTTTTCTTCAATTTAGATTTATTAAAGAACTAATTTCCCTTTTAAAAATATTATTCTAACAATAACAATAATAATAAGCTATATATATATTATTAATAGGAAAGTACGTAGGCCACGCATAAAATCGTACAACGGGTGTATTACATAGTTACAAATAAAAATAAATATTACATAATTTAATAATAAGTTGATAGAATGTTTATTTTACTCACCAATTTCTATAAAAATTTAAATATTTAAAAAATTGGTGAATAAAATTATCATAATTTCTATAATTATTTTACTTGTCAACTTCTATAAAAATTATAAATATTTAAGAGTCAGTAGTAAATGGTAAATTGGTAGAAATTGTAAATTATGGATAAGTAGAAATTGATATAATTTAATAATTAATAAGTTATATAATAATCAACTTATCATATCCAGTGCATCGCATGAGTTTAAAAAAATTGAAACATATCTTGTATTTCCAATACATATTACGTATAGAATCGTGCAACAACATCACCGATGACCTCTAACTAGGGGTGTTCATTGGGTCAAACCCGAACCAGCCCGGACCGGATTGGACCAGACTGAAACCCGAAATAGCAAAAAAGTTAGACCAAAGACCAGACCGAAAACAACCGGTCCCAACCCAGGCCAACCCGATGAGCAATTGGACGGGACCAACCCAGACCGGTTTGGACCGATTGAGATCTAATTGAAATTTTTCTGATAAAATTTGTAAATAGACAAATTAAATAATTATGTATGTCTATTGTTAGGAAGCACATTTTTTTTGGTATTGTAAATAGACCTAATTTATGATATATAATATTAAAAGTTGACAATGATAAATTGAAAAAGATACATTATATTAAAGTTTACCAAAATTTAATCATTGTTTTCCATTTACGTGAATATTATATCAATTTAGGACTCAAAGGATCATTAGATTTAAGAAATAGTATAATCTTTCTAGGCTATAATAATATGATTTTATGGTATAAAAATTTAAATTTTATAATAATTGGGTTTCCGGTCTGGGTCCAGGTTTAGACCAACTCAGACTGAAACCCGAAAACTAAAAATACTTGGACGAAGACCGGACCGGTTACCATCCGGTCCGGGTTTGGTCCGGGTTTTTTGGGCTAACTGGTCCAGACTGGAATATGAACACCCCCACCTCTAACATGCTAAGACGTTTTGTTTGAAAGATCAAATAAGGGAGGTTCTCAAAACCTTCCATCTTACCATCAGAATATTCCTCAAGATTATATATACTTATTATGATACATATCTTCATAGGATATGCCTTGCTGTTGGAGCTTCCAAAAGAACAAAGATACAAGATCAAACATATATGGAAAGGATCAAGAACTAAGGAAACTTCAAAAGAGTCGTTGCATTGGATCATCAAACGACTATATACTGATCGACTGCCTCTCTCACAAAGAAGGGGATTCCAACAAGTGTAATTGGAAGTGTAAGAATTTTGGTAGAGAAAATTCTGAGTGTAGCCACTTATGTTTGAAGTGGTGAGTTGTGTAACCAGAACGAGAATTCTAGTGAGGCTCTCAAAGTTGTGTAACTAAAGTGAGAGTGTGTTCTCACCTTAGCAAGTCTTGAAGTGTTCATCGCCTCATCTGTGAGGCCTCTTAACAGAAGTTGAGTTTAGACATCTGTTGATTGTAAGCAGTTATCAAGGACTTCACGGTCTTGAACCTGCTGAGTTCTCTAACCTCCTCTATTTCTCATGTACCTCAAAGCTTATATAATAAAGAAGTATTATTCAGTTAATTAAGTGTTATTAATGTCCTTGTGTTTACAAAGTGCAGAATTCTATTACAACCCTATTCACCCTCCCTCTAGGGTTATTTCAATCTGTATCAAAGCAGGTCCACCTTCTCAAGAGCTTAACAATTCTGCGAAAAAGATTATGGCCAGAATCAATGCAAATGAAACTCACAAGGATGCTCATGGAGAAGAGCTCCATTGCTCACTAGTGAAAATTACATGATGTGGAGAAGACAAATGAAAATATTCCTCAAGGATCAAGATGAGGATCTATGGAATGTAGTCATTGAGGGAGATTTTTCCTACTCCTACAAAGAACAATGACAACCAAGACGTCCCAAAGAAGAGATCAGAAACGAAAAATGAAGAGCAAGAACCATTGAGAAAAAATACTTGTGCTCTAAACTTGATTTATTGCAGTTTAAATTCAAATGATTTTGAACATTTATATAACTGTGAAACTATGAAACAGGTCTGGGACTATTTGATAACCTCATATGAAGGCACAAGTCAAGTCAATGACACCAAAGTCGATATCCTTGTCCAGAAGTATGAGACCTTCAAAATGGAAGAAAATGAGACTATTGAAGAGATTTTCAAAATTCAGCAGCATCACCAACCACCTTAGATCACTGGGGAAAACCTACTCAAATGAGGAACAAGTTAGAAAGGTCCCCCGATGCCTGCCAAGAAGAAAGTGGGGTCCCAAAGTCACTTCCATTGAAGAAGCACAAAACCTCAAGACCCTCATATTGGAGGAGCTTGTTGGAAAGTTGTTGGCCCACGAGATCCAACTGCAGAATTCCTCGGAACAAAAAAGAATTGCATTAAAGGCAACACGAGAATCAGAAAGTGAAATTAAGGATGATGAAGAGGACACAACAGAAATGCTGGCCAAAGGGTTCAAAAGGCTCTACAAGAGAAATCCAACCTTCTGAGGATACATCAAAGATGCCTAAAACAAAAGATCAAGCCCAAGAGGTTAGTCCTTATTAAGATACGATTCTGAACCATTTACTTGTTTTGGTTGTGGCAGCTCAAAACATCTTGTGAAGGACTGTCCTCACGCTAGAAGAAACAAAGACAAGAGAAATAACTGACTAATCGTCAAAACCGCAAGGCAATTATGGTGACATGGAGTAATAGTGACTCCAGCGAAGACCATAGTGAGACAGAAGAAATAACTAATGTCTGTCTAATGGCAAACGCAAGTGAAAATCAAGATCCAGCTTCAACTCATGACGAGGTAACACTAAATGAGCTTCTCACCTTTCCTCGATCTCACCTTGCACACAAATTGCACATTGGGTATTTGTGTTATTTTCCATGAGCACGATATAGAAGGTTGGAACCATATTTTTAATGGAAATTTCTCCTTTTTTTGATTTGGTTGTTATCTTTTTATCTTATGATTATGATATTATTTATGTCTTTTGCTCAATAATTATATGTACATTTATATTTTAATTATCTTTTTTTACTAATACTCTATAATAAATTTATCGTTGACAATTTTAACTTTATCTATTTTTCTTTGTATTTTCATGGTTTCTATTCATTTGTCAATTTTGTTTACATTCTATTTTATTTATTTTTTAATGTATCTGTGCTATGCATGGGTTTAAGACTACATTTATCATTTTTTTTAAAAAAACTATTCTATTACATCCGTGCCTTGCAAGGTGATGGAGACCATCAAGGAAAACAATCAGCAGCAGCAGCTTCATCAACAAAGGAGGCTTCCAAGGGATCTTCACCAGTAATTACAGCAGCAGCAGCACAAGGAGGAGGAGAACTTGTTGTTTCACACAACTCAACTAGACCACCCTTCCAAAGAGAAACAAAGAAGCTTTCAAAGCCCAGCACATATAGCAAGCCACTCAGCAGACTTCTCAGCAGTCCAAAGTTCCAGCAGGAGGTTCTTAGCATCACCAGCAGCCACCACACCACCAACAGCATCCATCCAGACTTGTTACACCATTGTAAAACAAGCCCTGGCATTTGCAGCCACTCAACCCATCAGCATTAGTCATCCATACCAATTCCAGTTCCCAGCAGCAATAGTCCAAGCAACTGACTTTCTCAATGTTGTATCTCTTGATTGAGGAAGTTTCAGCCAATGTTTCCTAGGAGTTTTTTATTCCTTGCCATGTCCTTTTCAAGTCCAAGCCAAGTCCCAGCATGATCAAGCATGACACGAGTAAGATTCAGAAGACAGAACAACCAATCCCAGCAGGGTTGTTTTATCAGTTTTTCCAGAACCCTAGTTCTGGGGCTATGTGTTTTGATTTCTGTTCACAGGGGTTGTTTTGTTCTTTCCAGCATGATATTAACCTGTTGAGATTACTTCCAGGTTAGCATTGGCGCGGGAATTACCTCAGTAACTTAGTTTTTACCCCTTAGGAGAGGAAAGCTTCCTATTGGTCCTTTTTGCCACCCTTTTGGCATTTGGTCCAATCAGAGCTTAGCTCAGTAATTTCCTTTTATTTTCTTACAGTTTGCACTCGAGATCATTAGGATGTAATCATATGTATTAGTTTCAGGCTTTGTAGCTTAGGATATTCTAGGGAGATTAGGCAAAATGCTTATGCTTAAGCAACTGCTAATCAAACTGATTAGCTTTCTTTATATTTTGAAGTTTTCTATCAATGAAGGATATCTCAGTGTTCATTCAATAGTATTCTCGAGTGTCTTAGTACCTCTGAAAGTTTGTGAGTGTCCTATAACTCTCAATCTTGGTTCGATCAGTTCCTGCCACTGGAAATTGGCAAATCCAGCAAGTGTAAACTGAGCTTGATCATCCATGCTTTGGTGTATCTGTAGAGGCATGTATGTGAGAGTCGCTTGCCCTTGATTGCAGTTGTGGTGTATCTGTATCAACTGTAAGCAAGTCTATCCCTTTTATTCTGTTGTTGGGTTGTCTTCTATTCTAGCTTGTTGCTTTCTATCAGTTATTGCAAAGTTCAAGCATCCAGCTGTGTGTTTGTGTGACTGTATGGTGTGTTCTAGCTCAACACTCTGATCTTAGTGAGTTAGCATACATCATCTTGGTATCAGAGCATTGTGTTCTATCTTGGAGTGTGTTTGCTTGTTTTAGTAAAATGGCCGGAACTAGTAAAACACCACAGGAAGTCTTAGAACAAACATTGAAAGAAAAGGAAGAAGTAGAACAGAAAATGAAATTTCTGAGTGAGCAGTTGAATTACTATGTGAGACTGCATAGGCATCAGTTGAGTAAGGAGACTGATGATGAGATGGATGAAGGAGAAGGTGAGAATCCTTTTAGTAGGACAGGGAGAGGAGGCCGAGGTCCTAGGCCTACACCCAGAAGAAGGAGGAGAGTTAGGAGGTCACCTAGGATCAGTGAACCTGAGGAGGAAAGTGAAAGTGAAAGAGAAATAAGGAGGGAAGATAGAGAGGGTTGAAAAGCTTGATTTCAAGATTGAAATACCTGAGTTTGCAGGAGAGTTAGACCCTGATGTTTTCCTAGATTGGTTACAGACAGTAGAAAGAGTTTTTGATTTGAAGGAGGTCTCAAAAGAAAACAAGGTGAAGTTAGTAGCCTTAAAGTTTAAAAAATATGCTTCTACTTGGTGGACTAATCTACAGAGAAGGAGAATGGAGATTGGAGAGGCTAGAGTGAGTACCTGGCTTGAGATGAGGCAGAAGTTGAAGGAGAAGTTCCTTCCAGACAATTATATGAAGGAGAACTACAACAAGTTGCAGCATTTTGTGCAGGGGAACAAGTCAGTAGAAGAGTACACAAAGGAGTTTGAGCACTTGCTTTGGAAGTGTAATATGCAAGAGAATGAAGTGCAAACCTATATCAGGTATCTTGCAGGCTTGAATGAAGGCATCAAGAACATTGTAGAGCTGTAGGTCTATGATTCCCTTGATGAGCTAAGTTCTCTAGCTCACAAAGTGGAACAACAGAAGAAGTCTAGAGCAAAGGACGACAACAGCAGCAGATATCCAGCCAAACCTTATGCACCAGCCAAGCCAAACCCTTACAAACCTTATAATGCCCCACAAAAGACCTATCTACCCCCACTTCCCCCTCAAATCAGAAATCCAGCCCTAAGACCCCCACAAAATCAGCCACAAAACCCCCCACAAAGAACCCCAGCCCCTATCAGCAGATCCTATACAGAGAGAAGATGTTTCAGGTTTCAAGGACTAGGGTACATTGCCTCAGAATGTCCAAACAAGAGAATGGTTACTCTTGCTGAGTACCAAGCAGCTTTGTTTATTGATCCTGAAAATGTGCAGGGAGAAGAACAGGAGTATGCAGAGCATGAACATGACCCTATCTATGATGATGAGGTTATAGAAGAAGGTCCAGATGAGGGAGAAATGCTTGTGATCAGAATAGTTCTAAGCAGCTCAGCAGTAGAGGAAGCAGAAGAGCAGAGGGAGAATATCTTTCATACAAGATGCACTATTGGAGGGAAAGTATGCTCAGTGATTGTGGACAGTGGAAGTTGTACCAATGCAGCATCCAACACTATGGTGAAGAAGCTAAGCCTGGCAACCAAGCCCCACCCAGCTCCATACACCATCCAGTGGCTCAGTTCAGGCAAAGGTAACAAAGTTTCTGCTAGATGCCTTGTTGCTTTTTCAATTGGTCAATCATACAAAGATGAGGTCTGGTGTGATGTCTTACCTATGGATGCATGTCATTTGCTTTTGGGTCGACCTTGGTTGTATGATAGATCAGTAAATCACTGTGGAAGAGCTAATACCTATACCCTGACCCTAAACCACAGAAAGATTGTCCTAACCCCCATGAAACCCTCACAGTTAACCAAAAAAGCCAAAACCTTGTGTCTTGAACCTAGTCTTGATGTGTTGCTTTTATCTGATCATCATGAGTTTAGCACACAGAAGGACTTGATCTTTTTATACCTTGAAGAACCCTCAGCACCACAAAATGACCACCCTTTATTCCTACCCCTACTTTAGCAGTTTCAGCATGTATTTCCTGATGAAATGCCACCTGGTTTGCCACCTAAAAGGGATATCCAGCACAAAATTGATTTAGTGCCTAGATTAGTGTTACCTAATAACCCATTATAGGATGACACCAGCAGATACCAATGAGATACAGAGGCAGGTGGATGAGTTATTGGAGAAGGGAATGATTAGGGAGAGTTTAAGTCCATGTGCAGCCCCAGCCTTGTTAGTGTCTAAGAAAGATGGAAGTCAAAGAATGTGTATTGATTGTAGGGATATTAACAAGATCACAATCAAGTATAGGTACCCTATACCTAGACTTGAAGACATGTTGGATGAGTTACATGGGTCAGTAGTCTTTTCTAAGATTGATTTGAGGAGTGGATACTACCAGATAAGGATCTATGAGGGAGATGAGTGGAAAACAGCATTTAAGACTAAGGAAGGGTTGTTTGAATGGTTGGTCATGCCTTTTGGTCTGACTAATGCCCCATCTACATTCATGAGACTCATGAATCAGGTCCTTAAGCCACTCATAGGCAAGAGTGTTGTGGTATACTTTGATGATATTCTTGTCTATAGCAGATCTGAGCAAGAGCATGTCAAGCATTTGCAGGAGGTTTTAACCATTTTAAACAGGGAGGAGTTATTTGGGAATCTCAAGAAGTGTCACTTCTTTACATCCCAAGTGAACTTCTTGGGGTACATTGTTACAGCAACAGGTATTCAGGTTGATAATGAGAAGATTCAAGCAATCAGGGAGTGGCTTGTGCCCACTTCTATTCATCAAGTCAGGAGCTTCCATGGCCTGGCTTCATTTTACAGGAGATTTGTGAAGAATTTCAGCATCATTTTGGCACCAATGACTGAAGTGGTGAAAGGGAAGTCCTTTATTTGGACAGCAGCAGCCCAGAAAGCCTTTGAAGAAGTCAAGGAGAGGCTCACTTCAGCACCAGTCCTAGCACTACCCAGCTTCAGCAAAGTTTTTGAAGTAGAATGTGATGCTTCAGGAGTTGGCATTGGAGCAGTATTGACCCAGGAGGGCAAGCCAGTTGCCTATTTCAGTGAAAAGCTAAATGATGCCAAGAAGAAATACAACACCTATGACAAAGAGTTCTATGCCATCATCAGAGCTCTTCAACATTGGAGTCACTACCTTATTGGAGCAGAGTTCATACTTCACAGTGATCATGAGGCCTTGAAATTCATTCAAGGGCAGCACAAGCTCAATACCAGGCATGCTGCTTGGGTAGAGTATATGCAGCAGTTTCACTTCATGATCCACCATAAATCAGGAGTGCTAAACAAAGGAGCAGATGCATTGAGTAGAAGGTACATGTTGCTTCACATGCTTGATTCTAGAATTATTGGTTTTGAGCATTTGAAAGCTTTGTATCAGGAGGATGGAGATTTCAAGCAGGTGTACCAGAAGTGTCAGCAGCAATCCCAGGGTCTGTACCATATAGACCAGGGATATTTGTTCAAAGGAAGTAGATTGTGTGTCCCTAAGAGCAGTTTCAGGGAGTTGTTGATCACAGAAGTCCATGGAGGAAGCTTAGCAGGACATTTTGGAGTTGAGAAGACATTGTTGATGTTGAGAGAGCATTACAGTTGGCCAAAGATGAGGAAGGATGTGGAGCATCTATTGAAGAGGTGTAATGTGTGTCAATTGGCAAAGTCACACAGCCTACCCCAGGGCTTGTACACACCATTGCCAGTTCCCAGCAGCCCTTGGAAAGATGTAAGCCTTGATTTCATTGTAGGTTTGCCAAGAACTCAGAGAGGGAAGGATTCAATCATGGTGGTGGTTGATAGATTCTCAAAGATGGCACATTTCATACCCTGCCACACCACCTTTGATGCCATCAAAGTTGTTGAATTATTCTTCCAAGAAATTGTTAGATTGCATGGAGTGCCAAGAACAATGGTATCTGACAGGGATACCAAGTTTTTGAGCCATTTTTGGGTCACTCTATGGAAGAAACTGGGCACCCAACTCAAGTACAGCACCACTTGCCACCCACAAACTGATGGCCAGACAGAGGTTACTAATAGAACACTTGGAGTCCTATTGAGAGCTCTGATCCACAAAAATAAAGCAGGATGGGATACTCTATTGGCCCATGCTGAGTTTGCTTACAACAAAGCACCATCCAAGGCCACAAACTACTCTCATTCCAAGTAGTCTATGGTAAAAATCCAAATTCCCCTTTGGATTTAGTTCCACTAACTACTCACAAATTTAGTTTCAAGGTAAAAGAGCAGATCAAATCAAGGAGCTTCATCAGCAAGTGAAGGAGAAAATTGCCAAATATACTGAACAGGTGTCTACTTCAACAAACAAGCACAGGAAGAAGGTAACCTTCCAGCCAGGAGACTTAGTTTGGATCCACCTCAAGAAGGACAGGTTTCCCAGCAAAAGAAAAGGCAAGCTGTTACCAAGAGCAGATGGCCCCTTTGAAGTGCTTGAAAAAATTGGAGACAATGCCTACAGACTGGATCTATCTGAAGAGTATGGAGGCTCAACAACATTCAATGAAGCAGACCTTCGACCATACTATCCAGTAGATGAAGACCTTCCAAGTTTGAGGACAAACTTTCCTCAACCTGGGGAGGATGATGGAGACCATTAAGGAAAACAATCAGCAGCAGCAGCTTCATCAACAAAGGAGGCTTCCAAGGGATCTTCACCAGTAATTACAGCAGCAGCAGCACAAGGAGGAGGAGAACTTGTTGTTTCACACAACTCAGCAGCTAGACCAGCCCTTCCAGCAGAAACAACAGGCTTTCAAAGCCCAGCACATACAGCAAGCCACTCAGCAGACTTCTCAGCAGTCCAAAGTTCCAGCAGGAGGTTCTTAGCATCACCAGCAGCCACCACACCACCAACAGCATCCATCCAGGCTTGTTACACCATTGTAAAGCAAGCCCTGGCATTTGCAGCCACTCAGCCCATCAGCATTGGTCATCCAGACCAATTCCAGTTCCCAGCAGCAACAGTCCAAGCAGCTGACTTTCTCAATGTTGTATCTCTTGATTGAGGAAGTTTCAGCCAATGTTTCCTAGGAGTTTTTTGTTCCTTGCCATGTCCTTTTCAAGTCCAAGCCAAGTCCCAGCATGATCAAGCATGACACGAGTAAGATTCAGAAGATAGAACAACCAATCCCAGCAGGGTTGTTTTATCAGTTTTTCCAGAACCCTAGTTCTGGGGCTATGTGTTTTGATCTATTCACAGGGGTTGTTTTGGTCTTTCCAGCATGATATTAACCTGTTGAGATTACTTCCAGGTTAGCATTGGCGCGGGAATTACCTCAGTAACTTAGTTTTTACCCCTTAGGAGAGGAAAGCTTCCTATTGGTCCTTTTTGCCACCCTTTTGGCATTTGGTCCAATCAGAGCTTAGCTCAGTAATTTCCTTTTATTTTCTTACAGTTTGTACTCGAGATCATTAGGATGTAATCACATGTATTAGTTTCAGGCTTTGTAGCTTAGGATATTCCAGGGAGATTAGGCAGAATGCTTATGCTTAAGCAACTGCTAATCAAACTGATTAGCTTTCTTTATATTCTGAAGTTTTCTATCAATGAAGGATATCTCAGTGTTCATTCAATAGTATTCTCGAGTGTCTTAGTACCTCTGAAAGTTTGTGAGTGTCCTATAACTCTCAATCTTGGTTCAATCAGCCTCACATCGAAATTGGCAAATCCAGCAAGTGTAAACTGAGCTTGATCATCCATGCTTTGGTGTATCTGTAGAGGCATGTATGTGAGAGTCGCTTGCCCTTGATTGCAGTTGTGGTGTATCTGTATCAACTGTAAGCAAGTCTATCCCTTTTATTCTGTTGTTGGGTTGTCTTCTATTCTAGCTTGTTGCTTTCTATCAGTTATTGCAAAGTTCAAGCATCCAGCTGTGTGTGTTGTGTGACTGTATGGTGTGTTCTAAGTTGAACTTAACTCGGTAGTGGTATGACGTGGCGGCGGAGGCACGTGCCTGATTGTTTTGACTTTGCCACGTCATCCACGTTTGACTTAAAAAATAATACGAACTTTTACCTATGTTGCTCTGAATAATACGAACTTTTTTCTCTCTCTAAAAATCCCATATCCCATTTTTACTTCTTCATCTTCTTCAACCCTCCCACTCCCCATTCCCAGAAAACCTCTCTCTCTCTCTCTTCCTTCCTCTTCTTCAGATTTCCCAAACCTATTGTCATACTCACGAACATAGTGTCCAGAAAAGTTGTTCAACGATATGTTAAGAAACTTAAGCTTCATCAATGGCGGAAAATCCCGCGGAAAATCACCACTCAACCTGTTGTTAGAAACATCCAAGTACTTCAAAGAATCCAACTTCAAAATTTGGTTCAAATTCCCAGAAAGATTACAGTTCGAAACATCCAGAAACTTCCACTTACTCAAATTCCCCAACCCAGATGGCAACACCCTTAAATCATTATGCGAAACATCAAACTCTATCAGATTCACAAACCCAGAAATTCTGACCAATTTTGTGAACTTATTGTGGGACAAATTAAGCCTCTGAACCCCATAAAACACATAAAAGTCCGAAACTGGGTCGAAATTTAGAGTACCCCCAAACTTCTTGCTTAATAAATTGATGTCTACGATCGATTTGAGGGAGAAAACCCAAAAGGGTACATACCCTTTGAGATGATTATGGGAAAGATCGAGGGATTTCAGATTGGTCAAGTTTTTGAAGTACTGCCATGAGATTGTGCCACTGAGATTGTGACTTGGGCGTTTGATTTGGGTGATTGGGGATGAACAGTTTGTGGTGAGGAAAGATGAGTTGAACCCAGAAACAGAGCTGAATGCCTTGAGGATTAGGGCATTTTAGGGTTTATGGAGTGGTTGGTGAGTTTGCAGGGATTTGGAGGGAGAAAGAGAGGAGAAAAAGAAGTGGGAGTGTGAAGAAGCTCAAACATGCCATTAGAAATGGTGCGAAGAGAGAGAGAGAGAGAGAGAGAGAGGGGTTTTCTGGGGGAGGATTGAAGAAAATGAAGTAAAAATGAGATCTGAGATTTTTAGAGAGAGAAAAAAGTCCGTATTATTCAGAGCAACATAGGTAAAAGTTCGTATTATTTTTTAAGTCAAACGTGGATGACGTGGCAAAGTCAAAAGAACCAAGCGCGTGCTTCCACCGCCACGTCAGATCACTACCGAGTTAAGTTGAACTTAACTCGGTGACGTACTGTTGGGGCAACAGGGGTCAAAGTTCGTATTACTAATTACCAAATCAAAAGTTCGTATTATTAAGTCTTATATGACCAAAAGTTCGTATTATTAGAATCCAATTTCCGTAATACTAATAATAATAATAATAATAATGAACAAAATATTCTCTTGTCACGATAACACCGGCCTTGGCAGTGTATGGAAGTTTAGCATGCGATAACTTTGACCAAAAGACTATGGTGGTGTTAACATGATAGTGAAAATTCACAATGAATATATAATTAATTGAGGTGTCTAGTATAGGGTGCAATTTATTAGGTGCTCTCGGAGCACGTGCTCCAAATTATATAATTATTCACTCCTATGTATTAGGTTGTTTACTATGATTGTTATGATTGTTCACTTTGATTCATATAATTGTTCACTCACAAGCATCTGAATCATATGCTCCAGTTGCATGTAATATATATTGAGTGTAGGGAGCCAAAAACGCAAAAATCAGAGATACGAAATGAAAGTGGGTAGGAGCGGTTTTTGGTTTGGCACACTAATCCCTAGTTCTTCTGGAAGCGGAAGGTTGCTGCATAAAGCCATCGGTGTTGCTCCCCTTGTGTCTCGACATCTTTGCTCCAGGAACCCCATTTTCGGATTCCACTGTGCTTCTTCCTCCTCTCCAAATCCAATGGCAGACGGAAGACCCCTCCCTGTTGCCCCCTTGGACGGAGCCATCGAGACACAGTTCGAAACCTTTCGTCTTCAACTCGATGATTCCAGCAACCTCCGAGAGCGAATGCGGAACGTTGCTATGGAGCTTGACTCTGCTTCTAGAATTATGCATGCAAATCTTCTTCTTGTCCATCAGTCTCAGTGTCGCCCTATTACTATTAGTGGTACCCATATTTCTGATTAAGAACCCCTTTTTCTTTTAAATTTGCTCTTTCTGCTTTCAGTATTAATGAATTGTTGTTTGTTTCCCATAGGGGTTTTGGAAAAGGCGAAGTCACAAATTGGGGTGATGAAAGGGCTTTACTACCAGCTCGCTGAGATCCTTCGGGAGTGCCCTGGTCAGTTCTACAGGTAAGCGTAGGAATCACTTGAAAAAAAGGACTCCCTCCATCTTGTTGATTGTTCATTACAAGTTGATATGCTTTTTGTGCAGCCGCATACAAAAAACTTATATTTCCTTTATTGAGTAGGTACCACAATGAGTGGAGGAGTGAGACACAGACAGTTGTTTCATTGCTTGCTTTTATGCACTGGTTGGAGACAGGAACTCTCCTTTTGCACCCCCATGCTCAGGAGAAGCTTGGATGTCTGGTTTTTTTTCTCAATCAATTTACATTTTCCTATTTAATTATTTTCACTCAACTTCGGTTCTCAAAGCTCAAATTATCATGTCCCCCTTCCCCCCCTCCCTCCTGGTTTGGCTTGTGAATGTATATGTGTGTCTGACTTGTACCTAGGCAAGTGGCATAACAACATATTATTCAACTGCTGAGGATAGTACATGAAATTTAGTTAAAACTCATGTGCGACTCATCATTTTACTCCATTTTATGTATCTTGCTCACTATATCTATAATCTGGATAGATGAAAAGGATTATGTTTGTCAGCTTAGATTGTAATGGACTAAAGTAACATTACTCATTCAAGCTCATATGCTCCTTTTCCATGGAGTTCTAGCTAGTGAACGATCTCTACATCCGACCCCTCCATACTTCGCTTGGGTGGGATTTCAGAGTATTGGTTTTGGTACCTATATTAGTCACGCCACTTGAAGAAGGCTACATCTGTATGATATTCAAATTATGCTAAAACTATTGGATTTCTTGAAAGCATCTCAGTTCAGCTCTCTGTCTTGCATTTGTGTTGGGCAATTGTACCTGAGTCATTGTAGGTGATACAGGAAATGCTTCCCATTTGGGGATGGTCTAAAGTATATGTAGGGAATTAGCAATCCTCTTTTCTCCATGGATTTGAATGCAAACCATGTGAATTTTTTTATGCATTGTCTCTACAGTGTCCTTTGATTGTGATTGAAATACATTATGTATGTCTTTGAATTAGTGACCTTGCATTTTTGCTGTGGTTCTTTGTAAACCATACGCTAACATGTTATCCTGCAATCAGCCTGTTTCCTGGGATCTATGTATTGTCTGCTCAATATTGCATTTGCCTTTTTTTTGATGATGATGCAGTGACTTCTCCTGACTTTGGTCTGGACATTGAAGATTATCTTGTCGGTAAGTGGCTGATATTTTATGGTCTGGATATTTTAATGGAAGTTGAAGCAGCCAGTTCCTCTATTCGATTTGGTCATAGACTTGGTAGCTCATGTAAATGACATCTGCCTGTGAGTGGGTAGTCTCTGTTTATCTCCTTCCCATGTATGATTTATGAGTTACTGCTTATAAATCAGACTGAGATTCTGGCTGATGGAAGAAGTGGATGACCTCTGTTTGTCTCTGTCTTGTATGAGGTATTCTCTAGGAGTTATCGGGATGAAATTCCGGGTATTCAAACTAGCATATTCAATTACCATACATCAGGGTTAGTGTGCACAACCACGAACACACACACATACACACAGTATTGACATGTGGCATCTTGGAGATTGGGATTGAAGTCCCATGCTAATTGGCACCTTAGATTAAAATGTTGTGAAGCACAATGAAACCCCTAGGGCTTGGGGCATAGGCTTTTTGCATGTGGGGAGTAAGGTCGAAAACCCAAGAAAAAAAATATAGAAGTTTGGGTATCAATCATAAAAAAATGTAAAAAAAAAAGGAAAAAAAGATAGAAATGTGGTTGCAAAGGATTCCCCCAATTAAGAAAAACTAGGAGAGAGGAACTAGGAAGAGGAGGAAGAAGAAGAGGGAGATGATGCTAGCAAGATGAGTTAGAAAGATAATGATGAAGGAGGAGGAGGAGAGCGGAAGAGGAACAAAATAGACTTATCTAGAGGCGAGAGAGAGGCAATGGTTTAGTATGCGAAAAGTCCATGAGCTCTAGAGCCCCGTGCCCCACCAAGGAGTGCAAAAGAGTCCACGCTTTTGGAATGGGTTGGGCTTCGATGTGAAAAGCGTAAGGGGATGCGCCCTAGGCTTTTTGTCCATTTTTACACCTTGAGCGCGCTTTTTAACTAAGAGTGGCTCGTTGATTGTTGGATTGACTCTATTTGGACTCAATGCATCATATTCCATTAGACAAGGTCATGGACTTAGCTCACAGTGTAATAATGTACAAAACAGTTTCACCTTACGTAGTGTATGTTATGCTCATAACTTGGGCAAGAAATAGGTTTTGGAGCTTTATTGTATGTTCTTTTTGGTTGTAATTTAATCTTAGCGGAGAGTCTTGGTTAGACATTTTATTGCTAGAAGTTATGGACAACGACTCAACTCATTTTTGCATAGGATCTAGCTATTAAATAGGTAATAGACTTTATAGTTGAGTTTAGATGGGTGCTGGATATTTACTCAATGCTCCTATTAATTTGTGGGACAAAATTTGTTGCAAGTTGTTTGATTGATGTAGAAAGTTCTAAACCTGGCTTTACCTTTTTAGTTGACGCTTATACCCTTTTCCACTTGCAATAGGATATATTAACTCAGACCTAGTTCTTTAGTGAAGGAAGTAAGAGGGAGTGTAAGTAAAGTAGGGTTGGTAAGGAAGGTTGTGTAAGTAATGTTTCTATCAATCTATGGCTTTTGATTCAACCACAGTTAAAATTTTCAAGATATAAATTTTTTCTTGCATAGTTATTTTTTAAATGTTTTATTCAATGGCTAATTCAAATTCTTTAGTTAATATTTATTGCAATGATTTTCTTTGCTTGCTGCAAATAAGTTTAACGTTGTTGATTTTTTTTTGAATATCTATGATTCTTGTTATACCTCTGAAGTATTGATTTAGTTCAAAACTTATCATTCAAAATTTAAATTAATTAACCATATTATTCAAATACTTAATCTCGTAATAAGAATATAAATAACTAAATGAATTTTCAAATGGACATAAAAATAGAGTTGAACAAATTGAATTTTAAGAAATAATATTTTTGAATCGTTCACGTAAATAAACTTAAAAGTATGCAATTTTAAGAAACCGTATTGTTAATAAAACTGTTCAATAATAATAATAGTAGTAGTAGTATTGGTTACAATCTATGAAGCACATACACTTCTTTCAACCCCGCGTATCCGTGTCGGACACGTATCAGACATCGACACTCTCGGACACTCCTCGGACACGTGTTGGACACGTGAAAAAAAGTGTTCTCTATATAATTATCAAAATAAACATCTGACACTTGGAGGACTCATGGTGGACACACGATCCCATCCTTTGTACACTTCCAAATCATTGATGGGCATCACATTTGCGGCTAGCCTACCTCCATGAGACATCCTCAACTATGATATGATTTTTTCAATACATCATTGTTCTTGACTGCTGCTTTATCATCTTACACATACATTTGTCCCTCTTTCACATAACTTTGTCGCTTTTTGACTATTTAGTTATATTTTATATTTTATATATAGTTTTATGATTCATAAACTATTAGAGAAAATTTACTTATTAACAAACATTTTCAAAATAGAAGTTGATATTTTATGAGTACTAGGTAAACTTAGGGCACGTGTCAGAATACGTGTCGTGTCCTTATTTTTTTTGAAAAGTCGCGTGTCCGTGTCTGTCTCGTGTCCTCATCCATGCTTCTTAGGTTACAATTGGATTTTCTCATAAAGTTGGTTTTTTAGTGAATTTTGACTTTTCTTTACTATGTTAAGGGTGCTTACAATTGGATTTTCTTAAATTCTTATGTGGAACCACTGTTTTGAGTAGTGGTTATGCGCTTTATACCATAGTTACCTAAATCAGTCACCCCCCTCGGATCCCCGTTCCAGGATCAGAGATCGATACCGTCCTAGATCGACAAGGATCCCGACCCAGATCGGTATATTTGACCGATCTGATTTTCTCTGATAGTGGTGGGTGTTCGAGGTGGAAGTTGAGGGCTTTGGGTCGAGTGGCAGTTGCGACTTCACCGGTGGGTTTTCTCCGGCTACTAGTCGCCGGTTTCCGACCGCCGGAAGTTGATTTTGAAGAGAGGAACGTGCGAAAACCCTAGATCTAACAATTGCATGACCAATTGATGAGTTGTTGAGGAGGAACTTGGGGGCTTTTGGTCGACTAGGAAGTGCGACTCCAAAAGCAATGTTTCCTCCTGCCACCAGTCGCCGGTTTCCGGCCACCGGCGATAGTGTGAGAGATTGAAGCGGTAGAGTGAGAGACTGGAGTGTAGAGTGTTTGGCGTGCGGCTAGAGCTGCTGAGAAATTTTGGTGTTGGATTAACATTTAATATTATTATTATTATTATTATTATTATTATTATTATTATGTAAAGTATCCCCACCCTCTCCATTCAGACTGATTTCTTACCATATTAGCATGATCTATCACACCCAATTTTATTATATGATATGATAAATAAATAATTTAAAAAATAGTATTTTATAAACTACCAATATACGATTAGAGATCAAATTCTTATTTATCGATCCAAAAAAAAAAAAAATTATCGGCGAATTTCGATCCCAAATACCGTTCCTACTGAACCTACCCCCTCGATCCGGGATTCTAAAATTTACGGATTTCGATCCCGATTTCAATCCTCGACCCCTACTGATCCCCGACCCTAGCAACTATGCTTCATACATGATAAACATAAGAAGAATTTAATGTTAATAATCAAAGATAATTAAAATCAAAATATAAAGTATTAGCACAACAAAATTACCAACACAATAGAGTATATACGATTTATGTTTACTACACTAAACATAAGAAGAATATAGTGTTAATAATTCACTAAACATAAGAAGAATATAGTGTTAATAATTAAAGATAATTAAAATATAAATATAAGCACAAAAAATTACCAATACACATACGATTAATGTCTTCTATACTTTTGAGTATTTGCATTGGTTAGTGCAACCTTAACTCTCCTCATAACCAACATCTCTCCTTGATCTGGTTCTTCCACGACCTCTTCTTTGGATTCATTATGGTTGGCGTGGGTTTCCTCAACTACATCCTCTGGTTCAAGTTCAAAGAGAGCGTTTTGAAATTCCAGCAGTGTGATGGCTCTCTTGTTAGGGCACTCCGAAGCAATATGACCGAGCCCTTGACACCTAAAGCACCTTCTTTTATTCGTGGGTGGGTCTTGGACGGATTTAGGAACGATTTGAGGCATAGGGTTAGGCGTTTTTGTGGCGGACGGATGGGAGGGGGTTTGGCTCTTTTGTGGAGTGTATGTTTGAGGCGAGTAGGGGGTTCTTTGGGAACTAGGGTTCTTGTTTGGCGCCTCTTTGCCTCTTCTCTTCTTTTGCTGTTCCACTTTGTTAGCCAAAGTACCCAATTCATTTAGAGTTTCATAAGGTTGAAGTTCCACCACATACCTTATGTTATCATTCAAACCAGCGAGATACCTCACAAGAGTTTGAGGTTCATCTTCTTTTAGATCACACCTCCAGAGTAGGTGTTCGAATTCCTTAGTGTACTCCTCCACGGTTTTGCTTCCTTGGGAGAGTTTTTGTAGTTTGAAATAGTTGTCCTTGAAATAGCTCATAGGAAGAAACATAGAGTGCAGTTTCTTCTTCATCTTTTCCCAACTTTTGATCTTTCCTTCCCCGGCATGCTGTATCTTCTTCTGTAGGTTAGTCCACCATATGATAGCATGCTTTCGCAGTTTGAGAGCAATATACTTGACTTTCTTATCGTCAGGCACATCTTTAAGATCAAAGACTCTTTCAACAGTTTGAATCCAATCAAGAAAGATTTCAGGATCAAGATTACCGTCGAATTCGGGAATATCAACTTTAAAGTCGAGTCTCTCTTCTCTTGATTCACGCCTAGGTCGACGTGGCCTCCTAGTTGAGCTCACGGATTGCTCTGCTTCGCTAGGGCTATTGTAGGAGCCCTCCTTGGATAATTCTTTAAGTTCATATTGTTGCAGATGCATGTACCGCTTTAGTTGCTCGGAGAGATAGGCTACTCTTGCCTCCAGTTCGGCTTTCTCCTGTTGTAGTTGCTCAGTAGCTTCATCACCTTCGTTACTTTTGCTTCCAGACGCCATATGATGGGGTTTGGAACGTCAGGTTGACGTTTTGGATTTGAAGGTTATGTGTTTAGGCTGTTTGTGGAGTTTAGGGTTGCACCGAAACAACCTAGATCTCTAATACCACTTTTGATGTATAATGGGATCAAGGACTCGATCTTGATCGATTACACATCAATGACACATGCAATCAATCTAGGAATATGGGATGCTTCACGTGAATATGGATGAATGGAGGGTGAATCATGTGAATAACCAGGATCTATGGAAAGCTCTTTGTGACATGAGGTCTTTGTGGGAGAAAGTATGAGAGGGGAAAGTAAGGGGAGATTGACGTGAGAGAGGGGGAGAAGGTTCTTTGGCATGAGGCCTTTGTGAGAGAGAGAGACATGGTTGCTAAAAGTAGGGAATTAGTTAGAGGAGAGAGAGTTTGTTGGGAGTTAACTAACTGAGATAGAAGTAACCGGGATAGTTCAAGGGATTCTATCTTGATACAGAAACACCACAAGAAAGAAAACCCTAGGGCTAACTTGGCCTTTATCCTAGTTGCAGAAACACCTTCTAGGATCAGGGTTCAAGCTCTTCCTAAACCACTTGGTTGCCAAACCAAGATACAATAGAAGAGATCAACGAGGTTCTCACGAAACACTCAAGGGGTAAGCTAAAAGCTTGATTCTATTCATGATTGATAAATGAGGTGCCTTTGAAAGGATTACTACTATAGTCCTATATACAGACCTATATGGACTGAGACTCTCTACTTGGCGTGCAAGCCAAGGATTACTACTATATCTAGACGCCAACTATGCTAGCTCCTCCTTGGATTAGGATTCCTTATCCTAAGGGGAGTTAGTTACATCAATCTTATCCTAGTAGGATTTGGCTTTCCTAATCCAATATGGATTAGTTACAAAATAAGCCGACCTTACCTAGGAGAACTAAACTTGGCGCCAAAGCTAACCTTCCGCACACCTAGATCACAGACACACCTTCTAGAACATTCTAGACTAATGTAGACTACTCCTATAACTTGATGCTCAAGTTTATAACTTACTTGGCATCTTACATGACTCTAAATACTATGAAGATAATATAAATCACACTAAAAGCACTTAAAAGCTATAAATAATAAAGTTACATCCAAAAGACCAAAACTGTGAAATTCAATTGCAACTTTGCTTTTGCACTTTTGCACCTTGAACGTTGATGGGCCTATTTGGACGAGAACTTTGTGGGCTTTGATTCACTTTAGGATGTTTGGACATCCTCTTGAAACAAGAAGCACAACATGTGAATGGGCCTTTGAACTTCTACCTTGTATCCTCCTTCCTTAGCCCGCTTGATGTAAATGAACCGAATCTTCCTTGTTGGGCTTGGATTGACTGGGGTCTTTTGATGAAGGGACCCTATCTGTAGATTGGAGTTTCCACTGGGCCTTCTTGATTGGGCTTGGGGGACTTAGCGTGGGTAGATTTCCATCACATTATACATAATAAAATATGATTATCTTATAGTAACAATAGATTATTGTAACTATTTTAACTTAAATTAGAGAAATAACAAAAAAATAAGTTGCGCTTATAGTTTAATAGTTATAAATTGCAATAAAAAGTCATAAATTTTAATAAAGTTGACTTAAAAAGTTAATTTTTTGGGTCAAATGGGCAGGTCGGGTTTATCCCGTTAATTTCCGGGTTCGGTGTATTTCGGGTTTAGTTGAAAAAATCGTGTTCAAAACCCAGAAACTTCGGGCGGGTTTGGGTCGGGTTATCGGGTCGGGTCAGAAATTGCTAGGTCTACTTACAGGGCATGACACATGTCATTCATACATTTTACGGACTCAACTTTTAGTATATTCCTTAGATAGTACTCCCTCCGTTCCATATTAATTGTCCAAAATGTCGTCTTTGACTAAGAATTTCTTATAGTATATTTTATCAAAAGATTACAAAATTATATTCTTTATGACAATACTTTTCGTTATGAATCTAATGATGGTACTTTTGTATATTAGAACATTGTATATGTTGAAAAATTAATGACACGTCAGGACAATTAATATGAAACGGAGGCAGTAAAAGTTAGTATATTTTGTTCTATGTTATGGTACCCTAGTTAGATAAGGAATTATTATGATAGTTTCCTATTTCTTTAGATTTCGTATCAGGAAGATGGTTTACTTGTAAATAGGGGGTTGTGAACTTTTGCTAGAGACATTGCGTGACACAGTATATCGATTATTTTGAAAAATTTATTGCCCAATATGCACAACAGTCTTTTCACGGATCCAACATTGTATTATTGAATACTTATCGTGAATCCAGCATGGGGTTGTAGAATTCTTATTTGAGTGTATCTTTCTGTCCTCGTTCAATAAAATGTTGCTTAGGAAATAAAGCAACAATCTATAAACATGTTCTACATGGAGATGATTTGGGGATCAACATTGTGGATGAATTAACCTGCAGTACAAATCTATAACAACATGCTGTTGTCAACTTTCGTACTTTCCTGGTTGAGCATTGCCAGTGGATGACACCGACAGGCGACAAGTAATAAAACTAAAAGACAACAACATGAGATAAGTAAAAAAGAAGTGTTGGCTGGTGAGCTGTCAGTGTTACCTGGGAGTAGCAGATACAGGATGGGCAAGGGAAGGGAGTCTTTTCGTGGCTTCCATTGGGAGAAGGATTAGTTGGTTTATAGTTTGTTTGGTGTTAAACTGCTTTAGTTCCAGCAGTGTTAAGCTGCTAATGAATTCACTACCGGCTGTAGTAATTTGTATCTTCTACAGTTGTTACAATTCGGATATACCAAGGCCTCTTGATACATTGAGCCCTATAAGTGTCATGTGCAAAAAAAGAATGGATGCAACTGCTTGGTAATATCTGGTCTTGTTTTATGCCCATCTCACCTTTATTTATTTATTTCTTTATTTTTGCACAAAGGTGTTTATTTCCATCAAAGTTTCATCTGTAAAGTATTGTTTTGGTGTGTATGTGTGTAGCGCTAATCTGAGTGATACGGTCTTTAGAGTCCGTGCCCTTATCAGCTACAAAGTGTAGTCAATCATCTTTTTTTCAAATGTTTTGCATGACTAAATGCTCGCAGCTGGACATCTTGCTTGATCATGTTCTTCCTTCTTTTTTTTTTTTTTTTTTGAAGCATTACTTGAGCATGTTCTGTATGACTTTTAGATCCCCTCCTCGTTTCACCCATTTTATACATACTCATGTGGTTTTTCTTTCTGCATGAGTTTGTTTTATGTCCAATGAACTGGTAATAATTACTTGCTCTGACCTGTGATTGCCATCATTGAAAATTACCGCGCTTCTATTTACTGCTTACGCTCGCCGATAAGGCGATAACAAAAATTGTTATCCCTAAATTGCACTCACCGATTGTATAGTTTCCTATATTGAGAGAGTAACGGACCACTTAACAATTTAATTGCAATTTGATATCATTAACGTTATCCAACTATTTAATTTTGTAATTTAAGCATTTAACGATGCCAGTCTCCTGGAACTAACCTACATAAACATTATGACAATCATAATGAGGCGTGGGGAGTATGCAAATTATTGTATGCTCCTGGAGCATGTACTCCAGGAGATGACATGGCAGCCATGTCAGATATTTTATTTTTTTTTTTAAAAAATCAGTAACTACTTGTCGGTTACCGGCGTCAGTTAAACTGAATTGTTTACTGAAGATAACATCATTGTTCACCATACGATGTTCACTAAATTGAGTTGGATTGTTCACTCACTTCAACTGCATTGTTCATTTGTTTCAACTGCGTTGTTCATTTACTTCAACTATATTGTTTATTGAACTTGTTCCACATAGTTTACTCTAAGAAAACTTTAGATTGTTCATCATAACTTGTTTACTCACTTGAAAGATTAAGATTGTTTACTCATAAAATCAATTTATAATATATAATCTTCTTTTATGACAAAATTTCTATCATTAGAACTTATCGAATAACATGTACTTGAACTTGCAGAAGTGAATGACTAAACAATGAAATAGTAAATAATGATATGGTGAACAATGGAAATATTTTCAATGAACAACCACTAGTTACATGATGAACAATTGTAACATATTTAGTGAACAATCTCAACATATCTAGTGAACAATCACGATATATAGGGTGAACAATCTCAACATATGTAGTGAACTATCCTATCTGGTTATGAGTGAACAAAGAATCTTTTATGGATGAACAATGTCATATGCCACGTAGGATCCGGAGCGCATGCTCCAGGAGCATATAATACATATTGATTTTTGTGGGTTCTAATCAGGAGGGTGCCAGAGAAAATTAATTGTCGCTGCCAACTCAGCAAGTGGGTCCCACTTTTTACTATATGCTCTGGATCCTACGTGGCATATGACATTGTTCATCCATAAAAGAGTCTTTGTTCACTCATAACCAGATAGGATAGTTCACTACACATGTTGAGATTGTTCACCTTGTATATCGAGATTGTTCACCTTATATATCGAGATTGTTCACTAGATATGTTGAGATTGTTCACTAAATATGTTACAATTGTTCATCATGTAACTGATGGTTGTTCATTGAAAATATTTCCATTGTTCACCATGTCATTATTCACTAATTCATTGTTTAGCCATTCACTCGTGCAAGTTCAAGTACATGTTATTCGATAAGTTTGAATGATAGAAATTGTCACATAAGAATATTATATATTATAAATTGATTTCATGAGTGAACGATCTTAATCTTTCAAGTGAGCAAACAAGTTATGATGAACAATCTAAATTTTCTTAAAGTAAACTATGTGGAACAAGTTCAGTATACAATATAGTTGAAGTAAATGAACAACGCAATTGAAGTAAGTGAACAATGCAGTTGAAGTGAATGAACAATCACATTAATGTCAGTGAACAATCCAACTCAATTTAGTGAACAACGTATGGTGAACAATGATGTTATCTTCAGTGAACAATTCAGTTTAACTGACGCTGGTAACCGACAAGTAGTTACTGATTTTTTTTTTAAAAAAAATCTGACATGGCTGCCATGTCATCTTCTGGAGCACATGCTCCAGGAGCATACAATAATTTGCATGGGGAGTACTTATTATGTTGTTTGTTGATATCATTATATGAATGGGGAAATTTGAATGATAATGGAACATTTTGCACAAAGAAAGCAATGTTGGAAATTTTCTTTAATCAAGGGTTTTTTTTTTTTTTCAAAAAATTTCTGGTTGTGCTTGTATCGCATGGTTATAATAGATATATGTGTCTTTCGCTTAAGCCCATTCATACTGTTCTCTATTAACCCAATTCTTAGCAGTGGTATTTTTGTTTAAGCCCGTTCATACTGTTCTCTATTAATCCAATTCTTAACAGTGCTATTTTAGCTTGACTAAATGTTACAGCTGTTTGTGTTGGAGGCACATGTAGTCTGAACTGGCAATTGTAGCCCTACAAATTCCGTGTTGTAATTTGCTCTAAATGTTATCTGAAAAGACATTTGGATGATTCACTGGCATTTTCTAATGATGGAGATGAGCCATTTACATAATATGTTCAATGCTGCAGCCCAGATATGTGGTGAACAGAGTGACCTATGGAGATTACGATTGCCCCAGAAAGGTGTTAAACTTCATAACTGATCTTCATGCGGCATATAGGATGCTAAACCTACGTAATGACTTCCTGCGCAAAAAGTTCGATGGTGAGCTAATTTTAATTCTTTTGACTTTATTTTGTTTATTTATTATTATTATTATTATTATTAATTTTTTTTTTGGTTGACAGTTCGTGCTTTTTTATTGGCATGTTTCCCAGCTTTTCTTAGCTCAGGGTTTCTAAGTACACTTCCTTGATGACAGGTATGAAGTATGATTTGAAAAGAGTTGAAGAAGTTTACTATGATGTGAAGATTCACGTGTAATGGTGATACAAAGGAAGACCAAGGGCAGGCATAACTGAAGCAACTCATCTGTCTTGTTGTATTGGGTCGTGAATGCTGCCTTTAAAACTAGCTAGACAAAAATCAGAATGCTGATTCTAAATTGCATAGTGTCGTGGTAGTAGTCCCGTTTGATCTTAAAGTTGTACTGTGCGTTGTATTTAGGAAGGTTAATATCCGGAAATATACCCATGTAGTTGCAAGTTGCCTATCCATTTGGCTTATTTGAGAGTTGGGACTCTAGCTCATTGGACTGTCATGGTCAGCAATTAAATTGGTGCTTAGACTTGTTCATCTATCGGGTTGGTAGCCTCTGAGCTGTCAATCCGAACTTGACGAATCCAACCGTGACGCTGGCGGGGTGCAAATTTTCGGGTAGGATAGGTCCCGTCCTGGGTCATGAGCAATCATTGGGCTCCATCTGGTCTTCTCCTATGTTACTGTCGCCAAATCAATGTGAACAGGCTTCATAGTCATACCCCCATCCTAACACTCCACAAGTCAATATCCTTTCCATTAACCGCCCCTCAAACTTAGACCCTGATGATTAAGGAGTGCCTTTGGCCGGCCCTTTGCTACGAATACTGAATATTTTTCCTTGAGCACCTGCTGACTCATTAGTCATTAATAGATCGATACAATTCATAACTTAGATTCTGTGGAAGCCTAAACCACCAACCAACTTAGGCCTACATAAGGGGGATCACCATCTCAAGTTTACTCCAAAAGAGTAGCATATTGATTTCAACACCCTATTTTAGAGTGGCTCAAGAGAGTACCCTATTGGAAATATATATATATATAGGAAAATTGGATTCTAATAATCCCTATTTTCACGAATTGGACAACAATAATCCTTACTTTCAATTTGGATTCTGGTAGTTCAAAAATAAATATAATTGTATTCTGGTGGGATGCTATCGAGTCCAGAGGTGGTGACTCGGTAGTTTGCTGACGTGTATCGATGAGAATGTGTTTGACCATGAAATTATTATTTTAGTTGTATTCTAGTGGTCCCATTTAAATTGCTATTGTTTTCTAGTAGTCCCATTGATATACTTATTGTATTTTGGTGGTCCCATTTCATAGTTGATTATGTTATGGTGGTCCGAATTCATGGTCAAACACACTCTCGTCGGTACACATAAGCAAACCACCGAGTCACCATCATTTGACTAGGTGGTGTCCCACCAGAATACAAGGACAGTACAAAGAGAATATCCCAGTAGGGAATTTACACCAGCGCAGTTGGTTTTCCGGCGAGATGAGCATGCGTGGTTCTTTCGTTCTCACACTTTGGTATGCCTTACTTCTTCTACAAGATTGTTTTTATAGCATGTTATCATTGAAAGTGACTTGCATGCTACTGCTTGTTTTAGCACTTTAAGTTGAATTTAAAGTAAAATAGTACTCTAAATTTTGATTTAAGCGCACGTACGTTGCTGCTAGAATTACCACTGGGGAAAACTTGAACTTTTCATTTTGGTTTTGACCATAGGATGACTCCTTCAAGACATGTGGGAGTATGAAAGGTGTAGTAGACCTGTCAAAAGAGCCGAAGGTGAGGGAGTTCTATCGGACCACTATAAGAAACGTAGGATTTGGCCCCTTCTTGGCTTGCTTGGATACTTGGAGGGTTCGAGGTAGGAGAATCTTTGGACGAGCTGTTGTGGAACGTTTCTAGGACACCACCAACTTCTTGGCTAGCTACTGGAATTTCGGGCGGAAGTTGACCCTCAAGTTTTCGAGATTTTGCGTCTTGCTACAGCGTTGGCAGGTCGGAATAGCGTTAGCGGTAAACCCATATGGTGGCTGTTTTGAGAAGTCTAGATTTCGAGAACCTTCCTCTCCCTCAACGGCAATTTCTCAGTTTGGTGCATTTATAATGCCACCCTCTTTGTGAATAGTGGGGACACGATTACTCTTTCTTGGATGCAACACCTCTTGAATTATGATGACGTGAGGAGTTTTAACTGGGCAGCTGCTACTTATGCCCATTTAGTGCAGGGGATGTGGGTCGCCTGCCGTCCTATTGGCTCCGACACGGAAGGTCATTCGAGGACCACGGAAGCAAAGCTGCTCAACGTAGCAGTCTCTGGCGAGTCCTAGAGGTATGCTCTGAGACATTTCCTTTAGAAAATTTGTGGTGTGCGAATTCCTTTTTTTCTCACTAAGGTCTTGCCTGTTGTGCAGGTGTGGGCCTTAGCGTACTTTCTTCCTGTAGTTGGTGGTACCAACTGCAATGATCTGCACATTTCTACCGCTCGATGATGTTCAGACTAAACAATGTACCGTTGTCCAAAGTATCACTTTAAAGACCTGAATGGTCTCAGAAGAATTATTGATTCTTTTCGACCGATATGTTTCCTTTCTTGATCTGGGTTTTCTTGATATGCTCTTCCCACCTTGTGTTTTATTAACCTGAGGCCACACCCGAACCCCGATACCACATAGCTCGTCTTTTTGGGATGGCCCGTGTTCGGTCTCGTTCCGAGCCGAATTTTATCTCTTTTATAGGGTGTTTGTGTTTATTTTAGCCCTTTGTATATATTAGATGTGACGATTTGGTGTTTTGTAGGAAAATAAAGAGTTAGAAGAAGTTTGGGCTTAATTGAGGGTTTTTAGGGAATCTCGAGCGATTTCCTGAGTCAACCCGAGCCGAGACCCGAGGCGAAACCAAACCCGGAAATTCCATGTCAAGTTTGGCGCAAAACAGGGGAACGACACAGTCTCAATTCACGCCCGAGTCACGCTGCGCACGCCCGAGTCACGTCAGTGACCAAGGGGTCGCGCCCACGATCCAAACTATCGCGCCCGCGACCAGTTACGGAAAGAAGAACCTGCTGCGGACAGAAGCATGACTCGCCCGCGACCTCTGCTGACTCGCCCGAGTCGTCTCCCTGTCGCGCCCGCGACATATAAGCTCGCGCCCGTGACCAACACTAAGCAGCGACGGATGGGCTGCGGCCAGACGCTAGACTCACCCGCAACGTCCGTGACTCGCCCGAGTCATGCTCCTGTTGCGCCCGCGACCTAAAGGGTGACGCCCGCGACCCCTGCTGAATGCTGACGGACGAATCTGGGCAGACACTGGACTCGCCCGCGCCAGATTCCGACATGCCCGAGTCACTATGTTCTGCGGAAATGCTGCGCGCGTGCTGCGATTAAAATCCTAGGGTTTGGGTTGTATTTTTCCTTCTTCTATAAATACCCACTTGTATTCAGCACTTTTATCAAGTAGTCTTAGCATAGTTATAGGAGGAGGATTAGATTAGATTTAATTGCTTTCTGAATTGCTTTCTTTAATTGTTCTTCAAGTTTTCATTTGTTCTTCAAGCTTTCTTTGATTTCTAGCATTTGTATTCAAACTTTCGCAAGCTTTCTCAATTCAAGCAAGTTTCCATTGAAGTTTTATAAGCTTTCTCTCTCTCTCTCTCTCTCTCTCTCTCTCTCTCACTCTCTCTAATCTCCATTATTGACTTGATTTCAAAGCTTTTTAGGGTTAGCCACACAAATCCACTTTTAGTGAGGAGGAGGGTCAAGAGTTACCAATTCTACTTACTAGTGAGAATTTGGGGGATCCTTGGTAATCCAAACCACAATTTCTTGTTTGTTCAGGGGAAATGGCAAAGGTAGATTGAAGATTAGAAGATTTTGGTCATCAAAAGTATAATTTCTTATCTCTAATTTCATTGTTATTTCTAGTTTTCATTCCTTCATTTAATTGCTTTATTTGATTTCATGCTCTTAATTGCTTTCTTTGATTCATGCCTAAGTTAGATTTAATGACTTTCCTTTACATTATTTACTGATTTCCGCATTGAAAAAACCCAAACACAAACCGATTTCCTAAATCAAGCCTAAACACCCATCCTCGTGGACCGACAACCCTTACCTAAAAACCACAAAAATTACAACCGAACAATGACGCCGTTGTCGGGGATGGCGTTATTTGGTAGATTAGGCTATTGGTTTGTGTGTACATAGTTTATTGCTTTCTTGATTATGCTAGAAAAATGTAGCGCAAAAAAAAATTGAATATCGAAAAAAGAAAAAAAAAAGAAAAAAAGAGGTGGCATGTTTTAGCTTCCTTCAAAATGAGCAAGAATTATTTTGTGATTATCGTGATAGATTAAATGATTATCTTGCTTATTGGGCTCCTCATGGTTATATTTATTCTAATTGGGAAGTGTTAGTTGTTATTAATGAGGGATTGAACTTCGAGACCCGTTCTCTTCTGAATTACTTTTATTTCAATGTTGAAAATGAGTATCGGGCTTGGGAATTATTCGATTGGTTGTATACGGATACTCGCCAATTTGAAGAGACTTTTTATTCATCGGGTTTTTGTTTCGGTAATCCGTATGCTCTTCATGCTCAATTGCACTATGAGAAACATTATATGAAAAACTCTTATGATCTTTCTTTATGTGATGTTGTTGAGTCTCGTCAATTGTGTGTGCATTGTGAATCTCCGTCTCATGCTTCCGAATCTTGTGTGGACATTATTAGACTTGATAAAATGTGTGCTGATGACAGGGCCGCAAGCGCACGGTGTACGTAGTAGCACGTCAAGGTCGATCCCACAGGGACTCAATTAGCAGCACAGAAAACTAATCTCTAATGCGATTGCTAAGCTAAACAGATTTTGGGTTTTGGAAAATGGTTTAACAATTAGTTAAACTAATAAAGCAAGGAAAAACAATCAAAGAGTTCTAATCAAGAGAAAAAGATTTCTAGGGAGATGCTAACCTAACAACGAGTTCAATTACTAAAACTTAGCCTGCACAATCATACATTCAAGAATGAATCAAGAATCGACAACCTCTGAATCCTATCGCCCTTTCGATGCTAAATAGAATTATTCTGAACAACCTAATCAACAACTTTTGTGTGCCTTTTAGGTTAAACAGAATTGATGGTCTCAAAAGGTCAGGTTATCTAATGATTCCCTAGTTTACTACTCCTTTTTCAACTTTCGCAATCCTAGGTAGACAGGTTGTAGTCAGATTACCCTAATTCACCTTTCAGTACTTCTCAGGTTAATCTCAAACTTACAAATATCCAAGGCCTTAAGAATACTCATAAACATGGTAAACACAACCTTCTATTGATTCTAATCAAGAATTCATGCACAAACTAATAACAATCAATCAAACCACATTGTTTCGGGTTGCAAAACCCTAGAATACAAAGAAACTACTCACTCATATTTAATGAAAACACACAACAAGTTCCAAACATCATAATCGAATCTCAAAACTAAGAAGGAAATCGAAAAGAAAGAATAGAATTGCGAAGAATACAACCCGTCGAGCCTTTCGATCCCGGGGTAGAACCTTCTCCGCAAACGTCGCTCCTTTCCTTTGCGAATCTTGATCTTGGTTTCTCTTGAATCGATTCGGTCTTGAATCTTGATGGTGGGGAAGAGGAGTCGAATGGAAGTATTAGAGCTCTCTTTTCTCTCCTTCCCGGCCAAAGAACGAAAGAAAACTGATAGATAATGACTGAATATCGAAAAACTGCCGCTTGCCCCCTTTTCTACTCGCGAAAACAACCGATCTGCATAGGCAGTCCGCCTCGGTCCGTACAAGTCCGTACACCACGGACCGTGTTGATCACCACGGGTTGCCCGTGGTTGCCACTGTTTCGTTTCTTTCTTCTTTCCTTCGCAAAAAATTAGTTGGGCACAAGGAGCTGAACCGCCACGGACCGTGGCCACCACCTCGGGCTGCCCGAGGTTGCTGTTGCCCGATCATTCCTTGCTTCTTTCTGTCCCAAATTTGTACCACGGTTTGGGTTTGACATGTAGAGGTCCGTGGTATATTCACTCTTGCCTGAAGTTGAGAGAAAGTTGGTGTTTTGGCCTCAAAACCTACAAATTCACATCAAAAACAACAACACCAAGTGTAGTAGGGAAATTGGAATAAAAATCAAGGTTCACACATAAAACTCTCCCTAATTCACTATTAAAAACCCCTAAAAATATAGTCATGAAACGCAGTTATCAAATCCCCCTATGCTTACTCCTTGCTTGTCCTCAAGCAAGTACAAGACTCAAAACTAGATGAAAGGACTTAAAAGAAAAAGAATTCTTCTCACACCTCCTCCAATTAAAGGGGCATATAGGATTTTACATAAGCAAGCATACACTCAAGGACTCCCTAGTGAGAATAAGATTCAAATTGAAACAAAAATTGTTGTTCGAAATAGAGTCACATGTCAGGAAGCAACACAACTAATCCATCACAACTCAAATGCAATCAAAATTCATTCACATGTTTGGCGAACTAGTTGGGATCGGTAGGACCTCACTTTAGGGTATGTGGGTCACTCCCCTCGTGTGTTTGCAAAAGATATAACGGTTCACTCAAAAATCTTCAACCAATGTAAACAACCTACCATAAGCTTGACAAGTCTCTCGATTCTCTACCGCTATAGACAATATACACAAATGTTAATCACGAGAACTTTTCAAAGGTTGTAACGGGGCTTAGGTGTAGGGTAAGGAGGGAATTCATTTGGGTAATGTGGAGCTAAGAGCCAAAGACCTAAAGAGCAACATTCCCAATACATATAGCACAACACCTCTTACATCACACCGCAATGAAGCATAAATATCTTCCCCATCAAGGCAAAATAAAGGAATAGTCAATATAAGCAAGAAAACCACTATGCTATTCACCTTATTCCTCAAAACTTCTCTTTTTTTTTTTCTTTTTTTTTCTCTTTTTTTTGTGGTGAATAGCATAAATATATAAAAATAGGATCATTTCCTTTCAACCCAATTTCAACCTCAAATGAAAAGAGGGGATAAATAATGATTATGAGCAATGCTTCCCTCATCAAGTAAACCAACCAACGAAGTCATCAACAAATAGACTACAAAACTGTCCCCCAACTGAATTGTTGCTCCACTAACTTGGCTAAAAGGGTATGGAATTAAGAACAAGCCAAAGGTGCACGATATAGGTGAAGCAAATTAAGACAGGAAAAACTGCGCACGGGCTAGCAAAAAGAAGTCAAGATGTCAGGTGGCTTTTGGCTATGTGGCTTCAAAATGGGCCTCAATCATATTAACACAATACACAAGTCAAATGCAGTTTCAAAGAGAGTCAAATCAAGTTCTAGAGATGAAAACATGGTAAGGTCACACTCAAAAGAAAATGAGACTATAAAAATAATAGTCTTTTAGGCTCAAGAAGTCTCACGGGTTAACCTACCACAATCACAAGCAACTAGTTCATTTGATGTACCAAACACAAGAACTTCACTATCATGTACAAGAGTTGATCAAGACTAGATGAATCACAATCAAGACAAGCAACCTAAATCAAACAAACAACCAAGTCTCTCCTATCATCCACATCAAGCCAAAAATCTCATGAGTATACACTTGTAATGACAATCCAAACATACACCATAAAGTACTCTACAAAGGAGGGTTTTCACAATCAAAACAAAATAAAACCTAATAAAGCAATTAAATGCTTGGGTTGCCTCCCAAGAAGCGCTAGTTTAACGTCTTTAGCTAGACGAAACTCACCTCAGTCCGGAGAATGCTCCACATCATAGTCAAACTCTTTTGGAACACCATCAGCATGTGTTCCCCCAAAGTCTCGAAGTCGAATCCACCAGCAAGGGTCGAACTGATTTCCTTTTTTAGCATTGGAAGGCATCCTGGAGTCAAACCTGCAAAACTTTCTCAACACAACCTCATTAGTAGCATAAGGCCTGTCCTTGGTGATGTTAGGTTCGGGTTCAATATCTTGTACCCAATCCGACGTGTCACCGAGTACATGGCTCTCAGGAAATACATCATCAGACTCATCATTCCCAATCACATCAACATCACAGCAAGAAGAAAAATTAGGAGGCATATGTTCATGAAACATATCAAATTCAACCTCATGTTCCCCAAACTTAAAGCTCATCTTCCCTTTTTTCACATCTATTACGCACTCAACAGTGGCAAGGAAAGGTCTTCCCAAAATAATTTGGGTACGGGTGTCCTCGGCCATATCAAGAATCACAAAATCCACGGGCACATAATAATCTCCTACCTTAAGAGGGAAGTCCTCTAAAATACCCATGGGGTATTTAACAGAATGATCAGCCATTTGCAGTGACATGGCGGTAGGTCTAAGCTCACCTAAGTTCAGTCTTTTATAAAGGGAATAAGGCATCAAGCTCACACTTGAGCCCACATCACATAAGGCACGGTTGATATTCATGGTTCCTAGGCCACAAGAAATAGTGAAACTTCCGGGGTCCTTAAGCTTTGGAGTGAGCTTATTCAAGACCACAGAACTACACTCCTCATTCAATGCAATTTCCTCACATTCGTCTATTTTTCTTTTCTTGGAGAGAATCTCCTTCAAGAATTTAGCATACAAAGGCATTTGGGATAAAGCATCAAGAAAAGGAACATTCACATTCAACTTTCTAAGCACACCAAGGAATTTCCCAAATTGAACATCGGTATTAGACTTAGCAAGCCTAGAAGGGAATGGAATAGGGGGCACATAAACTCTAGGTGGTGGTGGTGGTGATGGTGATGGTTGAGGGATTTCAGCACTACCATCTTTGATGGTCTTTTTGTCACGGTCTTTCTCTTCCTCACTCTCTTTCTCAGCACTCCTCTCAATCAAATTCCCCCCATGCTTAGCATTTGGCATCTCGCGTCCCTTAAGCTGTGTCCCACTCCTCAAAACTATAGCATTGCAATGCTCTTTAGGGTTAGGTATGGGTGGTCCAGGAGGGGTGGTGGAAGTACCAGACTGAATAGCTATCTGGTTCTGAAGTATTTGGTTGTAGGTGGATAAAAGGTCAACCTTAGTGGCTAAAGCCTTAATCACCTCATCTTGTTTTTGTTGATGCTCGAATTGCTTTTGTTGGGACAAGAGCATGGCTTTCATCATGACCTCTAAGTCAGGATTTTGAGAGGCTTGGTAAGGTTGAGTGGATGGTCTTTGTCCTTGTAGGTGACCCAATTGGTTCCGGTAAGAAGGATTAGAATGGGGTCTCAAACCGGAGTTGTATGTGTTGGAGTAGGGGTCAAAGAGGGATCTATGGGTAGGATTACCAACAAAGTTGGCTTGGTCAGGTTGCGCACTACTACCCACCCCATTAGGACAATATAGAGTCGCATGCTCAAAAGAGTAACAGGAAGCACATTAGAGAGGAGAGGAAGCATTCACATGCATTCTTTCCATCTTATCATTTATAGCATCAAGTTTCGCAGAAAGCAATGTGATAGCATTAACAGAATACTTACCTCCCGTCCTCGTGGAACGGGGTCGTGACCATTGGTGACTGTTCGACGCCATTTGTTCAATCAGCTCATGAAGCTCCTCCACCGTCTTGTTCGTAATGTTTCCTCCTGCTGCTGCAAGGATTGTCGCTCTCAGCTGATCATCTACCCCATTGTAGAAGGCTTGAATGGGAACCCATGGCTCAAATCCATGCTGGGGGCATTGGCGAAGAAATTCCTTGAATCTCTCCCATGCATCATATAATGTCTCATCCGCCTCTTGGGAGAAAGTGGAAATCTGATTCCGAAGACTCGTCAGCTTGCTCGGCGGGAAGTACTTAGTAAGAAATGCGCTCGCCAGCTGATCGAAAGTAGTGATGGGGTTCGCCGGAAGGGAATCCAGCCACTCCCATGCTCGATCCTCCAAGGAAAATGGAAATAACCTCAGCTTGATCGCGTCCGGCGAGGCCCCATTGGCTTTGAAGGTGTCGCATGCTTGTCGGAAGATGCGAAGATGGCGGTTTGGATCCTCGTTCGGGAGACCATGGAACGGCGTAGCTCGAACCAGATTGATAAGGGAATTCTTGAGCTCAAAGTCGTTCCCCACTTCAGGTAGTTTGATGGCGGTGGGTGGGCTTGTGACGTTTAGAGTCATGTATTGGGCCAGCGTCTTCGGTCGTTCTTCTCCGGACATCTTAGATTGTTGCGAAGGTGTCTATTTTCTAGCTTCTTCTAGCCTTTGCCTCTTCCTTCGGTGGAAAGTCCTCTCTATTTTTGGATCGAACTCGAACTTCGGAATCAGCCGCATACACCAAAAGATCCTAGCAAGACAAAAACAAGAACACCAACGCAGTGAAACAATAAAATCAAGAAAATCAAAGGAAAAAAAGGAAAAAAAAACAGCTTAGTCAACCTAAGAGGGTTCGTTTACCGACTGCTAGGGACAGAGTCCCCGGCAACGGCGCCAAAAACTTGACAGGGCCGTAAGCGCACGGTGTACGTAGTAGCACGTCAAGGTCGATCCCACAGGGACTCAATTAGCAGCACAGAAAACTAATCTCTAATGCGATTGCTAAGCTAAACAGATTTTAGGTTTTGGAAAATGGTTTAACAATTAGTTAAACTAATAAAGCAGGAAAAAACAATCAAAGAGTTCTAATCAATAGAGAAAGATTTCTAGGGAGATACTAACCTAACAACGAGTTCAATTACTAAAACTTAGCCTGCACAATCATACATTCAAGAATGAATCAAGAATCGACAACCTCTGAATCCTATCGCCCTTTCGATGCTAAATAGAATTATTCTGAACAACCTAATCAACAACTTTTGTGTGCCTTTTAGGTTAAACAGAATTGATGGTCTCAAAAGGTCAGGTTATCTAATGATTCCCTAGTTTACTACTCCTTTTTCAACTTTCGCAATCCTAGGTAGACAGGTTGTAGTCAGATTATCCTAATTCACCTTTCAGTACTTCTCAGGTTAATCTCAAACTTACAAATATCCAAGGCCTTAAGAATACTCATAAACATGGTAAACACAACCTTCTATTGATTCTAATCAAGAATTCATGCACAAACTAATAACAATCAATCAAACCACTTTGTTTCGGGTTGCAAAACCCTAGAATTCAAAGAAACTACTCACTCATATTCAATGAAAACACAAAATAAGTTCCAAACATCATAATCGAATCTCAAAACTAAGAAGGAAATCGAAAAGAAAGAATAGAATTGCGAAGAATACAACCCGTCGAGCCTTTCGATCCCGGGGTAGAACCTTCTCCGCAAACGTCGCTCCTTTCCTTTGCGAATCTTGATCTTGGTTTCTCTTGAATCGATTCGGTCTTGAATCTTGATGGTGGGGAAGAGGAGTCGAATGGAAGTATTAGAGCTCTCTTTTCTCTCCTTCCCGGCCAAAGAACGAAAGAAAACTGATAGATAATGACTGAATATCGAAAAACTGCCGCTTGCCCCCTTTTCTACTCGCGAAAACAACCGATCTGCATAGGCAGTCCGTCTCAGTCCGTACAAGTCCGTACACTACGGACCGTGTTGATCACCACGGGTTGCCCGTGGTTGCCACTGTTTCGTTTCTTTCTTCTTTCCTTCGCAAAAAATTAGTTGGGCACAAGGAGCTGAACCGCCACGGACCGTGGCCACCACCTCGGGCTGCCCGAGGTTGCTGTTGCCCGATCATTCCTTGCTTCTTTCCGTCCCAAATTTGTACCACGGTTTGGGTTTGACATGTAGAGGTCCGTGGTATATTCACTCTTGCCTGAAGTTGAGAGAAAGTTGGTGTTTTGGCCTCAAAACCTACAAATTCACATCAAAAACAACAACACCAAGTGTAGTAGGGAAATTGGAATAAAAATCAAGGTTCACACATAAAACTCTCCCTAATTCACTATTAAAAACCCCTAAAAATATAGTCATGAAACGCAGTTATCAGCTGAAATAGGTGGTTTACAAGATAGGATAAATAAATGCATGCAAGAAGCTGAACACATGTTTAAAACTGGGGTAGAAACTTTTCTTTCACAAATGGTTGATTCGAATGTTGAAATAGGTCATTCATCGTCTTTGAGTCCTAAAATGCATCGTGATTCTTCTGTGTATGATTATGATTATGATGATGACTACTGTAATGGACATAGTTTTGTAAAGAGGATTAGTGATTCCTTAGCTCTAGCCCCACCTAGTGAACATGAGGAACAAGATGATTCTGTATGTGATGATGAAGAACTTGATGACTACATGCTTGATGATGAACCATTGTCCATGCCTTTGTGTGAATAAAAGGTTGAGTTTATTGAATGCCATGATGCTTGTGATGTAATTGAGCATAATCTTATTGAGAGTGAAATTGAATCTGTTGTGATTGAATGTGTGCTTGATGCTGAGTTATTCACTTTCATTGAGGATCATTGCATTAGTGAGGCGTTAGCTACCCTTGTTTGTGAGTCCATTGATGTGCATTCTTGTGATGATGAGTTTAATTCTTTGGGAAATGATCGTGATTGTTTGAACTTGGTCGTTGACGATGATGCTTTTGATGATGACATGCTTTATGAGTCATTCACGATGAGTTATGACCCGGATCCTTCCACTTTCACTTTTGACATTTGTTTTGAATGATGCACCTTTCTCTTTTGGTGTTGACAGTTCTTCTAGTGACTCTGATATTGATGAAGATGAAGATGTGCATGTGTGTGATGTTGGGAGTGTTATGATGTGGTCTAACCCTGCTTTTTCCTTATCACTCATTGATGATTATGATTATTATTTGGATGAAAGTTGTGATTTGGAATCTGCGTTTGATGAAAATTGCATGGAAATTGAGATTGAATCATTGTTTGCACCTAAGTGTTCACATGAGCATGTTCAGGAATGTGTTGTATTGTTCCCTCCTATTGATTTGTGTACCCAATCTCCATCTATGAGTCAATGGGAGGATCCATTTGTCATGTCTTCTTTCACTATGCCTAGGAAAGTCTTGTATATTCATGCATTTCATCATTTCTATGACTTTTCTAAGGCATTTGATAAATTGTTAAGGGCACTAATGTTTGTTTATGTGCCATTGCGAGTGTGCCCTTACCTACACCATTCTGAGATGCATGATTTGTTACTCCGGGCGTTGAATGGTTCTGACTTGGTGCCCGATATCGTGAGGTGAGAAGGAGTGAGCTTATTGATAAGAAGCCTTCTAGGTAATATCCTTCCTCACCTATCTTGTATAGTTAGTGAGTAGTCCTTCTTCTCTTCTTTTATTTTATTTTCGTGTGTGTCTTTTTCTTTTATTTTGGAGTTCTTGCTTACCTATTTCTGTTTCCATTTGAGGACACGACAATCTCTTTGTGTTGGAGTGGGAGGGTAGTTTGCATTCCGATTTTTGAGTTTAAGAAAAGAAAAAAAGGAGTGAGAGTCGTTTGTAAATATTTTAATCTCTTAATTCTTTAGTCCTTAAGAGTCTTGTATAGTTTGTTTTTCTTTTTGATCTAGCATGTGAACCATCACATATAGTATGCTTTTCTTGTTTATTTCTAACCTATGGTGTGATGTTCTTTGGATCGTGAATCGAGTTGCTTTTAATTGAAGATCTTGAGGTAACCTCTTTCCACCCTCTCTTTCAGTGTATATATCTTGATCCATGTTTTATGCTCGATTTTTTTTTTTGGGTAGCGAACCCCTTGATTGTGAATGCTGGGATATCTTGTTGTTGGAGCCGTGTGGGCTCGGGTCACCACCGTTTTTGTTTGTTATGTGTTTGTTTGTGTGTTTTCTTGGTTTTCTACCTTACTTGTGACGCCCTTCTCACGATGGAGACATTGTGATGTCTTGTGTTGGAGTGGGGGTGTTATTTTCCATTTGTCATGGGTAGATCACCCAATTTTTGAAGTGTTTTGTTTTCGTTTTTCGTAGTTTGTGTCTAAAAGTTTGAAAATGTTGTTGTGAAAAAGGCGAAAAAAGGGAGTGAAAACCTTAAAAGTTTTCGTTTTCGTTCTGGTTTTGTTTTTGCTTCGTTTCTTGGATTTTGTTGTCAAAATTGGGAAGCCGTTCTTAATCTTCTTAAAAAGAAACTGGTTTGAGCATTTTCGATCCTATCTTGGGCGATTGTTATGACTTACCTAATTAGATTCCCTTCATTGAGTGTCTAGCGAGGTCCCTGATTTCTTTTCACGTTCTGGTTGAAACTGGGAGATTCTAGGGATTCATATCCGAGCTTGTTTTCTATAAAAAGTAAGAAAAAAGAGAAAAGCAAAAGCAAAAGAAAGAAAAAGAAAGTAAAGTTTAATAAATGAATTAATTGGTTCGTGTCGGTCAAACGACATTAACCAGCATAAAGCTAGTTCACCTACATGAGACCGGTATTAGCGGTACGACGCTGATACCCCTTAAGCCTCCTTCTATATCGCTTGCGACGAAAAGGTGAATGGAAAGACTTGTGTTGGGAGGTAAACCCCGCATTATGGGCCGTTGCAATTCCCACAAAACTAGCCCGACCTAATAAACTAAATTGAAAATGTTGGAAAACCCAACCCAATTAGTAAGAAAGTTAAGTGTTAATAAAGTGAGGGGCGTTTTCTTGCATCACCTACGACCCTCACCAAGCCAAGGGCGACCAAATGCGGGGGAGGGCAACTCTTTGCTAGTTTGTTCGTTTCTAAATGAGCTCGGGTTTGAGTTTTTGGGGTCAATCGGAATCAGTTAGAACCCACTAAGCACTACACACATGGGATTAGCTTTACATGAGGTGTCGGGGATCAAAAACCTTTAAGATTGGCAGTTGTTTGAGTTAGGTGTTGTAACGCCCCGGCCCCTCCCGGGCCGCAAACATTACCGATAACTGCTTTAAGGATGGCTGACTGACCCACAAATCACCACGAGTCTTTCTAGCGTGCTTCGTCCTCGATCACACGCTTCTTGGGAAAACTTCCCAGGAGGTCACCCATCCTAGTACTACTCCCAGCCAAGCACGCTTAACTGAGGAGTTCCCAACGGATGAGCTACCATAAAAGAAGGTGCACCTTGGTGATATAAGTAGTCATTTCAATCCTTTTATGCCACACTTTAACCACATAACTGGGGTATTACAGTCACCCCCACTTAAGCGCACAACGTCCTCGTTGTGCCACAATCCAATCCAGAATCTTTGCGCTGCTAGGTGACTGCCCATGGCTCTCCTATCCACTGGCGCAGCTCACGGTCGCGGGTCGGCTCTGATACCATCTGTAATGTCTGTGGTCCAGGAGGGGCCGGGGCTTTACAGTACATTATAAAATTCGTTACATTTGCATGATATAAATGTAATCATGTGAAACTCTTTAAACTTCTCCCAGTCTTTTCATTTCAAGATCAATTCTTAATGAGTTTGTTTTTAAAGAGGCGATCTTGAGAGCTTTCTAACTTTTGGACTCGTAACCTTACTACCGTACTCAAAATTCGGGATCGTAGGCCAGACTTTTCATCGTTTTAAGGTTTGTTGATTTCCTTAAAATCAATTGGCGACTCTTTTTTTTATCATAGCTTGCATAATTTGTTTTCTAGATTTTCTCTTCGGTTGGATTAATCAAAATAGTACTCATTCTGAGAGTGGAATCAAAGAGCCGAGAGACCAAAAATGAGCCAGAAACTGAGCAAGGCCATATGACCATAGCCTTATTCTTAAGTCTGAACCCATTTTCTGAACAATGGGTTCGAAGGCCACTAGCATAAGTCTAGTATGGCCGACATGCCTATTGGGTTTGACCACTGACATTTCTCCCAGTTATGGCATTAGTAGCTAGAGATCCCAAGGTAGATATAATTTTGTATTTCAAACTGCAACTGTCCCAAAATGAACTTACAAGCTTAGAATACTTAAAGAATTGAAACGTTTTCTTCACAAAGAAAAAACATCTGTACTTAAGGATTTAGCAACCATAGTCGGCTCCTAATCACACCAAGTAGCACCAAACGAAAAAAGTCCGTCGTAGTTTTTCCGGCGTCTACAATTAAACTTTATATCTAAGATTGATGACTATGCACATAAACAAAGGAACAAAAAAATAAGTACATTATAAGTAGAACATGAAATATTGTCCTTGCATTTTGGCATTGATCACAATAAGCTAAGTAGCCTCGTAGAACAAGCTCATAAAAGACAAATTAAATTATGAATTCTAGGAACGCGAAATCTCTTTACTTGGTTCCATAGGTATATTATGAGGTACAAGAGGATAATTAAGTGTAGATATGGAATGAAAATTAACATTCACCGGGTAGACACGATAATCCATATCAAGCTCCCTAAATATCTTAACACATTCTTCAACAAGCAACGCCCGCCTTATCCATCTTTCTGCAATATCTTGGTGGTTCATCCTATGTTGGAGCCAAATTGCTATCCTTAGCATATGCAAGCTTTCCATATCTTTCAAAATTATCATTGGATTAGGATACCAATGCTCCTTCTTGTTTTCGATGTAACTGTAATATCATAGTTTTCACGTTAGTCCATATTTGATAAAATATGAAGCTTATCGTAACATTTATTTTTCATTAGTCACTTTTTTTCATAAGTTGAGAAACATCTAAGGCGCATTTTGTTTAATGGAAAGTCACTCTCCTAGATTATAGTATTCTTGTAAAAAATGATTATCATGTAAAATAAATTTCCGATTTGATACTTTCACCTATTTGATACAATGGAAAATGATTTTTCATGCAAAATCTTTTGAAGGTTTTGAATAGTTCTGCATTTTGCTCCTCTCTCTCGCTCTCTATCCCTCTCCCCCTCCCTCTCTTAGTGATCCTGATTTTGTAAATTGGGAGAGAAGGAAATGAAAGATACGAGAGAAATTTTTTTTAAAAAAACTTGAAAGATCAAGAGATTTAAGAGAGAGTGGGTCTAGAGATAGAGTGAGACAAAGAGATAGGAGAGGAGGGGGAGAGAAAGAGAGAAAACATAAAAAAATTAAGGGAGTTGGAGCATACAACATACATGGGTTAGAGTCCATAAACTACTTTTTCAAAGGAAATGAGGAAATTCTTTTTGTTTGAAAACAATCTCCAATAATTTTTGAAGCTAAGCAAAACAAAACTAGAAAAAGTTTTAGAGAATGATTTTCCATTGAACTAGACTCACCCCTAGTTGAAAAGTTAGGATTTAAATACCTTGTTATTCTTTGCCTCATTAGTGTAACTTTTTCAACCGAGGTTGTAATATTGAAAAGGAATTCAATCGCATCACCCATATCTGGACTACGATAATAGTTGTGAATGGGCTTGGTCAACAAAATGTAGTTAGGGAACAAGATCTTTAGGTTGTCATATCTCAAAAACACAGTCGTAAGGATATTTATTTCTTCCACTACCATCTGCAAATAGAATATGAATAAATTGTATGGAAAGTATATAGTTTTACCATATGTAGATTCTTTAGAATGGTTTACCTGGACCCCGTCTATCTCACAACGGTCACCCACATCAAAGGGGTGAATAACAAAGAGGAAGATAATGCACTCAAACACATTCTTGCATGTATTTCCGAAAATGAATGCCACAAGAACAATTTGCGAGCTAAGAAATACGAGAGATTTCGTCGTGATGATGTTTAGAGAAGTGGCCACAATAAGAATGATTACAATGCTCACTAGAACGTTAACAATCCTATGAAGCTTAATCACTGCTGTTTTTGTGTCATTTAGAGTTAAAGCCAATGCTCTTCGTTCCCTAAATGCATTCACCTGAAAAGGTAATGTATGACACAAATTGATTATTTACGTACATATGGCATTCATCCTACCAAATAGTCAACAACCAAATTGCCCTTAGTTCTCTTGTAAAGGGGGGTACCTTAAGATGTAGTACAAGGACACTTTATTCTCTCAGTAAGAATTTATCATGGATATGGGTTGCAAATTGGTCGGATTGGGTTACTTTAGAATCGATTCATTCCCTAGGTAAGGTAAGGTCATGTCATGTTCAGCCCATTGAAGTACATAGCAGATCATGTTGCACTTTATAATGGAAATAGAGAATGAGCGCAATGATCAAACCTTTTTTTCAACAACTATGTTATAATTAAGAAGTTTATCATTTGGATAATGAGGAATGTCTTGGATGCTTAGAAGTAATCATCATTTATCCAACCTTTGACATAATTATTGGTTTGATTATGCTGCTGATTAGGGTTATTACAACTCGGTTGTGGCATGTTGTAACACTATAGCTATCCAATGTGGATGATTTTCGTCTTTTCGATAAAGACAAAATTCGTGTCATTATCTTTGAAATTTATTATGTCATATCAGACACCCTAATTCCCATAATGTTAATGGAAAACAAAAATAATATTTTTTTATTTTATTATTTACTTAAAGAGAAACAATATTGTTGTAATTCATTTGTAGTTTTAGAGATATAAATTGTATATTATATATGTTTTAAATAAATGAAAATAAATTTATTTGAACACCTTTGGACTTAGTGGTCCTAGGACAGCAGTGGGACTTGGACTCAATGGCCCCGCCCCATCTACGTGGCTTTGGGTGATTCCATTTCCACCCCAAGAAAAACAAAATTGAATCTACGTTTGGGTCATGACCCCTGGACCCAACCTGTGTATCCAATGGAAGTACAATTTATGACAATTTGAATTTTAAAATTAGGAGCATATATAAAATGAAGAATGTGAGCTTTGATTGTGAATATTTCTATCAAAAATGTGTTAGATGTTAGGGAATTAATACTATACTATATAGAAAATATTTAAATTTTCCTTCACAGTGCTTTTGCAATTCGCATTTCAAGTTTAGTAATATTTTCATCTTTCACATTGCAATATTTTTATCTTTGATGTTTCAAATATTTTTATCCCTTAATTGTACAAGCAATCACAAAATATATATTTGATGTATGTAATACTTTTGTCTTTGACTTAAATTTTTCGTATTTTAAATGTAGTAGTTAGTATGATCATGTTATTGAAAGCGATTGCATTTAGACATAATTCTTATCAATATTATACTATCGTGCAAGTAAAACTTACCTTAAGTTAGTAAAATTGATTAAAAAAATGGATTCGAATTTTGGACCCACTAAGGCCCTATTGAAGACACATAAACATGTGGACTCGATGAGTCTGGGTCTGGGTCTAATAATTTTAGATCTGGCAGGTCTGGGGCAGATGTAGGTCAAAAACAATTTGGCAGGTGTATGTGCGGGCCCAAATTGAGCTTTCCCAAACACGACCTATTAGCATCCTTACTTGATTTAACAATTTTGATGATGAATCCCATTGCTTTCAATGGTTACAACAATACTCATTTTGGTGAGACCTCTATGTTATGCTCATACAGTGTTACGTGCATCAGTGTTATTGTGCCACTATTGGTTTCTATTCATGTACCTTGTTGTCGCAGAAGCAAAACAGATTATTTCGGAGAAGGAAGATGACCAATGCTCTACTTGGTGTCCTGCATAATCGGTCAACGCATGCGATCATCATAAGGATCTGATCTTGCTTACTAAGCTAGAGGTGGAGGAGGTGCAATATAGAAATTAGTTGTCCTTTGTGATGATCCTAAGCTAATGAAGAAGACAAGACGAATCACTTAAATCATAAGTGGAATCTAAAGTCTGAAGTTGAGCGATGGATTACAAGATCTGAAAACATGTATCCCTAAAGTTGAAGGTCTCGAGGACTTTGAAAATCGTGCCAATTGAGAAAGTCTAAAGAATCCTGGTAGTGCAAATGTGGTGGTCAAGACATAAATGTGTGGTGTAGCTTTAGGTTTAGGGGAATCCAGAAGTGAAAATGAAGTCCATCTATATGATCTAGACACTCTAGTAGTGTAGCGTACAAAAACTATTTCTTCGGATGTCTATATTTATTTATAATAGTGATAGAATTAAGGTTATCTCTAATATGGTATCTGACCTGAAGTATGAGAACCCCAAGGAACTTTTTAAATAAGAGTAATAGAAAATGTGTTGCCCCAGGTTGGGGTGATTTTTAAATATGAAAGAGATAGAAATATATTTTCCACCTAATATTTTTGGGTATGGAAACATTGCCTATATATTAAATGGGAAACTTGTTTACAGAGTTAATGGAAATTATTTTGATATGGAAGATTCAGATTTGTATTCCCTAAGTTTCTTAATCCTATTCCATTATAATTACTTTCTTTAATACTGACATTTTAAGTAGTTGTATTGTATTTAACATATTATTGTGCGATGCAAAGACATAAGAAAATATGTTCATATACTAAGCTTTTACTGAACATGAGGCGACCCAAGTTCTAAGCATACAGAGTTAGCTTGATTTATTGTTAGGCTCTATAAAGTTAATACTATGTCTTGGTGCAAAGATAGTGAACAAGCGCATTTATAACTTTAGTTTTTTTTGCCACGGTAGAGTATTAGGCACGTTCAAGTGTCTCATAATATGGGGTTGTGAATCTGGTCACGGTCCGTGTGCGACTATGCAAAGTCATAAGATTCCTCGCTTAGGCCTAGGTCACTATCTCGGGGTGATGGTTAGTTGAAGAGAATGGTCCTACTTGGCGACTAAGTAACAGTCTCGAGAAGATAGTTATTGGAGAAATTCTAGTGGGACTAGGTTAGGTTACAAGGGTATCTTAATACTAGGGATAAAAACAAGTCCATGTAATTGGCCCCTGATACAATGGAATTTTTGATAATCCGAGCGAAAGATAATTTTTACTACTTAAATCGGGTCTAAAGTAGTTTTCCACCTATAAATCATTGTGTTCTTATTCAATCTATTATTATTATTATTATTATTATTATTAAGGAACTATTCCGTATAATTGCTCTTGTTAATTCCATAGAAAAAAATGATAAATGATAAAGACGCAATTAAACCTCCCCTCCTCTTCTTGTGTTTTGGGTGCTTCCGGTTATTCTACATTCAAATTTTTAGAAATATCAACAACTAAATTGAGGAAATTGCTAACATTAAAGAGGGGACATAACATGGTATGCCATTTTAAATAATGTAACACAAATGTATGATTATTTAATATAGTGATTTTTTTTCCCTCATCGTCATAGGGAAGGCTTCCTATGTCTACACTCCCAAAGACGTTGACATAGCATGATCACATATATATTTTATGAATTTTATACTTTTCTTCTACTTAATTATATTGAGTCTCTTCTTATATTCAACAAATACATGAAAGTTTATTTTATTCATTTTATCCATCTATAATGGCAAAGGAGTAATTGTCTTACATTTTTTCTTCAATGGAAAAAAAAGGAATTTTTATTTATTTTTTGTTTAAAACAAATTCTTTATGTTGCTAGAGTATTGAAAATGTCTTTAAGTGTGACAAGATCAAATCTTTTATTATATTGCTAGTATTGCAATTATGAATTCACAAAAAAAATTAATAAAAATAGCATTTGACTTTGACTGAGGTAGCCCATGTAGGATACATTTTGCTCCCGCTCATCTCGCGGCCAATTATGATCACCTTCATCTGATAGCATGATAAAGAAAATAATTGTCCTTTAAGACTAGATATTGGAGACTATTTTCAAATATCGAAGTAGCTTTGTCTAATATTTCTAAAAATTTGTTTAATACTATTCAAAACCCTTTTAATAAACTATGATAATGTGTTGTACTAAAGGATTCAAAGGCTATTTTGCACAAATTATGTGAGCTATAAATTAAAATTACTTGGTTTACATATATTTATTACCACTTCAAAAGCTCAAAAAATATCCATGGGTTGCACAAATATGAAAAGAATAATTGTATATAGGGGAGCACCTTGCTCTTTGTTCAACTAGAGGTGATTGCTATCAAAAAAGGGAAATTACTCTGACAAACAAAACCTATCATGCATGTAACATACATATAATTCATTTTATTTTTAAAAGAAGCATTTAAATTTTAAAATAGATTTTTTTTCTTGCATTCTATATTCCCTAATGTTAGATAATTACAATGTTACTCATGCATTTTAATTTTTATATCCCGTCAATTTTGCTACTAAATACAAGCGTGCTACTTTTGGACATGAACTTAATTGTTAGACCTAGAATGACAAAATGCCCCAATGAATGATTTTGTCCAGAAATTAATCTACTGATCTAATTCAATTTTCGTGTAGGTTTTCAATCTTTGCATTCTCTTTTTGGATTATTAATGTTTCCCTTGTTTCAAGTTATAAACAGAAGTGGAAAAACCATATGAAGAATACTCATGGTGAGGCAAAAACCTTTACAAAAGAAGAGGCAACAAAGTCATATATTTTAATAAACTTATAATGTCGAAAAGAAGGGTTTGGGTCAGTCAAAACCTATCAGAAAAAACATTATAATAAGGTCAACATATAAATTTGTGAAAATATCATTTTCAAGGACATTTTGGTCATTTCATGTCTTCAAAATGAAGTTTATGCCAAAAAGCAGTATATTTCTATTTAGTATCTTAAGGGTATGGAAGTAAAGATGCAAACATGATTGGTAATTTTGTAATTGTTCAAAACAACAAGGGTATATATCCAAAAAAAAAGCACATTCATTCTAAAACTATAAAATAACTAATATTCATGATATTTCTATTGATATATTAGACCCCACTTATCTCATGTTAAAAAATTTCACATATAGAGTATTATATCGTAATCACCTCTTGGGAGTGAACATATCTAATTTAGTGGATTATTTATTATGAACGGACGCATCATTTGGAAATGGATAAATCCAATTTGACATGTTATTGATTATAAAAGGAGACACCCTTTAGGATGATATCTACATTGTAAGGGTTTAATATATAAGGCATGCATCCCTTCAAAGTGTATGAATAGCTATCAAGTTTTCCATTATTCTTCATTCCAATTCACTCCAACACAAGAAAGAAAATTTCTAGATTTGAATGCAGCTAACCAGGGACTTATTCTATGGAGTTTGATTTAACTTCTTACTTGTCAGTGGACAGTTTGTTGTCCCTAGACTAAATATGATTGATTTATGACTCTCAGGAGAGTACATGCCCCTAAGACCCACTTGCCATATTGGTTTATTATGTTCATTATTGATGTATTTTCCAACATTCTTAGATTTCTACAGAAGAGTGTTTCAATAGTTCTGGAAGAGTGTTCAAAATTTCTAGTTTTGATGATGAGTTTCAATGTCATGGAAAAATGAAAGTTGTCGTTGATTATGTGAATCTACCAAATTATGTTATGTGTATGAGTATAAGGATGATAGCGAAGAGAATCGAGTTCCCTTGCCAAGCCTTCCTGTCATCCAATTAACCAAAGCCAAGAAGACCATTCCTCGCCCCAACTTGGAGAACCAATTCTCCTTTGATTTTAATCCTTCCAAGTTGCTTTCAACCATTCTTTCACTACTAAAAATTTCTGTATTACCAACCAATTTTTTCCAACCAATCTAAAATGGTTGAAAAAACCAACCAGGTTAGCAACCATTTGATATTCTAACTATTTTTCAAAAAATTTAGTCGGAAAAATGGTTGGAAATTCCAACCAATTTTGCTAAAATTGGTTAGAAATTTTTCCTACTAATTGAAATTGGTTGGAAAAATGGTTAGTAATCCAACCATCTTTCCAACTATTTTCAAATAGTAGGAAAAATGGTGGTAGGAGAATTTTCCAACCATTTTGGCAAAATTGGTTGTAATTTACAACCATTTTTCCAACTAAAATTTTTTAAAAATAGTTTGAATATTAAATGGTTGCTAAAATGGTTGCTAAAATGGTTGGTTTTTCCAACCATTTTAAATTGGTTGGAAAAAGTGGTTTGTAATACACATATTTTTAATAGTGTTTGGAGTGGCCAAGAGCCTTCTTATAGGGCTACATAATATCGACAAGAATAAGAGAGGTAGAACGACCCAAGTGTATTTTGATCTTTCGCAACCACCGATATTTTGTTCTTTTGTAACATAGATAAGGAAAGATAGAAGATTCTATAGTAGAGCATGAGGAAGAAACCAAGGCACAATAAGGGACTCAAACGTGTCATCAAGCCACATACCAATGTCTTTCCCGACCAAAAATTGCCTAAGTGAAGAATAAAGGACAATATCAAACCACAAGACCATGACCTCCTTTTCAAGAGGGTTGTCACGGTCGTGTCATCTTATGACATGCCCATGCCCCCTAGATACTCAAGTGCCCCCCTCTTGCGAGGAACCTGGGACACGACTATGTCATCAATCAGAGTAACCACTTGATATAAGAAGCAGTAAAGATTTGAATTGTAAGCTAATTCAAAGAAGATGCCAACTGGAAGATTAAAGGTCCTAATGGTGAAGACCCACTAGAACTCACCAATTGAAGATGTCTGATCAACTATGCGCTCTAATTGTATAACATGTGTAAATGGAATGTTATTGTGTATATCATCTAGATTCATATGTAAAACTACAAACAAAGGCTAGCTCTGATATGATATACCTAATGTGTGAGCAACTGACCGAACACTGTATGTCTTAAGTATAGGTTTAAAGCATGTTGCCCAACTGAAGAAATAATTGATTTCAAAGCAATAAAATGTAGTTACCAATGAACATTCTATGTTAAGGATGTTAGAGTATTTGTAGAGTTAAGAGGCTAAAGGGACCAAGTTACATGCTACGGGTTGACCGGGAAGGTAAAAAACAAGCTTACAAGGTGAAATAGACCCAACACAGACCGTGCCAGGCATGACATGGGTCGTGTTGGGGTCCAAAAAGTCACACAACGACCCCCTGGGTCAACATGGACTGGTGTTGTGTCCGCACGGGTTGTATTATGGTCAACCCAGGCCGTGTTGGAGCCCAGCTGAGTCCTTTTTTCGAATCCCTTGATTTTAGCCTTGGGTATTAATTCGTGGGGTATATTTTGGGATTATTCATGACTGATATTCTCAGTCAACAATGACCTCTTAATGATGGACAAAATCCCATAGACAATGCCTCCTGATCATGCTCTTTGATTATCAAGTTTGAATGCTCCCAAGTCTTCTAAATAGTGGATGATTTTCACTCATCCAACATACCACAACATTTTTCCTTCTTCTTAGAGAGCTTCAACACAACTCCTAAGAAAGGTTGTTAAAATCGAGATTCTAGTTAGGATCATAATGGTAGAATCAAATCGAGGATGGTAAGATTCTAATACAATAGAAAAATATCACAAAACGTTCTATAATAGTTAAAATCTTAACAAATGTTCACCAGTAATGAAGAAATACATTAAATTGTATATTCAGTGGATAACATTAATACAAAATTAATACTATTATGACAAAATTTTAAAGGTGATAATGTGCGCTATCATTTTTAAACTCATATAGGATCGAAGATCGAATCGTATGATCGTAAAATCGTATTACAATTCTAACAAAGAATATTCAGGTTAAACTAGGATCGTAAGATCCTAATTACTTTAGGATCCTAGTAAGAGTTGGATCGATGCAATGTTTTTGGATTGTAAACTCGTAGAATGGTTGATTCTGATCGGGGTCTTAATAACTATGCTCCTAAGGTGTTGAACTGCAACAGCCTCTTGAAATTTCTTGAGAGATCTTGTACTTTGCTTACAAGAGATTAGGTTTTACCCTTAACTCGATTCTCGGTCTTGTGAATATGTCTTAAGGGGAGACGAGTTTGGCCCTTGACTCCTAGCTACTCAAGTGATCCTTCATCTTGTGCAAGTGACTGTGTTACCCCATATTTCCAACAATCTTAAGACTTATTCACAATAACGATGATCGTGTTGAGGATCATATCGGGAAATTTGATGGATGGAAATCAAGATAAGATGTTATAGAATGAGAAAAGATAAGTTTATGTTGCTTTATACAAGTTTTGTTCATTCAAATTTATAAAGTTCAATTCTCGTGATTATTATTAATCAATCATAATTTATTTGATTAGTGTTAGGATTTTGATCTATTGTTGGTAATGGTGGTTGATTTACATATATATATATATATATATATATATATATATATATATATATATACATATATATATATATATATATATACATATATATATATATATATATATATACATATATATATATATATATATATATATATATATACATATATATATATATATATATATATATATACATATATATATATATATATATACATACATATATATATATATATAGATATATATACATATATATATATATATATATATATATATATACATACATATATATATATATATAGATATATATATATATATATATATATATATATATATATATATGTATATATATATATATATATATATATATATATATATATATAGATACTTAAGAGGTTCAAAGAGTGTGTAATGAAATTGCCTACACCAAGATAAATAAATTTAATTTTTAAGTTGACATTTATTTGAATTAAGTGGCATAAGTTATCTTTGTATGGTTTGGATTAATTTCAAAGATATGAAACATGTGGTTTATTCTTATGCCTTGTTTGATAGCAATTTACAAATGATGTATAATGGGATCAGGAGCGTGGTTGATCAATTATACATCATGGGGAAGACGTGCAAATGATCAAAGAGTGGGAGGCTTCACGTGAAATTGAGGCTAGGGTTAGGGTGGTTCACGTGAGGTAGGGGAAAGAGTGAGGGAGATTTTGCCGTGAGGGCTTTGTGTTTTCAAGATTCAAGAAAGGTTGAATCTTGAACAGGAAAAGGTTGAATCTTGGATGGAGGGGAGGGAGGGGGATGACGTGAACTACGGGAGAGAAAGAGGGGAGGTTGACGTGAGGTTTGGAGGGAGAAAGAGAGTGGAGAGGTTGTTGTAGGTGAGAGAAAGTTGTTAGGAAGTTGTTATGGAGAGAGAGTGAGTTGGTTGAGCTATTTTGTGAGAGAGAGAGGAGGGTGGACGATTGAAGGGTGTTGTGGGGGTTGAGAGTGACGTTGGAGAGGGTGGTGAGATGAGGATAGATATTATCTTTCTAAGAGATAGAAAGATAATGGGATAGAGCTAGATTTCCTACTTGAATCCACAAGAAGGACAATCCAGGGTTTCTTGATCTAGACCGCAACCTAGGATCAAGTTCTTCCTAAACCACTTGGTTACCACACCAAGATACAATAGAAGAGGGGTTGAGAGTTTATCCAAACACTCGGGGAAAAGCTAAAAGCTTAAAGGGATTCATATTTCTGTATTTGATGGTCTTCAAAGATTACAAGCCTAGGCTATTTATACTAGACTTGAACCTAGGGTTTCTAACAACCCTAGCTTGGCGTGCAAGCCAAGCCTTCCTACTCTTAGACGCCTACTACTACTACTCTCCCTTGGATTAGGACTCCTTATCCTAAGGGGAGTTGGTTACAATCTACTTATCCTAATAGGTTTAGGCTTTCCTAATCTAATATGGATTAGTTACAAAATAAGCCAACCTTATCTAGGATAACAACCAATTGGCGCCTAAACTACTCCTAACACACATCTACTTTAACCTTCTAGAACATTCTAGAACAGTTTAGAATGTTCTAGATTTATCTACTCCTAAAAACACACCAAAAATAATGAAAACTATAAAATAAAAAGTACATCCAAAAAGATCTAAAATGACGAAGATAACCTTCTTGGACGTGATCTTGGGCCTTTCTTGGGCTTGATTGGCGTGTTGTTGTAGACCCTTGGATGGTTGGACATCCTCTTGCCATAAGGAGCACACAATATGTATGTGCCTATGGGCCTCTATGCTCAACTTCTCCTTCAAAGCTTGTTCTACCTCCTTTGAAATGTATTGGGCTTCTAGGGACGTATTTGGTGTGGGCCAAAATACATCATTCCCCCCTTGTTGGAAGAAGTTTATCCTCAAACTTGGAGGTTCAAGTTCAAAGACTTCAGTTGGCCCATCTGTAAACTCCACGTGAATCAAGACCTTCACGTGATCCATGGTTGCTCCAGTAAACTCTACGTGAATCAGTGCTTTCACGTGAGCTGTGATCTCCTCAATAGATGGTTCAGGCTGCTCTCCATTATTCTCCATGAACCTTGGGTCCCCAAAGGTGAGACCGAGGCTAGGCAGGTCTCCAGCGTTCTTCCCTGGTTGCCAAGAATTTGGCTTTGATCTTGATGGACTGAGAGAGATCTTCTTACTGTATAGGCGGAGTTAGCTTCCATTCTCTTCCATGAATCTAGGGTCACCGAACTTCTCACAGTAATAAGTTAAAGGACGACCCTCTTGAGATAGAACTGATTGAACAATTCCAATACTAACTCTAGAAGCATCACACTCAACCTCAGACTTCTTATAAAAGCTGTGTAGGGTTAGGACACGTGTTGTATAGAGTTTTCTTTTGCTGGTGCCAAACACTTGCTGGATTGTTGGAGTCCATGAAGACTCCTTAGACTTTAGTAGCTCGGCTATAGGTGATAGAATAGTGCTGAAATTCTTCACAAACCTCTTATAGAAAGAAGTCTAGTCGTGGAAGATTCGATCGCCAAGAATATTAGTTGGAGTAGACCACTCCTTGCTAGCTTTGACCTTTTTTTCATCAAGCTGGATCACTTCAACCGAGAGTACATAGCCAAGAAGGACTATGTTGTTGATGAAGAAGTAACACTTGGATAGATTCACATGCATCTTTTCGTGAGCTAAGATCTCCATAATAGATTGGAGGTGAAAGTATGATCTTTCTCACTCTTGCTATTTACAAGCATGTCATCAAAGTAAACAACAACACACTTGCTAATAAGGGGCTTCAAAACCTGATCCATCAATCTCAGTAAAGCATGATGAACATTAGTTAGTCGAATAGCCATGACTAACCACTCATAGAGATCTCCTTTGGTTTTGACAGAAGTGTCCCCTTCTTGAATTCGAACTGGATCAAGATACCCAGTTTTTGGACCAGCCTTTGAAACGATTTGGGTACCATCTAGCTCATTGATTAGATCTTCAGTTCTAGGAAACCTATACTTGATAGGACTCTTATTGATGCACAGACGTTGGTTTCCAACTTCCTTTGTCTTCACAAGGGTAGGGTCGTCACATGGACTGCAGCTTTCCCTAATCACACCCTTGGTTTGAAGATCTTCAGTTTGCTTTTGAACCGTTGGAGCTTCACTAGGGTTCATGTGATGTCTTTGTTCGTCTTGCAGATTAGATCTAGAGATAAGATCATATTGGCGTTGGATATCACGTTGGAGGGGCAACATTGGTATTTTCTCGTCGGGGAACACCTGAGGGTCTTGTTCCAACAGATGGGTGACGAGAGGGGTGGGGTTGCCGTGGCTAGGGTTCTCGTTGGTGGGCTCTTGGTGGCTAGGGTTTGAAGGAGTGATCTCCTTATGCTCACTAAACTCAGGGCGTTTAATGGTCATAGAAGTGATGGGATTTGGATCACTCTCTTTGGATGGGGACGGTTGGAAGACTTTTAGTGGAGCTAGGGTGATCTTTTTATTGTTGAGCCTGAAAGTGTAAGTATTGGCTCTTCCGTTGTGTGTCACGCTCCTGTCAAATAACCAAGGCCTTCCAAGCAGAAAATGGCAAGCATCCATAGGCAATACGTCGCACCATAAAGAATCTTGATAGGATTTGCCAATAGAAAAACTTACCAAACACCGTTGACTAACTCGTAATCCTTCACCCTGATTAAGCCATCGAATGGTGTAGGGTTTGGGATGTGGACTAGTCTCTAGCTGAAGTTTGTCAACCATAGTTGTAGAAGCTACATTGGTGCAGCTTCCCCCGTCAACGATCAAGGAACAAACTTTCCCCTTGATTGTGCAGCGAGACTGAAAGATAGCTTCTTGCTGTTGCTGATCTTCTGGAACAATCGAACTGTTGAGGATTCGCCTCATGATGAACAATTCGTGAGGCATGGAGGAGTTTGGAACGTCTAGTTGACGTTGGGTAGGGGAGGGTAATGTGTTTGGGCTGTTTGTGGAGTTTAAGGTTGCAGGTTGGTACTGAAAGTTTGAAGATTATGTGTTTGGATTGTAGGGTAAGCTATTGGAATAGCAGGTTAAGCTATCGGAATAGCAGGTTTGGGGTTTGGATTTGAAGGTTATGAGTTTGGTTTGCACTCAAAACAACCTAGAGCTCTGATACCAAAATTATGATGTATCATGGGATCAGGAGTGTGGTTGATCAATTACACATCATAGGGAGACGTGCAAACGATCTAAGAGTGGGAGGCTTCACGTGAAATTGAGGCTAGGGTTAGGGTGGTTCACGTGAGGTAGGGGAAAGAGGGAGGGAGATTTTGCCGTGAGTGCTTTGTGGTTTCAAGATTCAAGAAAGGTTGAATCTTCAACGGGAAAAGGTTGTTGAATCTTGGACGGAGGGGAAAGAGCGGGATGACGTGAACTAGGGGAGAGAAAGAGGGGAGGATGACGTGAGGTTTGGAGAAAGAAAGAGAGTGGAGAGGTTGTTGTAGGTGAGAGAAAGTTGTTAGGAAGTTGTTATAGAGAGAGAGGGAGTTGGTTGAACTATTTTGTGAGAGAGAGAGGAGGGTTGACGATTGAAGGGTGTTGTGGGGGTTGAGAGTGACGTTGGAGAGGGTGGTGAGATGAGGATAGATATTATCTTTCTAAGAGTTAGAAAGATAATGGGATGGAGCTAGATTTGTTACTTGAATCCACAAGAAGGACAATCTAGGGTTTCTTGATCTAGACCGCAACCTAGGATCAAGTTCTTCCTAAACCACTTGGTTATCACACCAAGATACAATAGAAGAGGGGTTGAGAGTTTATCCAAACACTCGGGGAAAAGCTAAAAGCTTAAAGGGATTCATATTTCTGTATTCGATGTTCTTCAAAGATTACAAGCCTAGGCTATTTATACTAGACTTGAACCTAGGGTTTCTAACAACCCTAGCTTGGCATGCAAGCCAAGCCTTCCTACTCCTAGACGCCTACTACTACTACTCTCCCTTGGATTAGGACTCCTTATCCTAAGGGGAGTTGGTTACAATCTACTTATCCTAATAGGTTTAGGCTTTCCTAATCCAATATGGATTAGTTACAAAATAAGCCAACCTTATCTAGGATAACAACCAATTGGCGCCTAAACTACTCCTAACACACGTCTACTTTAACCTTCTAGAACATTCTAGAACAGTTTAGAATGTTCTAGATTTATCTACTCCTACAAACACACCAAAAATAATGAAAACTATAAAATAAAAAGTACATCCTAAAAGATCTAAATGACGAAGATAGCCTTCTTGGATGTGATCTTGGGCCTTTCTTGGGCTTGATTCGCGTGTTGTTGTAGACCCTAGGATGTTTGGACATCCTCTTGCCATAAGGAGCACGCAATATGTATGGGCCTATGGGCCTCTATGCTCAACTTCTCCTTCAAAGCTTGTTCTACCTCCTTGGAAATGTATTGGGCTTCTAGGGATGTATTTGGCGTGGGCCAAAATACATCAACAAATTTTCAAGAAAATGGAGTGTTGATGTGCTTATGCATACATGTTTCTTTGCCATTATTCCTATTGCCAAGATGTTAAGTGTGATTTTATTAGTGTCAAGTACATCACAAAGTGCCATATTAAGTGAGTTTATGATTTTTTTTGGCACGTTTGTTCATGATTAAGCACATAAATGTGGTGTTCATATATGAGTTGCCTTGTTGAATACAAAACATGATAATTATTGATTAAGTTCTTCAAGATTAATTTGAGTACTTCGTTTTATATCAAGTTATTGTTAACTGATGAAATGATAAGCATGTGTGTTTTAAGTAGTCATATATGTACCTGTGTAAGAATCTATGTCAATCTTTATGTTTCACATATATAAGTTTATGTACATGACTAGTTTATTCTTCGCTAATGATACAAACAAGCTTGAGTTAAGACAATGTGTATTCATGGAAGTTCTTGTTTCATCCATATATATATGATTTTGAGATATATACTTTTGTTGTCTTGTTTATTTCATGACTTGTTAAGCATACATAATATGAATAAGGTGCAAGTGTTTATCATATGTATGAATTTGATACGAGAACTTATAAGTTGTAAGAATATGGATTCATGACAATTTATTTCAAGATGAATTCATGTGATTTAATTCATAATTAGTTGATTATGTAAAGAATATTTATATGTATGTTCATATGTCTCAAGTCTTCGCATTTACATTCAAGTTGATTGTCTAATGTAAGTTTATGTTTATGATACTTAATGTTTTTACAATCATGTGTCCATAAGTTCTTGACAGGTATTCATACCCATGTATGATTATAAGTTGTTTAAATATATGACCCACCATAACAATCATCATCAGAGCAAGATTCCAATTTAGACCAAAGACCAAGTTTTGAGGATCCAGAGCACACTACAGAATATGTCTTCATCAACTTACAGCACCCAGAAACCAAAAAGAAACACTCACACAACTTGAATTAATCATCATTACAGCTGCTTTTTTCAGAAGCTAAAGAAGAAACACCAAAGAAGAGATGCAAGTTTTCCTTGATAAAATGTCAATCAATCAATCATATCTTAGACATTTGTTTATGTTCGAGGCATGATAAGTTCAAAAGAAATCATATGTTGTTAATTAAATGTTTGTGTTAACTTTCCATAAAGTATAAGCTCAATTGTTAATTCATATGATTATATTGCGTGAATATATTTACCTTGACATGTATTCTTATTACTAAGATATGAATAAGGTACTTTGTTCATGTGATTACAAGTAGGAATGTTTATTTCTCGTTTGCCATGGTAGTCATTACGTTTTTCATGCACAATAATGTTTCGATAAGTTTAGCATATGTTAATAATAAATAATGACGGTTTATGTGATCATTATAAGCATAATGACTATGGGTGTGTCATAAGTGACACAGATACAAACTTTTCCATAAGTGCATTAATTGCAAGCTTCTCATGTTCCATGATCTTGTTATGACCAAGATGTTTTTGTTATTAATTACTTTGTAATACATGTGTTTCATCATGAGATAAGTAAATTTTATGAGAAGGTTCATAGTTCATACTTTATATGGCTAGTATGCTAGTATATGTGGCATACATATTGAGGCATATGGTTAAGGCTTATCAAGTGTACGATTATGTAAGATGTAAGAATAATCATAACTCAATGTATTCATGTGTTTAAGTTGAATACATGTACTTGGTTTTATCGCAATTTTCTTAGATTATAAGTGTTCATTATGTATGAATTTAAGTGGTATTTATATATAATATACTATAAGATATGTTGCATAATGTATGAATGTTGGACTATGTGCTTGATCATATATTTTGAACGCATGATGTTTACCTAAGTTCATGTGTTATAAAATTGGATAATCAATGCTTCATTTGCAAATAGTTTATGAATTAAAGCATGCTTGATATGCATATTAATTCAATTTCGCTACAAAGGAAAATGTATGTAACTCTTACATACGTCCACCTAAGTGAATGAGTAAGATTGACATATGAGACGAATGGTTATGAGTTCCACAGTTTAATGTTTAAAAAGTTAACCTAATCACGTATAAGGAGATATGGCCCCAATTAGAATGATGCTTCATCATATGAGAAAATGTCATATAACTATAAGATGATCTCGTTCAAGATCGTGAAGGTTCATCCTCACCAAGACAGTGTTGAGATATGTAAGAATTCATTACATACGTTATTCAAGTTTGTAGCAAATGGTTAAAAATGTCACGGTTTAAATTATACTCAAGATTGAATTTTAATTTCAATTAGACTTAAGTAATTTCAGTCAAGATTATGAACCGTATGGGGATCGGTTCACATTTGGTTCATCTCTATCGGACCATTTCCGATCCTTCTAAGGGGCTTCGGAACCATCGACAAGAATAAACACAAGGTGGTGAAGGCGTTCAAAGGCTAGAAAAGGGCGTCCCTTCACTCATTTGATCATAACTCTTTCAATATAACTTTGATAGACTTCAACTTTTGGGACCTTAAAGGATACACCGAGTGCTTTGCATCAATACCTTGTGGGCCTAAACTCGAGTTCGGATGAAGATGTTATGCGCGTTTGAAGTTAGAAGAAAAACTGCCCCTGCATGTCGCGCCCCCGAAGATCACTGTAACGCCCGCTACAAAACTGGAAGATGACTTGAGGATGGACAAAATGTTGTGGCACCCGTGACCTTATTTTTAGTGCCAACTCTCTACACTGTTTGGCGTCAACTCTCTGGAGGGGACGTTGGCAACGCCTGAGCGATAATGGCCACGCCTCGCCTTCTTTCGCACATCACTCATTTTTCTGGCTTTATTTCATTGTTTCTTTTCCCCCTTTTTCCCTCTTTCCTTTATAAACTTGTTTCCCCCTCCATTAGAGATAGTTTGATGAAGGTTTTAGGTTAGACACAAAAATTCATCTCACTTGGAGAGTTTGTAATTATGGGTTTTCAAACCCTAATCAATGAAATCTAATCCCTTGGGTGGAAATTACTTGGCGATTTCTCTTCTCTGTGAGTGGGTGTTCTTTCTCCACTCTTTGTGAGATTTCTTGGGTGTTTCAAGTCTCTTTGCTTGTGGAAGGTCCTTGTGTTAGAGATTTAACATCTTAGTTCAATTTGGTGAGATTTGTCTCTTTAGAATTGTCCATATCTTTTTAATTTCGTGTTTATCTCCATTAATCCAAAAACCCAAAAAATTGATTAGTTGTGTTTATGAGTTCTATGGGTGGATTTCCATCATCACATGATATTTATAGACCCTAGGCCACGCGATTCTCTCCTGATTAAGTTGGAAAAACCTTCTACCGTGGAAAATCAAATGCCATTTTGATTCATATAAAGGTTATGCAAAGAACATGGAAAATACAACGTTAAATAGATTGATAAGGGTGTTCTAAGGTATAGGTTCTTGCTTTATAATCAAATGTGCTTGAATAAAAACATAGTTATTAGGAAAAGAATGCGAATAATCAAAGGAAAATTCGATTTTGTAATAATTTCTTTCAAGGTAACTATACAAGTAGTCAAACATTTTGGACAAGGTTATAGTTAGGCTATTAAGAGGTCTTTGTATGGATTGCAAGAATTGCCCACGCTATTTGGATAAGCTTATAATCAAGGTTATGAGTTTTAAAGATTTTGTATGCGTTACAAAAGAAATGCATAATTCAAAGGCTTGCCGCCTACTAAAGCATTCTAGCAAAGTCACAAGATTATCTAGTGATCCTTAAAATGAACTCATATACAGACAATATTTAAATTTTACCAAAGCCTATGATGCGATGATTTAGTTGTTTTATGACAAGGGGTAAAATATTTCTTACCTATCCCTATAGTGTGGTGGTGTAATCACTATCTATATATATATATATATATATATATATATATATATATATATATATATATATATATATATATATATATATATATATATATATATATATATATATATATATATATATATATATGTCTAGTGGTGCGCTCAAAAGTATCATGGTCAAATTCTTGCAAAGTCACAAGATTATCTAGTGATCCTTAAAAATCGGGATGGGAGTAAAGCCCACTCATAAATTGTCAAACAACATAGCTCCAACTCACACTTAACATAGGTGGTCAAGTGTTGAATTCAATGGTCGACGACGTTGTAGGACAATCAGATCATCAAATTCAAGAGATTCATCCCGAAGGACAAGTGATGATCAAGGACCATAATGATAAGAAGATTTGAGTCGATGACTCATTAACAAATTTGAAATCTATAAGATGGGGAGGCCTATTACGGGAGCGTCAAAGTTTGCCTATGCAAGGACGTGGAGTGGCCGCTTCGGATAGCCTAGGGCTGAGCTTGATTGTCATCGTAGAGGGTAATCGACACATTGCCAGTTTTGTAATAGTGTCATTTTCTTCTAAGCTAAGTTTGAGTTGCATGTGTGATATGTATCCAATCAGTAAAATAAGGATTAAAAGTTCAAAACTTGTCTAATTTTGCATTCAGACTAATTGTAATAATGTACATTAAGTGAAAGTTCAAGTCGAGAGATACTTTCATGACGCATATCAACTCCTTAATTTCTCGGGTGTTCAAGTTCTCTTGGTGGTGTCATGTATGGTGGGGGTATTCTTACCCAAATGAGGATCCCGGGCTATTTCAAGTGGAACTCTTCAAATGGCAGGAAATTGTTGGAGTTTTTTAAGTGTTAAGAGGCTAAATGGGCCAAGGTATAAGCTAAGGGTTGACCGGGACGGTAAAAAACAAAGATACAATGTGAATTGGGCCCAACACTAATCGTGTCAGTCATGACACACGTCGTGTTGGGGTATACAAAGTCACAAAAAGACTCCCCGAGTTAACACGGACTGTGCTATGTCAGCATGCGTCGTGTTGAGGCCAACCCGGACCGTGTTCGAGCCTAGCTAAATCCTTATTGCAAATCCCTTGATTTTAACCTTGGGTATTAATACTTATAGTATCTTTTGGGATTATTCTTGACTGGTATTCTCAGACAACAGTGACTCTTAATGTTGGTCGAAATTCCATAGTGAATGCCACCTAATCATGTTCTTTGATTGTCATGTTTAAATGCTCCCAAGTCCTATAAATGACTGATGATTTCACTCATCCAACACACCATGTTACCCCGTATTTTCCTGAGAGATCTTGTACTTTCCTTATAAGAGGTTAGATTTTATCCTTAAGTCCACTCATGGTCTTGTGAATAAGTCTTAAGTGGAGATGGGTTTGACCCTCGACTCCTAGCTACTTAAGTGATCCCTCATCTTGTGCGAGTGACCATATTACCCCGTATTTCCGACAAAGGAAACATTACGTAAATATGAGTTGGGAAATATATTCAAAGTCCTACTTGAATATACATAACTTAATATATGTAGATATGGATTCATGAGTTTTCTAATCCTCGAAAAAACAAATAACCTTCGTTAAAACTCTAACCTTAAGTAGGTTTCTTTAAATTGTATTTAAGGATTCATTGATGCGACATTAATCAGAGTCAAAAAAATGCTCAATCACTATGGCTTCTATCCATAAAAGAGTCAGCCAAAATTATGTGAGTAGAGGGTTCAAAACTTGTGTGTCTACTAAGGCTTCAAGGGGCATCTACAGTTAGATACAAATAATAAACAAGTACGTTGTAACTCTGGGTAGCTTTCTGATGTAGATCTCTCACCTACACCCTCAACATTGGGTCAGAAGGAATCCCAAGAATTGACTTTCCAACCTGATATTCCAAATAGATCATGGATTCTCCTGGATCAAGCAAGAATTTTATCAAGAGGGATTTAGTCTGTCATTCAGCTCCATTAAGGGAGAAGTAAGGGAAATGTCCATGGGGAGTTTTGAAGGCCTGGAACTAGAGTGTCCATCTACTCCAAGATCAAGCATGGAGGATAGCTAAGTGTTCAGTCTCGTTCCGAGCCGAATTTTATCTCTTTTATAGGGTGTTTGTGTTAATTTTAGCCCTTGTATATATATTAGATATAATGATTTTGTGTTTTGTAGGAAAATAAGGAGTTAGAAGAAGTTTGGGCTTAATTGAGGGTTTTTAGGGAATCCCAAGCAATTTTCCGAGTCAAATCGCGCCGAGACCCAAGACGAAACCGACCCGGAAATCCAACCCTATTTTCTTGCGCAAAACAGGACAATCTGGCCAGAATAGGGGTCGCGCCCGTTACCAAAATGGTCGCGCCCGCGACCTGGTGCTGAGAGACGGAGAATAATGACGGTAGAGGCGAGACTCGCCCGCGCCCATTGGCAACTCGTCTGAGTCGCGCGCCTGTCGCGCCTGCGACCTACAGGGTAGTGCCCGTTACCCTGGCTGAATGTTGACGGATGGGCTGCGGACAGCAGCAGGACTCGCCCGAGTCACTGTCGAAGCTGCGAAAATGTTGCACGCCTGCTGTGGAACTTAAATTAGGTTTTGGGTTTCGTTTTTCCTTCTTCTATAAATACCCAATGTAATTCAGACCTAATTATCTTTGTTTTTATCTTTTAGCTTAGCTTTTATTTAAGTTTTAGGAGTAGGATTAGAGTAGATTTAATTGCTTTCTTTAATTGTTCTTCAAGTTTTCTCCATTGTTCTTCAAGCTTTCTTCAAGTTTTCTCGCAATTGTTATTAAACTCTTCTTTCAAGCATTCTCATTGAAGTTTTACAAGCTTTCTCTCTTTCTTTCTCTCTCTCTCTCTCTCTCTCTCTCTCTCTCTCTCTCTATTCTCCATTGATGTTGATTTCAAAAGCTTTCAAGGGTTAGCCACATCAAATCCACTTCTTAGTGGGGGGAGGGTCAAGGGTGACCAATTCTACTTACTAGTAAGAATTTGGGGATCCTTGGTAATCCAATCCACAATTTCTTGTTTGTTCGGGGGAAATTCAAGTGTAGATTGAAGGTTTATTGAGATTTTGTCATCAAAGGTATAATTCTTGTTCCTAATTTCATTGTTATTTCTAGTTTTCATTCATTCCTTTAATTGATTTATTTGATTTCATGTTATTAATTGCTTTCTTTGATTCATGCCTAGTTAGATTTAATTGTTTTCCTTTACATTATTTATTGCTTTCCGTATTGAGAAAAACCCCTTCACACAAACCGATTGCCCAAATCAAGCCTAAACACCCATCCTCGTGGACCGACAACCCTAACTCTAAAAACCACAACCGAACAATGGCGCCGTTGCCGGGGATGGCGTTATTTGGTAGATTAGGCTATTGGTTTGTGTATACATAGTTTATTACTTTCTCGATTATGCTAGAAAAATTTAGCACAAAAAAAAAAATTGAAATTCGTAAAAAAAGAAAAAAAATAGAAAAATAGAAAAAAAAAATTATGGATAGTCCCCAATTCCCTCAATTGAGCATGAAATATTTTGGAGGTATTTTGCTAGATTGCATGACTACCGTGCTCAATGTGAATTATATGGTGTCTTTTATGACACTTTAGATCTTTTGGAAATTGTGAATGAGGGTGTGAATAATGAGACCCGAAACCTTTTAGAATATTACGGGTTTTCCAGTTTAGGAGAAGAACCAGCTTGGGAGTTACTTGAATGGTTGTATAGGGATTCCTATGAATTTGAGCAACAAAGTGTTAGTGCTAGCTTCCAATTTCCTTATGCACCACACTTTGGGACCGAAACTAAACAATTATGTGAATACCCCGTGTATGTTGATGATCAATCTTATGATGGGGAATATGTGGAAAATTGTTATGATCCTTCCCAATGTGCCGATATTGAGTCCCATCCCGTGTGCTACCTTTATGATTCGACGTACCATAGTTCTGACTCTTGTTTGAAAGCTAAAATGGCTACCTTCGAGGCGGAAGGGGAAAAATTATGCGCGAAAATGAATGAGTGCATGCGTGCATTGTTCCCAGAGTTGAATCATAGGGTAGAAACTCTTTCTTCACAAATAGTTGATTCGAATGTTGAAATAGGTCATTCATCGTCTTTGAGTCCTGAAGTGCATGATGATTCTTCTGTGTATGATTATGATTATGATGATGACTAATGTAATGGACATAGTTTTGTAAGGAGGATTAGTGATTCCTTAGCTCTAGTCCCATCTAGTGAGCATGAGGAACATGATGATTCTGTGTGTGATGATGAAGAACTTGTTGAAAACATGCTAGATGATGAACAATTGTCCATGCCTTTGTGTGAAGAAAAGGTTGAGTTTAGTGAATGCCATGATGCTTGTGATGTAATCGAATATGGTCTTGTTGAGAGTGGAATTGAATTGGTTGTGATTGAATGTGTGCTTGATACCGATTTGTTCACTTTCATTGAGGATCATTGCATTAGTGAGGCATTAGCTACCCTTGTATGTGAGTCCATTGATGTGCATTCTTGTGATGATGAGTCTAATGCTTTGGGGAATGATCGTGATTGTTTGAACTTGGTTGTTGACAATGATGCTTTTGATGATGATATGCTTTATGAGTCATTCACAATGAGTTATGACCTGGAGCCTTCCATTTTCACATTTGACGTTGTTTTGAATGATGCACCTTTGTCTTTTCAAAAATTTACTATGAGGTACCCCAATATTTGGGGAAACTATTTTTTGGTACCCAACTTTTCAAAACTCATTTTGAGGTACCCTTAATTTTCGGGTTAGTAATTATTTGGTGTTTTTTCGGCCATCAATTTTATTAAGTGACCGAAATACCCTTATTCTTCTTCTTTAAGGGTATTTCTTAAAAAATGGAAGAAAAAGGGTATTTCGGTCACTTAACCAAATTAATGACCGAAAAACATCTAATAATTTCTAACACAAAAAGTAAGGGTACCCCAAAATGAGTTTTGAAATGTTGGGGTACCTGAAAAACATTTCACCAAAAGTTAGAAGACCTCCGAGTAATTTTTTGTTGTCTTTTGATGTTGATAGTTCTTCTTGTGAATCTGATATTGATGAAGATGAAGATGTGCCTAGGTATGATGTCGGAAGTGTTATGACGTGGTCTAACCCTGTTTTTTCCTTATCACCCATTGATGATTATGATGAGTATTTGGATGAAAATTGTGATTTGAAATTTGTGATTGATGAAAATTGCATGGAAATTGAGATTGAATCATTGTTTGCACCCCTCCTGTTGATTTGTATACCCAATTTCCATTTACGAGTCTATGGGAGGATCCATTTGTCATGTCTTCTTTCACTATGCCTAGGAAAGTCCTGTGCATTCCTGTAGTTCGTCCTTCCTATGACTTTTCTAAGGCTTTTGATAAATTGTTAAGAGCACTAATGTTTGTTTATGTGCCATTGCGAGTGTGCTCTTACCTACACCACTCTGGGATGCATGAGAGGATGCATGATTTGTTACTCCGGGCGTTGAATGGTTCTGACATGGTGCTCAATATCTTGAGGCGAGAAGGAGTGAGCTTATTGATAAGAAGCCTTCTAGGTAATATCCTTCCTCACCTATCTTGTACAGTTAGTGAGTAATCTTACTTTTCTTCTTTTATTTTCTTTTTGTGTGTGCCTTTTTCTTTTATTTTGTGGTGCTTGCTTACCTACTTCTGTTTCCATTTGGGGACACGGAAACCTCTTTGTGTTAGAGTGGGAGGATAGTTTGCATTCCAGTTTTCGAGTCTAAGAAAAGAAAAAAAGAGTCGTTTTGTAAATATTTTAATTTCTTTAGTTCTTTAGTCCTTAGTGTCTTGTATAGTTGTTTTTCTTTTTGATCTTGCATGTGAACCATCACACATAGTATGCTTTTCTAGTTTATTTCTAACCTATGGTGTGATGTTCGTTGGATTGTGGATCGAGTTGCTTTTAGTTGAAGATTTTGAGGTAACCTCTTTCCACCCTCTCTTTGAGTGTATATATCTTGATCCATGTTGCATGCTTGAGTTTCCTTTTGAGTGGCGAACCCCCTTGAGTGTGAATGTTGGGATTATCTTATTGTTGGAGCCATGTGGGCTCGGGTCGCCACCGCTTTTTATGTGATAAGTGTTTTGTATATATGCTTTTCTTGGTTTTCTACCTTACTCGTGTCACCCTTCTCACGATGGAGACATTGTGATGTTTTGTGTTGGAGTGGGGGGGAGTTGTTTTCCATTTGTCATGGGTAGACCACCTAGCTTTTGAGTCTTTGTTTTCGTTTTTCGTAGTTTGTGTCTAAAATTTGAAAATGTTTGTGTGAAAAAGGAGAAAAAAGGGAGTGAAAAACCTTAATAGTTTTCGTGTTTCGTTTTGTTTTTGTTTTTGCTTCGTTTCTTGGATTTTGTTGTCAAAATTGGGAAGCCGTTCTTAATCTTCTTTAAAAGAAATCGGTTTGAGCATTTTCGACCCTATCTCGGGCGACTGTCATGATTTACCTAATTAGATTCCCTTCATTGAGTGTCTAGCGAGGTCTCTGATTCTTTTCACATTCTGGTTGAAACTGGGAGGCGTTGGGAATTCATATCCGAGCTTGTTTTCTAAAAAAAGTAAAAAAAGGAGAAAAGCAAAAGCAAAAGAAAGAAAAAGAAAGTAAAGTTAAATAAATGAATTAATTGGTTCGTGTCGGTCGAATGACATTAACCAGCATAAAGCTAGTCCACCTACATGGGACTCAGATAGCTGCGACGGCCGATACCCCTTAAGCCTCCTTCTATATCGCTTGCGACGGAGAGGTGAATGGAAAGGCCTGTGTTGGGAGGGTAAACCCCGCATTATGGGCCGTTGCAATTCCCGCAAAACTAGCCCGACCTAATAAACTAAATCAAAGTTGTTGGGAATACCCAACCCAAAAAGAAAAAAAAAAGTTTAAGTGAGGGGCCTTTCCTTGCATCACCTGCGGTCCTCACCAAGCCAAGGGCGACCAAATGCGAGGGAGGGCAACTCTTTGCTAATTTTTGTTCGTTTCTAAATAAGCCCGGGTGTGAGTTTTGCCTTAGAACAATACTCAGTTTTCTGAACTGAGTTTTTGCATAACCCCAACCCTGTCAAGTAGGGTTCCTAAGGTTATTGCAAGATTTAGAACGAATGGTAATGTGAGTTGTTGGTTTCCTTACATTCTCTAGAATTCCTAGTTAGCAACCATGGGAGAAGAGTGCACACTACTGTTTTCCTTGGACACTTTCTACAGCAGCAGCAACCCGAAGAGAACACTAGAAGAACAAGTGGAGACAATACTTGAGAATTTCAACTTGTTTGAGGTTATTTTGGTAATTTTACCTTTTTGATCAAGTTACCTCACTAATTTTTCAAATTACAGCAAGCACGGAACATAATCATTATTTATGATCAAGTGATGGTTAAAAATGCATAGGAATCAAGTGATGGACCAATCAGAGGCAGCCAACAACCATTTAACAATAACTATCTTATTTTGGTTATAATCAGTGTAATTATGTACAACATTAGTCTTAAGCAACTTATTATGATGTAAGTATGTATTATGTAGGTTGATTAGAGGTTTCTTCATCATTAGGAAATCTCATTATCTCGGTGAGTAAGCCAGTTGCTTGCTTGTTCTGTATTTTGGCATAGCTTCTATAACCATTTCATTTTCATGTTGAGTCTATCAAATAGGAGGAGCTTGGCTTCTCTTTGTTTGTGAGTGTTCTAATAACTCTCGATTTCTACTTAGTGTAACTAAGCCTTGGCAAGCTTTGTAGGTGGTAAGTAGAACATAATTCATAATTGTAGTAGTGTGGTCTGTATCTACAAGGGTGAGTTGAGTAATGGCCTTGTGAATTCTGACTGTGGTGTGGTCTGTAACAATTAGAGCACAAACTTTATCCTTTCCTTTCTTTGTCTTCTTTTGCAGTATATTGTCTTTGTTTCCAAAGATAGCTTAGTGTGACAACAACAAGACAGTAAGGCCTAAATTGTTGAATTGGTGTTGTCCAGCTCTTGGTGCTCTGATTGATAGAGCTGCACATACATCACTTTTGTTAAAATGGAGTTAGTCTTAATCCTTTTGCAGTCGTGAAGCAAGTCATGGCTTGAGTAAACTGTGAAAGAGGGGTATAAATATCCATACTCCATCTGAGGTTATGCAAGAGGAAAAGTTTATCATAATCTGTGTGTTGTTGTTCAAGAGAGAAGAAATGTCCTAGCTTGGAGTAAATTACATTTATCCTACCTGACATTTGATGTGATAATTTTTACACACTCAACATTTGTGAAATAAAGATCATGTCCAAATCCTTTTGCTGATTCATGGTACTTGTTGATTTCTTCTTTGGGATTTGATTATATTATGTCTCAAGATTATTATCATTCATCCAACATCAAGATCATCCATCACTATTATCTCCAAATCAAGAACTTCATGTTCTATCATCTATTTGTCATCTCCTATCAAGGAATGGTTATTTTCTTATTCTAATAAATCTCCCAATAAGCATACGCTCCAAATGGTATCAGAGTTCTCAACTTATCTCTTGCTTGATCTTTGTTGTTCTTAGTTGTTAATGTATTTCCCTATTGTATGATAATATTGGTGACCCCCATTCCTAGCACAACAAGAAAAATATGTTTGGGAAACAAATTTAGGATAGTGTGGACAACAAAATTTTTTTACTGCATTAATTTAAAATAGAGCAACCAAATAATTTTGTAGTTAAATACACTATATGTGGCAACAAAACAGTTTTCTTTTTTGCAATTGATATACATATGGCAACAATTTGTAGAAAAATGGTTGCTAAAGGCTACTAAGGCAATAAAAAATTTTTGTTGCCCGCCACAACTACTTTGTGCTACCATTTTTACTAATTTGTAGCCCAGACTTTGTGCTTAGAGGATAAAACTACCAAATCGTGACAATTTTTTTTTATCCCCATGTTAAAGGGCAATAAAAATTGGACTAAGACAACAAACTTTTTTGTTGCCCAAAGTAATTTTTCTTGTTGTGTAGTATGATTACATTGTTAGATTGAAATTGTGACATTGCAGAAGTGACTATTGGAGATTGTTAGGTTGTGGCTCTATTGTTGATATTGGGTATTAAAGTTTGGTGTTCTTCGTATTGGTGTCTATTACTTCTTCATCAACAAGGAATCATCCATTGTCTCCCTTGTGTATAACCACAAAAAAATCCCCTAAGCTAAACACAAGCCAATTACAAAGAAGTTAGCACCTAAAAAAAAATCCCCAAACATAATCCATCCTCTTCCTATTATCCTTGGTATGAAATGATTCCAATGATCCAAACCGAGAGGAATCTCGCCAGTGTCAAAGGGTTTCAATGGGAAACCCGCTTGAAGAGGCCCCTAATCCAGGCTACGAGAGCCAATGCTCACGCATCGAAAACGTCTTTGAAGCCATTACCGCGAGGCTCACCCAAATTGACGCACACCTCCAAGTGTCACCGCCACCTACGAGGGGAAAGAGGCCTTCCCCTAATCCCATTCGTCATCCTCCTAACTTTGAGTTGAGTTACGATGATGAGGATTCAATTCATGTGAGACTCAACCGTATCACACTTTGAATGACTTGTGCAACATGGCTATTGTGATTGAAAGGAGAAGGAATGAAAGGGATAACTCTAAGTCTTATGTCTATGTTGCACCGCCTCCTTTTGAAACTTCTCATCCGGCTATTTCTAGCCCCATTGTGGCTCCTGAGTCTGCAACATTGCCTAGAGTCGATAAAGGGAAAATTGCCACTATTTTGTCCCTTAAGGACCTCCCGACGAAGATGGGAGGCGAGAATTGCTTCAAGTGCCTTGGTTTTGGTTATTTCCAAGCCGGTTTCCCTACCCGAAGGACTATGAGCATTCAAGAGATGCGAGAGATTGATGATGAGCTTGTGATAACCCAAGAAGTGGAAACTAACCACAATCAGGTAGACTCTACTGATGATGACGTCGAGCTTATAGTGCACATCGGTGGGTTACTAGTTTTGAGAAGGCTCCCACATTCTCATGAAGCACCCGTTGACGAAACTCAACGAGAGTTGTTATTCCACACTTGGTGCACTATTAGAGATAAGGTTGGAGACCTTATTATTGATGGAGGAAGTTGCACAAATGCTGCCTCTACTAGCTTGGTGGAAAAGCTCAATCTCCCAACATCCCTCACCCTCTTCCTTATAAGCTCAAGTGGATTGGAGACCAAGATGTCTTAAAGGTGACGAAATAAGTTTTCATTGAGTTGTCTACCGGGTCTAGGTAATTTGATTCCATATTGTGTGATGTTCCCATAAGTGTTGTCACATTGTATTGGGGCATCCATTGCAATTTGACAAGAAAGCCACTCATGTCGGGTTTGACAATCCCTATTCCTTTGTACATAATGTGACGAAGCTGAGATTGATTCCCTTAGCGCCACAACAAATCAATACTAGGTTGGTATGTGAGAAGAGGAACCTCCTAACGAGTGAAACACGGGATGAGTGAGCTCTTGGTGAAGGCAAGCTACCTCTGCCTTTGACTTTACTAAGTAGCGAGCCAAGTAAGATTGAATGTTTCCAAACTCCACAAAATTTTCCTTCTCCCTCCCTTTATCCCTTTTCCTCACCCCTCAAACCTCCAAGCAATTTCTACTACACCAAAGATGGATACATGTTGAGGTTTGAAGAGAGTCAAGTCGTTTATGAGAGTAGCGGAGAAGTTAAGGAGAAATTGAAGGAGCACATCCCTCATGGTGGACACACTAGTGATGAGAATGAAGTCAGGTTAAAAGATGTGTCCGAAACTCATGTTGAGTGGCCGAGTCATGGAGCGGGCTTAAGTCTTAACCCCCAATAGTTGTGGACAACTCTTCTTAAATAGGGAGAGTATGAACTGTATCAAGTGGGGGCCCGAACCTAAAAGTTGTCAACCATCAACTTCATCCATGCCTTTCATGGAATTCCCGAGCAAATGAACTTTCGGTTTCATGTGGGGTTCATTACAAGGTGTACCCAGGATCGAAAGAGGTCACCGAAACAATCCCTTGGGGTAACCCATGCCACCCTCAAGTTGGGGGGTTATTTTTCATCTCGGCACCAATAACAGAGGAGGTCGGGTTAAGGTTGACAAGAGTTGTTTAAGAAGGAGGATAAGGTCCAACAACTTGTTACAGTCATGACTCTTATGGTCACGACTGTGACCGTATAGACACGATTGTCTGGGCTGTCATACAGGGAGTCGCGGTCGCGACCTCACATGTCACACTCGCGACCTCCTCTCCATTATTGCGCCCTGGTTTGGGGCCAAAGCGTGTGACGCACGTGGCCCTCATGTCACTACCGCGACGACTCATAAGCGTAAGAGCGTCGCGCCTACGACCCAACTGTCACGGACGTGACCGGTTTTCATTAAGAGCGAAGTTGTGGAAACTCCGCGACTGGAGTTGACATGCCCACGGCGTCTGTTGTCGCGCCTGGGACAGTCAACGTAACGCCCGCGACACAATCGACGGAGAGTTGACCCATTGCACAAGAAACGAACGTCGCGGCTGCGACACCCTGTGTCGCGCGCACGACACCCCCGATCCTGCTAACTTTTGTTCTTAAACCCCTACCCTATAAATAGCGCTTGTGATTATTTTGTAATGGACTTTTGATGAACTTTTGCTAAGCATTGATTATGAACAGAATGGTGAAGCTAATTGCTTTCATTCTCCTCTAAAATCTTGTATACTTTATCTATTTGTAAATGGTGGTGTTACTAATCATTCCTACATTGATTAGTGGTTGGAAATCCTTCATCTAATAATGGTGGGGTTTTAGATTTTGGTGGAGGATTCTCTTTTATCTAAGATCATATCCAAATCCTTTTGGTAATTCAAGTTACTTGTGGATTTGTTCTTTGGGGTTCGATTATATTATCTCTTAATATTATTATTCGGTCCCATTTCGAACCAAATTTAGGTCTTTAGTAAAGTATTTTGTTTGTTTTATTCCAGAATAATTAGTTAAGTATTATGATTTTTGTGTTCTTGTAGGTTAATAAAAGAATCATGGGAAAAGAGCAAAAAATCGTTAACGTACAAAAGCGATTGAGACGTTACTCGCGCCTCAATAGAGCAGTCAGCGCCTAAGATAGAAAGGGAGAGTAGTTGGGAGCTACTCGCGCCAAACAAGTGGTTCCTGCGCCTCAATGGATGCCACCCACGCCCAAAGGGAGCCACTCGTGACTGACAGCGACGATGAACAAAAGAAGGACTGGGAGACGCAACTAGCGGTGCCCCTGGCACATCTAGCGTTTCCCCAGATGCCTGTACTCGTAATTTTATGAAGATTGCTTAATTGGTTGACCAAGGATACTCGTAATTTTATGGAAAGTGGTCATTCTTCGGGTTATTATTTTGATAATCCTTATACTCATCATGCAAGAAAATTATGTGTGAATGTTTGTCCCTGTTCCACTTGTGTTGATGTGCATACTCAATCTCCATTTGTGGATCAACCGAGGGAACTAGACTATGAAGATTCACATGTGAGTACACTTTACTCTCATCCTTCTATTCCTATACATGTCCCCTCCCTGTGTGCTCAATTTAAATCATCTATTCATGATACCGACTCTTCTACTTATGTTGCTCACTCGACCTTTATTGAAAATGGTGTAAAACATGTGCTACAAGATGAAAAATTTAGAAAATTAATGCAAGAAGGGCTTGCTAAGATGACTTCTATATTTGTAAAATGCGACCTGATTTGTGTGAAAATAGCCATGAGTAAAGATCTTCCGCTCTCAAGGATTTTTCTTTGAATACAGTTGTCTTCTATCCCCTTATCCCAATAATCATGTTAATCCTCCTTTGTGTGATTAGGAAAATGATGGTGATGACTCCTTTTCATCAGTCTTTGACTTGTGTGTTGCCTTCTCATGAATTAGAAATTGCTCCTCATGATGCATATGTGTGTAATTTTGATTCATTATCAATGGATTATAACCCCGATTGTGGCACTTTCACCTTTGATGTTCAACATGATGCATATTTATTGCAAGCAACTCCGGCCCTTTCTTCATGTTTAGATTCCTCGTCTTATGAGTTTGAGATTGTTGATGGTGACGATGCAACTTCATGTGATGTTGAGAGTGTTTCATGTCGTATAATCTTACTCTTTCTTTATACACATTTGATGATGTTGATGAGTTAGGTGATAATCTTGGGTTGGGACTTGTTTATGATGAGATTGTTGAGGAGGTTGTGAACTCTCCTATGTGCATTGAATGTGTTGATGGTGTGTCCCCCTCTCTCGTTCATGTAATCCCCTTTTATTCATTATTTATCACTCCCTCACCAGACCATGCATGCCTTGAGTCCCTAGGTCCCTTTAAAGGGTATGATCCCCTCTGCAAACACAAATTTCTAGTCTAAAATAAATAAAGACAAGAACTCAGAAATAAATCAATTTGTATTAATATTTGAATGTATGCGGGTACAATTCTCTATTTCACAGTTACAAAAAAAAAGTAACTACTCCTCTAATTCGATCTTGAAAGAGGGTCTTGATGACTTCATCTCAATCAAGAATAGTATTTAATCTCCTGGTAATCGGCGACATCACTAGTAGAATTGGGGTCATTATGCGTCTGTCAAATGGCGTCTGTTTAAACGTCAGACGCCCAAACGTAGTTTTTTTTAAAATAATTTGTAAAGTGGCGTCTGATTTAGGGGCAAACAGACGCCAAAATATTTTCTTTAAAATATTTAGTCAAGTGGCGTCTGATTTCTGGGGAAACGGACGCCAAAGTGCAGCTGCTTTCTCGGCTGCTGTGAGGCTATTTCTTATATTTTTTTTTAATTTTAAACCCTATTGGCGTCTGTTTAACCCTAAACAGACGCCATTCTGGGTAAAACAGACGCCAGTCTGGGAAAAACTATGGAGAAATTCTCTTGCTCGCCATTTTTGAACGGATCGGAAGAGAGAAAAATCGAGAGGTTGAAGAGAAGAAAACGAAAGAGCATTTCAATTCACAAAATTTAGGTAATTTTATTAATTATTGTTGTTTTTTAAATTATTAGGGTTATGTTCTTTTGTAATTTTTGTTATAAATTTGTGATATATATATAACCGAAAAATATAATGAATATGAATTTGTGATATTAATTTTGGATGTTTTATATGTTTTAGAATTATGATTTTTATGAATTTTGGACATAAATATATGATATATATGTGAATAACGAAAAAATATGGTGAATATGAATGTGTGATATGAATTTTGTATGTTTTGTATATTTAGGAGGTTTATGGTATGAATTTTTTGATATAAAATTTTTGTTATGAATAACGAAAATTACGGTGAAAAATATGGTTTTATGATATGAATTATGTATGTTTTTATGAATTTTTGATATAAATTTGCGATATGAATAACGAAAATAGTAGTGATTGAAATGGAATTTGTGATATGAATTTTGTATGTTTTGTATATATGTTTAGGAGGTATAGGGTTTATGAGTTTTGATATAATTTTGTGATATGATCAATGAAAATTATGGTGAATATGAATTTGCATTGTGATATGTATATTGTACTGATGGATGATTAAGCATGAGTAATTTTAATTCATGAACAGATTCACGTACATTATGGAAGGGCCTCCACATCGACGTTGGATGTACCAGAGGTTTGAACCGGAAGGAGGGTTATCAGGAAGAATGGGACTGGGTATATATGTTTGATCAATTTGCAAAGAGTAATTCGTATGAGTATCCGAGGAGGAAAGTATCGGTGTCCATGTGTGAAGTGCAAGAATAAGTGCGGATTGACTCGATGAAGTTAAAACACATTTGTACAAAGCGAGGGTTTATGGAGCGATATTGGTGTTGGGTTAGTCATGGTGAAGATTGGCGTGAATATTATGATGATGACGATGGCGGTGGTGATGATGCGGTAGGTGAGGGGAAGGTGTGCGAGATAGTTCGCCGACAAACGAGGAACCCAATCGACCACCGCTCATCGACAGAGCGGAAGATATGATGAATGATTTCATCATGGCGAATGAGGCGCCTAATGCAGAGCTCAACAATTTTATGATATGCTTCAATCGCTCAATGACCTGCAGGGAAGGGTGTGCGACCCATACCGAGTTGTCATCGCCGTGAGACTGGTCAATCACAAGTCGAAGCACAATTTGTCGGAGCAAGCAATGAACGATATCATGGAATTGATGAGTGAGACTTGTCCCCAGCCGAACCTAATGCCTAGAAACTACGATGAGTTGAAAAAGAAGGTTAAGAAGTTGGGGATGGGCGTCCGTTACGGTACGAAACAGACGCCATTTTTCAAGGACCATCCAGCTGAATATTTTTCCTCCAATTCATTTCTCTTTCAAAAATGGCGTCCGTTAAGGTACCAAACAGACGCCATGACGGGGTAAATTGGCATCTGTTTGGTACCGTAACGGACGCCATTTGTCTCTATAAAAGCACCATCCAGGTGAATATTTTCCCTCCAATTCATTTCTCTTCCTTAAATTTCCCTCCTTCATCCATCAATTTTCTCTCTAAATTCCATATCCTTTCAATAATTCCCTCCACCTCAAATCAATTCACTCCACTAATTAATAAAATTTACGAAGATTGAAGATTGAAGATTGAAGATTGAAGATTGAAGATTGAAGATTGTAGATTGTAATTATTTTTTGTATCTTATTAGTTATAAACCAACTCTGAAAATAAATATTTATTATAATTTGTTTTTGTAATTTTTACACACATATATGTATATGAAATTGTACATTTTAAATTCCATATAAACTGTATTTTTTTTCATTATTACAATTTAGTTTGTACTATATATTATGTAAACTATATTTTTTCGTTACTAATATATGTTTGTATTTTTGGAGTTTTTATTAATGACGTATATAATTTGTTTTTGTATTTTTTATCATTATTAATCGTAATATTTTTCATTATTAATCGTAATATTTTTCATTATTATTGAAATAAATATAAAAAACACATATTATTTCTGATTTTGTTAATCGTAAATTTTTTTTTTAATTTATGTTTAGGGTTGGCGTCCGTTAAATGCATAATCAGACGCCAAATATAGCGTCCGTTTTACCTTTAACGTGACGCCTCACTCAGTGACAAAGACTGTTAAAGCGTCCATCACGACAATGACGCGAAAAATGGCGTCTGTTTTTAACGGACGCCTTTTCAAAAAGGCGGAACAATATTTAGCGTCCGTTTATATCATACGCTAAAATCATTTTGGCGTCCGTTTTACCCCTTTCCAGACGCCATCTACAGACGCATTTAGGGTTAAATTCTACTAGTGCATGAGCATTGATGTGTTTAACACCTTCTCCGGGAGCGTGAATCTTTATAATGTCTTTAGTATTTTGGGAGAGAGTCTTTAAAGAGTGTTCAGAGTCCATACTGTCTCCAATGCTAGAATGTCGAGGCCTTGAACATGAGGGGGAGTACCCTTATTTATAGGCTCTGGAGGCCTAGAGTTTTAACTAGGCTCTGAACTTTGACCCAAATTGATTAATTATTCCTTTCACTTTAAATAAAGATATAATTAACATTTCTGCATCATCCTTGACACTTGGAAAACTCTGGTTGGTCGCAATTTAATTTTGACCAACTGTGTCCTGAAAGTCAACTAGACACATGGCAATTTGTAATTGGCCAAAATAAAGTTTATTTATTTTTCATGTGTTATTTTCTGATTTGCCAACAAATTTTTGCTTCGTACACCCTCCTTGACCCGTGTCATCCTTACTTAGAGGAATCGCCTAGAAAAATCATGAATACTCATTTATTACATCATTTTAGTGATTTTTCTAAGGCATTTGGTAAGATGTTGAGAACACTTATACTAACTCATTGTTTTGTGTGTTCTCATACATCCATCACTCTGAAATGCATTCGAGGATGCACAACCTTCTATTAGGGGCTTTGACTTGCTTTGAGATTGATGGCTCAAGTATTGAAGAATAAGGAGTTGCTTATGCTCCCGTGTGATCGAGGTTAACCCAATCGTATTTCTTGTTGTTTATTGAAGACAATATGGTATCCTTATTCCACCCTTCTTCTTTTTGTAAATATTTCATCGTTTTTGCTTGTATAGTTCATTTTTCTTTTGCATGCTTGACCTTTTCTTTTTGGTGGCACGCCCCTCAATATGCTTTATGTTGGGGATTCTTTGTGGTTGGAGCCGTGTGGACTCGAGTCACTACCCTCTCTGTATGCTTGGTGTTTGTATATATGCATGCCCTTACTTGCTACCCTTCATGTGACACCCTATCCCACAATGAGATCGTGATCATAAGTTTCCTTATACTCGTGCTCGTGCTCGTGAAAAACTGAAAATAATAAAAGTAATAAATAAATCGGTGAAACCAACAAGGGTTAGTGTGAGTCGGCGGCACTCACACCCCTTAAGTACTTCGTATACGTATGTTGCTACTCGAGTTGGGGGGGGGGGTAACCCCTATTCGGAGGGCTGTTAAAATTCCCAAAAAACCCGACATAAAACCTATAAAAATCGAAAAAAAAGAAGTGGAAAAGTTGGTTTACCAAGGTGGTTTGGAATGGGTGGTAGCGGCCCGTCTCCCCTTAAGTACAATTGTACGAATGGAGCGACACCACGCTGGGAGAGTAACCTCTCACGGGCCACAATTGCGATCTCGAATAATGCCAACGGAAAGAAAAAAAAAAGAAAAAAGTGTGAAAGTTGTGGATAATCTGTGGAGCCTTCCCTTATTTAACCAACGGCCTTCACCAAGCCAAGGGCGATACAAGTGGGGGAGGGCGACAAATTGTTGGTTGTTCGCTTTTGAAACAAGCTCGAGTGAAGGTTTTTCATGAGATATGATCGTGATCGAATAGGGTACATATACACTTGTGCACAAGATTTTTGTTTAGCATGAGGTGTTTGGGGTTGGAAATCTTGAAGGTTGAGAACATTTCGGTTTAGGTGTCCATAAGGTGTATATATTTGCTTCTTTTTATTGATTGGCGTTGTCATTTGAGTAGTTAAATACTTGATTATGTTCTTGAGATCTTTCTTCTCCTTTTGTAAATAGTTTCATTTTCACTTCACTAATTTTCACCTTTCTATTCATGATTTTTATGGGTATAGTCGCTATATACCCTCACGAGACCCACCTTGTCCACCCGGGCTACCGAAGGGTTTAAAGGGCTTGGTGCATATGCTAAATGCACCTGTTTCCTCCTACGAAAGTATAGTAGCGGTTTAGGTAGTTTGCTTTGTTTTGTTTTATTTTGTTCTGCTCGGAATGAGTGAAAGTCTAAGTGTGGGGAGAGGGTGTTTGTTCCGTATTTTGTATGATTTTACCTCTTTATTCTTTGGATTTTTGCTTTTTTTTTTAAATAATTGAATTAGAATTATTATGATTATGTTTTTATTCCTTTTTCTAGTCTACTAGATTTTATTTCATTTTATTATTTTAGTTATTATTATTAGAAATTAAAGCAAAAATATTAAAAATGAAAAGAAAACAAATCTAATCCTATTCTACCTAGCCATTAACCCACGACCCACATACTCCTCAACCCTAGGCCAATCACTCCCTAAATTGGCCAACCTTTTACCCAAATCCAACCCCATTTACCTTAACCCTGTCTCGCCTCTCTCTCCCTCAATTACCGAAATCCCTAGCTAAACCCTAAGCCTCCCCATTCAATTTCTCTTTCTTTTCCATCCTCACTCTTTCGTCTCTCTTCCCCGCCCTCCCCCTCCCCCCTCTTTCTTCTCTGTCTCCTTCTTCCTCTGCATCCCAAAACCGAACTCTATCACACCCTCATCCCCATCTCATTTTTCCTCTCTTCTCTCCTTCATCTCCTCATTCTCTTCCATCTCAATATCTAATGTTATCTCTCTCAATCTCTCACTCATTTTCTCTTCTCTTTTCAGATCAGTTGAGAGAAGCTAAAGAAGTACACCACCACCGAGGTCTAGCCATTCGAGTTCATCTCAACCGAACAAGTTGAAGAGGTGTGGCGGCTTAGATTGAAGGATGAAGCTTAGATTGAAGGAATGATAAAGCACAAAAAAAGAGAAAAAAAGAAAAGAAAAGGTTGATAAACCTGGGATGGAGCTAGCAGTCACGCACACTAATAAAAAACCCTCATAAACCTTCCAAATTGCTCTCAAGCCTTACGCCCCAAGCCTTCACATCGTCATCACACCTTTGCATCCATAATCATCCTCAAACCTACCTTACCAAGCCCAAACCGAGGTACCAATCCTTTCAAGCTGCACCGTATAAACTACGACTGGCATGATTCCACATCGGATACGTAATAGAACCAATTTAAGGCGCGACCGCTACAATTCGCCTTAAAGGAGCATCCTTTGTAACAAAATTTGATCTTTGTGAGAAAATTAGAGATGCTAGCTTGGAATCCTAAGCTAGGTAGAAGGGTAGAGAATGAGAGAGACAAGAAAGGCTTGCTTGGAATCCCAGGCTGGGCAAAAGGAGAGTGAGAGAATAATAGAGGCCAGCGTGAAAACCAGTCAGGACGGGTTAGGCAAAATGAGAGTAAACCCTGGATTTCGAAGTTCTTTCGCATCCCTGCCATCATAATTCCTCAACCTTCTTTCTGTTAGACTTGGATCACCTTCACATCCGAATAGCCAACCATCTCTCCTCATATGACACGAATCCATCTCGACCATTCCCTCACCCCCTTCTCATATAAGGTGACTTCATCCTTATCATTCGTCTAGCCTTAGATGAAACCTAGTCCTGACATACATAGATTCGACCATCAACCCACCATCTTCTCCTTTTTAACCAAGAACCTCCACGATACGTCTAGCCATTATCACACTTACCCTCTTTTGCCAACCCTTTTCATCCTCCCATACCACCAAAACTTTTTTTTTTTGACTCAGTCATTAGTGCAATTGCGATATTTGGTATTTCGAGGCCCGTTCTCGGCACATCTGAGCGCGGCCCATCCGCCAGGAATAGGAAATTGACCATATCGATGGCTAGCTCCATCCGACTCAAGAGAAATTTAGATTTCAGTTGAACCCCGGGCTCCGATCAAAGGTGCTCGATCAACTTATCTCCACAACGATCCGAGCGAGAAAGAGGACAAGACAAGTCATCAAAGGCAATGCCTTCACCATCAGGCCTCGTTATAAGCCTCACATATCCTGCCCTATCCTGAAATTGCATGTCGAGTGTTTAGGCCAATTTTTAGGCCAAAATAACGCCTTTATACTTAGTCATTTGACTCGGTGTTAGCTTAATTTCATGTCTTTTACAATGTTTTTGGTTATTTTGTAGGTTTTGGTGTTTATACTTAATCTAATAGCATTTTTGGGAATCCCGAGAGATTCCACGGGCCAAGCTAAGCCAAAGGCTAAGCGGGAAGCAAGTCCGGATGCAAAAGACTTCCAAAGAATGACTTCATCAAGCATAGGCCCCGTTAGAGTCAGTGTAGCGGGCGCTACAAGGCTCACATTCGCTTTCCAGAGCCGTGGCACTCGCTACACCTCTTTTGGCGGGCGCTATGACCAGGGGGGTTTCTGCTTAGAAGGAGATAGCAGTCGCTGTCCCAAAGACCGCGCCCGCTGCAGCTCAGAAGGCTTGAGCTGAGTTTTTGCCCAGAAGAAGACGATGGCCGCGACGAAGGAAGACAACGCCCGCCGTCCTGCGAAGAAGAGAGAAATCGCCAAGCATCTTCGCTAGACAGTACCCGCACTCTACAGGACCGCGTCCGCGGTCTCCTGGACTTCACGCGTATTTGTTGCTTCAAGTGCTGCGTTTTGTCTAACTTCTTTTGCTATGTATAAATACCCCTTTGCTCGATTAGTCAAGAGAGCTAGTTCATTAAGGAGAAAAACACCATTAGAGTAAGGATTAGAGAAATTCTATAGTAATTAGTGAGTGATTAGTGGAAGATTAGTGCAATTGTATTGGATTTTGTTGAAATTCTATTGAAGATTGAAGTATATTTTCTACAATGGAGCTTGGAGTTCTTAATTGTTCTTGATCATCCACTTGATTATCGACACTTTAATGAGCATTTCTTAATCTCTACCCTATTTTAATTTGCTTTAATAGTATTTCAATCTCTGTTTTTGCTTTTAGATTGCTTTGTGTTTGTGATACTTGAATCATTGCATTTGCTAGTTACTTTTACTGTTTTGATCATGATTTTTGGAGATGTTAATGTTACTAGCATGTTGATTAGAATGATTAGAGGCTAGAACCCTTTTGGGTTAGGGAGAAATTAAGGATGTCAATGGTTAATTAGGCTTGGGTTAGGAAGTTTAGGTGGTAATTAGTAGGAGAATCAATTTCCCATCCCTATTATATTCTTCCCTCAAGTGGGATGTATTCGGGATCGAAAGCTCCCGAATACATCTAACACTTGTGCTGGAAGATAGGATATGGGATAGTTAATGCTCACCCATGAAAGTGGAAGGAGGTTAACTAGGGAATCCTGTTCTCTTAACCCTCCGGGTCCGTGGTGGACATTGAGGAAGTTAATCTGGATTATCCTAGAAAGAGGAAATCCGGTGGGTTTTCTTTAACGGGATCGCCACTTGATTCCCCCTCTTTGTTACACCCTAATTGCAGAACCCATGTTCTTATTGTCGTTTGCATTCCGAAATCTCCCGAAACCCATTTTCCTATCCTGACCGAACTTAGTTTGTTCCTTGTGATCTGTTTCCGCTGTTTATCACCCAAAGACTTTTGATATCTAGTGACCTTAAACCTACCTAGATTCGGTTGCTTTTGCTCTAGGCCCTTTGCTCCCTGAGAGAGAACGACAAATACCGGATCATGAAAACCACGTTACATCGAGTGTCTTTGACACTTAGGGAATCATCGTTTGAGTCTTGATACTGGGGTTTGTTTGCATATTGAGTCACATGCTGTAATAACCCAGACTTAACTACCCCTTATTGCATTTTTTTTTTAATGTAACTAATTAAGGTTAGAATTAAACGATTACTAATTAAAGCGAATGTTCTAAATTCACCTAACTAGTATTTGTGTTTGCAGAACTTGAACATTGCAACGATCATCAAGATCTTAGATTAGAAAAATTCTTGTCAAGTTTCTTCTCCCGATTAAATTTTGGGTTATCATGGATATTTAAGTATTCTCTTCCGGGTCCCGTTACATTATTTTTTATTACCAAAGTCAAGTTAAAAATAATTATGATAATATCCAAGGAGGTGTATATTTATTTGGGTTCAATGCGTTTCTAGATAATATTCTCTTGGTATAATAAGTTTATGTGAATTAGATTTAGGGAGACATGAGTGAAAGAGAGGAAGAATTAAAATTGATGATCTTATTTTATTGCGCCATCCCTTTTGCCCGGCCAAGTGAAGGGTAAGAAAAAGGCCATTTTCAGCCTGTTGACTACATATATATATAATGCTTGGTATGATTAAGAATGCCTTTTTAAAACATCTTAACTAAACATCCCTCTCAGGCTCTCTCTCTCTCTCGGCATTCTCCCTTCCCCGACCCCCTCTCTTCCTCTGATCTCTTTTTCTACGGTGTTTTTTGGCAGGCGGCAGCAGCCACCGGCGACCGCCAAGCACCTTTGTCTTCTTCTTCTACTCTCATTTTGAGTTGGTAATCTCTCCCATTTCCGTCTCTCTCTGTCTCTCTCTCTCTGTCTGTCTGTCTGTCTCTCTCTCACTCTCTCTCTAGTGTTAGATTATGCATGCAATATAATTTAGTGATGATTTTCACGTCTTTAAGGATGATAGTCTTGTTGGATACAAATTTAAATGTTGGTTATTGAGATTATAGAGTATATTCGTGAAGATTATGATGTTTGATGATGAACTCATGAAGAATTATACTTGTGATGCTAAATTATGTCAAGATTATGCCTTGTATGTGTGAAATATGGTCAGTAATGAAGGAATTCTGAATGTTTTTAGTATTAATTGATGTATAATCGCCCAGCTATATACATCAAGGTCAGCTAGGGAGACATCAAATACTCATCTATGAGGAAGAAGAGCTCAAGTCTCTTACATATCTCTCTACTTTGGAAGGAATCTACAAGGGTACTCAAGTAATTTGCTCCTTAACTCAAGAACCATAAAGCTATCATAGAAGGTGTCCTAGAGTGGATTAAACTACATTCCAAGAGCTTTCCAAGGGTTCAAGAATCTTTAGATTTGGTTACGTATTGAGGAAGTTATCATCATTTGTAATCTAGCTTAGTTCATTTGTTTCTTTATGATGTAATCATGTGTATAGGATGATTTAAGCTAGGTAGATGTAGTTTCTTGCATTCCACACGCCTAAGGGGGCCTCTACTAGTATAAATAGACCCCTTAGGGTGCCTTGTATCATCATTCAATCATATATCAAAATACAATTAAACACATGATGTGTTCTCTCTAGCTTTGTGCTAGTTTCTCTTCGTTTCTCTTGAGGGTGATCGAAACTATCCCCTTCTTCCATCCAAGGTTGGCGTCCTTGATGGTGATAGGAAGGAATTGAAGGTCTCTTGAAGGTGGTGTAGCTGTATCCTCCAAGATTCTTCAAAGAGTCGTTATCATTCTATCATTCTTAGTGAGTTTCCTTTGAATCGTTTGAATTCTCTCAATTGCATTCTCATTGTTTCTACCTTACATTCAAACGTCTAAAGTGCTAATTCACAAGATAGATTCATCATTCAATTCGTTTCAAACATTCGTTCATTCGTTCATTCTACATTCATCAATCATTCATTCGTTCATCATTTCCATTCATTTGGTAATCATCTTTCATAGTTCTTTCCATCCTTTTCATCCATTTCTATTCCATTTTTGGTTCTTTGGAACTTTGAGAAGGGAGATTCCTATCTTCGTTTTAAAGATCCTTAGATTGTGTGTAATGAGAGCATCCCTTGTTCCCATTATGCATCAAAATTGGTATTAGAGCTTAGGAGTTTTATTCTCTTAGTTCTTGAACCATCTTTCTACAAAACTTTCCATCATAAAAATGTTCCTACCATCTCTCCATCACACGCCATCCATTAGTTCTTCCAAGAACTCAACAAGAATTCATCAAGAACTCATAAAGAACCATTAGCTCCACAAAAAAAAAAAAAACCCATAGCCCAAACACAATCCGAACCCAAACACAACCCCCCCTCTCATCCCCACGTGCTAACCCCAAACCCATGAGTTTTTTGTGATCTTTTTGTATCAAGATTCATATTCTATGGCTTATAAAAGATCTAGCATGAGTTCTCAACGTGAATTACAACGCTTGGAGCAACAAATTGATGATCTCACCAAACAAATGGAAGAATTTGGGATTCTTCAAAAGGGATCAAGAAGCGCTTGTTCACGTGACTACATCAACAAGCTTGAAAGATTGAAGCAAGGGAGCAAGGATGTGGTCGAATATACAATAGAATTCAGGCGGCTATTATGGAAATACGCTCTTGAGGAGGATGATCAATGAGTTGTGGTATGTTACTTCCTTGGTCTTAATGATTACATTCGACGTGTTGTTGTAAATCAACCTTTCACAAACTTGGAAGAGTTACGTTCTTTAGCTCTTGATGTTGAACTTCAAGTAAAGAGTAAAGAACTCTTGGACAAAACCCGCACACACACACAAACTCCACAAAATCAGCCCCCATCCCACCTCACACCTACTATCCAAAGCTCCTCAAAACAGCCCATAAACCTCCCCTTTCCCATTGTCCAAGACGAGGAAATCATTGACCAAAGTACAAGTCTATCTTGCCAAAGTTTTGATCATGTTGTAAGTGCAAATCAAACGTCATCCTATGAGCAACTAGAATTTGAAAGTGAATCATTTGATGTATTTGACGTGTATGAGGATGCTCATGAAGTATGTGATAACCTTGGCATGAATGAGGAAGCTAATGTAGTTTGTAGCATGCCTAAAGAAGAGTTTAAGGTGTATGACAATCCCTTGTATGAGGAGAATAATGATGAGTTTTGAGTATATGTCAACCCATTGTATGAGGAGGAAGGCGTGAATGAAGAAGAGCAATGTGATAAGATGTGTTCATTGTTCCAAGAAGGAGAAAGTAGTGCCATCTATGAGGATCTTGACGCTAGCATTGGCATTGATAAGGACCATGGCAATGATATTGGTCTTACTACAACAAGGGTCCAAACATTGCAAATGGAGAGCTATTCATACGGTCATTCACTTCATGACAAGGACATTCATTTTGATCCAAGAAGTTTAGTAAGTCTTTGTTTTTACAATATTTGCAAAGATTCATTGTATTGTAATATTACTTCTATGGATTCTAGCTATACTTTGTTGGAAGAATCAAAGTTGTATGATAGGAGAATCATGCTCCAAGAGGCGTCTTTATTACCACCTTGTGTGTCACGGCTCAAGGAGGGTCAAAGCATTCTTTTGACACTTATGGAGAATAAGTATCATGAATTTGAAGAACCAATGAGTCTCATTCTTACACCAATGGAGGTTGGAAACCATGAGCCTATAAAGGATCAAGATCCTATGCCATCACTTGTTCTCATTTATGAATATTTGGATGAAAGACAAGCACCATCGACAAGTGACCTCTCTCACTTATCTCTTTGGGATCAAGCTCAATTCGTGGATAACTGCAACAACGGTGTTGATTCTTATAGTATACAACATATTTTGAAAGAGTATGTACCATTACAATGTAAAAAGATTGTATTTGTATACTTTGAAAACATTTTTGTATGTAGTAGAAGTAGAAAGGAATATGTAAATCCTTTGGAGTTAGTCTTGATCATGACAAAGCATGAGGAGCCACAAGGAGAATTGGAGAAGTACTTGGAGAATTGTCCTTACCTCTTGTCCAAGAATGAGCTATCTCAACATATCTCATCAAATGGAGTAATTCAAGTGGACAAAAGGAAGAAAGGAACTATTCAAGAAGGATCCATACTTGCATCTATACTTGAGGTACTATGTCTCTTAAAGGATGCTAAAGATCATCATATTCTTTTATTTCCTATTCTCGCATCATATTTGTTCATTACAAATGGAGTTGAGAAAGGTGAAGTCCTATCTCAAGGAAGTTGTCCCATGGATTATTTTGGTGATATACTAATTGGAGAAAAGGAGAAGCTTCATGCTTATGGCTTTGCATTCATACTTGTTGTTATCATGAGGATATTTGAGCAAAAGGATTATTATCATGGAGGATTCATCCTTAAGCTTTTTGATTCTTACAAAGTATTGGAGTATGCTTCATATGATAAGGAGATCAAGCCATCATTACATTTTGAGATGAAGTACTTGATTCGTTCATCAAAATCAAGTCACTTAGAGGAAGCAAGTCCTTTGACTAAAGGAAGTTTTCTAACGAGGAGATACATGTTTGATTCAAAATTACTTGAGCTTGGATATATCAAGGAGTTATATGAAGATGATGATGATTTTAAAGAAGTGTTCAAGGTATGTGAGAAGCATCATCAACAACCCTTTCATATTAATCATGGATTTCTTTTCAAAGGGAATCAATTGTGTATTCCAAGGAGCGGAATTCGTGACTTCTTAATCATGGAAGTGCATGGAAGTTCTTTTGATCATTTGGGTTTTCTCAATACGTATTACAAGATGAAGGAGTATTATTTCTGGCCTAGCATGATCGTTGACAATGAGCAAACGTTACAATGTTGTGATATTTGCAATCCTTCTATACTATATGGAGATGAAAGCTTGAATTCTAAGGTTGAAGTACAATGGATACAAGGAAGTCTTACTATTGTCTTCATCATGAATTACACGCTTTTGAATCTATACTTTGAAGTTGAGAAGTTATATGAGGTTTCTACATTCTCTATGAAGAAACAAGATTTGAAGTTCCATGATGTCATTGGATTAGTCATGAGAAAATTTGGAAGAAAGTGGAAGTTCAAGTCAAGCATCAAAGGAATCTATGATGATTTCAAAGCGTTTAAGAAGAGAGTTTATAATTTCTTCAAGAAACGTAAGAGGAAGAAGCAAGTTGACGGGAACAACACTTTTGGGAAGACATCTTACAAGAAGAAGTGCTATGTAACAGTTTGGAAGAAGTTTTGTCTAAGTTTGAGGACAAACTTTTTCAACTAGGGGAGAATGATGTATAATCGCCCAGCTATATACATCAAGGTTAGCTAGGGCGACATCAAATACTCATCTATGAGGAAGAAGAGCTCAAGTCTCTTACATATCTTTCTACTTTGGAAGGAATCTACAAGGGTACTCAAGTAATTTGCTCCTTAACTCAAGAACCATAAAGCTATCATGGAAGGTGTCCTAGAGTGGATTAAACTACATTCCAAGAGCTTTCCAAGGGTTCAAGAATCTTTAGATTTGGTTACGTATTGAGGAAGTTATCATCATTTGTAATCTAGCTTAGTTCATTTGTTTCTTTATGATGTAATCATGTGTATAGGATGATGTAAGCTAGATAGACGTAGTTTCATGCATTCCACACGCCTAAGGGGGCCTCTACTAGTATAAATAGACCCCTTAGGGTGCCTTGTATCATCATTCAATCATATATCAAAATACAATTAAACACATGATGTGTTCTCTCTAGCTTTGTGCTAGTTTCTCTTCGTTTCTCTTGAGGGTGATCAAAACTATCCCCTTCTTCCATCCAAGGTTGGCGTCCTTGGTGGTGATAGGAAGGAATTGAAGGTCTCTTGAAGGTGGTGTGGCTGTATCCTCCAAGATTCTTCAAAGAGCCGTTATCATTCTATCATTCTTAGTGAGTTTCCTTTGAATCGTTTGAATTCTTCAATTGCATTCTCATTGTTTCTACCTTACATTCAAACGTCTAAAGTGCTAATTCACAAGATAGATTCATCATTCAATTCGTTTCAAACATTCGTTCATTCGTTCATTCTACATTCATCAATCATTCATTCGTTCATCATTTCCATTCATTTGGTAATCATCTTTCATAGTTCTTTCCATCCTTTTCATCCATTTCTATTCCATTTTTGGTTCTTTGGAACTTTGAGAAGGGAGATTCCTATCTTCGTTTTAAAGATCCTTAGATTGTGTGTAATGAGATCATCCCTTGGTCCCATTATGCATCATTATTGCTTGAGAAGTGATTTGGGAAAGATTGGTGAGAGACATTCAAGATTGAGAGGCATGCAAACCCAAATGGAGGGTGGATCTTCAAGTCTGGTTGCAATATGGAAATCCCAAGGAGTGTAAGATGTGAATTTGACACAATTTATGGTTTGATTAGGTAGCTTAAGATGTTAGCTAACACCCGGTCTTTGAAATTCGTAATTCCGATATGTATATCTTAAGTTATGGCCAAAACCGTAAAGAGACGCAAGTATATACGATTTCTGAGGTCAGTCGAAAAATGCAAGTTTTTCGTTGAATTAATGTGACTGTCACATGTTCATGGCCATACTCCGGCCCTGTCCTATGTCCAAATCAGTTTATGATCAACATGAAAGTTTTAGTATGGTCTTCTAGCTTTCCATAGATAGCTTGCGTGTTCCAAACCGATGTCTATAACTCGATATAACTCTTTGAAAAAACCGATGTTTATGCATTCAATTTTCTGGACAACTTGCTGATTAGTAATTTTTACCCTTTTTAACCACGTTTTTTACCTTCATGATCTCTAGAGAATTATAGTACTTGAGTTTAGCTTTCCAGAAAGTCCTTTTGCATGACGACATGATACTTGTGGGAGAAGTTATGGCCTTCTAAGTGAACCTTAGGAAGCAAGTTTAATTATCAAGTAATCCTAGAATTCTAATAGGATATTCTTCATTACTCTCATCCAAGTTAGGTTCTAATTTATGATTCTTATTCTTTCTTAAGTGTCCTCAAGAGGTCGTTGCGTTCAGTCAAGTTATTGGATTAAAGTAAAGTTTTATGAATTACAATCCATGTTTTACAAGACTTGATTCATGGAATTCAAGGTCAAGTTTACGTCATAAATCCATGTGTGATTTATGTCAACTTTATGTATGCTTTAGGTTTCTCCTAAACTATGTTTATGTTATGTTTAAAGGAAAGAACTCTCAAGTATGGTTTCATTTAAGTCATGGTTTTCATGAACACGTTAAGTTATGGCTTTGTTACGTAAGTTATGTATTGTATATTGTTTATTGTACGTCTTTTATATTGTCTTTAAATGTTTTCATAACCGCGCTAATAACTAAAATAAATTTCAAAATCTTCCTTACATTATAGGGGTATACGTACTGAGTTTATCTCACTCTTCGAAGTTTTCTGTTTTCATTTTAGGAAATCCAGCTAAGGGTAAAGGCAAAGCATCAAAAGGACAACCCCTAGACCCGCGTCAGGCGACAAAGGTGAATTTGGAGCCAACTGATTTAAATGTAGGATACTTGATTTTTATGTTGGTTATGTATAATAATGGGTTATGAGTTTATGTTGAGGAGTTGCTTAAGTTTAAGTACATATTATGGTGGTTCGTGATGTTTTGAGGTAAACTCGTGCTATGGTTTTTATAATTTGGAATAGAGTTTAGCCTTGTCCACTTCTGTGGACGGCCGCAATACCCTCGGATGCTGATTTCGCTGCGCTAATCATTAAGTTAAGTGAGTCTTTAGCTTAATCTAGTGGTTAAAAACCTGGGGGTGTTACACATGCATTGTAAAATACTGCTCATGTATATATTTCTTCTAGTCATTGCATTTCATCAGGAGGTGATGCATAAAGACAACAATGATGCATAAGTACATCATCCATAAGAGTCAAGAGTCTAAAAGACTAAGCACATGCATGCCCATAGAGAAAGGATGGAGAATCAAAGAAATTTATCTCGCATAGAGAAAGATTAGAGGAAGCTCTAATCACACTCTAAATGAGTTCTATCTAGTTCAAGAGGACTATCATCCAAAGCTCATCCTCATGACGATCCTCTAGTCTACCAAAGCAACCAAAGTTCCCATAGACGCCACCAACACAATCATTCGCCTCGGGAAAATCCATTGGGCATCATCCGCCTCGGGAAAATCCGTTGGGCACTATCAACATCGGGAGAATCCAATCCCCCATATGAAAATCCATTGGACACGATCAACATCAGGAAAATCCGATCCACCTCGAGAAAATCCGTTGGGCATCATCAACTTTGGGGAAATCCAATATGCCTTGGGAAAATTCGTTGGACATCATCAACATCAAGAAAATCCAATCATCCTAGGGAAAATCCGTTAGGCATCATCAATATTGAGAAAATCCGATCCTACTCGGGAAAATCCGTTGGGCATCATCAACATTGAGAAAATCCGATCCTACTCGGGAAAATCCGTTGGGCATCATCGATAGTAGCATAAAAAAAAGGAAGTTTAGATCAACCGCGATCAATAAGCCAGAATCGTAATTCTCTATATCACTAGCCACTGTTCAGAATTATCTAACATGACGCTTTGCTTTCTGTGCAGGGCACCATCACCGACACCGAGAAAACCGGGACATTAACCAACTACCATAGAAAGAGCGCTAACTTCATCATCTTTCAGTTGCCATTAAAAGAGCGTTGTCATCCATCTTCCGATCGCCATTAAAAGAGAACCGACATCATCCACCTTCCTGTCACCAATAAAAGAGCATTGACATCATCCATCTTCTGATCACCATTAAAAGAGAACCAACATCATCTACCTTCCGATCGTCATTAAAAGAGCACTGACATTATCCACATTCCGGTCGTCAATCATAGAGCGTCGACATTTTCCACTTTCCAGTCACCATTAAAAGAGCACCGACAGCATCCACCTTCCGGTCGCCATTAAAGGAACACCAACATCATCCGGCTTCCGGTCGCCATTGAAAGAGCACCAACATCATCCTCTGTGCTCCTATAAAACAACACCGATATCATCCACCTTCTCGTCGCCATTAAAAGAGCACCGACAGTACCCATCCTCTGGTTACCCACATTATCTTGAAAAGGCAATCAGCACTTTAGGATACTTTGACCTTCTTCCTATTCGGACTCGATCAAAGTGAGGACTCTTTGTAGACACCGAGTTTTGTACCGACGAATTCCAATCATGCAAGACCGAGAATAAGAATTGGATGTGAGGCCCAAAACAAGCTGGCAAGGCCATGGGGCTTTGGCTAACACCAAGAAAAGGGCCATAAGGAAAAGAGGCCATGGCAGCAGGGCCATGGCTGACATATGAATCTGGGCCCAAAACGCCAATTTGGCCCAGGAGATTCGTCATGGCCACGGGGCCTAGGCAGACAAAGTAGCCCAATCGGCTCTTGCCACGTCAGCGATCCACGTGATGAACAACTATTAGCCGCAGGACCTTACTCAATCGACTTTGATTTCCAGGCCAAAGCTTCCCCCATCCGATCCCATGATCAACGCCTGACACCTTTGACTCATGCAGAGTCAAAGGCCCTGCGACCTTGACGATGATTATGAGTATGATCTTTAGATCATGCTCCCCTCCACCTTGCATCATCGTACCCCCTTCAACCACTATAAATACCCTTCATTTCATCTTCTAATTCGTCAACTCTCATCATCACAAACACTCTCAAACTCTTACCATCAACACTTTCATTTCTCTCAAAAACTCCTTTTGCCCCTCCTATACAAAAACTCTCAAGCGGGCACGATATCGAAGTTCGTCATCGCAAGTCCCACCTATTCTTCATCCGAATTTGCAAGCAAGCAAGGTTTGACTATTTTATTTATTTGTAATTTCATGATCATGTAACCATACTCTTGAAATCGCCTTTGTGTAGTAATTTGTAAATACGCATTATACTTTGCATGTTGAAAATATAACATTGTCAAACCCTTTACACATCTCCCAACTTTTTTCATTTCGAGTTCAATTTTAGTTGAGTCTGTTTTTTTTAAACAGGCTAATCCGAGAATTCTTTAATTCTCAGATTCGTAACATTACCCCGGGCTTGGAATCTAAGTTCGTAGACCGGAGTTTTCTCATTCTTTTTGGTTCGTTGATCTCCTTATATCAACTGGCGACTCCTTTCATTACCTAAACTTATTTAAATTTTTACTTGCATCAGGACAAATTAACGAAAAATGAATCGGTAACTTCCAATATTTGCATTCATGGACCGACGCGTGGAAACGGAGTAGAATTTGGCCAAGGCCTTGTGGCCATGGCCATGTTCTACCCTTATTTCCACGGGCCTAACGCAATGGGCCTAGGCTGGGCACTCACCAAGGCCGCAGGGCCTTGGGACCACACTAGTGGCCCATTGCACCATCCTCGGCCCGAATTTGGATGTGGTATGTTACTGGCACACTCGTAATTTGACGTGGTCTCGCACGAATTAGCTTGAGTTTAGTTCTTAAAAGAGCAAAAATTTCCTTCTTTTAATATATAAATAAAAATATCCTTATTTAAGGATTAAGCAACTTTAGTCGGTTCCCTATCATAACGTAAGTAGCGCAACAGAAAAGAATGTTTGACAACCTTACATGTTTTTCCAGAGTCCTACACTTACTTTTTGCTTTTTTCTGATCAATTTGATCAGTTTTCTTAACTTTGCTGTTTCTCTTGCATGTCATAATGACTGTTGTTTCCTCATTTCTTGCAACCTTCAGATCATACAGGGATAAGCTTGACCAATGTCAAGATGGATGGAATTAATTTCCATCAATGGAGCAGGGCTGCACAGATATCCTTACACACCAAAATCAAGCTTGGTTTCATTAATGGTAAATGTCCTAAACAGTCTTCAACTACTCTACTTATGAATAATGGATGAGATGTGATAGAATTGTATTGAGTTGGATGTTGAATTCTATTGATGCAAATTTATCTAGAGCTTTCTAGTATGTGAGTTCTACACAAGATTTCTGGAATCAACTGGTTGAAAGATTCGAACAGAGCAATGGTCCTCTTTTGTTCAAATACAAAGGGAAATTTTTGAGTTGTGTCAAGGGAATGATAAAATTGTTGTATATTTTACAAAGTTGAAGAAATTGCAGGATAAGTTAATTGATCTTAGTGATGTTCCTTTGCGTGATTATAAGAATGCTCATCTTGATTGTATTAACATCAAGAAAATTGTTGAGTTGGATTAAATACCAAAATTGATGCAATTTTTTTTACGTCTTGATGAGAGTTATGATGCTATTAGGGGGCAAATTTTGCTGGTGGATCCACTCCCAAATGTTAGAAGACCCTGTTAGATGATTGAAAGGATTGAGAAGCAAAGAAAGGTTACTAGATGATTTTCAATTGGAAGAGAAATAGCAGCTACGAACTAACAAAGTATTGATAGTGATACTTCTATTGCCTTGATGTCTCGAGGACAAGGGAATTCAGGGAATTTCAAATCCAAGAAAGATTATAATAACAAAAAAGGTAGTAAGCAGCACAAGTTTTGCTCACATTGTTAGATGAATGGTCATACTTTTGACCAATACTTTCTCATTCATGGGTTTCCCGATTGGTACAAGAGGAAAGGAAAGGTAGTTGCTCAAGTTCTTGTCCAAGATGCTTCAAACATTCATGATTCTCCTTTGGACATAGATACAACTACTAATGCTAGATCTCAGGCTAGAGTTGGTCATTAGTATGATTCGCAGGCTATCACACAAGAGGTTATGAAATGGTGAGAAGTTAATTTGCTAGTGAGCATCCAAGTGCTTCACCAGGTTTTGCTCATTTTGCAGGTTTTTCTTCTTCTGTTTATGCTCATATCACTAATTGTTGTGCTATTGTTATTTGTTAACAAATTTAAAGGTTCTTAGATAATTGATACAGGAGCTTCAGACCATATGACCTATGATTTAACCCTTTTCACACACATATACAACGTACCTAAACATGTTTCTATTACTTTACCTAATGAACAACCAAAAACATCACATAAGCAGGACAAATTTCAATAAATTCTTCCTTAATTCTTTCAAGAGTCTTGTATGTACCTGATTTTCATTTTAGCCTTTTATCTGTTTCTAGACTTTTGACTGGCCTACATTTGTTTGCTGCTTTCTTTCCTCATCATTGCAACATGCATGACCTTTCGACTAACCAAGCGCTTGTTGTTGCACATACTTTTGGTGGCTTATACAAGTTACCCCATCATGATGGAGTCAATCATTTACCTTTTAATACTAGGAACATTGGAATAGCCAACACTTCTTTACACTCTTCTTCTTGTAATGTACAAACTCATGACATAATTCATGCTAGACTTGGTCATACCTTTATTTCCGAATTGCAACACATATCATGGTGTAAAGAACATCTAGATTCTGATTTTTCTTGTCACATATGTGTACTAGGAAAAATTCACATACTTCCTTTCAATAAAAGTTCCATTCATTCTACTCATGACTTTGATCTTGTTCATATGGATCTGTGGGGACCTTATAAAGTTGCCTACATTTCTAGAGCACATTATTTTCTTACTATTGTAGATGACTTCATTCGAGTTACTTAGACACGATTGTTACAAAACCAAGCTCAAGAAAAGTTTGTTGTCATTCAGTTTTGCAATATGGTTTCTACACAGTTTAAAACTCATGTTAAGATGATAAGGAGTGAAAATAGGAATAAATTCATTAACAATGTTTGCAAGGAGTTTTTGATAACAAAGGAATTTTACACCAAAATTCTATTGTCAAACTCCACAACAGAATGGTGTGGCGAAAAGACAACACAGACATCTTCTTGAAACAGGTCGAGCTAATAGGTTTCAAGCTCATTTTACTAAATATTTTTGCGGAGAGTGTATTCTTGCTGCAACACACTTTATATGGCTAATCTTAACTGGAAATCCCCTTTTGAAAGACTGTTTGGCAAACCTCTAGTTTATTCAGATTTAAGGGTCACAAGTTACTTGTGTTTTGCCAAAATCATTGGTATTTCTGATAAATTTGACCCTAGAGCACAAAAATGTGTTCTTCTTGGTTATACTTTTGGCTTTAAAGGCTACAAGCTTCTTGAGTGAGAAAAAAAAAGAATTTTTCATTGTAGAGATGTCTTGTTTTTTTGAAAAAGAATTTCTTTACAAACAAACACACTAATTCTATTGAGCAATTTGATTCTTTTTCCCCTGTGATTCTTCCTACGGGACACTTTGATATTCATTCTGACAATGTTAATACACATTCATCCCATCCTGTTCATGTCACTTCTTTAGATGACAGTGGTATTCCTCCTTCTGTCATAGACAATTTTTCATCTAGTCCATCCATTAAATTTTCTTCCAATCAGCACTCTATTGATTCCATTTCCTCTCCTACTTCTTCTACCTTGCCTCAACATTCTCCTACTCCTAGTCCTTTTCCCAGTCCTATTCCTTCTATTTCCAATTATATTAGACCTCGAAGGTCATCTAGACAAAGTGCTTGATAAGTCGTTTTTATATAGAGTTTTTAGGGCTCAAAACATGTCAGTTTCATGCTTTTTATATCCGAAATCCCGTATTTTTATGTCAATTTTTGTGATTTATAGACTTGTTCGCGAGATTGGTGTGTTTTGCAGGAATTAAAATCAAAAAGCATGGAAAGTTGAAGGAAAAATGGGAAAAATCAAAGAAAATAAAAAAAGAGTTGAAGAAGAAGAAGAAGGGAAAGAAGAGAAGCGGCCCAAATCGCCACGGCCCAAGTCCAGCTCAGACGGAACGACAAGGCATGACCAGCGTTCTCAAAACGCAGCCAGCGCCTTGTCCAGAGACTTTGATAAACGAGAAAGAGCAAACGCTACCAGCGCTTTTTGGGCGCTGCTAGCGCCCAGACATGAAAGGTCCCTACTTTTGAACTAAACGCAGCCAACATTTTTGAAACGCAGCCAGCGTTTTGTGCCCTAATCTGGCCCTATAAAAGGGACTTAAGTCCGCCGTTTTTGAGGGGGGAAGTTTTATCGGAGATTAGAGTAGTTTTAGACTAGTTTTTAACGTAGCTTTTTAGGGAGATTTCACATACTTTCTTTCCAGTTAATTCATAAACATTGTTATTAGATTAGATTGTTGCTTGTGATCGAAGAACACGAAATAGATCGATTCGGGTGACACGAAGAGATCGATTCCGCCAATTCGAACACGGTTATTTCTATTTTACTTTCGTGCTTTCTTGTTCTTGTTTAGATTTTGCGATGTTTACTTTCAGTAATATGAGTAGCTAATTTCCTTTGTTTGGGGGATAAACTCGATGTCTATTGTTTGAATTTGAATACAGTCTCGGTGTTAGGTTATCCTTTTATTCGTTTAATATGCGTGTATTATATGTCATGGTAATTTGGCAACAGAACGACAGTTTGAGTCTTTGCTTGGTATTAGATTCTCCACAATAGAACGACAACTTGAGTCTTGAATTTGAAGACATAGATTGAATAGGTTTAGAAAATAGTTAGACATAATGATTCTTGCCTAGGTTCAATTTCTAATTAGATCTATATCTTTCATTAGATTAAATAGATAGAAATAATGTTTAGTTTAATCACTATAGCTCACTTCGGATCGAAAGATCGACGTGATAAGGTCTAGAAAGATTATAGACCCCGAATTATCTTTTACCTGCACCGAAATTGTTGATAATTTGATTGATTGACTAGAGTGGACTCCCCTGAACGCTTTTAATTAATTGGTTAAACCCTAAAAATTCCTTCTTTCTTAGTTTAGTTTTAGAAAACCTTACCAAAACTCTTGGATCGACCTAGCATTTTGTGTAGTGAACTAGTTCAGTGCGTGGTTGAACGCAAATCCCTGAGAAAGAACGATGTTTTATTACTATACAGACCCGTACACTTGCGGTACATAGACACCTATTAGTTTTAGGTCTATCAAGTTTTTGGCGCCGTTGCCGGGGACTTGTCCCCCCAACCGCCATTGGATGAACGCGCTCTGGGTGACTAGGTTTTTATCGCTTTTCTTTAAACCCAAAAAAAATCAAATAAAAATTAAAAAATTTTAAAATCTAAAAATATGGCAATGCTTTGTTTTCCTCAAAATGAACGTGAATTATTTTGGCGATTTTATGAGCGACTAATTGTTGCTCCTGTTCCAGACCATATCACGTTAGGAGAACCTGAGAATCTTGCTATTATTCTTGAAGGTGTGAATGCGGAAAGACGTAATCTGCTGAATTGTCTGGGTTTTCGTAATAAACCTTTTGATCAAGCTTTGAAATTACTTGGATTGCTTTCAGATGACACCTATAAATTTGAAATTTCTGATTGACTATCTGAGTACCATGATCCTTGTGCCTTTCATGCTAATTCCTATATGCAATCTCGTAATTCAATTGCTTGCACTTTATGCAATTCTTCTGGGCATGATAATTCTGCTTGCCCTAGGGCTGCTCAATTTGCTGACTTGACGGACTTGTTGCAGGACAATAACCCTAGTTCTAATTCTTCCAATTTTAATGATGGAATATGTGATGATAGTATGTCCGTTGTCCCTTTAGAAGACAGTCTAGATGATTCTTCTTATCCTAGTTTACCTGAAAACACTGCTGATGGTGTTTCTGATTTGCATAATACTCCCTTACCTTTTTCTCAGTCGACGAGGCCTGAGGTGAGTGAGACTTCTGGGTTAGATACTAGGAATGAAGATAATTTTCATCATGAGTTAGTTGAAATTATTAATGAGGAACTTAGCGAGAAGATTAATAGTGAATTAAATTCTTTGAACAAGGATCCTGATAATATTATAATCTTTGATTCCATTGATTTATTTCATAGTTCAATTCTTTTTCATTACCTTCAGTTTCACCATAAATTAATGAGAAACTCATACCTGACGAAAAGACCTTTGATGTTCCAGTTAATATCTTTGACAAGGTCAATTCCTGTGAAACTAACAATGTCAGTGATGAGTTGTCCTTAGGAAAATTTAGAGGTTATGACCCCTCTTTTGATCCTTACTGGATACACCTAGAGGGCATTCCTAGAAAATTCTTGTGGACCACATATTTTAATTCTTTTGATTTTTCTAGTAAATTTGATTTACTACTGAGAGCATTACTAACGTTTTATCTTATAAGATTCCAGTGGCTCTCTTGTTTACTAGCTTTTAGATCGCATGAAGGAGAGTTTGACAAGCTATTAAGGGCATTGACGGCATCCGGAACGAAGACCCGGACCTTCAATTAGCGCAAAGCGGATCAAGGACCTCGATGAGTAGGGTCCATAACGTCGAGCTAACGACGTTAAACAAAGCAACCCCGGGAGATACATCAATATCTAATATCTATCCCTCCCCACCTTTTTATTTTTATTACTTTCAATTTTTATTCCGTAGAAATTTTTATTTCAGTTGTTTACTAATATTTTTTCTTTTAGTGTGTAGAGAAAAAGATGAAATTCAAGAAAATTTATGGCTAATATTGAAGTTATTATTTCTAACCTAATAAATTTTAAGTTGCTAGATGTTTGTAGGGGATTTTGGTATGTCAAATTGTAGGGAAAATAAGAAGGAGAAAAGGAAAAAGTGAGAACTCAAGCAAAATTGGCCAAGAATCGAATTAAAAGCATCAGGTAGCAAAACGCTAGCAGTGCCTCAACCAGAGAGTTCAGGTATGCAATTTTTGCAAAACGCTGCCAGTGCTTTGAAAACAATGGCAGCGCCTTGTTATTTTGCCCAGATTTTTGCCCGCCTCTTTTAATTTGGTCGAGGCTCCCTTTTTCTTTTCAATTAAAAATTTTCTCCTCTCTTTTGCCCTAACCACCAACGACCACCTCTCCCGAAACGCTCCCAGTGCTACCCTCAACCACCACTTTCCTCGCCGTCCTCCTTGCCGGGGCTCCACCACCACCACCTTCTTCTCCCTCTTTTCTCTTCTCACTTGTAGTCTAAAACATTGAATTCTCAAGTTTCCATTCCTCTTTTCACTACAAGATCAAGATATGAAATTCTCAACTCTTTCTCTTGACTTTGATTATATACTTCGATTATGGTATGACTTTGATGGAATACTTGAGTTTATTGAGTAATTTGTTGAATTTATATCATATACCATGTCCTAGATTCGAATTTCTTGTTTGGGTTTGATTCTTGGATTGAATTCTTGATTAGGGCATGATTTGAGTTAATTGATTTTGATCCTTTTGTTCCAGAGTTGAGTGAATTATAATGTTGGGTGTATTGAGAGAGCATTGTGATGTTGAAATTGAGAAATTTAGGTTTAGATTTTGATGGTAATTGTGTTGTGGTGTTATACTCTATTTTTGGTGGTGTGGTTTTAGGTTAGATTTATCTTAATTTCAATCCCTAATATCAAATAAGCATGGGGGAGTGTTAGTATTGAGTTTATGCATTGTGATCATGCTTATTTGATACCTAGTGTTATTCTTGGTAATTGTACTGATTTTGTGAATGTTTTTTTGGTGAGAACTAAAAAATCCAAGCTTCTCCGGACCCCCGGGCGATGAGAATGAAGCTACAGGAAGCCGGAAGCGCAAAGCTACGGCGGTCGAGAAAGGAAAACAAAAAGCCACGACTACCCAGGGACTCGAGGAGCTCGAACCCCTTCAACTTCGAAGGGGAGACCAAGAAGAGGTACGATTCCCTTTCCCAAAGAGCCCTCATCCCCACCAAATACATGTGTGAACCATTCTTGCGTAATTGTGGCATGTTGGATGATGTGAATTGGATGTTAGGACGTTGTCATATGACCAACATTGCTAGATTAGGCGAGCCGACCTTTAGGGGGATCACCCTTGAATTCTTATCTACCCTTGTAGTGAACGTCCAAGAGAGGGATGGGTGTATCCGTTTTCAACTTCTGGAGGTAGAAAGGACTATGAATGTGTCCGCGTTTGCCTGTGTTTTTGGGGCACCTGAACGTACAAGTCGGGATTCGTCCCTCATACCTATATAGTGGGATGGAAAGGGTTTCTTTTACAGAATTTCTGGTTTTGACAATTGGGACCCTAGCAACACTCCCGCGACTTTAATTAGGAACCATGTGATGAGGTATGTTCACCGCATCCTCTCTTGCGGTTTCTTCTGGAGACCCGGTAGCTCAAACAAAGCTACCCAGGCTGATTGTTACATGTTGTACTCCATACTTGATGCCGACACACGTGCCGACCCTGCAGCTATGCTTGCTCATCACCTTTCTAGTGTTGCTACCTCAACCAACAACGGCATTGCCATAGGGGGTTACATCACGCACCTTACACACCAATTAAACTTTAGACCGCCTAGGAACCCCACTGACCTTGTCCCGGGTAGCATGTTTTTGGATGGGGACCAATGTAATTCCTTTGGTTTGTGCAAGTTTGACAAAGACTCGGGTTGTCTTTGAGTCTATCCCAAGAACGCTGGGTTTCCCGTGCCTCACCCCCACACCTCACCCCAGGTTGTTGAGAACTTGCTTTAGATGCCACCTTTTCCTGAGTTTGATCCCGAGCCTAAGCGTAAAATCCAGCTGACCCTCAACCCGAGCAACCTCAATTGGACTATGAGGCGCGCTTTCGCAACCTCCAAACCTCCATTGACCGAACCGAGCACCGTGTAAGCGAGTTGCGGGAGAGTTTTGCCGAGTATAGGGGTCAGTTCGACTTGCAATTCAACTGTGTTGACGAGTCCATCGCTAACCTCACCGACCTTATACAGGTCATGTTTGATCTAACCTCACCACCACCAGGACCGAGCCATACCAACCCTTCCCCACCGACCGAGGATCCTTGGTCCTTTACTTGCCCTTAGCCTTCACCGTTGTCTTCTGCATTGAGGATAATGCAATGTTTAAGCATGGGGGGGGGGGGTTGAATATTTCACTTTTGTGATAATTTCTTCTTGCTTTTGTGAATATTTCTTCTTGTATCTCTTTTTTTGGTTTATTTTCGGTTTATTGTCGTCTTTCTTTTTCTTGTTTAATGCTTATTTTTCAGTTTTTAGTGTGATTTTCTTATTTTTGCGTGTTTCTCTTATTTGTTTGTTTGAGTTTTTTTGTGTGTTTTCCTTAGTTATTCTCAGTTTTTCTTTCTAGTTTTCTTCTAAATTTTTCTTTTAAAATTGCATCCACCTAGATTGCATTAGTTAGAGCCATATAGATTTCTCTTTTATTTATTTTCTTAGCTTATTTCTTTTTCTTTCTTTTGCATCCACTTATTCAAAAAATCCAAAAAAATCAGAAAAATTAGAAAAAGACCAAAAAAATATAAGTAGGACCAGGATTAAAACCGGAAACACCTTCAGTGATGATTTGAAAACCTTTCATACTTTCAGTTTAACTTGCATCGCTTAAAAAAGTCTGGATGAGATCTCAAAAGTTTTTGAAACCTTTTCCTTCAAATCTTCTGATTTTGAGTCAAGTTATGAAAGTTGTTGATCAATTCCATGATTCCCTGAGTGACTCACCCTTTAGTTGCATCTCTAGAACTTGCTTCGCATCTTGCTTGAGACTACATATTTGCATTACAAGCCTTGGCCTTTGATATTCAGTATCCCTTTGCCTTGCTTGGTTGAATGAGAGTTTGTCGTTTTTCTAGAAGGAACAATTGATTTGGTGTGTTTGTGAACAAAAATATGAAGTTTGGAAGAGATTGTGCTTATTGTTTCAAGTTGGGAGAAACGGAAAGTCCCACCCTTTGAATAATTAGTGTTTGGTTATGTTGTTCTTATATTATATCGAGGTCGAAGTTATAATTCCATAGTTTTCTTCTCCCCGATCACCCACCAAAAAAAAGAAGAAAAAAGAATAAGTATAAAATAAAAAAAACTGAAAAATATGAGTTCCAAAAGAAAAGGGTTGTTAGGGAGATTCCATTTAAAGTTCTGAAAGCTTTGACCTGGTTGTATTCAGTTGAGATGTTTCATATTGTTGAGGGTGAAAGGTGAATTTCCTTGTATACATCAAGCAAAAAGGAGAGTTAAGAGTGTTATACTCATTGAAAATTAATCCAAGCATGGCTCTTAGCTCCTCATTCCCAAATTTTTACCACTCCTTCCTCTAACCTAAGCCCCGTTACAACCCAGAAAAGTCCTTTTGATTGTCACTTGTGCATTGCATACCAGTAGTGGAGAGCGAGGTTCTTACCAAGCTTATGGCAGTTTGTTTCTATTGGTCTGAATATGAGAAAAACCCACATACATATTCAAATTTGAGTGATTGAGTGTTTTTATTATCTCCTATGTGAGGTTTGCTCTTTTTTACTGAATTACGTCCATAACCAACCGTGCATATTTGCATTATTTTTAAGACTGTTGGCGGATTTATGCTGCTGAGGTACTTGTTCTCTCCTTTTTGGTTTCGAAAATTTCTTCCTTTCTCTTTTGAACTGAGTTTTGATCATGTCCAGACCGATCTTGGTGCTTACTTGTTGAATTGATGTGTTAGAATGGTTAGCCTGAGGGGGTGTTAAGATTTTGTTCTTGTAACCCTATCGAAAACTCTTTCCGCTTCTTTTTCTTCTTAGGTTCTGTTTTTCCTATTTGAGCCCTAATCCTCCTGTTTTCAATTCTGACTTGCTTGGGGACAAGCAAGAGCTAAGCATGGGGGGATTTGATAAGTCGTTTTTAGGGCTCAAAACATGTCAGTTTCATGCTTTTTATATCCGAAATTCCATATTTTTATGTCAATTTCTGTGATTTATACACTTGTTCGTGAGATTGGTGTGTTTTGCAGGAATTAAAGAAATTATATCAAAAAGCATGGAAAGTTGAAGGAAAAATGGGAAAAATAAAAGAAAATAAAAAAAGAGTTGAAGAAGAAGAAGGGAAAGAAGAGAAGCGGCCCAGATCGCCACGGCCCAAGTCCAGCTGAGACGGAACGACAAGGCGCAGCGTTCTCAAAACGCAGCCAGCGCCTTGTCCAGAGACTTGGATAACCGAAAAAGAGCAAAACGCTACCAGCGCTTTTTGGGCGCTTCCAGCGCCCAGACACGGAAGGTCCCTACTTTTGAACTAAACACAGCCAGCGTTTTTGAAACACAAGCAGCGTTTTGTGCCCTAATCCGGCCCTATAAAAGGGATTTAAGTCCGCCATTTTGAGGGGGGAAGTTTTATCGGAGATTAGTGTAGTTTTAGACTAGTTTTTAGCGTAGCTTTTTAGGGAGATTTCAGATACTTTCTTTCCAGTTAATTCACAAACATTATTATTAGATTAGGTTGTTGCTTGTGATCGAAGAACACGAAATATATCGATGCGGTTGACACGAAGAGATCGATTCTGCCAATTCGAACACGATTATTTCTACTTTTTACTTTCATACTTTCTTGTTCTTGTTTAGATTTTGCGATGTTTACTTTCAGTAATATGAGTAGCTAATTTCCTTTGTTTGGGGGATAAACTGGATGTCTATTGATTGAATTTGAATACAATCTCGGTGTTAGGTTATCCTTTTACTCGTTTAATCTGCATGTATTGTATGTCATGGTAATTTGGCAACAGAACGACAGTTTGATTCTTTACTTGGTATTAGATTCTCGACAACAGACGTCTTCCAATTCAAGACTCCAAATTATCTTGTTACCTGCACCGAGATTGTTGATAATTTGATTGATTGACTAGAGTGGGCTCCCGTTAACGCTTTTAATTAATTGGTTAAACCTTAAAAATTCCTGCATTCTTAGTTTAGTTTTAGAAAACCTTACCATAACCCTTGGATTGACCTAGCATTCTTTGTAGCAAACTACTTCAGTGCGTGATTGAATGCAAATCCATGAGAGAGAACGATATTTTATTACTACACAGACCCGTACAATTGTAGTACACAGACACCTATTAGTTTTAGGTCTGTCAGTGCTCCTCCAGCTTGGATGATAGACTTTATATGTCCTCCTATTTCTAAAAATGCAACAGCACCACACCTAAATCATAATTCACCTGCTACTAGATAAACTTCGTCTATGTCGCCTAGGCTTTTTTCTTATGTAAATTTACCCCATTTATCACAAACTTACAAGGCTTCTTTATTAAATGTTCTTCAATGTCCATAACCTTCATCCTATAAACAAGCTAAGCAATTTCCTGAGTGGGTACAAGCTTTGGAGGTAGAGTTAGCTGCTCTTGAAAAAACCACACTTGGATTCTCACTGAGTTGTTTATTGGGAGGGAAGCTCTCACCTCAAAATGGGTGTACAAGACAAAATATAGGCCAGATGGGTCAGTTGAAAGGCATAAAGTAGACTTGTTACCAAGGGTTTCGAGCAAGTCAAGGACAAGGATTATAAGCACACCTTCTCACCTATAGCAAAACTTACTACTGTCAGGTTATTCATAGCTTTGGCTACTACTTATTCGTGGGATCCACATCAGTTAGATATCAATAATGCCTTTCTGCATGAGAATATTCATGAGGAAGTGTATATGGCTCCTCCTCAAGGTTATCATGCTGCTAAGGTTGGTCAAGTATGCAAGCTTCAATGATCTTTATATAGGTTGAAAAAGCTTCTAGGCAATGGAATGTTAAGTTGATCAGTTTTCTTACTGCCAAAGGTTATACTTAGTCTAAGGCTAACTACTCTTTGTTCTGTAGACAAACAAGTGACAAATTTGTGTAAATCTTGGTATATGTTGTTGACTTGCTGATTACTAGTATTGATTCTAGTGGAATTTCTACCAGTAACACCCTGCAAGTTAGAGCTTATTGCGATGAAGATTGGGGAACTTGCAAGTTTTCTACCAGATCTCTCATTGGATTTTGCATCGTTTTGGGAGATTCCTTGATTTCTTGGAAAACATAGAAGCAAAAGACCGTGGCAAAGTCCTCTACTGAAGCTGAGTATATGAGTATGTCAACCACTGTCTCAAATTGTAGTGGATAGCTCATTTGTTACAAGACTTCTATGTTCAATATTCTTCTCCCATTGAGTAGCTTTGTGACAACAAGGTTGCTTTCTTAGAGGCATACCCGGCTTAATAAGGACTAAAGACCATTGGACGACCGGGAAATAGCACTAAACAAGTTGGTGCTAAAGGATTCTTCTACCCAGTCTTCTCCCATAGGCTCGGAAGAGGGTCAATACGATCCCTTTGTGAAAGAACAAAAAATTCAACTATCAGCGGGTGATTTCGATTTCGAAAGCCATGAGCCCCATTCAGAAAGCCTACTGATCACACATATAGTATTGAATAATCTCAAGTGTATTTAGTTAGGAACTATAAGTGGATAAGTTCCTAATCATTCCTATTTTGGATAATAATTATCTTATTTGATATTATCATCATTTATCCAATTCTTATCATTATTGGTGGTTTTCAAGACATATCTAGTAGTGATGGTTATTAATCCTTATCCATTAAGGATGATTATCCATTTCTAAATCCTATCCAAGTGCCTCTTCAAAGGCCTATAAATAGGATGCTTGTTGCCATTTGTTCATTGGATTTCTATTTTCCATTCTAAACACCCTTTGTCTAGTGTTGAATTGCAGTAATTCTACAGTTCGATTATGGAGGTTTGAAACTAGGTTCTTAGAGTTTCCTTGGCAGAGTTTTATCCCTAAGACTTTTTATGGTTGATATAAAAGTCTAAGGAAAATGTGAATTCCAAGTACGACTCTCTTGCTTTACACAGTTAATTCCAATCCTTTGTTGTTTTTCTTCAACAATCTTAGACATTTGTAAGTGTGAAGAGAGTTATGGCTTCACTCAAGGATATGACTTCGAATTTAAAAAAACTAGATATGTTTGATGGTGTCAACTTTCGTCGTTGGCAAAAGATGATGCATTTTATCCTCACCAAATTGAAGGTGGTCTATGTGCTCAACAATCGTTATCCCGAGGACGTTGAAAATGAAACATTAGCAAAGACAAGGAGAAGACTGAAGTTCGAGAACAATGATTACATTTGTCGTGGGTGTATTCTCAATGGGATTATTGATACCTTGTTTTATGTTTATCAACACATTGAAACAGTAAAAGAATTATGGGAAACATGGCAGCACAAATACATGTCGGAAGACGCCTCTAGCAAGAATTTCCTGGTAAGTCAATTTATGAATTACCACATGACAAAGGGTCCTCCAGTGTTGGACCAATTACATGAATTCTAACGTATATTAAGTAATTTCACACAACATAATCTGCACATGGATGAGTTCTTTTTAGTGTCTTCTATTATTGACAAATTGTCCCCTTCTTGGAAAGAAACTAAGAGAACCCTAAAACATATGAAAGAGGCTTTATCTCTTGAGGAACTCGCTAATCATCTTCGCATAGAAGAAGAACTTCTTTTACAGGATGATCTCAAGGAGGATGTCTCTAAAGTACATGTTGTACAAGATGGTCACAAGGGAAAGAAAAGGCCTAATGACAATTTGAACAACAACATCAACAATAGGAAGCCTAAGATATTGTGTTGGGGGTGTGGAAACCCCAATCACAAGAAACGAGATTTCCATGTTTGGAAAAAGAAACATGGCCTACTCGGAAAAGGCAAGGAGAAAGTCAAGGATAATAAGAACAAGTTTGTTGTGATGATTAAAGATCAAGTCTGTGTGGTTGGTGATGACTACGCATGGTTTGTTAATTCTGGTGCTTCCAAGCACATATGCAACAATCGCTCTTATTTCAAGAATTTCACACCGGTTGAAGGCAAAAGTTTCTTCATGGGGAATAATGCATCAATTCCGGTTTAAGGTGTAGGACAAGTTGATTTGGAATTTACTTCCAACAAAATCTTTACTTTGAATGGTGTTTATTTTGCTCCGGAGGTGACTAAGAACTTTGTGTCTGGATTTCTCCTAAGTAGGCATGGCTTTGTATAAACTTATAATGGGGACAAGTATGTACTTTTCAAGGGTGGGGTATTTGTTGGGAAGGGCTATGTGTGGAGAAATGTTTAAGTTAAACTTGGTTTCTAATGTTCATCGTGATGTTCATGCTGTTATTGAAATGAATGTTGATTCTGCTTTGTAGACACCAGATTTTGTACCGGGACAACTGCACAAGTCAAGCACAATAAGAAAAGAGGCTAGAGTGAAAGCAAATCCAATGGGCCTTCCTCAATCAAAAGCTATCAGGCCATATCTCTTTTGATCATTTGAAGTTCGCGCAACCAAATAGCAAGGCCATGTGGCCTTGCTGAATTTCCAGCCCATAAATCAAGCCCAAAGGCGCGCCTGGCCCAACAGAAAAATAGGATGGCCACCTGGTCTTACTCGCGATCATCGGCCCCTTTCTCGGATTGCCACACTGGCGATCCGTGTGAAATAAAATCAATGATCGCGTGGCCTTGCTAATAGATCTGGATTCTGGCGCCAAAGTTTTCCCTCCATGCAATGGCAATGCCAAGATCATAGCCCTTTGACCTTGACTTTTGACCTGAGGAAGGCTAGACGGCCTTGCTATTAGCATGGAGGGCATGATCTTTGGATCATGCCTCCCCTCCTTCCATCTTCACCACCTCACCTCTCCCCAATAAATACCCCTTCATCCCTCCATTCATATCATCAACTAATATCAACAACTTTCAACTCTCTACTATCATCGATCCTCTCTACTCTTTACATTAATTACTATCATCATCATTCCTTTCCATCCTTCATCACTACCGCCACCATACTATCCACACATCCATCATCCTCAAGCATCCATCTAAACCTGGCAATTCTCGACCGGACCCAGAAACCCGACCCAAACCGACCCGCAAAAAAATGGGTTTGAACACGAAATTCCGACCCGGGACCCGAAAATGACCCAACCCAAAGAACCCGGTAAAAAATGGGTCAGGTCGGGTCAGGTTTGGGTCGAGCCGTTGGGACAGACACTTTAACTTTAAGTGTTTTGTCTACTTTGACCTTGTGCAAAAAAAAGGGTCCATTTCATGAAAATTAAGGCCCAAAAGTAAAATATTGAGTGGCTTTGAAAAGTTATGCGTAGAGAGAGACATATAAATGAAATAATCAAATAACAAATGACCAAAACAAAACCCTAACATTGTCACTAACTCACTCTTTCAGTGAACCCTCTAACTCCTGCAGTCCCGCCACTCTCCTCTCTTTCAGTAAAATAGTGTATTATTGTCAAAGGTCAAACTTCAGTGCATTATTGTCCAATACCCTAAAAGTTCATTATATTAGCATCCCAAAACCTTATATATTTCATAAGTACTGTTATTTGTGGATTGTTGACGTAAACCGCATAATACTTGTAGACTTGAAGATTACCAAATTTTGTCCCTTGGGTGTATAGTAATATGTCTATATAACTATGACATATCGTGTTTGCCGAACTTGGAATGGAATGGGACATTACACAGACGTCTTTGACCAATTATAATCAATTTTATTAGTAGTAAGTAACTGAGAAAAAGGGCGGTCATGACCCGTAAACCCGACCCAAACTGCCCAAAAACCATAATACACCTGACCCGTATTTACCCGAACCGAAAATACACCCGACCCGTATTTACCCGAACCTGATATACGACCGACCCGTAACCCGCCCGCCCGCCCGTATTTATCACAAGGGTCCATCATAAGGAGTTCGATCTTCATTCCATCTAATCGAGGATTAAAGTGAGGTTCGTCTATCCCTTGGTTTTAGTAATGTAGTTTGTTTCTGTTTCCGGATTCGTGAAGCTCATTAAAGCTCTCCCCGCTCAATTTATTTGTACATTCTTTTCGTAAAAAACAACATAATTTCAATCTTGCATGTTTGGAATACAAAATTCGTGAAGCTCATTAAGGCTCTCCCCGCTCAATTTCATTTCAAGTTCGATTTTAGTAGAGTTTGTTTTTTAAACAGGGGAATTCGAGAATTATTTAATTCTCGACTTCGTAACCTTGCCCCCGGATTCAGAATTCAGGTTTGTAGACTAGAGTTATTTTCTTTCTTTTTGGTTTGTTGATTTCCTTAAATCGGCTCGCACTCTTCCTTTTCTTCTCTTTTTATTATTAAACACACATGTTTATCATACCGAGAAATTTATAAATGATTTATATACCCCCATATTCTAATCTGAAGCTAGCTCAACACAAAATGTCATAGAAATTATGATAGGCTACATGGCCTTTGAATTTTTCTACACATGTTATGTTGGGCTAAAGAAGCACATGCCCAACAGTGGAAACATCATAGGCTACGCGACCAATAATGGCCCCTATTGGTCCGTGTGATCTCTTCTCGGCCCAGGTTTGAATTGGAATTCGTACTAAGTCATTTGTAGATTAATTCGGTACAATTTCAAGTGTGTAAATAATTAAAAAGTGGCTCTTAAACGAATAAAAGTCACCTCTCGAAAACGATTTTTAGAAAATAAAAATATCCTTATTTAAGGATTAAGCAACCTTAGTCGGCTCCCGATCGCTAAGTAGCACACTCAAAAAGAGGATGAGCCTTTTCCCGGGAGGTCCTACAAATTGGCGACTCTACTAGGGACTTAAGCTTAAAAAGAGGGTAATACTTGAAAAAATTGAGTTGATTTGAAATTGTAAAAGAGAGAAAGTTGATTTATTTCACGATTTTATTGTTTTTTTAGGCATTTTGCATGCCAAGATACTCCACGGGTCTTTTGACATGGGAGCACAAAAGCGATGGTTTAGGATTAACCTAGGATTTTACCCGAGAGCGGGTGGCCACTACTTGTGTGATGCACTCTTCATCGCCAAGCATTTGGTCTCTCCTATCACCTATGTTATACTCCAAGGCTTCCTTGAAGTCCGACAGGCAACACCTCACACACTTTACCTATAAACTTTATATATGTGAAGTGCACCGAGGCGAGAACATGTGGTACCTCATCCAATCCCAACCTTAGTAATCCATCGACGTAGAGCCTTGGTTTAGGATATCCCCTCATGTTGTATGTTATGTGTATATGTGTTTTCCTTCCCCTTTCTTTATTGCAAAAGAGTTGACCTTATTTTAGAAGCTTCGTTCTAGTCCATATAAGATTCATTGGGTTGAGAAGAGGATTATATATTAATTAGGGCAACCAACCTCAAAACATTTTGGTTAACCTAGTGGTCAGACCCATTTATGTAGAAAGGTTGATTACTCTAATTTATACAGCAAAACTTATCTCGCCTTTGATGATATTATATGGCCCTTTGCGATGTTCTCTTGATAAAGATCCAAAATTTTGATTAAAGTCCAATAAAGTTAATGGATAACGTCTTAGACTGCATAATGGTCACTAAGCTTGAATAAATTAATTTATAGATTTAATTATTAAATCCATCATATTTATGGTCGGCCTGTTGTTAGGCCCAACCATATTGGATTTACCAATTAAGCCTATAAACTAATTATAACCCGCTTATTTTTGGCTTTATTCAATCTTTTACAATATCCATTTTCCTTGAGTAAATAAAAATAAATAAATAAAAGATGAAAGGAAAGAAATGGGTAGAGTATGTCAGTCTTTTGAACATTATCTTAGTCCGCATAATACCCAATATAGCCCAAAGTTGTATAAGTTTGTTGATCCAAGTTATGGATTCTCCTTAAAACGGTCGGCCTATGGATTAGGCCCATCCGACTTGAGAAACACTGACTTGTGCTTTCTTACTTATGATCAACTTGCTATATTTGACTTTATTCGGCCCCTTATAATGTTTCGTTGTTAGGCCCATATAGAGTTAGGGCATGCACTCCCAATAAGTGGGTGAGTCATCCTTGTGTCAGCATAAAGAAGTCGAGTCTATTAGGGTTCCATATAGGTGAACCATATGGGGATCGGTTCACTTTTGGTTTGTGTCCATCGGACCATTCCCGAGCCTTCTAAGGGGTTTCGGAACCATCGGCAAGAATAAACACATGGTGGTGACGGCGATCAAAGGCGTTCAAATGGCGTGCCTTCACTATTTAAGTCATAACTTCTTCAATATAAATCAAATGGCTCTCACATTTTGGGAGCTTAAAGTACACATTAAGAGCTTTCCAACGATATCTTACGTGCCTAAAATGGAGTTCGGATGAAGAAGTTATACGCGTTTGAAGTCGGCAGGGAAAAGCTGCCTAGAAGACTGACTCGCCCGAGTCAGATGGTGACTCGCCCGAGTCAGCTTTCTGTCACGCCGGTGACACCCTGGTTGCGCCCGCGACCCCTGTTGGCTAGCGACGGATCTTGGCGGATAGTAGGCTGTCTCGCCCGCGCCGCCCGGAGACTCGCCCGAGTCACCCTTCTGCGATGGACGCGCTGTTTCGTATTTTTGTTCTGTTTTCAACCTAATTTCTGTTTAGTATAAATATTATGTTTAGCACTCTTTTCCAGGGAGATTTGGATGATTAATGTTTAGGAGCTAGGCTCAAGAAAAATCCTCTCAATTGGAGAGTGTTGTAATTGTGGGTTTTCAAACCCTAATCAACGAAGCTAATCCTTTGGGTGGAAATGGCTTGGTAAATTCTCTTCTTTGTGAGTGTGTGGTTATCCTCTACTCTTTGTGAGATTTCTTGGGTGATTCAAGACTCTTTGCTTGTGGGAGATCCTTGTGTTAGAGATTGAACATCTTAGTTCAATTTGGTGAGATTTCTCTCTTTAGAATTGTTCATATCTTTTAATTCCCTGTTTTTCTCCATTAATCCAAAAACCCTAAAAATTTAGTTTGATGTTCTTATGAGTTCTATGGGTGGATTTTCATCATCCACATATTTGTTTAGACCCTAGACTTCCGAGATTCTCTCCATTTGGTATCAGAGCTAGGCATAGAACTCATAGTTTGTTGGATATTTATTGTTTGTGCCCGGAATTGTCTTGTTGATATTTGGTGTTCTTGGTGTTGTTGATATTGTTGAGTAATTTGGGTACCCCCATTCCCTGTGTTCACCCATTGTTGTTGGGTGCGATTGTTGTTCTTGATTGTTATTGAATGGTTGGAAGTATTATTGGAGCTTTGTGGTGAAAGTTGGAAATTGTGCATGGAAGGTGTTCGATGAAATGATTATGAGGATATGTTATGTTGTTTGTTATTTTGTTGGTGGATGTTGTCGGTGATGGTTATGTGGCCATCCATGTTTGTTCTTCTTGGTGCATTCCCCTTGCCGGTTTCACCCCATTTTCCTCCACAAAATTAGCCTCACAAAACCCCCTCAAAATTTCCTAGCTACAAAGAACCCAAGCCTGCATCCGCTCAAATTATACACCCCACAAGAAAACCAAGCTCCACAAATGGCCTCCATGTTCTATGCTTCGCGCAAGTATGATATACCTTTTTCCCCTAAACCCAAACCAACCTTCGACGAGACTCTTCAACGTATCGAAGAGAAGGCTCTAGAAGTGAAACGTTGATTGAGTGACTTACTTCGCGCTACGACCCCTACACAACTAGAGTCATTGAAAAGGGATCGTGACATTTCAACTCGGTCTCCTAGAACTCACCATAGTGGCTATACGAAGTATTTTGATGATTATCGACATGGTGGTTCTCAAGATAGGAGAATGGAAGAGAAGGCTGCTTCATGGCCTTCTAGGAAGGGAAGTGCTCACTCTTGAAGTAAGGCTACATCCAAGGGAAGTCGAACTTCAAAGCTACCCAAACCATCTTCCCGAGCTCATAAGGAAAGTGTGGAATATCTTAGGAAGCTCAAGGGTAGAAAATGCTTCACATGTCGGGTTTATGGTCACTACCAAACCCAATGCCCCACAAAGATGGTTGAAAGCTTCAAAGCAAGTGAGGTAGCCACACTAGAGGCTCCAAAAACTAGTGTTGAGGTTCGCACGCAAGAAGGGGAGAGTTCGACTCCTAGGCGATCATTTATCTTGACCAAGGATTACCGGGATAACTCTCAACGGGAGAATATCTTCCGAACTCTGTTCACCATCGGCGAGAAGGCGTGCAAGGTCATCATCGAAGGTGGGAGTTGCACTAACTTGGCCTCTACCTACATGGTTGAGAAACTCCAAATGCCGGTCTCGGCTCATCCTCAACCGTATAGCTTGCAAGGGCTAAAAGATGGCGGCGACTCCGAGGTAACCCAACAAGTCTTGGTTTCTTTCTCCGCTTGGTCTTATGAGGATAGTGTTCTTTGTGATGTTGTCCCTATGGATGCTTGCCATTTATTACTTGGTAGACCTTGGCAATTTGATCGGCATGCTATCCACGACGGTCGGAAGAACACCTACACCTTCTCAATGGGAGAAAGGAAAATCAAACTCACTCCTTTGCCCCACTTTGAAACCGATATACCACAAGCTGGGGTGGGAAGTGAGAAGAGAGACCTCCAAAAGAGTGAAACACGGGATGAGAGTGCTTTGAGCAAAGGAAAGCCACATCGAGCTTTACTCTTGCGACAAAGCGACCCTAGTGAGGTTCAGCGATCCTTAGCTCCACAAACGTTTCAAACCTCCCTCCCTTGTCCCTCACCCTTGCCTACAACTCCTACCGAGCTCCGCATAGAGTCGCCAAGTGTTGAGTCGTGCTCAATCGCTCCCGAGCCTCGCCATGGAGTTGAGTTGCATGAAGACACGTCCTTGACCAACCCCCTCGAGTTCCATTATTTCCACATCGAGATTGAACGAGGAAAAGGTTTTTTCCATTAGCCTTGACCCCGAGCTCTCATGTGACGAATTCCTTGTTGCTTTCAACAAGTTGATAGGTACTAGATGTGTTCGGGTCCTTCGTGATGTCGACTTAGCCCCTCCTTTTCGCCGAAATTGCTACATCTTTTAGAAGGACAGGTTGATGAGCGTTACTCCATTTCGACTGTTGGAGTACGTGCTTTTGGGTCTACACGGGTATGCGGTAATTTTGAACCCCCAAGAGTTGAGGACAACTCTTTTCAAAGAAGGGGAGTATGAACCATATGGGGATCGATTCACTTTTGGTTCATCTCCATCGGACCATTCCCGAGCCTTCTAAGGGGTTTCGGAACCATCGGCAAGAATAAACACATGGTGGTGACGGCGATCAAAGGCCTTCAAATGGCGTGCCTTCACTATTCGGGTCATAAATTCTTCAATACAAATCCGATGGGTCTCAAATTTTGGGAGCTTAAAGTACCCACTGAGAGCTTTCCAACGATATCTTACGGGCCTAAAATAGAGTTCAGATGAAGAAGGTATGGGCGTTTGAAATCGGCAGGGAAAAGCTGCCCAGAAGAATGACTAGCCCGAGTCAAATGGTGACTCGCCCGAGTCAGTTGTCTATCGCGCCCGCGACACCTTGGTCGCACTCGTGACACCTTGGTCACGCCCATAACCCCTGTTGGCCAATGACGGATCTTGGCGGACAGTGGGCTGTCTCGCCCGCGTCACCCGGAGACTCGCCCGAGTCACCCTTCTACGATGGACGCGTTGTTTCGTATTTTTGTTCTGTTTTTAACCTAATTTCTGTTTAATATAAATACTATGTTTAGCACTCTTTTCTAGGGAGATTTGGATGATTAATGTTTAGGAGCTAGGCTCAAGTCTTTCAATTGGAGAGTGTTGTAATTGTGGGTTTTCAAACCCTAATCAATGAAGCTAATCCTTTGGGTGGAAATGGCTTGGTGAATTCTCTTCTTTGTGAGTGTGTGGTTATCCTATACTCTTTATGATATTTCTTGGGTTATTCAAGACTCTTTGCTTGTGGGAGATCCTTATGCTAGACATTGAACATCTTAGTTCAATTTGGTAAGATTTCTCTCTTTAGAATTATTCATATCTTTTAATTCCATGTTTTTCTCCGTTAATCCAAAAACCCTAAAAATTTAGTTTGGTGTTCTTATGAGTTCTATGGGTGGATTTCCATCATCCACATGTTTGTTTAGACCCTAGGCTTCCGCGATTCTCTCCAATAGGTCTCTTAAGACATGCATACAGTGGGTAGAAAGTGTCAAAGTCAATTATCGAGACACTAAAACATTTCCATAGAGGCAAGAGAGGAGATCGACTCCGAGCCCGCATCAAAGATCCACGTACCGGCCGGTTGGTTTCAAGTTGCGACCCATCTGTCGTTCAACCCAAAGCTCGCATTATGACTAAAAAATGGTTTCAGGAGGTACCTATCCAAAATGCTGAAACTAATATCGCACATTAGCTTGAGGAACTATACACCAAGATGCAAGGCTTAGTCTTCGCGAATTCCCTTGAACAGGAGTAGAAGATTGGGAGGAGGTTCCATGAGCAACAACATGTGATGGACGGCATGTTGCAACCTATAACCAAGATTAATGAGAAGTTAGGTCTGAATACTCATGGAAATGATGATCTGGTGGAAGTCCATGGGTATGCATCTAAGCCCAAACTTGTCAAGACACCTACAAGGGATGAGTCGGGGGCTCAGGGTCGTTCAAAGGGAAGTCTTAGGCAGTCTTAGAAGTTCCCTAAAGTCACTGAAATTCCTACTGTCAAGGCCTCGGAACAAAAACTTAAGAGTCATACCGAGATGATGAGCATTGTTCCAACCTTTGCTGGTAAGTACACGAATGTAGCTTTGCCTATAAATCCAGTCATAAAGGTGGCCGACAAAGTTGAAGTACCCAACATTAAATTCAAGCCATCTGAATCCCACCCACCACATCGAGGAGTTCATGCGTCTGGCGCCTCTTAACAAGATTGATGTTGACTTGTACTTTACGATCTTCCCATCCACTCTAGATGGAGAAGCCAAAGTATGGTACCATGCCCTGTGACCTTAAGTCAAGGCTGAATGGAATGAGCTGTTTAAGGCCTTTATCAATCACTACAGCCGTATCCAGAAGAAGCATGCCACAGTGGATGACCTAACAACCATGAACTAAAGGGAATACGAGTCCTTCCTGGATTACTTGGAAATATGGTACACCAAGTTGTTTCACATCAATGTGACTATACCTTTGCGCCTGCAACTGACTACTTTCAAACAAGGTCTTAAAAGCAGCCTAATAGGAGGGCCACGTCATCAAGGACTTTGATTACCTTAAAGACATCTGCGTCCAACTGGAGACCATGAACAATGAGAAGGTCTCCGCCTAAGGATGGAAGAATTCCAGTCCTAATAGGAGGGCCACTGGTTCACCCAACCACCCTTCTAAAGGTGCTGAGACAAATGAAATTCAGTAAGAAATTCAACCAAAGTACAACCATTACACCCCACTTGACACCACCTTCATTGATGCTTTGGCTCATCTCTTAAGAATAAACCTGATTCAGTTGCCTTTACCAAGACTAGAGCCAGAAATGAAGTACCCAAGTTGGGATGGCAGTGCGTTCCGTAACTATCACAGGTGTAAGGGACATGACAACGAGAAGTGTTGGACCTTAAAGAATAAGATTGAGGGTATGATCCGATCGGGTAAATTACCTCTACCAAAAGCACCACATGAAGCCAACTAGAGCGACAACCCTCCAGGAGCAGTCAACCAAGAAAGGCAACAGCGTAGGAAGGGGACTTTGAAGTCAGCTAGGGTCCCAATTATGCTGAGCATCCTATTGTCAGAGTCAATTAGGGGTGGCATTTACTCGGTCTGTGATATGCTTGTGTTTTAAATTCAATAAAATGCATCTATTTGATTGTGATTGTTTGAGAATCTCGTGCTTGTACTCTTAACTTGAGTTGGCAAGCTTCTTCATCCATTCATTAGCCTTAAAATCCAAGTCTTATATATCCATCTATCTCACCTTCATATACCCTTCTGTTCATCAAGTTTGTCATCCTACGAATCTAGGGTTTAAAATAAAATTAAAGAAAAGAGAAAAAAAAAAGAGAGAAAAAAAGAAAAAAAAGAGAGAGAAGTCAGTCTGCATTCATTAAGCAGGCTGAGCAAAAGGACAGAAGATCAAAACCACCAATCTCTAGAAAGTGGACATCTCTATGCTCTTAGACTAGCAGCCTGAAACAAAACGTGCCTAAGAAAGGGGCCTACGGCCTCACCACCCACATCAGCATCCATATCACCTATTACCTTGCAATTCGCCCGCAACATCTATCCCTACTTGTCATCTACCTTTCCATCCTAAGTTCCCGTTCACCAAATCATCCCTCTCTTTGCAGCACTCATAACAGTCAATGTTTAAAAACCCTTAGCCTCGACCAACCTATTCATTCTCTTCATAACCACTCCATATCTACCCCAAAGCTAAAAGGTGTGTTGTGACTAATATCATCAGAAAGGCGAACATGAGTCAATCCCATGAAGAAGAAAGTCGAAAAAAAAAAGGCAAGAAAAGAGAGGGTTCCTGGTTGGTCCACCAACATGGGTCGGCATGAGTGGTACGACACTCATGTCCCTTAAGCACTTTGTTTGCCTATGGAAAACCTTGTGCTTAGAGAGTAAACCCCGTTTGGGCCATCTATATCTCGAAGCATACCAACAAAAAAAAAGGAATAAAAAACCGAATAAAAAGAAGAGAGAGACAAGAAAGAAAAAAGGATGGTGAGAAACCAGAGACAGAGCTAATAGTCACGCACACCAAACAACTGTTCGTAAACCTTCTCAATTGCTCTCAAGCCTTACACTCTAAGCCTTGACGTCGTCATCACGCCTTTGCCTCCTCGAGCCTACCTCACCAAGCCCTTCTCGAGGCACTTATCCTTTGAAGCTGCACCTTATGAACTACAACTGCCTGATTCCTCATCAGATACGTAGGAGAACCTCTTTGAGGCCTGACCGCTACAATTCAAGAAGCATGCTTTATCACAAATTTTGGCCTTTGAAAGAAAATAATTAAAGAGGCTAGCTCAAAACCCTAAGCTTGACAAAAGGAGAGCGAGAGAACAAGAGAGGCTAGCTTGGAATCCCCGGCTAGGCAAAAGGAGAGTGAGAGAATAAGAGAGGCTAGCCTGAAAACCCGTCAGGGCAGGTTAGGCAAAAGGAGAGTAAACCCTGGATTTTGATGTTCTTTGACATCCTCTCCATCATAATTCCTCAATCTTCTTTCCGTCAAACTTGGATCACCTTCACATCCGAATATCCATCCATTTAAGACATGAATCCATCTCAACCATTCCCTCACCTCTTCTGTTATGAGGTGGCTTAGCGCTTGCTGACCGTCTAGCCTTAGCTAAAACATGGTCATCTATCCATCATGACATACCTAACTTCGATCATCAACCCACCGTCATCTCCTTTTTAACCAAGTACATCCATGAACCTGTCTGGCTATCATCAGACTTACCCTCTCTTTCCAACCCTATTCATCCTCCCTTACCGCAATAGCTTTTTTACTCGGTCATTAGTGCAAGTGTAAGATTCGATATTTCGAGGCCCGTTCTCAACACACCTGAGCAAGGCCCATCCGCCAAGGACAAGAAATCAACAACATCAATGGCTAATTGCAAACAACATCCGACTCAAGAGAAGAGTTCATTTGAACAGGGGGCTCCTCTAACCCCCAAATAACCTGTAAAGGTGCTCCACCGATCTCCACAATGCTCCGAAGAAGTAAGAAGACTAGACAAGTCATCCAGGACAATACCTTCATGCCTCGTCATAAGCCTCAACTATCCTGCCCTGTCCTGAAATTACATGTTTGCTCTAATACTTAGGGAATCATCGTTCTAGTCTTGGTACTGGAGGTTGTTTTCATATTGACTCACATGTAGTGTAAAATACCGTTCATTGCATAATCATCGTTCTAGTCTTGGGATTGGGGTTGTTTGCATATTAAGTCACATGCATTGTAAAATACTGTCCATGCACATGCTCTCCTAGTCATTGCATTGTATAAGGAGGTCATGCATAAAGTCAACAGTCATGCATAAGTGCATTGGAGTCTGGAGACTAGAATACCAGGTGCATACATACTCATTGAGAAAAGAGGAAATTCATCTCACACAAAGGCTCAGACTCGTCTGTTAATCATCAAGAGCAAGATTAGAGGAAGTTCTAATCACACTCTAGATGAGTTCATTCAAGTTCAAGTGGACTATTGTCCAAAGCTCATCCTCATTGTAATCTTCTAATCAGCCTTAACAACAAAAGTTGCTATGGATGCCACCGACAAAATCATCCCCCTAGGGAAAATTCGTTGGGTACCATCTGCATCGGGAAAATCCGTCGGGCATCAACAACATCGGGAAAATCTTATCCACCTTGGGAAAAATCCGTTGGGCACCATCAACACCATGAAAATCTGATCTGCCCCAGGAAAATTCGTTAGACATCATCAATTGCTTCGGGAAAATTCGATCTGCCTTGGGAAAATCCGTTGGGCATCGTCATCAATCTGCTAGATAGGTAATTCTCTATATCTCCAACCATTGTTCAAAATGATCTAACATTCTACTTTGGTTTCTATGTAGAGAACCGTCACCAACACCGAGAAAATCGGGACATCATCTTCCAGATGCCGCTAAAAGGTCGCTGACATCTATCTTCAGGTTGCCGCTAAAACGGACCGCCATCTTTCAGTTACCGCTAAAAGGTTGCTGACACCAGGCTACCGCAAAAAGGGACCGCCATCTTCCAGCTGACGCTAAAAGGTACCTGACACCAGGTTGCCACTAAAAGGGACCGTCATCTTCCAAGTGCCGCGAAAAGATTGCTGACACCAGGTTGCCGCCAAAAGGGACCGCCATCTTCCAGCTGCTGCTAAAAGGTAGTTGACACCAAGTTACCGCTAAAAGGGGTCGCCATCTTCCAGTTGTCGCTAAAAGGTTGCTGACAGTAGGTTGCAACTAAAAGGGACCGCCATCTTTCAGCTACCGCTAAAAGGTTGCTAACACCAGATTGCCGCTTAAAGGGACTTCCAAATCCCGCTAAAAGGTCGCTAACTCCATTTACTGCTAAAAGGCTGCCGACATCCTCCAGGTTGTCGTTAAAAGAGCACCGACCCCATCCACCTCCCGGTTGCCATTAAAGGAGCACCGACATCGTCCACCATTCAATCGCCAGCAAAAGAACACCGACAACACCCATCTCCTTGTTACAAGCAGGCCACACATCAGGCTACTTAGACCTTCGTCCTATTCGGACTGGATCGGCTCTCTGTAGACACCGGATTTTGTACCAGGATAAGTACCCAAGTCAAGCACAATATGAAAAGAGGCTAGAATGAAAGCAAATCCAATGGGCCTTCCTCAATCAAAAGCAACCTGGCCAACCCACCATAAAAGCCTTCATTTTTCACCCTATCCACATACATGTGCTCACCATTTCGAATCCCATTTTTTCCACAAGTCTCGTTGGCCTTATTTCTTTTGATGAGAGTAAAGTATACATTATAAGCTTTCAAACACCTTTTCAATTGCCTTAATCGAAGTCGAAATGAAAGAATTATGGTCGTTTAAAGTTAGCTTAGCCAAATGGCAAGGCCATGCGGTCTTGCTCAATTTCTAGCCCAAAAATCAGGCCCAAAGGCGCGCCTGGCCCGTAAGAAAAATAGGATGGCCGCTTGGCCTTGCTCACGATCATCAGTCCGTTTCTCGGATTGCCACGCTGGCAATCCATATATGAAATAATATCAATGATCGCGTGGCCTTAATCAAAGATCAGGATTTTGGCGCCAAAGTTTTCCCTCCATGCAATGGCAATCCCATGATCATTGCCCTTTGGCCTTCCTTTGACCTGTGGAAGGCCAGACGGCCTTGCTATTTGCATGGAGGGTATGATCTTTGGGTCATGCCTCCCCTCCTTCAATCTTCACCACCTCACCTCTCACTAATATCAACAACTTTCATAAACAACTTTCATCAACAACCATCATCAACATCTCTCAACTCTCAACTACCATCCATCCTCTCTACTCTTTCCATCAATTACTATCATCATCATTCCTTTCAATCATTCATCACTACCACCACCGTACTATCCACACATCCATCATCCTCAAGCATCCATCCCATCATCCATACCGTGTCGATCTTAAGCATTCATCACAAGGGTCCACCATAAGGAGTTTGATCTTCATTCCATCTTATCGAGGTTTAAAGTGAGGTTCGTCTATCCTTTGGTTTCAATAATGTAGTTTGTTTCTATGTATCGTTTTATTTGTACATTCGTTTTGTAAAAAACCGCATCATTTCAATCTTGCATGTTTGTAAATTCATTAAAATTCAATTTCATTTCAAGTTCGATTTTAGTAGAATATGTTTTTTTTAAACAGACGAATTCGAGAATTATTTAATTCTCGACTTCCTAGCCTTGCCCCGGATTCTGAATTCGGGTTCGTAGACTAGAGTTATTTTCTTTCTTTTTGGTTTGTCGATTTCCTTAAATCAGCTGGCGACTCTTCCTTTATTCCTCGTTTTCTTATTAAACATACATGTTTATTATAATGAAAAATTTATAAAATGATTTATAAATTATCATAGGCCACGTGGCCTTTGAATATTTCTAAACATTTTCTGTTGGGCCAAAGAAGCACAGGCCCAACAGTGGAAACATCACAGCCCATACGGCCAATGATGGACCCTGTTGGCCAATGTGTTCTCTTCTCGGCCCGGGTTTGAATTGGAATTCGATTAATTCATTTGTAGATTGATTCGGTATAATTTCAAGTGTGTAAATAATTAAAAGGTGGTTCTTAAACAAATAAAAGTCACCTCTCGAAAACGATTTTCATAAAATAAAAATATCCTTATTTAATGATTTAGCAACCTTAGTCGGCTCCCGATCGCTAAGTAGCACACTCGAGAAGAGGTTGAGCTTTTTTCCAGGGAGGTCCTACATGCTTACATGCTTGTTAACCCTTCTCCTTCTTCTCTACGGCATGCTCATCTAGGACATGTAAACTTTAAGAAGTTAAACGATATGTCGAAACTAGACTTGATTCCTTCTATTGATGAACATGTAGAGAAGTGTAGGACTTGCATGTTAACCAAGATTACTAAGTCTTCTTTCGCTAATGGTAAAAAGGAAACTAAATTACTTGAATTAATTCATAGTAACTTATGTGATTTCCATAGTGACCCTTCAATGGGTGGTAAGAAGTATTACATAACTTTTATTGATGATTGTTCTAGATATTGTGATTCATATCTCTTAAATTCAAAAGATGAGGCACTTGATAAGTTTAAATTATACAAAGTTAAAAGTAAACTTCATTGTGAAACTTTCATTAAAATCATTAGATCGGATAGGGTTCGAGAGTACTACGATCCTAAGTACTTTTGTGAAGCCGGTATTGTACATCAAGTCACAACCCCCTATACTCCTCAACAAAATGGGGTGGCTGAAAGGGAAAAAAGAACCCTTAAAGAATTGGTTAATGTTATGTTTTCTAACTCTAGTTTAAGTGAAGGCTTTTGGGGTGAAGCAATGTTTACAACATGCTACATCCTAAATAGAATACCTTCAAAAGGAAGTTCTATTACTCCTTATGAAATTTGGAACCAATGTCACCCAAATCTGAGTTATCTTAGAATTTGGGGTTGTAGGGCAATTGTTAAAGTGCCTGAACCTCCAGAATCGCCCAGCTCGTCTTCGCTTCATCGTGCCCACAACGGGCCTGTTTTGCGCATGATTTTAGCCTTCAACGGTTGTGTTTAAGTGCTTAATTTCCCCTTGTATAAATACTCTTTGTTTCACTGTTTTGAAGGAGTCTTTGATATACATTGAGTATTATGCTAATGAAATTAGAAATGTTCCTATTTCTTTCTCAAATCTTATTTACTTTTTATCTAGTTGATTATTGGTGGTGTTACAAGTCATTTCTTTATTGATTAGTGGTGGATTACCTTTAGCTAATCATGGTGGAAAGTTAGGTCGTTGGTGGTCGAAGTTTTCCTTTATCCAAGGGTCATATCCAAGCCTCTTGTGTTGAAGCTATTTGTCGTTGGGTGATTGTGATTCCTACTCAAGCTATTTCATTCCCTCCACGCAGAGACGCTCTAAGATGTCATTCATGAAATGGTTCCAAATGATAAGCAAACTTCTAATGAATATCATGAGAATGATGAAATAATAGAAGTTCGAAGGAGTAAAAGAATTAGGAAAAGAAAAATCATTTGGTGATGATTTTTATCTCTACTTAGTAGAGGGGACAAAGGATGCCATTCACAGGAAAATTCCCTATGTCTATAGCATTGATAATGATACTAACAATTTTAAGGAAGCTATGGAATCTCAAGATGCTCCCTTTTGGAGGGAAGCAATATAAGAGGAAATGGATTCTATAATGGAAAACAATACATGGGTCCTAGTGGATCTACCAACTAGCATTAAGCCCTTCACCCCTATATGGATCTTTAAAAGGAAAAGAAAATTAGTTAGATGGTACCATAGAAAGGAATAAAGCTCATCTTGTTGTTAGGGGCTTTACACAAATAAATGGTATAGATTACTTTGACACTTATGCACTAGTGGCTAAAATAACGACTATAAGGGTTCTAATAGCGTTAGCTACCACTTACAAGTTAGTAATTCACCAAATGGATGCCAAGACTTCTTTTGTAACTAGTGAATTAGAAGAAGAGGTGTATATGAAACAACCTGAAGTCTTTGTAGTCAAGGGTCAAGAAAAGAAAGTTGGCAAACTAGTAAGATCTTTGTATGGTTTAAAAGAAGCCCCGGAGTAGTGGCATCAAAAATTTGATGAAGTTGTCTTATCTTTTGGTTTTACCATCAATGCTTCAGATAAGTGTTTGTACTATAAGTTTGTGAATGGAAGAGGTGTGATGATTTGTTTATACGTGGATTACATGTTGATCTTTAAGACCGACATGGAACAAGTTGAGAAAACTAAAAGTTTTCTGTCATCCTAGTTTTCTATGAAAGACATGGGTGAGGCATCAAGATCATCAGAAATGATGAAGGTATATGCTTATCACAATATCATTACATTGAGAAGATATTGGAGAAATTTGTAAGGAAACCTCTCCAGTATCGACACCTTTTGATCCTAACTATCATTTGGTTAAGAATGATGGTAGGCCCGTTTCTCAAGTTGAATATGCTAGAGTCATTAGTAGTTGGATGTATGTTATGACTAGTACAACGCTGACATTGCATTTGCAGTGGGCAAGTTGTGTAGGTATACCAGTAACCATAGTAAGCATCGTTGGCATGCAATCCGAAGGGTGTTAAGATACCTTAAGCAAACCTAACACTATGCCTTGCACTTTTAAGGAGAGGCTTCGGTCTTATAAGGGTACTCGGATGCAAGTTGGGCTAGTGATAAGGAGGATTACTCCTCTAATTCGAGTTGGATATTTACGCTAGGTGGTGGTGTGGTTTCTTGGGCATCCAAGAAACAAATGCGCATTAGTGATTCCACCATGGCATCCGAGTTTGTAGCCCTTGCTTCGGCTTGTAAGGAAGCGAAGTGGCTACGGGATCTAATGTTGGAAATATCAATTTGGCCTAAGCCTATAGCTCCCATTTCCATACGTTGTGATAGTAAATCTACCATTGCTAAGGTGTATAGCCATGTCTACAATGGCAAGTCAACGCACATTCGACTTAGAAATGCATGTATACACACATCAATTAATCAAGGATGGAGTAGTGAGTATTGATTATGCAAGCTTAAGTGATAACCTCGCTGATTTCTTTACCTAAGGATTAAGCAAGGACTTGGCGATTTAACCATCAAGGGGGATTGGCATTAAGCCCAAATCAATCATCGTTAACAACGAGGACTCTACTGAACACTTGACTGATGTCAAGCTCGAGGTGAGTGACCATTCTATATAATGGTTGGAAGCACACACTAAAACCGTCCCAGGTAAGAAAGTGATTAACTAGTTGTAATGATACGAGGATGAGTTGTTATACTCTTAATAGACTGAGTTTTGGATGGATGCTTGATTACAGGAGCATACAAATTCGGTCTACCTATGTGAGCATGAAGTGTAGCCGCTTCAAGGGGACAATGGGCATGACTATGTGTGCTCACGAGAGGATATGGACACAAGGCGATTAATAGTGCCATAAAGTGCAAGAATATTAGTTGAGTGATTGTATAGTGTTATGTATCCAATTAGTCAATTAAAATGTACACTTCAAAGCTTGTCTACTATATCATTTGGACTAATTGAAATTAGGTTTGCACGTGGAAGTTCAAGCCGCGAGATACTTCTCATGATGTACAATTTACTCCCTACTTCCTTGGTGTTTTGTTTTGGATGTATATTGATTTTTTCCTAATGGCGGGGTGTTTGAGATATTGGTTTATGAATCTCCTACACTTGAAATGGCGGGGGATTGTTGGATAATTTCATGTGTATAGAGTTAGGAACTATAAGTGGATAAGTTCCTGATCATCCCTATTTTGGATAATGATGATCTTATTTGATATCATCATCACTTATCCAATTCTTTATCATTAATGATGGTTTTCAAGTCCTATCCATTAGTGATGGTTATTAATCCTTATCCATTAAGGATGATTATCCATTTCCAATTCTTGTCCAAGTGCCCCTTCAAAGGCCTATAAATAGGATGCTTATTGCCAATTGTTCAATGGGTTTTCATTTTCCATTCTAAACACCCGTTCTCTAGTGTTGAACTACAGCAATTCTAGAGTTCGATCATGGAGGTTTGAAACTAGGTTCTTAGAGTTTCATTGGCAAAGTTTTATCCCTAAGATTTTGTACGGTTGATACAAAAGTTTAAGGAGAGTAGGCACGCCTATGACTCTATTATTTTACCCAGTAAATTCCAATCCATTGTTGTTTTTCTCCAACATATAACAGCCAATCCAGTTTTTCACAAAAGGACTAAGCACTTAAATATAGATTGTCATTACACTAGAGACTAAGTCTTGGAAGGATTCATTCAGACTCAACATGTCAGCTTACATGAGCAGCTTGCTGATCTTATGACAAAGAATCTTGGTGAAATCCAGCATCATTATTTGGCTTCAAGGTTAGGATTGGTTGCTTCTCCGCCAATGCCACCTTGAACGGGGGGTGTAGAGTTAGGTGTTGTACATGGCTATTATGCCATGGTTGTTGAGTTTGTTATGTAGCTTGAGGTTAGTTAGTGAGTTGCTTATTTCCTAATTTCTTTTCCTCTTCTTTTTTCTAGGTGCTTAGCTCTTTCCTATATATACTCATGATCAAAAATACTCTCAAATCTTCCCATATTCTCTTGCTTTACAATTATATTTTAGTAGTTCTAACTTTTTCACTCACAAAATTTAAAAATGAAACCTCAAAGCAAGCCAAATCCACCAAGAAATCAATTTGAACGATCAAAGTCAAAATGGGCAATTTAGATTGACAATAATTTAGACTGAACAAACAACTCAGAAAAAGTGAGGTCAACAACAAATTGGGTTTATTCAAACAAATCCATTCAACATAAAATGGAATCTATAAACAACTAACGTCGTGTTTTTTTAGAGTGGTAGAATTAAGTTAAGTAAGGTTGGTAAGAAAAAGAAAGGTAAGGAAAATAAAATAAAATGATATTGGTTTGAGTGTTGTTTAAATTTTAGAGTATGTTTGAATTGGGGCTATGGGAGGGGAAGGGAATGGAAGGGAAGGGAGAGGAAAGGAAAGGAGTGGAAGAATAATAAATAACTTCCTCTATTAACCCCCTACCTCCATTCCCTCCATTAAGCCAATTTTCATTAATCCCCAATATAAGGGCTAACAGAGGGAGGAGCTCATGATGAATTAAAAAATAAAATAACTTTATTGATATAATACTATTACATTTTTCTCCCCTCCCCCGCCTTCCCTTCCTTTTCAAATTCAAACAGAACAATTAACTATTATTACGCGTCATTCCCCTCCACTTATAATCCAAACAAGATAGAAATAGATCTCCTCCCTTTCTCTATCGTCCCCTCTCCTTCACTACACCCTCCCCTCCCCTCCCCCTCCCCTCCCCCTCCCCTTTCCCTCCCCTTTCCCTCTTATAACCAAGCATACTCAAGAGATTTGGGTAAGGTAAGGAATGTAAATGATAGAATAAACCTACCTTACTATTCTAAAGAACAGGACAAAAAAAAAGCCTCATAAAGATAGACATGCATGACTTTCCTTTTGGTGTAGATTGAGGAGAGGGACAAATCTAAAGAATGGGGATGGAGGTATTAATGGTTAGTATGGTTTAAAAGTGTACGGGTGAAAGCTTCTACACGAATCTTTTAACTTAAAGATATCTCCTCTGTATTTTGGGCGACTCTAGAACACCCCCACCGGCCACCGCCATACTTTCTCTCTCCCAATTTGCTCTTTCCCGCGTCGGCACCGGTCGTTCTTAGGCAGTCGTCGGTCGCATCGTTCCCCCTCTTGTCGTTCTAACCTTTATCTCTAGTCTTAAGGTCGATAGTTTCTTCTTATGAGTGTTCCAACGTAGTTGTATAGGCAGTTGCTCTAGGTCTAACATCGGCGGTTGTACTCCGTGGTCGGTGCGATGTTTTATTTGGTGTGGGTGGCTATCATAACTGTCTAGAAGGTTTCATTTGGGTCTATCGTCGGTTTGCCGTAGCCGAATGCCGGTTCTAGGTGGTGCTTGCAATCATTCCTTGCCTGGTGTTTTGCTAGCTGCAACATCTACACCGGACTCTACCCAAAAGTGTGCTGATTTGGTAGCTTTGAACCACTGGGTGCTGAGTCAAGCGTGGTTAGTGTTTCAAGTTTTTAGAATCTTGTTTTTATATTTGATTTAATCTCTCATTGTTAAGTGATGATTGGTGTATGTTGATGAAATTGTTGCTATTTACTACCTCGTACGCTTGGATTGATAGGGTTCTTGTGAAATTGAGGAAGCTCGTCTGTAAATGGGTAGCTTTGTTTCGTTTATTGGGAAGTTAATTAGGATAGGGAAGGTTTGTGTTATATTCTTGTTAGTTTTTTTACGGGTACAATACCTGGAGGTGATACAAAGAGTGTGATCTCTGTTCTACTAAATGATGGATCCGGAATTGGAGGATGCATTTGAAGAGTTGCTCTCCTCAAACTTTCAAGATGAATTATCCCCTTTAGTGCTTGAACGTCTTGAAAATATGAACCATCCTAGAGAAGCAATTTTGGTTGCCCGAGAGTTTAAAGATAAGGGTAATCTTATGTATAAGCCTTCTGATTTCTGGCAGCTATTGACATGTATGAAAGGGCATTTCAATTTTTATGTGTGGGTATCCCAATTTGTAGCCAAGATGCCCAGCTCATGGCTGAATTGGCGATTAATCTCAATTCAAATCTTGCGGCATGTTAGTCAAAATTGGAACAATATGATTTGGCACAAAATCATTGTGATCTAGCTATGAAGTTTGATGCTTACAATGTTAAAGCACGCTACCGGCGAGCCCTTTTTTTTTTGCATAGGGGGATTGTTGAAAATGCTAGGATACATCTCCAGATAGCCCTTAAGTTTGAACCAAATAGTAAAATTGCACTGAGAGAGCTTAAGAAGCTGGAAGAGGAGCATGGCTCTTCTTTGAATGGAAGTGTGACTTCTACACAACGAGAAGCTAATCGGAAAGTCGTCTTTGATCCATTACGAAATCATCAGGGTCGAGTAAGAGATAATGCGAATAAGTGTGATGATCTTAAGTCATCATATTGTGTCATCCATCACCAATCGAGCGTCCAAGATGAACATGTGAGCATTAACTATTCAGGTCAATCACAACGAACTAGTTCAATACCACCAGAGTTACGGCACCAGGATTCTGGAATAAATGTTTTGGGTGAAAAACTCAGCGTCGAGAATGGGGGTGATTTTGGACATACTTCAATGGATACCGATGGATTACGTTGTTTAACATCTTGTGACAATGCAGTGGATGACAAATCCATGCTTCTGGTGGGGTCGCATGCTAATGAAGACATGGAAACAAGTTCAGTTGATATAGGTGAAATTGGTTCTGATAATGATATAATTATTTTCTCATGCCCGAATAAATCGGGCAATCTCTATGAATCTCCAAGAAAGTCTACCTTTAGGGAGTGAACAGAAAGAAGACGAGCTTTCTTGCAAGCAGTACTAGAGTTATTTAAGAGTCTCAAAGGTCTCTACCTGTTGTCCTACGGAGAAGATCATTAAGGAACGGGGTTAAAGTGATGAACAAGTTGCATCTTGTATCAGCATGGCTAGCCCACAAGATTTGGCATATAGGATAGACCATGAGGAGCATCAAGCTGACACTGATGATTTAGAGGGTGTGAATTCTCATTCACCACAAGATGAAACTGACAATTTTAACCTATCAAGCATCATGACGGAAGACGCCATCATTTTTCAATCACAGTCTCAATCCTCGAAGAGAAAGCAAGCTTCCAAAAGTGGTCAACTTTCTTCCCGTAGGAGAAGCAAGATGAACAAAAACAAAACTAACCACCATAAAGCAACATTCTCCAGAACGAGTATTTTATCAATAAGGCTTTTATCGCGAAATCTTCCTTGTTTTGCAGGGAATTGCAGTACACTAGCATTGCAACAAAGAGGAAATTAGAACAGATGGAGGTCGGTATTGCACTGCTGGTTTGGAAAAGGCACTTCATAGGGAAAAGATGTCACTCAAATTAAGATGTAATGTTGGGCTTTGTTTGATGAACCAGATGTACTCTAATGCATAATTTAGGAATATCATGGACTTTTTTGGCAAAAAAAAAACCCCCGAAGAAGAACAGAGTATAGAGGAGGAAGGTTTCGCCAACTTGGAAACACAAAAGAAGAGAGGTCGAAGTGTGTACATTGGAAACGAACAGAGAGCAAGTAGGAGGTCGAAAAGAACGAATCTGACTCAATGAAAGGGGAGATAAATTTAGGGAGGTCAATTTCTAAAAGTTGAGATAAATATATTAAAGTACTAGTATTCATATTATTTGCCTAAAGAAATATTTCAATTTACAACCTACCAAAGCAGCTTATTATCGAGTCTCTATTCTTAAACTTTTGTTAGTTTATTGAACTTGTAATGTATTATAATATTTATCGCCTCATAATTCTGATACAATAATAATATTATTATTATTATTATTATTATTATTATTATTTTATCGTATTTGTCTTTATAGATACTACCTAGTGTACTTTTCTCAATAAAACTATTCCGTTTTAGTGGAATATTTTTGTCAATAAATATATCTTAGAAAACCTCATTAGGTGACTATTTAATTTTTTTTTAATTTCATAAATATTTGACCGCATTATCGCCTAGTTATGAACAATCCCGTGTTTTTTCATTGTAAATTCTTCTATGTTTACATAATTTCCAAATATATATATTTTGTTTATGAAAACTTAGTTTCAAATTACCTCGGACAAAACTATAAAAATAAAATGATTATTGAGCACCTATTTGAGTTGGATATAAATTCAAATGTAATTGTAGCTCTATTTTTTATGTCTTCCGCAAATTATATTATATAATGTGGTATGTCCTTCATATGTAATTAAAATAGGTTAACTTTTTCAAGGGATGATTTTTTGTAACAAATTGATAATTTTAAATACATCGATAAGTTTTTCAATAAGATTGATAAATTTATTATAAATTTTATAATAAAAAGTGATAAATTTCTAACTAAAATTTAACTGTTTTGATATATATGTTAATTTTGCAGTATATATATGAGTAGCCAGAGTCAGCTGTTTGTCCATTGCAATATAGATGGGTGGTTGAGGAATTTCATTTTGTTCATTGTTGTTTGTTCTTATATTCAGTTGTTTGCCTAATTATGAAGGTTCAACTTGTCTTTTGAATAAAAGTTTCTTTTGACCCCTAATTATCAAAAACAAATATGAGTAGCCAGAGCCTAAAAACTTTAACTATAAATTTTTCAATGTATATGGTCATTTGTTGGTTGTTGTCCATTTGCTGCACTTTCCTCTATTTTTTTTTGCAGTGTCGATGTAACTTTAGCCTCTTTTGGCTTTCAATAATAAAAAAAAACGGTAATTTGTTAGAATCAATAGGTTTTAGCATCCATCTGACCCCTCTTTTACACTATTGGAGTCTTTTCTAATTGTGTAGTTTATAGGGTCTGTACCTATGAGTTGCCCCCTTGCTCATTTTGCTAGATTTGGAATTTATCCACTGGCAAAATCTCATGGAGATTTTTTCTAATTATCATATTTATAACTAAAAATTAGAAAAAAGGCAACCGGTGCACAAAATATCCCCCCCCCCACACGAATCCAAAGAAGGGTCACACCAGAAAGGTGCAGGTGTACACAAATCTTATCTTGCATTTCTGTAAGATATTGTTTCCCGAACTCAAACCCGTGGCCTCACGATTACATAACAACAACTCAACCATTGCACCAAGGATCCCCTTCAAATTTATAGCTAAAAATAATCTATGTATAATAATATAAAAGTAATATATTCGAAATTTGAAATACTCAACCCACAGTCATTGTAGGGGTTATCGGCCAATCAAATTAAAAGAAAATCGATTAAAAAATACAGTAAAAAATTCCCGCCCATGAAATAATAATAAAAAATTGATTTGAAAAAATAATAAACAAGAAGTCTAATCAGATTAAGGGTCTATCTTATTTAATTAGAAATCTACTTCCCAACCCAATTAGTCTAACTCCCACCTAAATCTAATTAGGACTATACCTCTCACCCAAATCTAATTAGAACTCTACCTCTGACCTATTGTAAAACTCTTATTAGTATCTGTCTCTAATTATAACCTATCCTGAAAACCCTAAACTGAAACCTACCTATAAAAACACAATCTTTATACCATGTGCATGTTGGCAACTATCAATATCCTCCCTACAACAAGTTCATTTTTTATATCATCCATACTATACTGTGTAAAAACCCATAATCCTCATTTTATTCAGGTTATTATATTCTTTATATATGTGTGTTGTACTATTGTTGCTTTGTTGAGTACCTATGTTTTTTAACTCCTTGCATTAATGATGATTATCTACATGGATTACTAATGCTTCTTGATTCTTTTTTTCGTGGATTTTAGTTTTGTATTTTTTTGATTTTTTTTCGATTTTGCACAATAGGGATAAAAATGTGTTTCCAACGATATTGACGACTATATGGAAGTGGCGACAATAGCATGGTGGTCAACTAGAGGTTGATAATGGGCGTCTAGGCTTTCTTGATGTTGCAGTTTCGGCTGGGGTTCTTATGTCAATAAACATGCATTGAAGATGCAATAATGGATGTGCATAATCTTTTCATGCCTTTTAGAGTTTGTGCTCAATGTTTAGTTATGTTAGACTGTAATTATGCTCCAACAATGGTAGGATTGCTTACAAGACAACGATAATTTTGATTAAATTTTGAAGCCACAAGGAGAGATGTGTCATAAATTGGAATTATTGTATGTAATTGTCATTAATTTATGTATTTATGTCATCAATTGCTATTTTGTATGTTACTATTTTAATTTTGTTGTAATGTTATCCAATTTAGTCGAAGTATTTACTGGTTTTTGCTAGCTTGATTGCATAGCTTTGACATGATTTTTCCCTTGATGACAGAAGGTTGTGGGACTATGCGAAAGAAAATTGTTTTTTGTTCTAACTGTTTTACATTGTTCCAAGTCAATTGCTTTGGTTATACCCGGTATTGTTTTTTATGTATATCAATTTTAAAAATCAATGGTGGATATATAAACATAAATTATAATAATTGTTTATATGACTTAAATTATATTATTTGTTTATATGTTTAACAATAAATTATAAAGAAAAATTAAATTATAAAGAAAAAATAGATATAAATTATGCATATCAATGTTATAATTGTTTATATAAACACTCTACGAAATTTAAAGTCATGTAAACTATAATTTAACAATAATTATTTGATGCACGGGTGCATTAAAGTCATATAAATAATTATAATCTTGATATACATCATTTATGTTTATATAATAATTTTTTTATAATTTATGTTTTTTCTTTATAATTTATATGACTTTAAATTAACAACGATCTTTATATAATAATCTTTATATAAACTATAATTTATGAAATTTATGTTTTTATCTTTATGTTTATATATAAAAATTTGTTTATAAATTAAAGTTATAATTTTTTCTTTATGTTTAACAATAAATTATAAACATAATAATTATTTATATGACTTTAAATTATAATAAATGTCTATTTTTTAATATAAACACTTTATGAAATTTATCAAACTATAGCTTTGGTTATATCGAACACAGATTGTAACTAATAATATATATTAATATGAGTTACACCTATGAGTTTCCATTATAAAATTTATATTCATTTATATTATAAATGTTTTTCTAATTATTAAACATTTACTTTTTAATACACTCGTGCATAGCATGGTTTAACACTAGTATAATATTAATGACAAAGTGTATGGGCCCCACAAAATAGTGAAAGAAGAGCATTTTTAGGTAAGTGAGCCAATAGAATTTCAGATAAATAAAATCAGATGAAAATTTGAGCCAATATAATTTTTGATTAATTTACGAAAACATAATACTCCAAAATTCAACTTTTCTGTAGCCGAAAGTGTGTTAACTCCATACACCCATGTTAATGTTCATTAAACCCTTTTCTGCTGAAACCTTATTTAGAGTCTACATAATTGACATTGTCACATTTGCAGCAAATAAGCTTTTGCACTATTCTAGATATCAATCTTTATTCTAATATTATAATATGCCAATTTATTTGATATGATAGTTTATATATCGTACTCATGTGATTTATCTATATTTAGAGTCTACATAATTAGCATGATTATTCCTGTTTGTACGGTTAAAAGTTAAATTGTGAAATGAGATAAATTTTCCCCCATTTTGGTTTATTGAAGAATAATTTCCCTTTCAAAAATTACATATTTTAATAGAATATCTGACCCATCATAATGAAAATTGCCCAAAATTGAAAGTTTTAGAGTCAGTTGGGAAAAGTAAATAACATCTCATCATGTACCAAAACACTAATGAAAGTTTTAATTCAATGGCATTCTTCATCACCAAACCATACTTCTTGATGAGTATATGTTGTGGGCAATTTGATTGCTAAGGATTCCATAGATAAAATCCAACAATACAAAAGAAATAGAAGCCAAATTAAATAGAATTGAATAAGTGTTGAATTATGTAAGATGGTGTTTTATTTGCTTCCGATGACATTACAAATTTTATCAAAAGGAGCTTTGTACGAGGTTTACTTGGAGGATATTACGTAACTTATTTTTAAAATAATAATAATAATAATAATAATAATCTATATTTGTATAATACTATTTGTAAACTCTGTGGGCCCACGAAATTTTGCAATGAAATTAAAAGTAGAAATTTGACCAATCAAATTTAAGATAATTCTTTTTTTAAACTTATTTTTTGTTTGATTTACGGAAATTCAATAGTTTTTGTTTATTAAAAGATAATTTTGCAAAATTTGGTTTATTTACACTTTCTAATTTATGACCAGACGATTTTGTTCAACTTACAGTTTTCGATTTTAAGATTACAAGAATTTCATATTTGATATATCACATAGTAATTCACAAAATCATAAAATTTCTAAACTTACCATGTAACTGCAATAACATGTACAGTAAAGATACTCATCATCTTAATTAACTCATCATTAATTTTGGATTTAATTGTCAACATCCAAGAATCACATATTCTTTATTTACAGAATCATACTACAATACTACTTCCAAAACCTTATAATACACTAATATGTCATATATGTGACGACTCTTATTTACAATTTTCCTTACTACTATTATTGTTACTGAATTACTGATAATTATATCTGTACAAATCAGTTATTTTGAATTTACAAGAAATTATTGTTCCTATTATTACTCTTTCTTAATGAGTATTTATTTTGTGAAAATTCTACCATAGTTATCATTTTTCAGTCTGATAAATATTTAAATTTATATGAAAGTTGTAATTTCTTCAAAATATTTTAATATGGCCAACTATATAAAAATAAAATGAGATTGTTATGTTAATGATTATATTCTCTATACTATGTACGATACAAGCTTAATTATGGTCACAAGTTCTACAAAGTGGGTTTACCAACCAGAAGTTTCTTAATGTATCATTCATTTCATAAGGTAAAGTACACTATATTTTTTTTTATTACGCCATTTACTCAAATATTTATACCTAAATTAAGTCATTATCATTTTCTATTATGATATTGATTACAAAGCGGGCATAAATTATACTCAATGTGTCATAAGCCAAGTTACTCAATAAGTATACATACTAGATGTTTATTCAAATTCGTGGAAGATGAGAGGAGACTGTTTATCACGAAGAGCAGAAATATTCTAAAAAATGCAATAAATCTCTCTAGCAAGGCCAGAATCGCCACTCATGAAGCAATGCTATCTCAAGAGACAATTGTTCTAACCTCAAAGTTATAAATTTATGATCTTATATAAAAGATGGCTACCTATTATTTTCCACTTGAATTGTTCAGTTTACATGTTATTTTATTTGTGTGTATTATTATTTGAATAACTTATTAGGGTACTTATCATGGTATGGTTTTCATTTGATAAGATCATTTATATTTTGCTCTTTCTAATTTAGGATAATTAGTTATTTTTTTATTTTGAATTAAAATTCAATTTTGTGTATTTTTCATTTGAACAATTTATTATTTTATGTTTTTTCTTGGCAATATGATTCATGTTTTGCTCTTTCGAATTTGTATGTATTTTCCTTTTTTTTCAGTTACAAAATTTGTTTTATCATGCACCGTGGGTTTAAGACTAGTTTTATATAAATATAATGTTACACTGTTTGATATTGTTATATTAAATTGGGAAATTGGAATTAAATAAACCAATATTTGGGGTGCTTTGATCTAACGACCCAACCTTAAACTTTAATTTTAGACGAACTAAATTTAACACCTTTTTTCAACGAACCGCCACCGAGTCTAACTCGTCGAAAGTATGATGTGGCGGTGATGCTTAATTTGACATAGGGAAGACCAAGGCTTTAGAGAGGAGGCCGCCATTGGAGTTTGAGAGAAAATGATGATTTGATATCTCTGATTAAGTAAATCATTAACTTGGTACTTGGATTATGATGGGGAATTGCTGCTTGTGAGTGTTAAGTCCGACGACCAAATCGGTCATGGTCTTGCTACCCTGCCGGAAAAGCCTACCCATCCCCTGCAACGCAGGCGAGAAATGACCGTCATTGCCCCCGTACCTGGCCGAAAAGAAGCGTGAAATTGAGAATCTGTGGTGGGTAATACGGGGATTTTGGCGAAGAATGCGGCGGTGGCTCTGGTGATGGAAAGAGGGTGGTGGGTAAGGGTTCGAAGGTGGAGAGGGTGAAGAGGAGGTTGGTTGTGAACACTAAAACCCCACAAATTGAGAGAGTTGATTGGGTTTTAGAGAGGAGGCCGCCTTTGGAGGAAGCTTTGTGAGGTGAGGAGATAGATAATGGGGGCTTCTTTTTGGTATAATGAGTGGGTTCTTCATGATCTGGGTGGTGAAATAACACGAGGAAGAACCCCATTCCTCCCAAATTTGAAGAATGAAGCTAATTAATCAAGGATGAATTAAGCTCCATTGCCGCAACAGAAACCAATTTCTCTCTCTCTGTCAAATGAAGCTTAAAATCTTTACTCTGGTTGTTATTGTTGTTGTTGTGGTTGAGTGAGGAGGGCACAATCAAGGATGAATTAAGCTTTTGGCTATGGAGGTGGACTAGGAAAAGGTGGTGGGGTAATGTAATGTAGTAAATGTGTAAGGGAGATGGTGGTGATTGTGCAGTGGTGGTTGTGGCGGTACCAGTGGTGGCAGTGGTGGTGGTCATGGCGGAGAAGAGGATGATGGTCGGGTGGAGTTTGAGAGGGAAATGAGAGATTGGGGGAGGGGGAGGGGGGATGGGTCGGGCTGGGGGTGAGAGAGAGGGGGGGGGTCAGGTGGATTACAACTCAGTAAAAAATATATCTAAATTTCTTTTTGGCTAAAACACCCTCCACATAAGCAATCACCGCCGCCTCGTCATACTTATGACGAGTTGAACTCGGCGGCGGTTCGTTGAAAAATATAAGGTGTTAAGTTTAGTTCGTCTAAAATTAAAATTAAAAGTTGGTTCGTTAGATCAAAGCACTCCAAAAATTGGTTTATTTATTTCCAATTTCCTATTAAATTTTGTAATAGTTTGTCACGCCCTAGGAAAATCAAAGCAACAACTTTTACATAATGGTAGAACTATCCTAACTTTTTATTTAACAAATAAAGGTTATAATTTTAAAATTAGAAATTATCATTTATACAGATATATGTACTTCGTCCTTCCCATATTATTTGTCACCTTTAAACATGATTTAGAAAATAAAAGAAACATCCGTCTACATTAATTTATTTCATTGAAAATGTGAAAATGTTGAATAAAATGGTGAATAAAAATAAAAAAAAATTGAATAAAATGAAAAATGGAAGAAAAAGATATAATTAATAACCTTAATTTGATAAATTAGCAATTAGTGTGTTATTGGAATTGTAAAGTAACAGATATTACAGGAAAAAATTTAGTTAAAATGATAGATAATATGAGAAAGACTGAGTAATTCATAGAAAGAAAGGATGCAAAGGGTAATAAATGTATTCGTTTTAAAAATTGTCTAGTATACGTGTGAGTGTGAAGATGTGTCCAAATTTTTATATATAACAAAAAGGAGAAATTATGTTTACCCTGTCTGAAATTTGTGGTAATACTCTTTACACATCCGATATTTGTGAAATAATTTTTATCTTACCTGACATTAAGTGTTCATAGATTTAAACCTCCTAAGATATTCTATAATTGATTTTTGTTGGATTTTCCGACGAACATTAAAAAGATAAATATAAATTGACTTTTTAACCATTGATAATAATTCATATAACTTTCAATTGAACATGAATTGACATTTTTACCTTTAATATTAATTCATATGATATTTAAATCCCAACCTTTTCTGAAAATAAAAACTGAATTAGAAAATATCTTATAAAATATCAAGGGTAAAAAATCAATTATAATGGAAGAAATATCTAATAATAAAAATGAAAAATGAAAAAGAATTAATATTAAGGGTAAACAATTCTATTCATATTTATCCTTTTAATGTTCGCCGTAAAATCCAACAAAAATCAAATATAAAATATCTTAGGAGGGTTAAATATAATAACACTTATTTGCTAAAAGTTACCAGAAATTACCAAAATTTACCAAAATTTATCAAAAGTTACCAAAATTTAACTTTTATCCAAATATCTTTAACCATGAACTTGACTTGTGAAGTAAGGTAAAAATTATTTCACAAATATCGGATGTATAAAAATTATTACGACAAATGTCATCTATCTATAATAATAATAATAATAATAATAATAATAATAATAATAATAATATAAAAGTAATATATTCAAAATTTGAAATACTCAACCCAGAGAGATTGTAGGGGCTATTGGCCAATCATATTAAAGAAAAAAATCGATTTAAAAATACATTAAAAAATTACAATCCATGAAATAATAATAAAAAAATTGATTTAAAAAAATAATAAACAAGAAGTCTAATCAGATTAAGATTCTACCTTATCTAAATTGAAATGTACTTCCCAGCCCAATTAGGAGTCTAACTTCCACCCAAATCTAATTAGGATTTTACCTCTCATCCAAATCTAATTAGCACTCTACCTCCCGATCTAATATATAAACATTGTAACATCTTTCATTTTGTTTTTCCAATTTGTCAACTATGAACATATAAAGCAACCATTGAATTTTGGGCAAACTTGCAAAGAACCAATTACCTCTGTTGCATTCAGTTTCGACTTCCATATGGCAAAAATTAACTCGGCCGATATCATGTCAAATTGGAAGGCTATCATTGTTGACGTTCGTAGATTGGACAATAGTACATACTAATTTATTTTTTGCATTGTTAACAAAGCTCTTCAAAGGATATTGCTGTTGATATTATTGTGTAAATCCTTTGTTGGTTTACTTTCCACAAAAAGTTGATTTGTTGATATTTTTTGCATACCATTAAACACATTACAGAACACAAAATTGTTGATATTATTGTGTCTATCCTTTGTTGGTTTACTCTCCACAACACACAATAGTTTCCAAGTAAAGAAATCAAATTCACCCTATTTCGTGAGGTAAGTACCCAATCATTTTTCCCAAAGTACATCCTGCAACGAATTAATGTTTTTATTGCAGTGTAAATCTCTCCCCCTGTTTGTTCAACTCCACATACTGCTTTATTGGAATACATTACCTTATTGTTCACTTTGGCAAGTAAGAACTATTACTGTTTAATTGTGTTCTATTCCAGATTAGATCAAAGCAACAATATTTTCAGGTCATTGAATTTCTCTTATTTTTGTTTGAAATGAAACGAAAAACGGACTGTTTTTTCTTTAAAACAAAATGGTCACTTAAATTTGGTACGGATGGATTTTTCCAGCCAGAGACTTCCCTTCACCTCTTATTTCTTTTTCCGAATAAAATAATTAAGTCAATTTGGCCAAATATGTTCCTATCAAGAATGTTACAATTGCAATAGTTATTGAATGTGATTGTAAATTAGGGACTATGTTGCCAAATTTATTTGTATTGGATATGTTAAAACACATTTTTTGTTATTGAGAAGGTAAAGCACAATTTTTTTTTTTTTGGTATGACAAGTTATGTCAATTTTGCCAAAACTTTGTCTTTATAAGAATGGAAACAATAAATGTTTGTTGTTGGGTATGTAAATATAGGTCAATTTTGTCAAAGCTATTCTTAAAGTATAACGTAAAGAGGTCCTCCTGTATTTAGCATTACTTAGTTGAATGAATCTTTAATTGAAACAACTATAATTATATTTATGTCTTTTCCTTTATAATTTCTATGTACATTTATATATTTAATCTATGTCTGATGATATTATTATGTTTTTGTTTCTTTATAATTTGTACATGCATTTTATATAATCGTTATTTTTTTTATAATATATAGATATTTACTTTTTAATACATTATCTTTTTTATTATACAAATATTTATTTTTTAACATATTCGTGCATCGCACGAGTTTAAGACTAGTATAAAGTAAATGTAATTTACTCAAAAAAAGAAGAAAAAGGATTTACTGACCACCCAATTTTTAAGTGCAGATTTGCTAATCCTATCTGTTTCCGCTACTCCGTCAAAAAGACTCATAGTCTTCAGAGCCTCATCTTCTCGCATGAAACGCAGAATATCATCCAAATAGATGTATCTGATATTTTATTGAAAGGAAATTTTTACAATTAGAAACACAACGGGGTATGCAAAAAGAAAAAAAACAAAAGAAGCTAAATAAGTGTTTGACAATCATACATCCATAACAATTCTGAAAATGGTTGATTAGTGATAACCCTATTTAGCAGGCTCAAGAGATGAGTTGACGATAAAAAAAAATTTTACTTAATGAATGTCATGTCAGCAATTAAATAATAAAATTTCAGAAATTTAAAGTCGAATTTACTTATTTGGATTTGCTAATACGGCATTAGTTCAATAAAAAAATTTTTTTGCCAACTTTTCTCTTCATTCCGCCATTATGATCTCTACCGTCCGAATAATTCCAAGTACATTACAGTATGTACAACATCCACAAAGTATAATATATTAGTATCTAACAAAAAGTTTAGTACATTATTATCCAATATCATAAAAAACATTATATTAGCATCCGAACTCATTTTTTGTATTGAAAAGGGTGGTGATACATACCTTGTCTCAAGACAATTCTTAAGTGTCTTCCCTTTCACCAAATTTGTATTTATGTAAATTTTTTGCACTCTTTTTTTTAATAGTGAGTATTAATTTTCAATTACAATAATGTTTGGATACATTGCCTACGCAAAATGAGCATAATTGGTACTCTAATTAGATCGACCTCATCCGTTAAAAATATTTTAGGTGTATTTTTTAAACAAAAAAAGACCAACAAGTCCCTATATTTTGGTGTAATTATTTTAGGGACCCTATATTTTGAAAAATTATTATGGGCTGACATTATCTTTGAAGTAATTATTTATTTGGGACATTTCGACCAATTTTCCGGTCTAAAGATGCGTGAAACAATGATTTTAATAAATTTTCCGGTCTAAAGTTGAATTTAACTCGGTGGCGGTCTGACGTGGCGGCGGAGGCATGTGCCTGGTTGTTTTGACTTTGCCACGTCATCCACGTTGACTTAAAAAATAATACGAACTTTTACCTATGTTGCTCTGAATAATACGAACTTTTTTCTCTCTCTAAAAATTCCCGATCGCATTTTTACTTCATCTTCTTCAGTACTCCCCCACCCATTCCCAGAAAACCAATAACCCAGAAAACCTCTCTCTCTCTTCCTTCATCTTCTTCATCACCAATAATTTTAGTCATAATTTAAGCAATATTTTAAATTATAATTGTGATTTTATTTTTGCCCCGTGCAACGCACGAGTCTAAATACTAATATATATATATATATATATATATATATATATATATATCTGTGTGTGTGTTTATATTTCTCGGTACAAAAGACGAGGATCGTAATATGCGAGTTTTAATAATAGTATTTTTGAAAAATGATAATTATCTATATTCACCTTTTTTAAGGATAATATAAACATATTTTTTTTTGATCAAATAATATAAACATATTAATAATGCAATTAATTGTTAACAATAAATAAGGTTAATAATTAAAAATGCGAGCCTAAAACACATTTAGAAAAACTAATACCATAGTTGTTGTACGTTAACTATTGTTGTGATTGCGGTTATTAAGTTAATTTTGTGTAGAATTGAAAAGGACTAGCTTATATAAATACAAACTAGCATTTGTCGCCGTGCGATGCACAGATATTTATTGTTTTTATTATTTTTTTCAAGTATGTTTTTATTTTTTATTTAATGTTTGATTCAATGAGTGATATGAATCTTGCAAGTATATATAGGCTATAGCAGGAGCTTATAGAGCAAGTATCATTACTTTTTTTGTTTAGAAAAAGTATCATTATTTTTTTTAAAGCTTATCTTGAAATATAGGCATACGATTATTGTTATTTATCCAGCTATAATGGATGATTAATTAATAATTGTTAACTATTTTAATTTAAATTTAGAACTTTGAGTATTTGCATTTGTAATTGATTTCTAATTTTTCAAAGCTTTAATTATGGTTGTAATTAGCAATTGATTTCCAGAATTTACGTTTATATGTAATTGCTAATCATTTGTTATTTATCGAAAATTTGAAAAGTTTTTCTATTTACAATGAGAGATAAGTGAGTGCTTAATTAGGGGATATCAGTAGTTTTTCTTTTTTAGTTTTGTTATTCATCCAAAATTTGAAAAGTTTTGTTATTTACAATGAGAGATAAATGGGCACTTAATTAGGGGATATTAATAGTTTTTTTTTTATCAAAAAAAAATAGTTTTTTTAAAATTTTTTTTTATCATTGTAAGATTTCTAGTTGTACCCTTTTTATAACTTACTTACATTTCATTTAATGTAATTAATGGTGCTTTCTTTTCAATTAAAAAAAAGAATAAATAACATTTCATGGACCTTCTAATTGATTGACATGTGGCAAATGTATTTTATTTAATTAATTAATGGTGCTTTCTTTTCAATTAAAAAAATGAATAAATAACATTTCATGGACCTCCTATTTGATTTGACATGTGACAAATGTATGATTATGTTGATTTTGTTTTAATATAATAATAGATAAGTTTTGTAATGTAAAAATGAGAACCCTCATAGAGAGAGGCTGCTAGGGTGCGACTCATGCTTGTCCTTTCGTCAGTTCTTCTGCCCCTTTCTATCTCCTCCTTCCGTTATCTCCCCTAATCTTATGCTTTCTTATCCCTTGTTTCTTCTTCTTTCTTTTATTTAATGACTGTTTTCCTCATCTCTTGTGAGATTTGGTCATTGAATTGGTTTTTTTACCCTTCTTTGCTGTCCCCCCTCCCCATTAATACAACCTGTCGGTGTTCTTCCTGTTTTCTTTGCCTATAGAAGGTCTTGGTGTACGGTAGTCCGTTACCCGCGGAGGGTGATTGTGATGACTGTGCTTGATTGTGTACTGAGTGTTGGATTAATTGCAGTTTGGTGGCGTGTTGAGATTCAACCGAAATTAGATCTACTTCTTCGCTTCTTGGCTTCTTGGCTTCCAAGTGATGGATGCATTAACTGCATTTTTGGGCTTCATTTGTGCCATAAATTCATCGTTCTTTGACATTCCGGTTGAATTTAATACTATTGGAGATAATTCTGGTGTATACCATGGTCGATCTGTTCGATTGGCTTGGACTACGATAGATGCGACGTTCCTTTTCTCCCTATTAATTTTGTTAATTATGATTTATTTGAGTTATTTTGCTATGATTTCTATTCTGTATGTTGGTACTATATAAATTGCTGATTGAGTTACTGTACTCATTCCCAAATTTCTCATCCCCGCCAGTCCTGATGTTCTATACTCTTCTCCTGCTTTCTTTGCTCCTGCCTATTGGCATATCCTCTTCCCATAATAATTCCCATCTTCCTAATAACAATGGTCCCAATTCTCTACCTACAACCCCAGACTCCAACCCAATTGACTTGGTTAAGAGTCCACCTTCATATTCACGCAGAACAACTAGGTCCTCCATTACCTCTTTCGCAGACTCTCTTTGGTACGAAGTGGAAAGTGTTGGTCCAAATCATGGTACCTCAGCGCAACCAATCGTTCACCCTAACAGGACTCCTGGTAGTTCATCCAACGTCCTAAATAGGCAATGGATCTTTCCTAATGCTTCTTACCCCTCTCATCAGCCAGACCAAGAAAACCCTGACTAATCCGAAGATTTGATCTTGCCTGATTTAATGGGTGAATCAAATATGGAGGATTTGTCCCAGCTATGCTTAGTTGCTAAGTTGTTGGGGGATTCGGTGCCTTTACCGGTACTCATTTACAAAACTAAGTCAGACTAGAAGCATGTGCGGGGGGTTGTTGATTTTATTGATTTGGGTTTGGGATGGTTAATGAATAAATTTGCCAATAAGACGGATAAAGAATATGTTTGGATTAATCGACCGTGGTTCGTTCGAGGCCTCAACCTGGTGTGTAGGCCTTGGCAACCCTTTTTTGATCCTTATTCTGCTATCATCTCAACTATCGACCAATAGGTCCGCTTGTATCATCTGCCATGGGAATTTAGATGGAGTTTGTTTTAAAACGAATTCTCCGTTCTGTGGGCCAAGTTATTTGAGTTGAGCCGAATACCCTCCTAAGGAAGAAAGGCTGATTTGCACGAGTTCTTGTCAATATTGATATTACAAGAACCCTCCCAGGGTCCTTGCCAATCCCGTCCCGTTGGAGAGTGTTTACAATTCCCATCACTCATGAAAGCCTATTTGAAATATGTGCATTGTGTGGTTCTCGAGATCACTTATTAGAATTATGTCCTAATGCACTTGTAGCGCCTAGACTAGAACTCATGGTTGAAAAGATCAAAGCAATAGGGGTAGCCCCTTCTTGCTCATTTCAAGCTGCACAACAAGAGGAATGGATCTCGGTTGCACCTCAAAAGCGTTGCGAAGTGTCCAAACATCTTCGGCCAAAACAGCTTGGGATTCAGATCTCCGAAGAAAGGGAGGATACGTTAAAATCCAAGCATTCTGATTTGCCCCATGCGAAGGGGGTAAAGGGAAGATGGTTTTCGGGGATAAACATATTCCTCCTAGTGATTTGGTTGTTGCAAAACCAAATGGTGTTTCTTCTAATGTTTCTGTACGACCATCGTCCTCGCTAGGCCTAAATCTGAACAGTGACACTAAGAACCAATATGATATGGGAGCAAATAAAGTGCTTAATTTGCCCGATCAATTCCCCCCCCCCCCCCCTCTTTGATAGTGGTAATACAAATACCACTCAAGTTCTTGTTGTTCTTGAAGTTCTTGAAGATTTTGAAGATGACTATGTTGAGGAAGATGACGACATATTTGTGGACTTGGAAGAATTTGGTCCGGGGTTATCTTCGAACTCGTCCAAAAAATGAAAGTTTGATGATGGTGAGGAGTACTCCTCCCATCCTAAGAACTGATTATTTATGGTTCTAGATATGTATGTAAATCAATTGGGGCTTTATTTTTCCCGATTTGATTCTATGAATAATAAACTGCCTTATTTATGTTATTTTGCTGGTTTCCTTTTTCTCATATTATTGTTGTATTTTTTTTCCATGTTGGTGGCTGGTTTGCGTTTGGCTAGAAACCTTGGTTACTGGCTGGGCTTTCTTAACTATGGCGCAGGTTGATTCCAAGTTGTTGATTGGTTATTCTATTTCACAACAAATTTTATAGTTATGAGTTTATTTTGGTTTTATTACCCAAATATGGTATTGGTTTTAATTCTGATGACTCACAAATGACTCACAAGTGGTCAACTTGGGAGGTGATGGACTTAGTTAAGATTGGGATAGATATTTTCATTGTTGCGTTTTTATGCTGGTGTACAGTCTTGTGGCCTTATTGGTTGATTAAATACACAAGTTTGATTTAGTTCATTGGATCTGGCTGGCTTCTTCCCATTTCCTAGCTTGAACATTGCCTTCCATTGACCAGCAGACACACTATGGGTCAAGTAGGGGATGAGCTTCATATTGACTATAGATTGGACACTAGTGCAATGTGTGGCTGTTCAGCTAAGGATCGTTGGGTTTGGTGCTTTTTTTTTCCCTGTCGAGGATAAGCCATGGTTTTTCTGGAATTTGACCAGTTACTACCTTGATCTGGCCCTGAGACTCTCGTTTATTTTATTTATTTCCTCTTTCTCTTGATTCCTTTTCTTTGTTATTGTATCGTGGGATGCCTATTATGGTGTCTTTAAAGATCTCTTGAGTTTTTTTTTCCTGCTCTTTTGGGTTGGTTGCATGAGTTTGGTTTGTTTTGTGCATTCCCATTGAGAGGAGTAGACCTGGAGATTGATCATGTTATCTTTTGGCTACTTTAAAGTTTCTTGGAATTCGGTCATTGAAACTTTAGTTATCTTTTGGATGTTGTATGTTGTACTCTTTAGTAAATGGGTACAAGAACTTTGGATAATTATACGATTCTGCTGCATTTTGGTGACTTTTAGTCATTTTTTTTGTAACTAAATTTCTTTTTGTCAGTGACAGCGGAGGTCTTAGATTTGACCACGAAGGTCTATTTTGGTAGTTCCTGATGTAATGAAAGTTTTATGTTGGAATGTTCAAGGGGCTAAAAAAGTAGGTCTTTTGAATGATGTAAAGTTCATTCAACGTACTATTAATCTTGTTATCATGTTTCTCCTAGAAACTATGGTGATTGACACTAAGTCACAAAATTCTCTTAGGAAGCTAGGATTCCCATGTTATGAGATTATTAATCAAATAAATCATACAGGTGGGTTGTGGTGCGCTTCGAATTCAAGCACTGTACAGTTGCAAATTTTCCTCAAGGATGGTAGATTCTTTCATTGTTTTGTTAATGATACAATTAATCAATCTGATTTTTTCCATTCAGCTTGTTATGGGCCTGCGTAGGAAAGAGATAAGGATGTTATTTGGAATAAATTACTGCTCTTTCTCAATCCCTCACTGGACCTTGGTGTCTTCTTAGGTATTTTAATGAACTACTAAATGCCTCTGAAAAGAGGGGCAGAGCATTGTTTAATCATCGAAAGTATTATCGCTTGAATAGGTTTCTTTTGAATTTGGGGTATTTCGATGTTGCTGTAGTGGGTCGTCCTTTTACTTGGAAGAAGTTTTGTAACGGGCTCTTAATATATGAAAAGTTGGATAAAGTCCTACTAAATACTAGTTGGGAAGAGTTGTATCCGCATTATCGAGTTTCTCATGGTCCGTTTACCTGTTCTGACCATGCCTATGTCTTATTAGAAACTAAGCCTTGGATGGGAGACAAGAAACAAGCGACGTTTAAATTTCAAGATACCTGGTCTACTTATGATAAAGTGCATTTGATCGTGAAAGCTATTTGGCAAGGTTATGTAAGAGGATCGCCGATGTATCGAGTCGTGCAATAGTTGTTACCGATAAAGAAAGACCTTAAAGTTTGGCATAAAAGTACTTTTAAAAATTTTATCACTAAATTGAAACGTAATGAAGAAAAGATCCAAGAGGTTGAGAACTGCCTAATTGTCAACCCGAACAGTGCTCGTTTAATAACTGGAATTTCCATTTGCTAAAATAGAGGGACCGAATGCACTTATTTAACCAGAAGTATCAGGGTCGCTTTGGTAGAAAAGAGTGGCTGACGAAAAGAGACCGTAATTCAAGATTTTTTCTTCAGCGATGAGAGCAAGTAAAAATAGGAATTATATTGCTAAACTGAAATTGGATGAAAATCTTTGGATTGATGATACTAATTTGATTAAGGATCAGTTCGTTCAGGATTTCCAGGCACGTTTTAGACTAGATGTAAATTTTCAATAGGGGTTATCGAAGCAGGATCAAGAACTTTTGATTAGGGCAGTTTTTGAGGAGAAAATTAAACAAGCTGTTTTCCAACAAAATAAATATAAAGCGTTAGGTCTGGATGGTTTTGGAATTGCTTTCTTTCAAAATCATTGGAATATAATTAGTTAGGAAGTGATTCATGCGGTTCAATATTTCTTCCAACATGGACGTCTTTTTTGACAAGTAAATCATTCACTGATTGCTTTGCTCCCTAAAGTTGAAAATCCATAAGCAACAAACAATTTTAGGCCAATTAGCATTTGTAATAGTTTGTAGAAGATAATTTCTAAAATCTTAGTTAATCGGTTACGATCATTGCTGGATAAATTGATCCATCAAGTCCAGTGCGCTTTCATCCATGACCACTTGATATATGATAACATTCTTTTTACCAATGATTTATGCAGTTCAATATTTCTTCAAACATGGACGTCTTTTGAGACAAGTAAATCATACACTGATTGCTTTGATCCCTAAAGTCGAAAATCCATCAACAACAAACAATTTTAGGCCAACTAGACTTTGTAATAGTTTAGGCCAATTATCATACTGGGATAGTGACGAGTTTACAACAATTAGCATGGTTGATTGACTCAATGACTGAGTTTCTTGATCATAGGGACATGAAGATGTCATGGTCCATCACATGGGTTAGTATTAGAGAATACTCAATGTATTGACCTATAGTAGGTTATAAATGTTATAAAAACTCCTATTACTTATTGAAAATTCCTAAAACCCATGTTCATTGCATTTCATTGTTGGAAATATTTCAAGAGTATAAGTTAATTATATAACCTAAACAATAATATATAACAAGTACAAGGATCATATATAAGTGAAACTTCAAGAATATGATCAACACGGGTGAGTATGGACCAACACGAGTCGTGTTGGTTTCCAGAGAGCAAAGAAAACATTCCTTGGCTCAACACCGGTCGTGTTGGAACAACACGGGTCATGTTGCACCCAACACGGATCATTTTGATCCAACACGGACAGTGTTGGAACCCAAAATTGTTTTTAATGCTAACGACTATACGGTTTTGTGTAATTAGTGTTTGATATTGTTATTAAGAACGATTTTTAAGATATTCCAACAGCTATATGACTTGGCTTGGTGAAGGTCATATTAAGTATATGATTCTCCATTAAGGCCATTGATTATCCTTTGACTAAAGGATGTCATTAGGGTTAGAAGTATCTTATAAATAGGAGACATTCCAAGCTATTTGAGATATATCAATTTTAAGTTAATCATACCCTCATTCTTGTCTAGACTGCAGCTATACTTGAGTGATTCAAGAGAGAAACTATTATCCTTGAGTGTTACAAGTGCTAAGCTTTATCCTTTTGAATATTTACGGTATAGTAAATAGTTCTTAAGCAAAAAGAGTAAAAGACCACGACTCTTAGCGTTATCCAAGTGAGTTTCCATTGTTCTATATACCGTTTACTTCCTTTCCTCCAACAATGTTAAGAAGTATTTAGTAATAGCCTCGCTTCGTGATATGTCTAGCAATTTCCAAAAGCTAAAATGCTTTGAAGGAGTGGATTTCCGACGGTGGCAAAGCAAGATACATTTCTTGCTAACGACTCTCAATGTGGCCTATGTGCTTAACATTGAGATCTCTCCCAAGGTGAATCAAGACCCTTCAACCGAGAAGGTGACGACCGAGGCGTCTCCTAAAGAGGATGCAACCGACAAGATTTCCACGGGTAATGGAGGCAAGGAACAAGGAAAAGACAAGGTACCCATGAAAGATGCGGAGGCAACTCGGTAAAGGCTTAAGATGGAGAATCACGACTACATTTGTAAAGGATGCATTCTCAATGGGATGAGTGACACTCTTTTCGATGTCTATCAACATGTAGAGACGACAAAGAAGCTTTGGGAAATGCTTGAAGCTAAGTACATGTCGGAAGATGCGTCAAGTAAGAATTTTCTTGTTAGTAAATTCATGAAATTTAAGATGGATGATTATAGGAAAATTCTAGATCAATTCCATGAGATTCAACGTATTTTGAGTAACTTCAAGCAACACAATTTGAATATGGATGAATCTATAATCGTATCCTCTATTATTGATAAGTTACTTTCTTCTTGGAATGAGACTAAAAGGGCTCTCATGCACAAGAAAGAGGCTATGTCTCTTGAAGGTTTGGCTAATCATCTTCAGATTGAAGAGGAGTCACGCCTACAAGATGGTTCCAAAGAGCAATCTAAGGTCCATGTGGTGCAAGAGAATAAGGGAAACAAGAATAAGAACAAGAGCCACAACAAATCTAGCAAGGGAATTCAAAAGCCTAAGCAAGTTTGTTGGGAATGTGGCAAACTGGGGCACACAAAGAGAGAGTGTTACCAATGGAAAAAGAAGCATGGTCTTTTGAACAAAGATACATCTAAGGGAAAAAGTAAAGAGAAGGAACCCAATTCCTTTGTAGCCATGATTAAGGATCATATTAATATGGTATCCATTGGTTGTAATGATTGGTATATAGACTCGGGTGCGTCAAGGCATGTTTGCATGACAAGAGCTTATTCAAAACTCTCAAACCGACGGATGATGGTGTGAAACTCTACATGGGCAACAACCATCCGGTCAAAGTTGAAGGCATTGGGCAAGTGGAACTTGTTTTCACTTCCGGTAAATCTTTGCTTTTGAATGATGTGTATTTAGCTCCGAAAGTTTGTAAGAATCTTGTATCCGGTTATCTTCTTAGCAAGTTTGGTTTTATGCAAGTTTATGATGGAGATAACTATGAACTTTTCAACCGAGGTATTTTTGTAGGGAAAGGATATGCTTATGGGGAGATGTTTAAATTGAATGCGAAAAATAATAAATATGACATGATTTCCGCTTATATGCATGTGTCTAGTTTGAATAAGTCTTTTCTATGACATGCTAGATTAGGAGATGTGAACTTTTCAAAGCTGAAAGAAATGTCTAATCTTGATTTGATTCCTAAGTTGAATGATGACATAGAAAAGTGTAAGACATGCATACTGAATAAAATCACTAAAAGTTCATTTTCAAGTATAAAAAGAACATCTAAATTGCTTGATTTGATTCATAGTGATTTAGGAGATTTTCATAGTACACCTTCTATGGGTGGTAAAAAGTATTACGTGACTTCATTGATGATTGTTTTAGATATTGTCAAGTTTATCTTTTGAGTTCTACAGATGAAACACTTGAAAAGTTTAGATTTTACAAAACTGGAAGTGAACTTCAATGTAAGACATTGATTAAGACTTTAAGATCCGATAGGGGAGGGAAATTTTATGATCTAAAGTTTTTCCAAGAAAGGGGGATTGTTCATGAGACAACCCACAACAAAATGGGGTTGCAGAAAGGAAGAATAGATCTTTAAAAGAAATGGTGAATTCTATGTTGTCTAACTCCAGTTTAAGTAATGGATTTTGGGGTGAAGCCATGTTGATAGCTTGTTATATTTTGAATAGAGTTCCATTCAAAGGGAATTCTAGTACCCCATATGAGTTATGGAACAAAACGAAACCAAAACTAAAGTATTTTAAGATTTGGGGTTGTAAGGCCATTGTAAGGGTCTCAGAATCTAAGAAAAGAAATTAGGTGAAAGAGGAATTGAGTGCATCTTTATAGGCTATTCTCAAGATAGCAAAGCTTATAGGTTTTCGGTGGTTGAGCCTAATGAGTACATTTCGGTAAATATCGTTATGGAATCAATAGATGCAACTTTTGATGAGACTAGGTTCTCTTCAATTCCAAGGCCTAAAGATATAACTCAAGATATTGTTCCTTTAATTGAGCCTCATGATGAAAATCATGAGGGTACATCCATACAAGACGATCCTTTTAAATCATGATGTTATTCATGATGAACAAGATGAAAGTATTGAATTAAGAAGGAGTAAAAGATCAAGGAAACCAAAGGATTTTGGTTCAGACTTCTATGTTTATTTGGTAGAAGGTTCAAGGGACTCAATTGAAAGTGAGACCCTATGTATGTACAACATAGATAAAGATCCTAAAACTTTTAAAGAGGCAATGCAATCTCATGATGCTTCTTTGTGGAAAGAAGCGGTACGAGATGAGATTTATTCTATAATGGAAAACAATGTTTGGATATTGGTTGACCTACCTCCGGGAAGTAAACCAATTACCTCTAAGTGGATCTTTAAAAGGAAAAGGAAAGTGGATGGTACCGTTGAGAGGTATAAAGCCCGGTTGGTTGTAAAGGGCTTTACACAAAAGTATGGTGTTGACTACTTTGATACATATGCACTGGTGGCTAGAATAGCCTCAATACATGTATTGTTGGCTTTAGCTACTATCCACAAGCTAGTTATCCATCAAATGGATGTCAAAACGACATTCTTAAATGGAGAACTATAAGAGGAAATGTATGTGGAACAACCCGAAGGGTTTGTTGTTGAAGGTCAAGAGAAGAAAGTTTGTAAACTTATAAGGTCTTTATATGGACTTAAGCAAGCACCTAAGCAATGGCATCAAAAGTTTGATGAAGTAGTGCTTTCAAGTGGTTATAAGATCAATGAATCGGATAAGTGCATATACTATAAGTTTGAGAATGAAAAAAAGGTGGTTATATGCCTGTATGTTGATGAGATGTTGATCTTTGGGATCGGCATGGAACAAGTTAATAAGACCGAAGAATTTCTATCCTCAAAGTTCTCTATGAAGGACATGGGTGAAGCGGATGTAATTCTTGGTATTAAGATCATTAGAAATAATGATAGAATATGTTTATCTCAAGAGCATTACATTGAGAAAGTATTGAACAAGTTTGGAGGTGATAAGATATATCCAGCAGTGACACCTTATGATTCAAATAAGACACTAGAGAGAAATTTGGGTTCTTCGGTTAATCAACTTGAATATGTTAAATTGATAGGAAGTCTCATGTATGCTATGACAAATACAAGGCCAGATATTGCTTATGTAATTGGCATGTTAAGTAGGTTTACAAGTAATCCGAGTAACATGCATTGGTTTGCAATTCGGAGGGTATTAAGATATCTAGTTGGGACTAAAACTTACCAACTCACTTATAAAAGAGAACCTTCAGTTTTAGAAGGATACTCAGATGCGAGTTGGATAAATAAAGGGGATTTCTCCTCTACCAGTGGATGGGTGTTCCTATTAGGAGGTGGAGCGATTTCTTGGGGTTCTAAGAAACAAGCTAGTATAGCGGATTCCACTATGTCTTCGGAATCAGTTGTATTATACACTGCTTGTAAGGAAGCGGAATGGTTAAGGAACTTATTATTGGAAATACCTATTTGGTATAAGCCAATGGCGCCAATCACAATTCATTGTGATAGCAAAACTACTCTTGATGTTGTTTATAGTCATGTTGACAATGGCAAGTCAAGGCACATTGGTTTGAGGCCTGCTTATGTACATCAACTTATAAGGGATGGAGTAGTGACTTTAAGATATATCAAATCCAAAGAAAACCTAGCTGATCCTTTAACCAAAGGGTTGTCTAGAGATTTGATAAAAGACACTTCAAAGGGGATGGGTTTAAGTGTAGCTCATAATTTCTACTAATCACAACAAAGACTCAAGTTTATGAATTGGAATACCACCAATTTCTAAAGTTCAAATGAGTATGAAGTTGTCTTAATTAGTAGGAAGCATCCAAATTTTATCCCAAGGTCAAGTGATGCTTAGAAAACTGTAATGACAAAAGGTTGAGTAGTAATACTCTTAGTAGACTCTGCGGAAAGCCTAATTACAGGGGTGGTATATTACAAAGTCTACCTATGTAAGTGTAATGTGTGGCCGCATAAAGGAACTATGAGCTAAAGTTCCGAAACACTTATGAAGGATAAGGACCCCAGGCCGGATAATAGTGTCAAGTTATTTACACTAAAGATTTAAAATGTATGTGTGTTATGAGTATAGTAGGTCAATGTAAATCCGAAGTTCAAAGCTATGTCTACTTTGTGATTTGGATTCAATTTTGGCTCATATACACTAAATGAAAAGTTCAAAGAACAATCTACTTTTCATTAGGCATATGTTTTGTGGGTTTCTCTGGAGATTACAAGTTAAGGTATATTTCAAATAGCGGGGGTATAAGCTCCTTAAGTAAACTTATTTCAAGGATTTTACATAATCTTGAAATAGCGGGGGATTGTTGGAAATATTTCAAGAGTATAAGTTAATTATATAGTCTAAAGAATAATATATAACTAGTATAACTATCATATATAAGTGAAACGTCAAGAATGTGATCAACACGGGTGAGTCTGGGACCAACACGAGTCGTGTTGGTCTCCTGAGAGCAAAGAAAACATTCATGGGCTCAACACGGGCCGTGTTGCACCCAACATGGACCGTGTTGATCCAACACGGACCGTGTTGGAACCCATAATTGTTTTTAATGCTAATGGCTATATGATTTTTGTGTAATTAGTGTTTGATATAGTTATTAAGTACGCTTATTAAGATATTCCATCAGCTATATGACTTGACTTGGTCAAGGTCATATTATGGATATGATTCTCCATTAAGGCCATTGATTATTGTTTGGTCTCGTTCCGAGCTGAATTTCTTCTCTTTTATAGGGAATATTTGCTTGTTTTAACCCCTATTTATATATTAGATATAATGATTTGGTGTTTTGTAGGAAAATAAGGAGTTAGAAGAAGTTTGGGCTTAATTGAAGGTTTTTAGGGAATCCCGAGCTCTTTCCCGAGTCAAACGAAGTCAACCCGAGCCGAGAGCCGAGTCAAACCAAGTCAACCCGAGCCGAGAGCCGAGGAAAAACCGAAGCCGGAAATTCCATGTCAAGATTGGCGCAAAACAGGGGAACGGTACAGACTCAAAGGTTTGAAATACGTGTGCCTTCACTGTGTGGGTCATAACTCCTTTGTTACAACTCCGATTGGTCTCAAATTTTGAGAGCTCAAAGTACACACTGAGAGCTTTCCATCGATATCTTACGGGTCTAAAACAGAGTTCAGATGAAGAAGTTATGCGCTTTTGAAGTCGGCAGGGAAAAGCTGCCCAAAAGCGCTGCTCGCCCGAGCAGCAACATGGCTCGCCCGAGCAAGGCCACTGTCTCGCCTGCGATATAATGCTGAGGGATGGTGAATGCTGCGGCCAGAAGTGGTGCTCGCCCGAGCGACACTATGGCTCGCCTGAGCCACTCTGTCTGCGGAAAATCTGACGCGCGTGCTGCGATTTATTTCTAGGGTTTCGGGTTGTATTTCTCATTCTTCTATAAATACCCACTTGTATTAATCTAAGTGGAATCAATTGGCCTAGGTAGTTTAGGAGTAGAATTAGATTTATTGCTTTCCTTTATTTGCTTTAATCTCTCTTTAATTGATCTTCAAGTTTTCAATTGTTCTTCATTGTTCTTCAAGCTTTCTTTGATTTCTAGCATTTGTATTTAAACTTTCTCAATCTCTTTCACGCTTTCTCTTGTCTTCATTGAAGTGTTTTACAAGCTTTCTCTCTCTCTCTCCCCCCTTTCAAATGCCATTGTTAACTTGTTTTCCAAGCTTTCTAGTGTTAGCCACAATCAACTCCATTTTTAGTGGGGAGGAGGGTTAAGGAACTCCAATTCTACTTACTAGTGAGAAATTGGGGGATTCTTGGTAATCCAAACCACAATTTCTTGTTTGTTCGAGGGAAATTCAAGTGTAGATTGAAGGTTTATTGAAGATTAGTCATCGAAGGTATAATTTCTCGTTCCCAATTTCGTTGTTCATTCATTGTCTTCATTCATGCCTTTTAATCGCTTTCATCCTTAAGTGCTTCCTTTATTGCTTTCCTTTTATTGCTTTCGTGATTATTCATGTCTAGGTTAGTTTATTGCTTTCTTTACATTATTTACCGCTTCCCGCACTTGTGAAAACCCCTTTACACAAACCGATTACCTCAATCAAGCCTAACACCCATCCCTGTGGACCGACAACCTTAACTCATAAAACCACAAAAATTACAACTGAACAATGGCGCCGTTGCCGGGGATGGCGTTATTTGGTAGATTAGGCTATTGGTTTGTGTGTACATAGTTTATTGCTTTCTTGATTATGCTAGAAAAATGTAGCGAAAAAAATTGAATATCGAAAAAAAGTGAGAAAAGAAAAGAAAAAAAATAGAAAATTAGAAAAATAGAAAAAAAAAGAGAGTTATGGATAGTCCCCAATTCCCTCAATTTGAGCATGAAATATTTTGGAGGTATTTTGCTAGATTGCATGACTACCGTGTTCAATGTGAATTATATGGTATCTTTTATGATACATTATCTCTTTAGGGAATTGTTAGTGAGGGTGTGAATTATGAGACCCGAAACCTTTTAGATTATTACGGGTTTTCTTGTTTAGGTGAAGAAAAAGCATGGGAGTTACTTGAATGGTTGTCTAGGGATTCCTATGAGTTTGAACAACAAAATGTTAGTCCTAGCTTCCAACCTCCTTATGCACCATCCTTTGGGACCGAAACTGAACAATCATGTGAATACCCCGTGTATGTTGATGATCAATCTTATGATGGGGGATATGTGGAAAACTGTTATGTTCTTTCCCAAAGTGCCGATGTTGAGTCTCCTTCCATGTGCTCCTTGTGTGATTCGCCGTATCATAGTTTAATTTCTTGTTTGCAAGCTACAATGGCTTCCTTCGAGGCGGAATTAGAAAGATTATATGCGAACATGAATGAGTTTATGCATGGATTTGTCCATGAGAGTAATCATAGGGTAGAAACTCCTTCTTCACAAATGGTTGATTCGAATGTTGAAATAGGTCATTCATCGTCTTTGAGTCCTAAAATGCATGTTGATTCTGCTGTGTATGATGAGGATAATGACTATTATAACCGACCATGCCTTGGACTAATTAGTAATTCCTTAGCTCTAGCCCTACCTAGTGAGCATGAGGAACATGATGATTCTGTGTGTGATGATGTAGAATTAGTTGAAAACATGCTAAATGATGAACCATTGTCCACACCATTGTCCATGCCTTTGTGTGAAGAAAAAGTTGAGATTGATGAATGCCATGATTCTTTTGATATAATTGAGCATGATCTTGTTGAGAGAGAAGTTGAATCCTTTGTGATTAAATGTGTGCTAGATACTGATTTATTCACTTTCATTGAGAATTATTGCATTAGCGAGGCATTAGCTACCCTTTCTTGTAAATCCATTGATGTGAAATCTTGTGATGATGAACTTGAGTCTATGGGGATTGATCCTAAGTGTTTGAACTTGGTTTGTGACAATGATATTTTTGATGGTGATATGCTTTATGAGTCGTTGTTTGCATCCAAGTCTTTGCATGAGCATGTCTCATGAATGTGTTGAATTGTTCCCTCTTGTTGATTTGTATACCCAATCTCCATTTACGAGTCAATGGGAGGACTCATTTGTCATGTCTCACTTCACCATGCCTAGGAAAGTCTTGTACATTCCTGTAGTTCGTTCTTTCTATGACTTTTCTAAGGCATTCGATAAACTGTTAAGAGCACTAATGTTTGTTGATGTGTTATTGCGAGCGTGTTCTTACCTACACCATTCTGAGATGCATGAGAGGATGCATGACTAGTTACTCCGGGCGTTGAATGGTTCTGACTTGATGCCCGAAGTCTGGAGGTGAGATGGAGTGGCTGAGGCTCCATAGATGGTTTCATTATTTTGAGATTTCATTGTTTGGGTATATTCAGTACCCAACCAGGTAATATCGTTCTCTTCTCTTGTAAATAAAGTTAGTAAGTTGGTCTTTCTTGTCTTCTTTTATTTTCTTTTTGTGTGTGTCTTTTTCTTTTATTTTGGGGTGCTTGCTTACCTACTTCTGTTTTTCCATTTTGAGGACTCGACAACCTCTTTGTGTGGGAGTGGGAGGGTAGTTTGCATTCCAGTTTTTCGAGTCTAAGAAAAGAAAAAAAAAAGTCGTTTTGTAAATACTTTAGTTTCTTAATTCTTTAGTCCTTAGTATCTTGTATAGTTTGTTTTTCATTTTTGATCTTGCATGTGAACCATCACACATAATATGCTTTTCTTGTTTATTCCTAACCTTTGGTGTGATGTTCTTTGGATCGTGGATTGAATATGCTTGATTGAAGACTTCGAGGTAACTTCTTTCCGCCCTCTCTTTATGTGTATATATCGATGATCCATGACGCATGCTTGATTTTCTTTTTGGGTGGCGAACCCCTTGAGTGTGATTGTTGGGAATATTCTGTTGTTGGAGCCGTATGGGCTCGGGTCGCCACCGCTTTTACGTGATAAGTGTTTTGTATATATGTTCTTCTTGGTTTTCTACCTTGCTTGAGACACCCACCCTTCTCATGATGGAGACATTGTGATGTTTTGTGTTGGAGTGGGGGTGTTATTTTCCATGTGTCATGGATAGATCACCTAGCTTTTGAGTCTTTGTTTTTGTTTTTCGTAGTTTGTGTCTAAAAATTGAAAATTTTGTGTGTGAAAAGAAAAAAAGGGGAGAAATGTTGTGAAAAACCCAAAAGTTGTTTTTCTTTTTCAAGATGTTTCCGTTCACAGTTGTGTAGATAGTTGTCTAATCAGTTGGTTCAAGCAGTTAGAAGCGGCCGGTATGAATAATGATGAGCCTTAGGAAGGATTTTTGCCATGACTTATCTCTATTAGACCTCTACATGGAATGGGAAAGCGGAATCCTCAAATCTTACACGCTTTGACTGTGTCTTCTTACCTAAGTTAGGAAAAACTCTGATTGTCTGGTTTAGGATAGGAAGGACCGACTAGAGCCCACTTGCACATATGCACGAGGTGTTTTGCTCATCAGGAAGTGTTTTGGTTCAAAATATCAAAGATTGGCAGTTTTCCAACCTTCGTGTCTTAATTTGTTTGTACTTGCTTCTTCCAATTGATTGTTGAGGCGGGTTGGGGAACTAGTTGCATGATTGGGGACGAGAATATTTTCTTTGCTTTTCTTTTGTTTCGTTTTTCGGATTTCACTTCCTTTTCTTTCCCGTTTTTCTTTTCTCGTGGCTTTTGTGGGTATAGTTGCTATAAACCCTCACGAGACCTACCTCGTCCACCCGGGCTGCCGGGGGGTTTAAAGGGCTTGATGCATACGCTAAATGCATCCGCGATTCCTGCGAAAGTGAGTTAGGTTTTTTAGTTTTCCTTTTTAGTCATTTTCTTTGTTTTTAGTTTGCTCGGGGTGAGCAAACCCTTGTGTTGGAGTGGTGTTCGGTCTCGTTCCGAGCTGAATTTCTTCTCTTTTATAGGGTATATTTGCATGTTTTAACCCTTATTTATATATTATATATAATGATTTTGTGTTTTGTAGGAAAATAAGGAGTTAGGAGAAGTTTAGGCTTAATTGATATTATGGATATGATTCTCTATCAAGGCCATTGATTATCCTTTAACTAGAGGATGTTATTAGGGTTGGAAGTCTCTTATAAATAGGAGACATTCCAAGCTATTTGAGATACATCAATTCTAAGTTAATCACACCCTCATTCTTGTGTAGACTGCAGCTATACTTGAGTGATTCAAGAGAGAAATTATTATTCTTGAGTGTTACAAGTGCTAAGCTTTATCCCTTTGAACATTTACGGTATAGTAAATAGTTCTTAAGAAAAGTGAGTACAAGGCCACAACTCTTAGCGTTATCCAAGAGAGTTTCTATTATTCTATATACCGTTTACTCCCTTTCCTCCAACATTCTTACATAACTTGTTTTAACTTTGGGGTGTGTTGAACACCTCTCGTAACATGGGGATATAAAGGAAGTGTTTGAGTTGCTTTGAATTATTTAGGGAGATGTCGCTGAACAAAATGACATTGTCGTCCCTAATAGGGATGGTTGCTTCATTGGCCACTCATTGGAGTTAGACTGCAAATGCTTGGCTGAGCAGAGATGGATCAATGGTTGCTCATCTGCTTTCATAGTCTATCTCGGAGGCTGAGAAACATTTGGATTACAAAAGGATGACATCAACTTACCCTATCCGAATTCAAGACATTAAGTGACAATGGAATCACTTGAATTGAACACTTGCAGGACAAGTGAGAGATTGTTAGGAGTGTCCCGACAATGTTCAATTTAATTGAAGTAATTAAGCCAAATTCATATATTAATTACATGTACCTCTATAATTAGTTACTAAATATATTAGATTGCAACTATATTATTTGGTCTTACTAGGTCACAAAAGTCAATTCCTTGGAGTAAAATGTGTATAGTCCAAAATAATACTCGTAATATGATATTATTATAAAACTGAAAAGTGTATCTAGAGTTTCCTTTTACTCCTTTTCCCAATTGTTTAAGCAATATAAAAAGGGAGAAACCCCAGAGGGGGTCCGTGGCTCTTGGGAAAAAAACTTGTAAGCAAAAATTAGAAGAATTTCTTTAGTCTTCCTCAATTGTTTTTTATTTGGAAAACCACAATATAGTCATACACAAAGAAAATACACAAAAGATTGATATTAGTCTCAATAATTTGGATCTAGGAATTATGTCCCAAGAGTAGCTACGTGGACCTACAGTAGAAGATTTCTGCTTGGAATCTCAAGAGTCAACATCTACTTTAGTCGAAACAAGGTCAAGCATTGTTTAGGCTCAGTTTTAAGCCTAAATATATTCTTTTCCCATGGCATTTTCCTCGGTTCCATAAACAAATGTTGTGCTCTTATACTATTTTTTTTCTTTTAGGTACCTTGAGAAATAATATGCATGTGGACGAAAAGTGCCCAAAGAGAAGCAAAAACTGGGACAATCTGAAGAAGAGTCGGAATCTTGATGCAAGTCCTGAGAAAACCTGGCCCGAGAAGGTGGAAAGCCAAGAACCTTATCTTTGAGGGCCTCAAGAGGACTCAGCAGAAGCCTCACGAGAGTGAGCTAACCTGTCACGGTCATGACCAAGTCCTCCCAAGCCCAGCTAGTTAGAGTCTCTAGAGGACAGGGAGGGTGTCCCAGACATGACTCAGATTTTCACGGCCATGACCCATCAAAAGATGAAATCTGGGTTCAAGGCAGACCCTCAAGGCCATGACTCATAAACCTTATGGCCGTGACCACCAAGAGCAGCTCTAGACAGAAAGCACCTCATTGCCGTGACACCCACAGGTCACGCCTGTGAGGAACATACGACATGTTTTCCCTTTCTCAAGAAAGAAGCCTCATGATCGTGACACCTTGTTTTTCTCGACTTAATTTTGGGGCCAAAACGATTGTGTTTTGACCCGTTTCCTCCCTAGTATATATTGTAATTTCTAATTTTTCGACAACTGCTTTGACATTCTAGCTTTTACGCTTGAGGTTTAGAGTTTTTAGGTTTGTTTACTCTCAATGAGTGTCTTTTAATCCCTTCTCTAAATCATTAGTGCAATCTACATTGTTCTTGTTGAAGAATCAAGACTATTATTGCAATTCGAGTATTGTTATTGTTTCTTGCCATTTGGTGGATCAATTGATACCATATCTAGTGAGTTTTCCCCTTCTCCCTCTTAATTTCTATTTTCGATTGATAAAATTACTTGTTGGATTATTTTGTTAGGGTTTCGATTGCCTTAATTAGTGCTTGTTATACTAGATTTGGATTATTTTGATAGGGTCATGTTGGATGTATGTTGAATTGATGATTGATGATTGAGATAGAGATAGAGATAGAGATAGATTTGGATTATTTTGATAGGGTTTGTCTGTGTATACTAGTTGAATTTGATGCTAGTAATTGGCTGCATATCTATAAGCTATCAATTGCTCTACCATGCAATTAATATGATGGCGGGAAACCTAAATTTCGTTAATTAAATTTTCTGATGTCTGTAAATTGGGATACGCAGGATATGCAAGATATGAGAGACTGCTACGATAGCTTACTCTTTGCTGGTACTGTTGCCACAAATAACGCATACGGTATGTTAATGTTGCTCAGAATAAAACCTTTTTCTTGTTTCCCTTCTTGATTATTCATATTGCTTTCTCTGTTCCACACACCAACTTCTTTTGATTTCCACAATAGGTATTTATTCGTGTTTCTGTTCTGTTTGAAATTGAGCACCTTTTTGTTTTGGTTATGCAAATACGCAACTAAGTTATATAAAGTTGATTCTGTCACGGTGGGAAATTTCCCACTGAAAATTGTCACGGTGGGAAATAGGGGTTTCCTACCTCACTTTCACCCACTGTTTCATTCAGTGAGGAAACGGTGGAAAATGCTAATTTCCCACCGAATCTGGCCTATTGCCCACTGAATTTTCAGTGGGAAATGAGCTATTTCCTAGTCATATATGAACATGTATGGATAATCCCCTATAGGGTTAGGGGGTAATTAGGGCCCCTAATGGGGGATTAAGATACGTTTAGTGGATTAGGTTGATTCCGTCAATTGTTTAACACTTCCTATCATATCTCTCCATTAGATGTCCATATTATTGATGCCAGGAGGTGATAAATTATCTCTCAACATCGAATTAGAGGGTTATGGATAGATTAACTGAATACTAATATACATTAGCGTGTGATTTAGTGTTTAATTAGGAGAACTAGGCCATTATGTTATCAGAAACCATCCTTGTGGGAATAGTGATGGAATCTTGAGAGTAAGCATCGAATCCTAACTCTGGCGAGAGGGATTAAATGCTAATTCATCCACCTAATCTTGTGTTGAATAACTTGCCTATGAATCACTCCTAAACCTCTCGACCAATCCTTTTTCTCTCGTTTGGAGGCCCAGTACTACCCCCGAGCCCTCCTTCTATTATCTGTTACACCCTTTTTTCTATTGTGTTTGCTTTAGTATATTTTGCAATACCCTGAAATCTTGTTACCTAGAACCGTTCTTGAGACTGAATATCGAACTAGAGCTTTAGGGACCCAACTACTCGAGTCATAAGGACCGTTGTCTTAGTTCGCTAATAAAACGTTAAACAATTTTTTGGCATCGTTGTTAGGGAGTTGCACCCCCTTGTGTTTTTATTTGGTATTTTTGTTTTTAGTCTGATTTGTCTTCGTCGTTAGGTGTAGTGTAGACTTTTGGGTTGCTTATTTTGGTTCATTGTTTAAGGGTATGCGCAGAAGGAATCAACCCCTTTTGCCACTTGGTCAAGAAGTCGGGAGAACTGCTCGACAGAACCTACCAAACACCCGAACGAGACAATGACAACTCATGACGAAACAACCACCACCATCACACTCACTGTTGTATTATTCTTCACCAACCACCACTGCAGGTGGTTCAACCATTGTTCTGTCGGCATTGGACGAGAGTGCCACCTTCGACTTCAAGTCGGCCTACCTAAACCACATCGAGCAATCCTAACTTCACTAGTTGAAGGCCGAGAAGCCACTAGAGCACATCTCTAATTTCTTGGAGAGATGTACCATGATTAAGATGAACAGAGTGACTAACGAGTACCTTTTCCTTTGGTTCTTCCCATTCTCTTTGTCCGAGAAGGCGAGGGCATGGCTTGATAACTACCGAATGAACTCCATCACTACTTGAGAGTCTCTTTGTTCCGCTTTCCTAAAGTGTTTCTTCCCACTACAAGAGACGTCCCGATTGAGGACTCTGATTATGAATTTCTAGCAGAAGCCCAAGGAGTCTCTGCTTGATGTATGGGAGCGATACAAGAGTCTTCAATGCGCTTGCTCACATCATGACCTCCCGCCGCATTTATTGACCTATACCTTCTACAATGGATTGAACAGGGCCACCCGGCAGATAATTGATGATGCTTCAAGTGGCCAGTTCTTGAACAACACCCCTGCGCAGGCAGACTCTCTCCTAGCTCAGATGTTGGAGAAAGCTTGCTATTGGGGTAATGACGCGCGGGAAATACCGGAGCAGCTCGAAGGGGAGAATGTGAGTTACATTCTCACAGCGATTAATTGTCTCTCGTAGGACATGACGTACTTCAAGACTGCTCAACAACTTAAATCAGTCATTGAGGTGCAAGCCTCTTCGACACCATCTGCTAGTGCTTCTTTGGGGTGTGATATTTGTGATGGCGCTCATGCATCATGTATATGCCAATAGGTGGTGGTAGCCAATGAGCAAGCCAATGCTCTTTACGGCAATTAGCTCTCATACACCACCCAAAACCCAATCCGCCCTCAATGCAATCCAGCCTACAATCCGCCTGGTTTTCACTATCAGAACCAAAGGAGGCCACCCAACCCCAATCGACCTCACAACCAACCATTTCATCAACCTTCTGCTTCCCAACAAACCTTATCATCAACCCACCAACCTCCATTTATGCAGCCCAACCCTCATCCATCTCCCCAACATATGACATATGATCCAAACTTTTTCCAAGATAGCCTAAAGAACCAGAAGCTTTCAATGCCACTCAGGTCAAACATAACGAGCAATTGGTTCAGCGTAACGAGCAACTCTTAAGGCAACCCCAGCAGAATCCAAGGGGACAACTGAATGCCATCACTCTGCATAATGGTACCGAGCTGGCAGGGCCATAAAAGGAACAAATAAAGTCGGTCGTGCGTGATAAGGTCAATGTGGAGGACATCACAACCGAGCATGGAGATGCACACAGAAAGGACCTTGTTCTTATTTGTGGGGGGAGAAAGGAGCAACCCGGATCGGTTGGTTCATCAAGGAAAGGGAAGGAAGTAGCCCTTGAAAAGGAGCACGTTGTTCTGCAGATGAAGCCTTACACACTACCTCTTCCATTTCCATCAAGGCAAGCTAAAGTAAAGGGGGATTCTAAGTTTGAGAAGTTTCTCGGTGTACTCCGAAAGCTCCACATCAACATCCCCTTCTTGGATGCTATTGGAGATGTGTCGACCTACAAGAAGTTCCTAAAAGACCTCCTAAGTAACAAGCGTAAGGTGACCGAGCATGTCATGATTTCTATCACCAAGGAATGTAGCGCGATCATCCAAAATAAGCCACGACGGAAACTTGTTGACCCAGGGAGCTTCCGCATTATATGCTCCATCGGTAACTCTTAGATAAGTCAGCTTTATGTGATTTGGGGCTAGCGTGAGTCTTATGGTATACTTTATTTGCCAACGGTTGAACCTTGATCATCTTGTACCGACCTCCATCTCTTTACAGTTCGACGACGGGTCCATTCGACGTCCCCCTTGGCATATTGGAGGATGTCCTAGTCCAGGTTAACAAGTTCTTCATACCTTGTTGTTCGGTCTCGTTTCGAGCCGAATTCTTCTCTTTATTAGGGAGTTTTTATATGTTCTAACCCCGTATTTTATTCGAGTTATGAGATTTTTGTAGTTTTGTAGGAAAATAAGAAAGTGATCTAAAAAGGCGCCAAAACGGAGCAAAAACTCGCCAAATCGAGTGCGAGGAAGAGTGCTCGGCGAGCGACATGTTGGCTCGCTGAGCAACGCTCTGAAGCGATAAAAATGGCCGATTGAATTTGGGCCAAGAGGAGGAGAGTCAGAAGGTCTGCTCGACCGAGCAACATATTAGCTCAGTCGAGCCAGGCTTCTGCACAACAACTAGGAAAAGGTCGAAAAATTTGGCTAAGGCAGTGAAGGAAAAGAGGGTCAGCTCGCCCGAGCAAGGGCCCTGCTCGACCGAGCTGAGCTTCTGAGCTGCCGAGGAGAAAATGCCGAGGAACGAGAAACATGCGACCAGAATGCCTGCTCGCCCGAATACAGCTCGCCCGAGCCAAATCCATTTTCTGCGTACAGTCTGGAAATGAAGTGCTGCGTTTTGTGCAACTAACTTAGGTCATTATAAGAGTATTAGCTGCGACTCCTTTGAGGAGGAATGAGCTGAAGTTTTTAGTTTGTAATTAGGGGTTTTAATGCTTTCTTAATTAAGCTTTACTTTCTCTCTCTAAGGGTTTTCTCTTGTCTTGTTCTCCAAGTTCTTGAGATTTTTGAATGTAATCAACTTTTCTTCAAGTAATTTTCAGCCTTCCTTAATCTTCATTACCTTATGCTTAGATTTCATTTAATTTTGCCTTTGAAGGTTCATAGTGTTAGCCACAAACAATCAATATTTTAGTGAAAAGGGGGATTAAGGGCCACAAATCTTACTAGAGTGAGGATTTGAGGGTTCTTAGTAACTCAATTCACAACTTTCTATTTTGTTCGGGGAAAGTTGCAATTAAAGATGAAGAATGAAGAATGGAGATCGGTTTTAACTAGTCATCAAGGGTATGGACTACATTTTAATCTTGTTTAGATTAATTAGTGCTAATTAATTGCTATTGCTTGCTTTGATCTTAGTGGTAGTTAGATGTTATTAAATGTTCATTTGATAAGCTTATAGACTTCTTACATTTATAGTAGTAATTGCTTGTTTAATTGTGTTCTTTTTCATGGTCATGTTTAGTATCATGCTTAGGGATAGTTTAATCGCTTAATTTTCATACTTTAATGTTTCCCGTAATTGAAAACCTTTAACAAACCAAAAAAACCTAGACAACCCTCACACCCATCCTCGAGTTCGACATCCTTACTTAGAAACCACAAAATACGCAACCGAACACTTGTGATTTTTTGGTTTTGGAAATGACGGAAGATGCACACATCCCTATCATTTTGGGAAGACTGTTCCTCGTCACTGCTATTGCACTCATTGATGAGAGGAACAACATGTTGACTGTTCACATTGGAGAGGAAAAACTCGACTTCAGCTTTGAGAAGTCAATGGCCAAGCCTTCCATGGGGAATTCTTGTTATATGGTTGATATTTGGAAGCAAGCTTACTTGGAGCATTCCACTTTGAGACATAGGCATGTGAAATCGCCTTCTTCACTTCGCTCCTAGATGATGTATGTACTCTGAATGAGCCGCTGATCATGGGGTCTTTTATGGAGTGTACTGAAATCTCCCACATCGACACCGACACCATGGAGGCTAAGGACCGAGTAATGCCTCATGGGGATCACAAGATACTTCCATCATATTTGAGGTACAAATTCTTGGGATTTGACTCTTCCTTCTCTATTATCGTTAATGCTCAACTTAAGGGCCCTAACCTTGAGCAACTTCTAAATGTTCTGAAAAAGCACAAAAGGGTCCTTGGGTATAGCATCGATGATCTAAAAGGACTTTTCCCCTCCCTCTATATGCATTGGATTGCCCTAGATGAGGGTTTTAAACATTCTTGGCAACCACAAAGGATGTTAAATCCTAAACTTCAAGAAATGGTGACGCCGAGGTACATAAGCTTTAGAAAGCCAGGATCGTTTACCCTATTTCCAATATCGAGTGAGTGAGTCAGGTCTAGGAAGTTCCAAAGAAGGTGGAATATCTATGGTTAGGAATGAGAAGGACGAGTTGATTAGCACTCGTACCGTGACTGGTTGGATCGAGAATGTGTATAAACTACAAAAATCTGAATAAAGCGACACCTAAAAACTATTTTCCCTTGCCTTTAACTTATAAGATGCTAGAAATATTAGCGGGTCATTATCATTTCTATTATCTTGACGAGTACTCAATATTCATCCAAATCCCGATACACCTGGATGACCAGGAGAAAACGACGTTCATGTATCTCTATGTTACATTTGCCTATCACCAAATGCAATTCGGACTGTGCAACACACCCGCCACTTTCTTGCGTTGCATGGTGGTCATTTTTTCAGATTTCATTGAAAAATCCATGGAAGTTTTCAAGGATGATTTTTCAGTTTATGGCACTAGTTTTGAATCTTTTCTGGCCAATCTTGAGAAAATGCTAGCCGTTGTGAAGAGGTTAACTTTGTGCTTGATTGGGAAAAGTGTCATTTCATGGTCAAGTCTGGTATTGTCTTGGGTCATATTGTTTCTGGTAGGGGCATCAAAGTGGACAGAACTAAGATTAAGGTGATTGAGCGCCTACCACCCCTGACTTCGGTCAAAGGGGTGTGTAGCTTTTTGGGACATGTCGACTTTATCACGGGTTTGTCAAAGACTTTCTGAAAATCGTTCGGCCCCTCATTGAGCTCCTTTTCGAGGATGCCTCATTCTTTTTTTACTAATGAGTGCCCTGAAGCTTTTGACGGTTAGAAGCAAGCCCTTGTTTCCTCCCTGGTACTTCAACCCCCGGACTAGTCATTGCTATTCGACATAATGTGCGATTCTAATGACTACGTTGTAGGGGAGATGTTGTGGCAAACCAAAGATAGGTAGCCCCCGGCCATATGTGATACAAGCCACATCCTTGACCAGGTACAAAGGAATTACACCACTACCAAGAAGGAGCCCCTTGCCATTATGTTTGCTATTGAGAAGTTTGGATAATACATCTTATGCTCCAACATCATCATTTTCAAGGATTATGTAGGACTTCAGTACCTCATGAGCAAGAAGGATGCCAAGCTCTGACTTCTACGAAGGTTGCTACCACTCGAACAATATGATATCGAGTTGAGGGAAAAAGTTGGATCAAAGAATGTCGTGGTCGATCACTTATCCTGCCTTAATGTGGAATTGGATAAAGGTCCCATCAACGATGCACTTGTGGAAGACCACATCCTCGCCATCCACACATAGGAGGTCCCTTGGTATGCAAACATCGTTAACTATCTTGTGGTGATCGTCTTGCCTCCCGATTGTTCGTCTCACCAACAGAAGAAGTTTGTCCATGAGGTGCTGTACACACCAAATTTTAGCATAGTATTTTTATATTTTTAATGTAATTTTTTTATTTTAATGTATTTTAGTTAGAAAATTAGGAAATAAGGGAAGCCAAAACCGAAGCCAAAAGACTTGCATGCATGCACTCTACATGCTCAAGTTTACATGGAAAATGCATGCACAACCTTTACATAATTAAAATGCTAAATTCAGCCATGCATGCTATGCATGAGCTACGTAAAGGTGACATGCAAAAGAGCTATCAAAGGCCCCAAGATTGAATCCTCATTCATCCAAGTTTTAAACTCCAATGTACAAAGATTAAGTGCATGCACACTACCTACCGTTCAAGTGTGAACAACCTATTTTCTATGCACACTCTTTAACACTTCCACCGTCCAAAGATGCATGAAATAAGTTGGATTCATCCTCCCTCTTCCTCTAGGATGATCGGCCTTTAAGGCATTTCACACCCAAAGTCCATTGTTCACACTACCGAGCACCAAGTACATGGCATTTCTCCACCTAGCAATCTGTGCAAGTTAACTATGAATTGCATATGATTGAAAAGGGGAGTGTATGTGCATGTATCTTCAAGCCCTCCTCAAGCCTATAAATAGTACCTCTCTTGAAGCTATACTCACTCCATCATTCACTCATTATTTCATTCTTCCTCCTACACTCTCATTTCACTCATTCTCTCATTTCTATCATCATTCCCTAATCTCTATTCTAGTATCATCACTCTACCACCACTTTCTATCATATTTCTATCCTTTCTTTACCTTCATAATCTCCATTTCCATCCTTTCCCAAACATCTAAACCATGATTCTACCATACCTCATAGAAAACACACAAAAAGCCCCACAAACACTCCTAAAAACACCACTAAAAACCCACAAAAAAAAAACTCTTTTTCCTACACATTTTCTATCATCTTTCCAGCACATTCTTACCATCATAATCTCCATTCCTCCATGTTCTTCAATCCCCTAATCCATATTTTTATCCTATCATCCCTTATCTCTACTTAAAATCTCCTGTAAAGTCTCCCAAAAACATCACAAAACTATCCTAAAAACCTACAAAAAGAGCCTTATTTTCTATCCTTATTTCATCTCCTTTTTTATCATCTCCATCTACCATATTCTTATCATCATAGTTTTCATCCTTCTACCCTCCTTAGATTCCTAATCTCCATCTCCTTTATTCTTCCATAATATCCTAAAAGCACCACAAAAAGCCTCATAAAGCTCCATTAATAACTACAAAAAGAACCCTTTCTTACCACCTTCTTACCCTTTTTCATAACCTTTCCATCCATACTTTTCGCACTACTTTGGCATCCTCAAGAGGGTAATTCTAAGCATTTAAAGGAGCTTCTTCAAGGCTAGATAAGGCATCCCTTCAAAAGGTATAATGTAAGTTTTTTAAGTGTTTCCCTTTATGTAAATAAAGTGTACATGTTGTATGAGTATTCCTTTCTTTCATTCTTATTTTTGCATGTTTAATGAAATAATTCTATAAAGTATATATTTATCTCTCTTCCAAACTTTATCAAAAGCACACTTAACACTTTTAGTAGAGTCTTTCCTTTTGTGAGAGGCGAACTCTTTAAGTTCCTACCTTTCGCGTTGATAGCCTTACCCCCGAATCCATTCTTGGGTTTCGCACGTGGAGTTTTTCTTGTATTCTTTTTGGTTTTGTCTTGGCTTTTCCATTAAAAAGTCGGGTGGCGACTCCCATTTTGAACCAAAGCACATCGGGTTGCATAAACTATGGTAAAACATGGTTTTACAATGTACCGATGCAACTTTAAGGTTTTCTTTGTATATTTCTAAATAATATTTGCATAAATCGCTTTCTTCCGAGCCTAATATTTTTCGAGCAAGTTGGGTTAAATTTAAAAGAGTTTGGAACAAGTGGATGTTCACTCTTGAAAGTTTAATTCAATGACGCATGAAATGCACAAAGTAAAGGGAAGGTGATTTTAGAAATTATTATTCCTGAAATGTATAATTAATTCCATAAAGAGTTTTCAAAGGTTCAAACCCCAACACAAACTCTCAAATCACACACCCCAATCTGTGTGAACGTTCGGAAGCCCTAACGGCGAGGAAAAATGTCCACAGGTGCGCTCAAACTACTAGGATGGGCCATATCTGTTTAGGTTTGGCAATGAAGGGGTTTATAGAAGGTGCGTCCATCAAGATGAAGTCCCTGCAATCATCAAGCATTATCACGACTTACCTTGTGGAGGACATGGACATCTATCCAAGACACTGGCAAACATCTTACAGGTGGGGTACTTTTGGCCCACTTTTTCATAGTATCTACTCCTATGTGTATGCATGTGACAGTTACCAAAGGCTCGACACTATTTCTTGCCGCAATGAAGCCCCGTTGAACAACATGCTCGAGTGCGATCTTTTTGATGTTTGAGTTGTTGATTAGACAGTTCCCTTTCTCCTGAGGGAATAGGAACATCCTCGTTATGGTCGATTATATGTCAAAATGGGTCGTGGCCATCACCTCTCCTACAAGTGATGCGAAAACTGTGTCTAAGCTCTTCAAGAAGATAATTTTCCCGAGGTTTAGAGTTCCCGATTGGTCATTAGTGACATTGGATCCTCAGTGGCGAAGCCACCTTGAGTCAAGGGGGGTCAACTGACCCCCCAACTTTTTTGAAAAAAAAAAAAACTTAATTTAGAACTGTTTTAATATGTACAAATATATATATAGCAAATTACTACGCAAGGTTACAAGAAAAAGAGAGATAGCTGAGTGGTTGTGATGCTTAAGTTGAGTGCCTTTCTTGCAACTAGAGGTCTTAGGTTTGACGCCTATCTCACCCACGTTATCTCCTTTTGTCTCTCTATACTTTGACGGCTGCTACAACATTCAACGACTCACACCCTCTGGCCTCTACCTCCGCTCCTTCACCATCACGCAGGATTTTGGTTTTATTTTGTTCGAGTATGCATAATTTAAATTATTTAAGATTATTTGTTTCATTGATTGATTATAAATTAAAAGGGATAATGATACATATTTTGACTCAAAATGGTTAATATTACCCTCTTGAATTGTCCATATTTCACATTTTTGTAACTTTTAATAACATTTATTTTCATACATGTATATATTTATCAATTATAAGAGTAAAATATTTATTAGTTGGGTCAAAAGATATTAATAATAGCCTAATTTCATTAATCATAGTAGAAAATGCACATTTTATGCATAATTTTATATTTATGAAAAATATAAATAAAATAATTATTTTTATGTTGTTTGTAAATTGTAATAAACCTCAAAGTAATGAAATACCTTTATAATGATGTAAAGTCATTCCACTTTATAAGTGATTTAGGTGAAATGCAAGATGGTCTTACGTCAAGATGTTTATCATTTTACAATTATAAGGTTGTTGCTAGATAGCGATTGCGTTATTGTTAATCATTTTGCAATCAAAATATGAGTACTGGTCGAATACAACTTTATATTTAAGGTATGTATGTTTATTTTCAAAATTAATGTTGTTAAACTTTGGGTTACTTGTATATGTTAAATTTTCGAAATTCATTCCTATAAAGTCTATTTTCATTAAATTTTATCTTGACCCCCTTGACTTTGAGTCCCACTTCGTAGAGAAACGCTTCCAAGCTCTCCATTCCAAGTACGCAATATCACATAAACGAGGCACCCTGTATCACCCTCAAACTAGTGGACTAGTGGGCTAGTGGAGGTCACTAACAAGGTATTGAAGTAAATTTTGGAGACAACCAAGAATGTCTTGCAGAAACATTGTGTGGACAAGCACGATAATGTTATTTGGGTGTATAAGACGACGTTCATGACACCAATCGGAACGACGCCATACCGACTTGTATTCGGGAAGGGGTGTCATTTACCCCTGGAGTTGGAGTACAAGATCTTTTGAACCATTCGCCGGGTAAATTTGGATGCCAAGGCGACAAGAGAGAGGTGCCTACTTCAATTGGAGGAGCTTCAGGAGCTTTGAAGGATTGCCTACAACAAGAACAAGTTGTATAAGCAGTGCACTAACGCATTTCACGATAAGCGCATCAATCACAACTTTGATGTCCTAGAGCTTCTTGACAAGGATGGTGGAAGATTCAAGGTGAATTCATCAAGGGTTGAGCATTATGAGGCTAGCGGAGAGGACAAGGTCCTCGAGCACGTTAATCTCATGGACAAGGTCCTCGAGGACGTTAACCACATTGACATCCAAGTCATTAAGTAGAGGTGAAAATGGTCAGGCTCGGGACCTAAAACAAGCGCTTCATGGAAGGCAACCTATGCTTGTAATTCGATGCATTAGTTCTAGATTTAGAAAAAATAAGAAAAAAAGGGAAAAAAGGAGAGAAAACAAGAAAAGAAAAAAATTATAAAAAAAACAATGCAAAAATACGATTGAGGGTGAGTGTTTATGTGTTGAAGGTGGCTGAGTGCCTTGAGCTTAAGTTTGAATATTTTTGGAGTTAGTGTCGTTGAGGTTGAAGGAGAGAAGTGAGGAAAAGTATTAGAAAATTTTAAGAGTTTGCAGCAGATAAGTTTATATTTTATAGTATTTATTAGGTTTTTAACTTGTATATTTTGGATTGCTGAAGATCTTGTCCATCTATATAACAGGAAACATGTTTCTCCTCATTGCATGATGAAGATAGATATTCGGAAAGCGTATGACACGGTCAATTGGGACTTCCTTAGACTTCTTTTGGTGGGTCTCGGATTTCCTATAACTTTTGTTGACAGAGTAATGTACTGTGTTTCTACGGCAAAACTCACTGTGGCTTATGCAGGTCAAAGGTTTGGATATTTTAAAAGCGGAAGAGGTCTTCGTCAAGGTGACCCTATCTCTCCTCTTCTCTTTCTTTTGGTTATGGAGAACTTAAGTAGAGCTATTGATCTTGAAATTCAGAAACAGAAGAATTTCAAATTTCATTCTCTTTGTTGGAGTTTGAAATTGGCCCATTTATCCTTTACGGATGATCTTTTTCTATTTTTCCATGCTGATAAAGACAATATTTCATGCCTCCTCAAAGCTTTCGACAATTTCAGTTGTGCTACTGGTTTGGATGTCAATTCTTCTAAGTCTGAAATTGTCATTGCTGAGGTTCAAGTACCTGAGAAACAACAGCTTATGGAGATGACTTGTTTTAGAGAAGAAACTCTTCCTTTTCGATATCTTAGGGTACCTCTCAAGCCTACAAAACTAAACAGAGATGACTATCAGATTTTAGTTGATAAAATTTGTTCTCGAATCAGAGGTTGGGCAATCAATAAGCTCACTTATGCGGGGCGTGTGGAGCTTGTGAATGGTATATTGATGTCAATTCATTCCTACTGGGCTCAGGTTTTCTTTATTCCTAGATTTGTATTGGATCAGATTGTTAAAATTTGCAGACATTTTTTGTTGGGTGATACACATAGCCCTTCGATATCCTGGGAAAACTGTTGCAAATTTAAACATAATGGAGGCCTTGGGATCAGAGATGTGTATAAGTGGAACTATGCGGCAATTGGGAAGCATATCTGGATAATCGCTTCGCTCAAGGGAAAGATTCATTATGGATTAGATGGGTACATCACATCTATCTCAAGAAGACTACCACATGGGAGTGCAAGCCTCCCCAAAATTGTGCTTGGTATTGGAGACATTTGTTGAATGCAAGGGATTTTATCATTGCCCAGACCTCGATAGGTGAGTCATATTTGATTGCAAAAACGTATTATAGTCTGAAAAAGTCAGATGAGGAACCTCGTTGGACAAGATTGATTTGGAACAAATGGAGGATACCAAAAATGTGCATTACTTGGATGGCTGTACAGGGTCGACTCTCGACACTTGACAGGTTGCAACGGTTTGGTTTTGCTTTAGCTTCTAGGTGTTGGCTATGTGAGAATGACATCGAAAGCCATAGCCATTTGTTCTTTAATTGTCCCTACAGTCAACGTGTCTTGTGCTTAATTGAAAAGGAGGTTTGTGTTCATATGTTTAGAGATTCAGACTGGATGGATGGTGTGATGATTCGAGGAACTCGCACTAAAGCTCAGCAACAAAAGTTATTCCTTCTCTATACTGGAGTCATTTATTATATCTGACAGGAAAGGAATAGTAGGTCTCATAGTAATACAGGGAAGGCTGTGGAAATTCTAGCTAAGATGATTAGTAGAGATTGCATAGCTAAACTTCATGGGGTGTTTGTTTCTTTATTTGGCGGTTGTTGTGTTGGTTGTAACCTCTGGGTATGCCTGGAGTAAGTTGTAATTCGTTTCGGTATGAATGGGAAAGGCTCTCTCCTTTTACAAAAAAAAACTTGTATATTTTGGCTAATTATGTAATATAATCTTGTCTTTTTATATTAAAATCCATTGGTTTGGAGATTGGTGAGTTTTGCAGATTTGAAGGAAAATCCATATAATACCAATGAAATTAGAAAGAAAATGAAAGATGAAGGGAATAAAATTGAAGAGATGAAGAAAGGTGAAGAAAAGATAGACCAAAGAAGAGAACGAGAAGAATAGAAGGCCATCTCCTATGAAACAAACATGACCTATCCCAATTGAAGACAACGCCCAACACTACCCCTGGCAGCGCCTTTACCCCCCACTAGCGTTCCTTAACCCCCAACCAGTGCCTAGTTCTGCAAGGCAGTTACAAGGAAAAATACTTGAGGCACTAGTGGTGCCTTTTGACGTTGGTAGCGTCTCCTGTCGTCTTATAAAAGGAACTTCGCCGCATAACTTTGGGGCATCCATTATTAAACCTATTATCTTATTCACACCCTAATTCTAGGTTTTCTTTGTATTTTCCTCCCATCGGAGAGCCATCTAGTAGATTAAGAATAGAAGAGGTGAAGAAGGAGATCAATTTGGGTAACACGAAGAGATCAAATTCGACGACTCGGATTTTCCATTTATTTTTTTCATTGCATTTTGCAATTCAGATGTCATGTTTGTTTTCCAAGGCTTTATTATCATGAGTACGTAGTTAGTCTCATCGTTTTTAGGGGATAAACTCGATGTTTCTTGATTGATTTATGGTGTGTGATTTCAATTTTAGGTTTTAATACAGTTATTTAATCTTCGTGTTTTGTATGTCTTAGTAACTGATTGATCACCTTTTACTTGGTCTAGATTCTTAATATCGGGTCGAAAGATTGTTAATTTAAATTGGATAAACGAAGATTGAATAGGCATATCACACAGTTAGAAACAATGAGTTCATGCTTAGGGTCGTGTTATAATCCGTTTTTATCTTTGATTGAATTAAATAGCCATGAGAATAAGTGTTTAGTTTAGTTACTGCAACTCATCTCGGATCGAAAAATTACTGTGATAGGCCTTAGAATGATTATAAACCCTGACACTATCAATGTTACCTTGCACAGGAATTAGCTCCTAATTGATTGATTAACTAGAGTGGACTCCCCTAAACACCCTTAATTATTTGTTAGAATTCTTTAGGTTTATTGCTTTTCAAATTTCAGTTTAGAATCTTATAAATACATAGACACTTTGGACGACATAGCATACTTTGTAGTGACATAGTTTAGTGCGTAGTTGAATAAGTCCCCTGAGGGAATGACCTTGATATACTAAATTGTTCACCGTGCACTTGTGCACCGTTGCCGGGGATTTGTTTCCGTAGCTGCCATTAGGCGAAGACACTCTGGTTGACTTGTTTTTTGTTGCTTTCCTAAAAGCAAAAAAATCAAATAAAAAATAAAAAAAATTTCAAAAATATAAAAATATGGCAATTCTTGATTTTCCTCTATTTGAACATGAATTATTTTGGCGTTATTTTGAGCGATTATATGCTATTCCTGTTCCATGTGATATCATGTTAGGAAAATCGGAAATTCTTGATATTGTTTTTGAAGGTGTGAATATAGAAACCCGTAATCTTTTGAATTATTTGGGTTTTTATGAAAAATATATTGATGAAGCTTGGGAATTACTTAAATGGCTTGCACGTGATATATTTGAATTTAAAAACTCTAATTGTGCATCCAAATACTTTAACCCTTGTACATCTCATGCTAGTTCATATATTCAACTTCATAATTCAGTTACATGTGCTTTATGTTATTCTTCTGAACACATGATTCTACTTGCCCTAATAATGATAGACTTGAATTTTTAATGAAGGCAATGTTAGAAAAACAAACTGAGACAATTGACTTGATGCGAGGTGTGTCTTGTTGCATGATATTGACCATAGTTCTAATTCTTCCAATTTTGATGATGTAATATGTGATGATAGTAAGTCCATCTTCCCTTTAGCAGTTGGTCTTGTGGACCCTTCTTATCCTAGTTTACCTGAAAACACTACTTATGGTGTTTTTGATTTTCATAATACTCCCTTACCTTTTTCTCAATCGAGGGGGTTTGAGGTCAGTGAGACTCACGGGTTAGATGCTAGGTATGAAGATATTTCTCACCATGAGTTGGTTAATATTATTTATGAGGAACCGAGCGAGAAGGTTAATAGTGAGTCGGTTGATATTATTTATGAAGATAATTCTCATCGTGCTTCAGTTCCTTTTTTATTGCCTTCTGCTTCACCAAAGCCCCTTGAGGAACCCATACCTTGTCAAAAGACCTTTCATGTTCAAGTTAATATAAGATATTAGGTTAATTGTTGTGTTTTAATTGGTGAAACCGACAATATTATTGAAGAGTTATCCTTAGGTAACTTCAGAGGTTACGACTCCTCCCTAGATCCATATCATATATACCTATATGACTATCCTAGAAAAATCTTGTGGACTAAATATTTCGATTCTTTTGATTTTTTTAGTGAATTCGACTTCTTAATGAGAGTGTTACTAATGTTTTATTTTAGGGTTATTGGATAATAATAATACAAACTTTGGGGGTATTGGGCGATAATAATACTAACAATTTTGTTAGATACTAGCAGTATCAACTATTGATCTATTTTCGAGTAATAGTACAACACTGAGTTAGTTGGTTTTTGAATTAGGAGAAAGATGATATGTCACCTAATTGTCTGAGCCAGAGGCTGCGGCAAGTTAAAAAATCATTAACTATCACATTTTTTTGACACTAAGTAACATTTACCAACTTAGCAAAACAATAATGTAAAAATAATACTTTAATTGTTTTTAACTAAATTGGTCAATGTTGCTTAATTGATAATAAACGAGTGACAATCAACATTTTTTCCACTTGCTCCGACCTCCAGCTCAGACAATTAGGCGACATTTCATCTTTTCGTCGACTCAAACACTTACTGACTCGGTAGCGTACTATTAATGGAAAATAGGTTCGTAGTTGATACTACTACTATCCAACAAAATTGTTGGTATTTTTATCAGCCAATACCCTCAAAATTGGTATTATTGTTATCCAATAATCCTTTACTTTATAAGTTTTCAGCTACTCTCTTATTTGCTAGCTTGCAAGCCGCATGAAGAAGAGTTTGACAAGCTACTAAGGGCGTTGACGACATCTGGAGCAGCAACCCCGATCCTAACTTTTTAACTGAGTTTATTTTAATTTTTAGAACTCTTAATTTCTCTTTAGTCATTCTAATTTTAACTTTCAATTTTTATTTGTATTCTTGATGGTTTGAGTTTAAAAAGTTCTAATTTTGTACCGTTGCTCGACTCTAGGAAAAGCATAAGAAAACAATTGAACTACTTACTTGAAGAGAGGAGGAGAAACGAAACGATGAAAATAAACAGAATAAATACCGTTGGTGGGGTCTCAAAACCCTGAGGACATGCAGGTAAAAAAACGCTGGCAGCAACTCAAAATCGCTGGCCGCACCTAGCACAGAAGGGGAGAAAATTGGTGTCAATCACAGACACTAGCAGCGCCTCTTGGTCTCGGATAGCGTCTCCAATTTTTACGTGTTTATTCCCGGTTATCTCTCTCTCATAAGCATTTTCAAAATCCCTAACTTTTCAAAGTCTTCTTCAACGCCGCTACCCCCAACCCACCCCCCCACCTGGGTTTCTTTTTCCCCCGCAACAACCCCTTCTCTTCTTCTTCTTCTTCTTCTTCTTCTTCTTCTTCTTCTTCTTCTTCTTCTTCTTCTTCTTCTTCTTCTTCTTCTTCTTCTTCTTCTTCTTCTTCTTCTTCTTCTCCTTCTTCTTCTTCTCCTTCTGAGCCCCTTTTGCACTCCCCGATACCCATTTTACCGTCCTACTTCGTCCAGTTTCAAATTGTAGATCTGAAATTTCCATCACCATTTTAGGGGCAAGCTCTACTTTTAATTGTGCACAAGTAACTCTCAGGTATGATTCTTAATTAGTTTTCAACTTCATTGTGACTTGCTAGTGTTTTTTGGTGTATTTATGCAATTTCATGAATTATACTTGAATATTTTGCTCGAAATTCACTAATTGCTCATGCTTATAGCTTGGTGCACCTTGCTTGAGTAGTTTTTGATGCTAACTAGTACAATTAAGTTGTTTAATTTGAAAGGGTTGATATCGTTGTGGTTGTTATACTTAATTGGAGTAATGTGTCGAACCATCTAAACCAAAAGCTTAAGTTGATGGTTGTAGCCCCATGAATGGTTTTATAATCTAACACGCCCCCTCACGCGAATACCCTTTTGGCTTGAAGCGTGGATGCTGCAAAGGCCTCCTTTTACTTTGCGCAAATGAATGTGGGGGGTGCTGAAATTCAAACCTGAGACCTCTTGTTTATCGGTCTGGCTATGATACTATGTGGAACCATCTCAACCAAAAACTTAAGCTGATGGTTGTAGCCCCATGAATGGTTTTATAATCTAATACTATGTTATTGTTATTGGAGTGGAATGTGATGAATTTTGGAGTTTGATATGTTGAGTCTCTGTTTTGGGAGTGTGTAGTTGGACTATACTCTGTTCTTGAGTGGTAGAGTTGAGTATTTAAGGAGGAAATTTGGAATCTTCCATATAAAATAAGTAATGTGCAAGTTTAGGGAAGTATCGATAGTTGTAGTTTTGTTGTAAATTTGCTATGAATTAATTATACATTGTTAAAAATCTTAGTTTTCACATATTGTCAATCACTAGTGTTTGTGGTGTTTTCATGAATAAATTCTCAAGTCACGTGTTGAATTTTCTTGATACACCATGTTTCTTGCTCAAGGATATCACGACACTCTCTTAAGTTTGATTTTTATGCTAGTGACTTGTCTAGGTTGAGTAAACTTGATTAAAAATCACATCTTTGTTGCCCCATCTCTGCCGAGCAACGATGAGTAGCCCTCTTCCCTAACCCTTCCCTTCTCACCAATGTCTTAAGGATTGAGGACAATGCTACATTCAAACATTGGGGGGGGGGGGGGGAGGGTTAATATGTACTTTGTGTATATTTGATTTTTCTTTTCGGTGATTTTCATTGATTTTCACTTTATTTTCGCCTTTCATCTTTTTCCTTCCCTAGATTAATTTCCGCAAATTTATACTTTTTTTCCTTTAGTGTGCTTTCTTTCTTTGAGTCTGCAAGTTTTTTGTGTGTTTCTTGATTGTTTATTTTAGTTTTTTCTTTTAAGTTTTTTTTATAGTAAAACCTTGCATTCACCTAGTTTGTATTAGTTAGAGCATGCTAGATTTTGTCTTTTCTTTTCTTCCCTTAGTTTTTGGTCTTTCTTTTTCTTTCTTTTTTGCATTCACAAATTAGAAAAGCTACCAAAAAAAAAGCAGAAAAATAGAAAAAGATAAATTTTTTTTAGAAAAGTCAAGAAAAACAAAAAACAAAGTATAGGATAGGATTAGGATTAATAATCTGTAACATCTCCTGTGATGATTTGTAAACCTGTTAGATTTTCAGTCTATCTTGCTTTACCTTGAGAAGTTTGGTTGAGAACGAAAAAGTTTTTGAAACTGCTTTTGCAAACCTTTCTGATTTTGAGACAAGTTACTAAGAGTGTGTCTAGCTATTTTGATTGGCTTAGTGATGTAAATGTGTGTGTCGCAAATCTTTGGGCTAGGTTTCGTTGATTGAGCCCTATCCCGTGAATCCACATAGCCTAAAAGTATGGATTGATCATCTTTATCGATCCTTTTATTTCTTGAGTGACTCCAACACTAGTAGCACCTCCAGAACTTGTTTTGCCTCTTGTTTGAGACAACACCTTTGCATTGCATGCTGTGACAAAGTGATTGAGGCATTCATTTCGATATTTATTGTAACTACATAGTCAAATAGTCTCCCTAACAATATTACTATTGTTCTTTAGCCCCGTCTAGCCTTTGATTGCCCATTTTTAGTAATTGAACCCTGACAATAGAAGCCTTGGCCCTTATTTGCTTGGATGTTTTGAGCGTTCGTTATTTTGAGGGTGATAGTTTGTTCGGTGTTGGAATGAGATGTTGGTTATGTTTGAGTTAGGATGGTTTACATTCCCCAGTTTTATGAGGTTGCCAATTGGTTATGGTGATCTTCTGACATAAACCAAGGCCAAAGCTATGCTTATACGTTTCTTTCCCCCTTGATCACGTACCAAAAAAAACAAAACAAAAAAAGAGAAAAAAAATACATATACCAAAAAAAGGGTGATCAAAGAGACAAATTACATTTACCCTACCTGACATTTGTGGTAATAATTTTTGCACACCCGACATTTGGGAAATAATTTTCACCTTACCTGACATTAGGTGTTCATAAATTTAAACCTCCTAAGATATTTTATAATTGATTTTTGTTCAATTTTCCGGCGTAACATTAAATTATAAATAGGAATTGACTTTTTTACCCTTGATATTAATTCATATGACTTTCAATTAAATATGAATTGACTTTTTTACCCTTAATATGAATTCATATTGCATTAACAGGGGAGTGTTGAAGAAGAGGAGTGTGAAAGAAATCTACTATTGGTGTTTTCTATTTGGAGTTTCGACACACCTTTTTCCATACAAAAAAAAAAAAGTGTCATTTAAGTCATTTCCTTCTCAATATTATGGGGAGCATTGTATATTTACATAGTCATTTAGAGGCATTATTGTATTTTCTCATTTCCGATGAGAAGTAATCAAATTTTGCCACTAAAAGTCACTTTCATTTAATGTCAGGTTAGGTGAAAATTATTTCATAAATGTCGGGTGTACAAAAATTATTACCACAAATGTCAGGTATGTAAGTAATTATTCCTCTATTACATTTCATGAAAGCTTATGGCCTAGTTATGGGAGTGTCTACTTAACCCTAAAGTGAGGTTTGCTTATCGAGTGCTCTACGTTCATAACCAATCGCATATATTTGCATTCATCATTGATTGTTGGTGGTTTTTCACATTCGAAGTGCTTTTTCTCTTTCATGGTTTCGAAAACTTCCCTCTATCTCTTTTGCACTGGTTTTGTTCTCTTCCAGATCATTCTTGGTTTTAGCTTGGTGGATTTATGTGTTCTAATTGGTTAGCCTGAGGAGGTGTATAATTGTATTTGTAACTCTAACGCTGACTCCCCAGTTTATTTTATTCTTTTCCCTTTTTCCATCTTGGGTCTTTTCCATTTTATTTTTGAGTCTTTCTTTTCTCCTTGATCTTTTGTCAAACTTGCGTGAGGGCAAGCAATAGTTAAGCATGGGAGATTTGATAAGTGTATATTTTATATTACTTATTAGTCTTCAACTTATTAGTTAAGCATGGGAGATTTGGCTAATTATGTAATATAATCTTATTTTTTTTATATTAAAATCCATGATTTCTTCACTTAGATTAGAGATTGGTGAGTTTTGTAGATTTAAAACAAAATCCATATAAAACCAAGGAAAGATTGGCCAATCAAGAGAAGGAGAAAAATAGAAGCCCATCTCCTATGAAAGAAACACGACCCATACCCATTGAAGACAACGCCTAACACTTACCCCCTGGCAACGCCTTTACCCCCCACCAGCGCCAAGTCCAGAAAGGCAGCTATGGGGCAAAATACTTGAGGCGCTGGTGGCGGCTTTTGACGCTGGTAGTGTCTCTTGTCATCTTATAAAAGGAACTCTTCCGCATAACTTTAGGGCATCCATTATTCAACCTATTATCTCATTCACGCCTTAGTTCTAGGTTTTCTTTGTATTATCCTCCCTTCAAGGAGTTGTCTAGTAGATTAGAAATAGAAGAGGAAGAGAAGGAAATTGATTAGCGTGACACGAAGAAATCGAATTTGACTCGGATATTCGGTTTATTTTTTATTTACATTATATTGCAATTCAGATTTCGTGTTTGTCTTTCTAGGTTTTATTCTCATGAGTAGTTAGTCTCATTCTTTAGGGGATAAACTCAATGTTTCTTGATTGATTTATGGTGTGTGATTTCGGTTTTAGGATTTAATACAATTGTTTAATCTTCGTGTTTTGTATGTCATAGCAATTGATTGATCACCTTTTTCTTGGTCTAGATTCTTAATATCGGGTCGAAAGATTGTTATTTTGAATTGGATAAACGAAAATTGAATAGGCATATAACACAGTTAGAAATCAGGGGTTCATGCTAAGGGTTGTGTTATAATCCATTCTTATCTTTGATTGACTTAAATAGTCATGAGAATAGGTTTTTAGTTTTAGTCACTACAACTCACCTCGGATCGAAAGATTGCTCTGATAGGCCTTAGAATGATTATAGACCCTGATAGTATCAATATTACCTTGCAATGAAATAAGCTCCAAATTGATTGATTAATTAGAGTGGACTCCCCTAAACTACCTTAATTATCTGTTAGAACTCTTAAGGTTTATCGCTTTCTAATTTCAGTTTAGAATCTTATAAATACATAAACACTTTGGACGACCTAGCACCCTTTGTAGTGAAATAGTTTAGTGCTTAGTTGAACAAATCCCTTAGTGATCGAACTTGATATACTATATTGTACACCGTGCACTTGCTGAGCGTATCAGCCACTCCAAAGGAGGTAGACAAAAAAGGCCTTACGTCCGTGACACTAGTGAGTCAAGCCCGTGAGGCTCGGAAATTCATATTTCTGGGTTTTGGCAACTTGGGAGTCACGATAGTAAGGTCAATGGTCACGGTCGTGACCCTTAAAACCCACATTCTTCAGTTGTGGAGTAGAACCTCTCTCACGACCGTAAGAGTTCCACATAACATTCGTGAACCCAGACCACCATTCTTCAGTTTCTTTGGAGAAGCCATCTCATGGCCGTGACAGTCTGGTGTTACGCCTGAGAGAGATCTTGTAGTGGTGTGCATGTTTTACCCCTCACGGTTGTAAGTGATCCTGTCACAGCCCTGACGATCCTAACACCTTCCATTTTAATTCATATGTCGAGGGGTTCATTCTCATTTCCCCCCTCCCACCGGAATTGTCCCTCTCTCACCCCTTTCTGAGCCTTCGACAACCCTGACCCTTACCTCCTCAGCCTGTGCTGACACCCAATTGTCGCCAGATTCCATCTCCAACTTGCTGGATTCTGCCGCCCTAGCCGCCTCATCCTCTCCTCTCATCTCTCACTGCCCTCCACCGCTCACCTCCACAGTCCCCATAATCCCAAACCCTAACCATTCGCACCTTCACCAAAGCAGTACCACTCCATTCCACCCTTGTACACCACCTTTTACAACCCTTTCTAACCAATTCTCGTTGGACTCCTCTCCATCTCAGCCACCCCTTCCCTTTAACACCAACTCCATAGACCCCATCTCCACCACCCTATTCGCACCTTCACCACCACAATGTCATCACATTCACACCTCTATTCCACCTCTTCCACCACATTTCCCAACCCCTTTTTCTGACCGAAAATCACCACTCTACAAAACTCTTTCAAAAATCCCTAAACCTGAACCCACATTGAACCCTAACTAAGCCCTACTCAACCTCCATTGCACTTTCTCTCACTAGAATTTGAACTCTATTGTTGACTTTGGTACTAGAGAGAGTAAAGCTTGATTCTGGGGTTCACAAAGGGTTTAATCATCATCCATTTCGGGCATTCGATATTCTAATGCATACATCACATTTTGAGGCAAACATAGTGGTCGTTACTCCGATAACCCTGATCCTGTAGTATCTTCCTCTTCCATATGTATGGCTCCTTAGACACATACTAAAATAGGTTGATTAGAGTATGATACCAATCTACGAGTCAATTTTTATGGTGATGAAGAATTTGCTTGTCGTACATATACCACGAAGAAACATGTGCTAAGTTCTTCGTGAAACGTAGTGTTAATTTGTTGGTTGAAAGAATGGGTTGGAAATCTTTTGTGAAAATTGACACCCTCGTGTACGACCAGCCATTTTTAGAGTTTGGAGCTCCTTAAAGGTCGAAAACGATGGTCTTTCGCATGCTACGCATAGTTTTAGGGTGGGTAAGTCGACTACATTGACCCTAGAGGAGCTCAACCAATAACTTAAGCTTCTTGTCGATGTTGTTATGTGCGGGCAAGCTATCTCCACCGATGAGCAAGATGCCCTAAAGGCCATCACATGCCATAGGCGGAGGATTTTGACACCTCAGGTTGGAGGGACGGTCCGTTACCATGACCTGACTTTGTCAAGGGCCACTAACATATGTAACCCGACCATTTGGTACTTTCATCATTTATGACTCGGTCTTTGGGTGGGATGAGAACAAAAACCACGTACGAAAAGATGATCTTTTTATCATCTCTCATACCTTGGAAGAGGAGTTGGTCAAATCCAGATCATGCATTTTGCACCAACTCGCGTCAATTAGTGTTTCCACGTCTCGATCGACTATCGGGACGGGGCACATCATTTGTGCCATCTTGGAACAGACCGATTTCGCGCTTACTTGAGGAAGTATCGGCCTCATTTCACTTGCGTATACTTGAACGACGTGACATTGTTTCACATGCAAATGATCAAGCTGCACAAGTCGCACACGTTGATCCTCATATACTACCATAGCACAATAAAGTCTTATGGCTTGTACCTCAGACCCCGATGGGCTAAGCATTCAATCGACGTTACTAAGCAACGAAATTGGTCACGCAGCAACAAGAAGAGAGACGGGGATGATGATGATGTCGCCGATGATCATGTAGAAGAAGGGATGACACCCGATGAGGGGGGAAAGAAGGAAAAGGCAACGACCAAGGGAGTTCTCAACATGACATGGGTGAGGGCTGAAGTTTGATCCCTTCGTGGAAAGGAGCCCTAAATTGCGATGGAGCTCGGGACGACAACCTCACCCTCGAGTTCAACAACTTCCGACAAGAGTATACCGCCTACACCTAAGGGAACAATCAGCGGTACGATACTTTGATGAACACCTTTGGCCGGATCGAGGGACATTTGATCGATCAACGTCAAGCGCAACAGGAGTGGCGCAACCACTACTACACCCATGGCGGTGCACCTGGCCCTTATTGGTGGAATCCTCCGCCATATCCTCCAGTGTCCCCTCTAGGGCCTAGTCAAGAGTGATTGTTAGCTCACCCGCCCCCTCTTTTATCCTCTTTCGTTGATAGTTGCATATTAAGTGTGTGTGTGTGTGTGTGTGTGTGTGTGAGTGTGTGTGTGTTGGGGGGGGGGATGAGGGAGTATGCATTCGGGGTGGTGTGTTGGGTGTTGTGTTCTTGTCATGGTGTTGATCTCTCTCCTCTTATGTTTCAGATCTCTCGCAATTGTCGCTTGTTGATTGGGTTTTGATTGTCTCTAGTTGGATGATTTTTGGTGGTTCCGGTAGGTTTCACTCAGTTTCATGGAGTGTCGGACCTGGGTTTAGCTTTATATCACCCCTGATCCCTCTTCATCTACATCAAGATAGGGGTCGGGGTGTATTCTAATCAATGTATATTTGTAATCATATTTTTCTTTGTAGTTTTAGTTTTCTTCACATTTTTGCTTTCTTTCATAGCTGTGCTTCATACCCACAGTTAGCATAGAGGCATGCATGATGCATTTTAGTTTTCTTTCCCTAGTTTTAGTGTTTTCTTGACTAGTTTTACATTTTACTTCACTGCATATTACTTAGGTGCATATAGTTTAGGTTGAACTTTTATTCTTAACCCTTCTTATTCTTTCTTTCTTTTCATGGATTGAGCTTTACAAAAATGCACTTTGAAGACTCATTCTGTAAGCTCGTTTCTCCTTTTGCATTCCCTTTGTTTTGTATATGCTTTGTTGCATGCTTGGATTTTATTATGGTAGTGGTTATTTAGATGTTGGAGCGTATGGGCTCTGATCACCACCACTTTTGTGCTTTTGTTTGTTTCTTGTGTGTTTGTTTTTAGCCCATTTGAGACTTACCCACACAATGCAGACATTGTGAGATTTAAGTGTGTGTGTTGGGGGGGGGGGGGTGAGTATTCTTGCTTGGGTAGCTTTAGTATTTCTTCATTTTGTTTTGTTTTGTTTTGCTTGTGCAACTTTGGTTTTTGAATATTTGAAAAAAATTAAAAAAAAAAAGAGAAAAATAAAGTGAAAATCCCAAATAGATTTTTTTTCTTCATTAGGAGTAGCTTATGTTCGTGTTTATGTATTTATCCGCTTAAATAGCTGAGTTGTTTGGTCAAAAACGATCAATATGTGGGTGCCAAACGTTCTCCTTAGGTGTTACCATGAATTATTCTATAAGCTTCTTTGCCATTGCAAAGCGGTTTTCTTACCTCTGTCACCTATGGTTTACTTTCGCGATTTTCTTGGTTTAGGAGGTTATTATTTCAATTTTTCATGTTTTCATGCTCTTAATAAGCCGATGAAACCAACATGGGCTGGTGTATGTGGGCGACACTCACAACCCTTCGTATATGTATAGAGCAACCTTAGTTGGGAGGGTAACCCCTTTTAAAAGGGCCATCCAAATTCCTGAAAAACCCGACACAAAACATAAGAAGCAAAAAAAAAAATGAAATCAAAAGAAAAAAAAAATTTGCTTGAAACGTTGGTTAACCAATGTGGTTTGGCGTGGCTGGTTCACGACCCCTGATCCCTTAAATACATTGTTTGCGTACGGAGTAAAAAACAACGCTGGGATAGTAAAACCCTCATAGGCCACATCGTATCTCGAAACATGCCAACGGAAAAAATATGAATAAATAAAGTGTGAAACCTTCCGCTATGTAACTAGCCTACGATCCTCACCAAGCCAAGGGCGACACTAAATAGGGTGGGGGTGACGTATGTTGAGTTAGTAGTTAATAAAAATGAGCACAAATGTATGAATAGCTGAGACTAAACCAATTTTCCTTGATTTAACTAAAAATAGACTAGAGACGCTTGCACTTGTGCACAAGGAACCCGTTGAGTAGTGTTGAAGTGGAAAATCTGAAAGATTGGTCTCACCCGAGTCTAGTGTCGTGGCATGTACATATTAACTACTTTTGGTTAATCAACAACTTGTATGAGTTGCTTTTTCATAACTATGATCATGAGTTCTTCATTTCTTTTGTAAAGACTTTTGATTTTAAATTCAATTTCTCCTTTTTCTTTTCTTTCTTCTGCCTTTTGTGGGTATAACTTCTATAAACCCTCACGAGACCACACTCGTCCACCCGGGCTGCCAAGGGGTCTAAAAGGCTTGTCGCATACGCTAAATGCATCCCTGATTTATGCGAAAGTGAGTTAGGTATTTTCTTGTTTGGTTAGTGTAGTTCCTTGCTTTATTTTATGAGCAAAAGCCTAAGTGTGGGGGGGGGGGGGGTGTTTAGGCTCGGTTTGAGCTTAAATGCGTCCTTTTCCCTTGACATTTTCCACGGTTCCACAAACAAATGTAGTGTTCTTATGCTATTTTTCCCCATTTAAGTACATTCAGCAATAATGTGCATGTGGAGGAAAAGTGCACAAAAAAAGGATAAATCGGAACGATATGAAGAAGAGTCAGAATCTTAATGCAAATCTTGAGAAAACCCGGCTCGAGGAGGTAGAAAGTGATGGGAATCAGTCCTCACTAGTCCAATTGATCTAGGAGTGTTATCTAATGGTGGGAGCAATCAAGAAGGGAAATGGTGTAGAAGGAGGTCATTCATCCCATGTGATGTCCTCACTACTTGTTTCAATAACTCAACATTGAGACTTATCCTCAAACCTTGCCCTAGGAGTCTTTTGTAGAGGGTTCACAGACCTTTTCACAATGTCTAAGTTTGTAAGATTTGGAGGTCATTTGAATCCTACACAGATATTTCATTCTGGGCATGCGATGAGATCTTCATTTGGGAGCTGCTTGATATTTTGGTGTTCTTTCAAGGGCGTTTTGGTATTTTCACATGGGGTTCGGTTTTCTAATACTATTGGAGGTCCAAGAAGGTTTCCAGCTAACTTGAAACAAAACCAACTTGTGTTTCTTCATTTGGCCTCAACGGATTGGAGTCTAAGTATAAGGAGATCCACCAATGAGGAAGTGCCAAGTGGAGGGTTGTGATTAATCTGTTTTGGTCCAATATTGGTCGTGTACTTCATGGTGAAGCTATGCATTAGTTTTAATCAGTTGTAATTAGCTTAATTAAGCATGTTTAGGAAGTTTCTTTGTCATTAGGAAACCTCACTCTAGACTACTTTTCAACTACTTGATTAGTGTGCTTAGTTGCTTGCATGTTTCAGCCAAATATATATATGAACCTTTGTATTTTGAAGTTCTTCAACTCATATGAAATATAAACACAGACGAGAGGTTCATCTATGTTTGTGAGTGTCTTAAACTCTCATTTCTACTTCTATAAGTTGATTTGGCTAATCAAGTACGTGATTGGTACAACTTAATCAACTTCTTAGAAGGTGAATTCTGTAGCTAATAAGGAGGTTAAGAAAGCCTTGTGATAATCGATCATGGTGTGTCTGTATTGATTGATAATCACTTGATTCTATCTTTCATTTCATTAATTTTCCATTCCTTGATGCTGATCACATCGTATTGATTGTGTTTTAAGCATTTTCATGAGGTCCTTAATCCATTGACGTTCTTAGCTTGATAAGAAGCCTCTTCTTTCTCGCTGGGATACATCATAATTTGGTATCAGAGCTTAGCTACTCTCCTGGTAGTTGAGTTTCCATTCAGCTTAAACACAACTCTTGTTATCCTAATCTAAGCATTGTCATAGCAATGACCTCCAGCCAAGTTCCATCTCAAAATTAAGAGCAACCCATGAAGGAGAAGGAGGATCTGGAGAGGGGGGTTGAGTTTCTTTCAGTTCAACTCAAGCATTACATGTACCTACGTAGTGAGGAGTTCAAGGATTCTGATGAAGTTGTTTCAGAAGCTGGGAATCCTTTTTGAGAAGAAGAAGACGAGGAGGTCATGAGCCATCATAGGAGACGAGTTGAAAGAGAAGAAAAACATGATTTCAAGGTGGGCATTCTGGAGTTTAAAGGAAACCTTGAGCCTGAGGTCTTCCTTTATTGGTTGCAAACTGTTGAGAGGATCTTTGACCTCAAAGACATCCCTGATGATAAGAAGGTAAAACTCATAGCTTTGAAATTGAGACAACATGCATCTATTTGGTGGACTAATTTGTAGAAGAAAAGAGTTTCTGTTGGGAAGTGTTGAATGTAAAATTTTATCATATTTTAAAGTTGTCAAAATTAGGAGTTTTTTTTTGCGCTAAAATATTCCTAGATACATTTTGTTTTAAAAAAAAGGTTACGGACAATTCAAATTGATTGTTCATAAATTCACAAACCTTGTTTTTATTATTTTATTTCATGTGCTTGGGCTAGTCTTCATGTTATCCAGAAAAAAAAGAAAAGAGAAAGGTGATAAAGTTTTTCATGAAAAAAAAGGATGTGGTGGATGGTTGCTAGTTACATTCACAGGAAATAATAAAAGGGAAGTTAGAATGGTAGGCCTCCCTGTTCCCACGTTTCTCCCTTAATTGCTATAGTAACTGACAACATCCAACTGCTCTCATTGAAGTATAAAACGGACGAAGCAGAGAGCAAAAAAAGGGGGTTGGTGCTCAGTTTCTCTTTTGGCCTCTGGAGAAAATTTCTGGGCAAAACAAAAAAAAAAAGAAGATCCAAACGGAGACGACGATAGAAGACAGAGGAAGGAGAAAGTTAGGGTTCTACAAAATCAGACTCAAGGAATTTTTAGTAGCCCAAAGGTATAAAAAACCGGCTATTGAGATGGTTCCTCTTCTTTTTCCATATCAATCTTCTCTCAACGTTTCTTCTTTCTCGTGGCTAAATATGAGAAGCTCCAGCCATCCATGGCAGCCAACCCACCACAAATCAAGCTTTGTCCAATTCCTGACACAAAAATCAAATCTTCGAATCCAAGTTCACCGTCCAACCCGTAAGAGCTTCGTGTCTCTCATTACCCATGAGGAATCCCGGGTCCTTTGGGACTCGTAAGAAATTGGATCCTTGCCTGGGTTTGCAAAAGACCTATAATTTTGGGTCGCGTCTAGCCAAAATCATTGTATCTCTTCAGTTCTATGTTTAAAATGCTCATAAGTGGTTGTTTGGTGTGTCTTCTTGACTCATGTTCATCCAAATTCTGAGTTAAGGGCAGTCAAACATGATTGAGTGTAATATAGGCTTGGAATGACGTCTGGTGCCGATTGGTGACGATCGGTAATTGGATACCCGTGATATCCCGAGTCTGTAAGAACTCATAAAAAAGGATACTTGTGGATCTCGGGTTGGCTACGACCCATAAAAATTGGATCTTTGCGGATCTCGGGTTGGCAACGACCCATATAAATGGATCCTTGCGGATCTTGGGTTTGCAACGACCCACAAAATTTTGGATCCTTGCGAATCTTAGGTTGGCTACAACCCACAAAAATTGGATCCTTGCAGATCCCGAGTTGGTGGCGACCCACAAAAATTGGATCCTTGCGGATCCCGGGTTGGTAACAACCTACATAATTCATGATTCTTAGGAATCCTGGGTTTGTAAAGACCCATATCTTTAATTAGTCTCTTGGCGCTTGGATCTTGTTGGACTCATAAAACTATGAATTTTGGATGTCTCTATTGCTGTCCGGAATAACATTTGGTTTCATAAACTTCAAATTCAATTGGGTTCAAGCATTCACTTTGAAAGAAGATGAAATAGAGACAACAGTTTTTTAACCCCAAGAATGAACATATATGGGACAAAAAGTGGAGTAGACGCATATCACAATTTAATTCTCTCAGAGGTTAAAATTTGGAGTCTAAGGTGAAATGTAAAGTGGAAGCTTGATTGACAAAAGGGTGTGAATATTTATTGAGGAAAACATGGTAACATGTTAATCAATAATTATATTGCCATCCTGATCAACTTTCATGTCATTTTTAATGGGCGATATTAATTAAAGACCCTGATGAAGGCCCACGGTAAGCAAGACTTTCAGATATATTGTCAATTGTGGTAGGAATGCTCCAATTCTTCACCTATCACAGAATTCCCATGCTCCCTGTATTCATACATGAAGTTGTAAGAGTGTGAAAATACAAGATGCCCATGTTGGATGCCTTGTTGTTCTTTTTGGGTGACCTTGATTGTTTCTCACTAAGTCGAAAAATGGGATGACAAAGTAGGGGGTTTGAAATGAAGGGATCCACTTGGATTTAAGCCTTGCCAAATTTTCATTGGTTTGTGTTCATATAAAGGTGAATGGGCCTTGGCTTGTCGTATGGTATTAATCCAATACGTATATGATACAAGTCAAACTTCTGTTTAGAACTACGTTGACTTGATCCCAGCAAGGGTACGTAGGAAACCCGAACATTAAATTTTTCGGGTTCAGTCACAAATCCAAAAACGCCCAAATTAAACTTTTGGGTTGATATTCAAGCCATTTTATTTTTGTGAGGGACAAATAAAACATGGTCGAGTTTCGTGTCGCGAGCCAAATGACCCAAGCTCCACAAAAATGACAACCGACCTTGTCAAATTCCAAAATCTTCCAAGCGGGCGAAATTCGAGCCAAATAAAAATACCCATACTCACAAAAAGTCTCGCTCTCACAAAAAACCCAAAATGTCTATTTTTGACCCTATGTTACATGTGACATAAACGGATAAACAGGCCGAACTACTCAAAGATACAGGTTGTCCTGTCAATTAGCCAAGTCCGCCAAATGGACCAAAACCAAGCCAATTATAAATACTCTAGCAGTCTAGCCTACAAGTTGTCCCCCTTTCTCTTAAAAGCACCAGGTTTCGAGTTCATGCAACTTGTGATACGGGGTGTCTTCCTGTAACCAAAACAAGCTGATTCCGTCACAAGTTTTCCCGTCAAATGCCACGTCCTCCGAATGGACTCATATCAAACTCCAATGAAATTTCAGAGCACAAATTCTCTCCCCACTCATTAAAGGGTCATATTTCGGGAATATATAATTTGTAACAACAAAAATGTTTTCCTGTAACAGAGACATGACAACCATGTTACAAGTTCCCTGTCAAAGCTCAAACAGACCAAACATGAGTCGGACAAAAAGTTTAATCTCAAATATTCCCCCTATATGTTAAAAAGGCCAAGTTTCAAGTTTCTAGCAACTTGTGGTTACGAAAAGTTTTCCTGTACGAAACGAGTCAACTCCGACACAAGTTTTTCTTGTTGTATTTTAAGTCTCTTAAATGGACCAAAATTGGGCCAAACACCAAGTCCAAGCTCTCAATTTCGTCCCACCATCCTGAAAGGGTCAAAGTCAAGGTCCAACGACTCTTGGTTACGTAAAACGTCTTTCTCGTAACCTGAACAGGCCAAATGCAAGTCCCACAAAATTATTTGTTCTAAATTTCAAGTCCGTCAAATGGACCAAACCCCAAGCCAAACACAAGTCCTAGCTCACAAAAATTCCCCCCTCATTTCTAAAATGCCAAACCCCAAATTTATATAGCCTACGATTACATATCGTATTATTTTGTACCAAAACTGGCTAAATCCAAACTCCACAAAATTATACCTTCCAAATTCAAATTCCGTCAAATGGACTTAATTTGATCCAAATAAAAAGTTCCAAGCTCATAAATTTTCTTTCGAGTTTTTAGTCGAGTTGTAGGCTCAAAACGGGTCTAGAACTACGTCAATTTGATCTCAAAAGGAGTACCTAGGAAGCCCATAAATATAGTTACGGGTGCAATCGACAAGTCAAATTAAAATTATCCGACCCCGTGAAGGACTAAGTCGGGAAATAATAGAAATTACAGAAAGGCTATAATATCAATTTGGCCAAAATTCCATAACAAATTCAGGTCCCTATTTCGGCTATTTATTTAGCCAAACAAATAACAAAATGGTAAAAATAATGGTTATTAATTTAACCTAAATCAAACCCAAATAAACATCAAAATTTCCCAAACGAACTACGATCGGTTTGATCCCCTTCAAAGGGGTACGTGGGCAACTCACAATAAATAGTGAGTGCAACCCGAATTCTAAATCAAATCAAATTTCCCCCTAACTTGCACATGAAGAATGTGTACAGGTATTACCCTTCCTAGAAGGTGCCTATTCGACCACTATCTGATGCAACTAAGTTACGGGTCGAAAATAAAGGCTCATTTAAATTTACCTTGACAAAAATAAAATAAAAGAAGGAAAAACAGTTAAGCGAAACGAGTCGGAATCAAAAGGTGGTCTCCCAAACGGGGATGTAATTAAGGAGGTTCATTCTCTTGAATAAGGTCGTACTCAAAGAAAATAATAAACCGATATATACAAAAATATATCGAGAGATTGTGTGGGCAATTTAATTAATTTAATTTTATGTTATTAAATTTTTTGCTCAACAAGAAGGATAAGGTGTGTTCATGGACCAAAATGAAGAAAAAGTTGCAATCGAAGTTCCTTCCAGCAAGTTATCTTAAGGATAACTATTTGAAACTCCAACATTTGGTTCAAGGAAGTAAGCCAGTTAAGGAGTATACTAATGAGTTCGAGCACTTGCTTTGGAGGTGTGATCTTGAGGAAGATGAACCTCAAACACTTGCGAGGTATCGTTCTGGTATGGATGCATGAAAGACTGAGGAATGTCGTGCTGGGGTGTTACACCCCTATACTACCCTTGATGAGTTGAGTTCTGATAAGTGCATTATTTGCACTTATTTTTAGGTATTTTAGAAGCATAATCATGGTGATTTTTGGCTAAAAAGGTGTTTAATCTTCCCCAATTCTCTATTTACACTTGGTCTTTGCGTTTTTGGCATTGATTTTCAGGTTTAGGGCCAAAAAGGTGATTTTTGGAGCAAATTTGGTAAGGCCAAGGGTACCACGGGCATCAACTACTGTTGATAAGACCGTGGTAAAAATTTCAGCAAGAAACGAGTGAAAGCAATGAGACAGCGCCAACCTCGGGTGCCGTGGTAGCGACCACGGACCGTGATTGGAGGCTTTTTTCTACGCGCGATTATTTTTGCGGAAATAACCAGGGAAAAGAAGGGGGAACGCGGTTATCAATTATTCTGGGCAGAAAAGAGAGATTTTAGAGAGGAATTCTTCACCAAAAACACCTCGATTTCATCAAGAATCAATTCGAAGGCATTGAAGATTGGGAATTCGAGAAGAAGCACGCAACACTCTTGTGATGTTCTTGAGAGAATCCTACGAATTTCTCCCTAGTGTTTGCTTTACTCTTCTCACTTTCTCTTCCTTAATTCTAGATTTGATTACCATGTTTAGAACGTATTTCTTGTTTTCAATGAATACTTGTGAGTAGATTTCGTTCTTTCTAGGGTTTTATGAACCATCAATATGGAGTTTGATTAGAAATGTTTTAGTTTGTACTTGAATTCTCAATTGAATCAATAGAAGGTTGCGTTTTTCTTGCTTACGAATGTTCTTAAGGCCTTGGATGTTTGTAATTCAGAAATTAACCTAAGAAGTACCGAAAGGTGAATTAGGGGAATTTGACCACCAACCCTTCTACCTAGGCCTACGAAAGTTGAAAAAGGAGTAGTAGACTAGGGAATCATTAGATAACGACCTTGCTTAGACCTTCAATTCTGTTTAACCTGAATAGCAGACGAAAGTTGTTGATTAGGTTAGTCAGGATAATTCTATTTAGCATCGAAAGGGCGATAGAATTTAGAGGTTATCGATTCTTGATTCGTTTGAGTTATTTTCTTGTGCTTGCTTTAATCTGGCTTTCAGACCCTGTTGTTAGGTGAGTAAAACCCTAGAAGTCTTCACCCATCGAATTACCTCGAGCTAATCCTTTCTAGTCCACTTTAGTTTTAGTTAGTTCATTAGAAGTCATAAACAAATCATCAACCCGATTGGCTTAGCAATCAAGTAGAGGGATAGTTCACAGAGTTACTAGACCAAGTCCCTGTGGGATCGACCTTGACATTGCTACAATAGTACCGTCGCTTGCGTACTGTCAAGTTTTTGGCGCCGTTGCCGGGGACTTTGTCCCTAGTAGCCATTAAGCGAAGACTCTTAGATTGACTAAGCTGTTTTTTTTTTTTATTTTCATTTTCTTCCTTTTTCTTTTCTTTACTTGTGATTGATTGTGTCTCATTTCTTGTTTTGCTAGGTACTCTGGTGTATGCAAAAATCTCCGGAATTTGAGTTCGATCCTGAGATTGAACGCACTTTCCGTTCTCGGAGAAAGAGGTTGCGAACAGAGAAATCTAGCAAGAAGCAAGAAGAGGAGTCTGCATCACAATCGAAAATGGCCGGTGGAGAAGCACAACCGAAAACATTGGAACAATACATGGCTCCAAATGTCACAGATCCTCCCACGGCCATCAACCCTCCCAACATCGCCAACAATGATTTTGAGCTGAAGAATTCCTTGATTAATCTGGTCAAAGCTTCGCCATTTCGTGGTCACCCTAGTGAGGACCCCAACCGACACCTCCGTATCTTTCGCCAGGCGTGCGATACGTTCAAGGCGAACGGGGCTTCACCGGATGCAATCAAACTACGATTGTTTCCGTTTTTCTTGGAGGATCGAGCATGGGAGTGGCTAGACTCTCTTCCGCCGAACTCCATCACCACTTTTGATCAGATGGCGAGCGCATTTCTTAACAAATATTTCCCGCCAAGTAAGCTGACAAGCCTCCGCAACCAAATATCCACATTCGTCCAAGAGCTAGATGAGAACCTGTACGAGGCTTGGGAACGGTTCAAGGATCTACTTCGCCGGTGTCCACATCATGGTCTTGAGCCATGGGTGCCCATCCATGCCTTCTACAATGGAGTGGATGATCAGTTGAGGGCGATGATTCTTGCAACAGCTGGGGGGAACATCATGAACAAAGCGGTCGATGACCTCTATTCTTTGATCGAGCAAATGGCGTCCAACAGTCACCAATGGTCCAAGCCCCGTTCCTCGAGAACAGGAGGTAAGTATGATGTCGATGCCATTTCTGTTTTGACTGCTAAAATAGATGCTGTGACTCAGAAGATAGACCGTTTGCATGTAAATTCAAATCCTCCCCTACCGTGTGCTTCTTGTAATTCATTGGAGCATGAGACCTTGTTTTGTCCTGTTGGGTTAGCTAGTCCCGAGACCTCGGACCAGACCAATTACATTGGAAACCCAAGACAGAACTTTGACCCATACTCTAATGTCTACAACCCGGGATTTAGAGCTCATCCTAATTTTTCCTATCGGAATAACAATCCCACGGGACCGCACCAACAACAACAGCCCCAAAGACAACCTGGTTTCCAAAGACAACAAGCCCAACCCCAGCCTCGACAAACCCAAGAGCCTGACTGGAAGGCATTGGTGGAACGTATGGTTGTGTCCCAAAATCGTGAAGAGACTATTAAGCTTTTAGTTGATAGAGTTGACCAGTTGGCCACTCACAACAAAATGCTTGAATCTCAGATTGCTAGTCAGGCTAGTACTTCCACCACTCCTCCAGGAAAGCTCCCTAGCCAACCTGTTGCGAACCCAAAGGATCAATGCAATGCCATAACCTTAAGAAGCGGAACGCAATTGGCGGGGCCTAGGGGTGTGTGTGATGAGCATGTTGTTGTTGATGTGCATGATGATGATGTTGCTGAGAATGTAGTTGATGTTGAGAATGTTGTGAATGATGTGAATGCTGATGTGAGTAATGATGTGCATGAAAAGGTAAGTGTGCCTCCTAAAGAACCTGTGATTGATGTTGATGTGCAAGTTGAGAAAGAAGTTTCTAAGGATGCAACAAGAGTTCCCCAAAGAGTTTACACTCCACCCTTGCCTTTCCCTCAAAGATTGGCTAAGGCTAAAAGTGATAAGCAATTCGGGAAGTTCTTGGAGGTCCTCAAGAAACTTCATATTAACATTCCATTCACCGACGCCCTGTCTCAAATGCCTTCGTACGCTAAATTTTTGAAGGAAATTTTGACAAACAAGAGGAAGTTGGAAGAGCGTGAGACAGTGGCATTGACGGAACAGTGTAGTGCTGTGCTCCAAAATAAGCTTCCTCCGAAGCTTAAGGATCCCGGTAGCTTCACCATTCCTTGTGAAGTTGGAAAGATTTCCATAGACCGTGCATTATGTGATCTTGGTTCTAGTGTGAGTCTTATGCCCCTCTCTTTGTCCCAAAAGCTTGGTATGGGTGAACTAAAGCCCACTAACATTTCCCTCCAGTTGGCCGATCGATCAGTCAAATTTCCCATAGGAATTTTAGAGGATGTCCCTATTAAGTTGGGTAGCTTCTTTGTTCCTGTTGACTTTGTTATCCTAGAGATGGAGGAAGACACCCGTACCCCAATTATTCTTGGTAGACCTTTCATGGCTACGGCTGGGTGTTGCATTGATGTGAAAAATGGTAGGATGTCCTTTAGTATAGGAGGTGAGAAAGCTGAGTTTAATTTGTTTGAAGCTGCTAAATTCCCCACATTTTCTGATGATTGTTTTAGAGTGGATATCATTGATTCCATTCTTAGGGAAGATAGCACTAACATTCGTTCTCACGATGCTCTTGAGCTTTGTTTGTTGTCTAACAGTAAAACCCTGGATCACGATCCCGAGGTTGCCCATTGTGTGAAGCTCTTGCAGGCATCCCCAGAAGTTCCACCAACGTTGGAAACGGTGGAGGCACTAGAGGTTGAAAGCAAAAGCAAGCAAGCTTCGAGCAAGAAGGAAGCACCAAAGGTAGAACTGAAACCACTCCCTTCTTCCCTAAGGTATGCATTTCTTGGCCCCGATTCCTCTTATCCTGTGATTGTGAATGCAAACTTGAATGATGCTGAGATTGATTCATTGTTGAGAGTCCTTAGGTCGCATCGTAAGGCCATTGGCTATACCATAGATGACCTTAAAGGAATTAGTCCCTCATTTTGCATGCATAGGATTTTGATGGAAGATGATTATAAACCCACCATTCAAAGTCAAAGAAGGTTAAACCCTAACATGAAAGAGGTGGTGAAAAAAGAGGTCTTGAAATTACTTGATGCTGGGATTATCTACCCTATTTCTGATAGTGAGTGGGTGAGCCCGGTGCATGTTGTGCCTAAGAAAGGGGGGATGACTGTGGTGAAAAATGAGAACAATGAGTTGATTCCTACCAGGGTATTTGCGGGTGGAGGATGTGTATTGATTCGCAAGTTGAATGATGCCACCCGTAAAGACCATTTCCCTCTCCCCTTCATTGACCAAATGCTTGAAAGACTGGCGAATAATTCATTCTTTTGTTATCTAGATGGGTATTCCGGGTTTTTCCAAATCCCTATCCACCCTAGTGATCAGGAAAAGACCACCTTTACATGTCCTTACGGTACATTTGCCTATAGGAGAATGCCATTTGGGTTGTGTAATGCACCCGCTACTTTTCAACGATGCATGATGGCTATTTTCTCTGATTTTATTGAGGACATTATGGAGGTGTTTATGGATGATTTTTCAGTCTATGGCAATTCTTTTGATCATTGTTTAAGAAATCTTGCTAAAGTGTTGTCTCGATGTGAAGAAGTGAATTTGGTTTTGAATTGGGAGAAGTGCCATTTCATGGTACAAGAGGGTGTAGTCCTTGGTCATGTTGTGTCAAACAAAGGCATTGAGGTTGACAAAGCAAAGGTTGAGGTGGTTGAAAAATTACCACCTCCAACTTCTGTTAAGGGTGTTAGGAGTTTTCTTGGACACGTTGGTTTCTACCGACGGTTCATAAAAGATTTTTCGAAAATTGCTAGACCTCTCACCCGATTGCTTGTCAAAGATGTGCCTTTTGAATTTGATGATGTTTGCTTGAGTGCTTTCAACAGGTTGAAAGAAGCTTTGATTACTGCACCTATTATGCAAGCCCCGGATTGGAGTTTACCGTTTGAAGTGATGTGTGATGCGAGTGATTACGCATTGGGGGCTGTTTTAGGGCAAAGAAGAGATGGCAAGCCTTTCGCCATCTACTATGCGAGCCGAACTCTGAATGAGGCTCAAGTCAACTACGCCACCACAGAGAAGGAGTTCTTGGCGGTCGTTTTCGCCTTGGAGAAGTTTCGACCATATTTGATCAACTCCAAGGTGATTGTGTTCACCGATCATGCCGCCATTCGACACCTCATGAAGAAGTCGGACTCTAAACCAAGGCTCATTCGTTGGGTGTTATTACTCCAAGAGTTCGATTTGGAAATTCGGGACAAGCCCGGATTGCAAAACGTGGTAGACGATCATCTCTCTCGATTGGAGGATGTTTCGAAGGAGAAGCTCCCTATTGATGATTCTTTTCCGGAAGAGAAGCTCATGGCCGTGTGTACTCCATTCATTCCATGGTATGCCGACTACGTCAATTATCTTGTGTGTGGAGTGTTGCCACTGGACTTATCATATCAACAAAAGAAGAGGTTCCTATTCGAGGTGAAGAGCTTTGTTTAGGAAGAACCACTTCTTTTCAAGCTATGTGCCGATGGGGTTTACCGGAGATGCATTCCGGAGGAAGAAGTTCAAGGGGTGCTACATCATTGCCATTCCACGACCTATGGTGGACATTTCGTCCCCGATAAGACCGCTTCCAAGGTCTTGCAAGCCGGCTTCTATTGGCCGACCCTCACCAAGGATGCAAGGAGTATGTGCTAGCATGTGATCGTTGTCAACGGATGGGTAACATTTCCAAGAGGCATGAGATGCCCCAAAGCGGAATTCTTGAGGTTGAGCTCTTCGACGTGTGGGGGATAGACTTTATGGGTCCTTTTCCTCCATCTCACAAGAACCTCTACATCCTTGTAGCTGTGGATTACGTATCCAAATGGGTGGAGGCGATTGCATCTCCGACGAATGACTCAAGGGTCGTCATCAAATTCCTCAAGAAGAACATTTTCGCTCGATTTGGCACTCCTAGAGCCTTATTGAGCGATAACGGCACCCATTTTCGTAACCGGCCGCTAGAAACTCTCCTGAAGAAGTACGAGGTGTTCCATAGGGTGACAACACCTTACCATCCTCAAACAAGCGGGCAAGTAGAGCTTTCGAATAGGGAGTTGAAGAGCATTCTCGAGAAGACGGTTGACCAATCTCGAAAGGATTGGTCATTGAAGCTTGACGACACCTTGTGGGCGTACCGCACGGCGTTCAAAACTCCCCTCGGCACCACTCCATTCCGGTTGTGTATGGGAAGCCGTGCCATTTGCCCGTGGAGTTGGAACATCGAGCATTTTGGGCAGTTCGAACTCTGAATTTTGATGCAAAGGCAACCGGTGAGAAGCGAATGCTTCAATTGCAAGAATTGGAGGAATTGAGGTTGCAAGCTTATGAGAGTTCGAGGATCTACAAGGAAAGGACCAAGAAGTGGCATGACAAGTTCATCTTGCCAAAGAGGTTTAAGGCAGGAGACATGGCCCTTTTGTTTAACTCGAGATTGAGATTGTTTCCGGAAAAGCTGAAATCCCGGTGGTCCGGGCCATTCCAAGTTATGAAAGCATATCCCCATGGAGCTGTGGAAGTTTGGAGTGAGTCTACCGGCACATTCAAGGTCAACGGGCAGCGACTTAAGCCTTACATCACAGGCCAAATTGAGGAGAAGGCCGCATGTTATGTCCTCGCCAATCCCGTATGACTTGAGGTATGTATCGTCTAGCTTAAGACGTTAAATTAGCGCTTCTTGGGAGGCAACCCAAGCTTTTTAATTACTTTTCTTTCCCTTTCCATTTTTTTTCTTTTTTAGGAGTTTATCTTTCTTTCTTTTCATTTTCCTTTCCCTTTCCTAGTTTTTTTTTTCTTCCTTATTTTCCTTAGTTCATTTCATTTTCGTTTTGTTTCTTTTCTTTGATTTTTCTCTTGTTTTAACCGTGTTTCTCTTTTGTATAGTGTAAATTTTTGTGAGTATTTGTGAGTAAAAAAAAAAAAAAAGAGAGAGCTTGAGGGAGTGTAAGGGTGAGTTTGAGCAAGGGAAATTAGCATGGAGGAGTTGGTTTCTAGGGTGTTTTGATGGTTTAATGAGTGAAAAATTTTTGAGTTAGAAGAAATGAAGAAACATGGGAGTTTGAGGGAGTTTTGCAAGAAAAGAACTGTTAAAACTTGAGTGAAAAAAATATAAGAAAAAAAAAGGGTGTGGAAGGCAATTCGAAAACCAGCTCATAATGAAGTTCCAGAGCCAACCACGGGCTGCCCGTGGTGAAAACCTCGGACCGTGGTTCGTCTGGATTTCATTTGTTCAAGAAGCCTGATTTTCGAGCCAACCTTGGTGCCTGAGGTTCGACCTCGGCAGTGGTAGCCTGGACTTCATTTGTTGAGGAAAGTTGGCTTTCAAGGGCCAACCTCGGTCTGCCCGAGGTCCTGACCTTGGACCGTGGTAGCCGCCCAATCCATCCCCACAATTTCCTCCCAAAATTCCAATTTCCAGGGCCAACCTCGGTCTGCCCGAGGTCCTGAGGGTGGCTGGAAATTTGCCTAAAAAAAAAAAAAAAATTTCTGCGTGAACCTAGCAGACCAGAGCCAACCACGGACTGCCCGTGGTGGCAGCCACGGACCGTGGCGGCTGGTCTGCGCAGGTTTAGCTCGTTTTTTCCCCTTTTTTTCACTCAATTCATTCATTCTTCCTCCTTCTTTCACCTATTTTCGAACCCTAGCTCCCACTCTAACATCTCCATCCTTCTTCTTCTTCACCCTTCACACACCCTAAACCTTATTTCCATACTCAATCTATTCTTCTTCTTCTTCTTCCTTCACAAGCCCTAAACCTTAACTCTATCTTCTTTCTTCCTCCTTTCCTTCACCCCCATTCGTCCACCACAACTCCACCTCTACCATTCACATTAGCCACCACATCCACCAATTTCACCCGTAACATCCATTTTTACATTCACCCTTCACTCCCATTTCTCCCAAAAATCACCATTGTTGGAGCTTCAAGTTGCCATGGCACCCAAAAAGAGAAGAACTGATGCTGCTGGGTCCTCCAACGAACCAAATCCGAGGGAGCTTTGTGCTCAACGAGCCGCAAACCGCGCTGCTATGGAGCAAGGTAATGACCCTATCCCTTTTCAGTTCACTAGCCCAATACAAACTGCTAATTACTTGCGTTTGAGATCCCGTGGTTTTGTTGCTACTCGTTATGTTGATGATGCTTTATTGCAATCCATGGGTGTTTTGGATGACATTAAATGGTTGTTTGCTAGAGGGGGGTTGGGTGATTACCTAAACATCAAAGAACCTTCCTATTCGGACTTGACTTTGGAGTTTTTGAGTACCCTATACACCGAGGTTTAAAATGGGCGTAATTGCCAAGAGGGGGTCATTAGGTTCCGTTTGCGTGGCCAAGACTATCAATTGAATTTGAGTACCTTTAATAGCATTTTCTACCTCCCGCGTCCCCCGTCGTGTGCCTCCAAGGTATGACCCGGATTCTTTCTGGGAAATGATCACCGGGGAGCAACATTTCGACTCTAGTATGTCCGATCGGAGCACATTGAGCTTCGGGGCATGATTGCGTCGCAAAACCAACATTTGACTAGCATGAGCGAGTGTTTATCCGCGATGCGTGGTTGGTTTGAGAGCCATGGCGCTCAGATCCCTTACCCTTACCCTCCGCCCCCTCCTGATGCATGATGTTTGCTCATTAACTTTTCCTTCCCCCCTATGATTGTTTGCTTCTGTTTAGCATTGAGGACAATGCTGTGTCCTAGCATGGAGGGGTTGGTTAGTTTTATGTGACTTGGTTCTCTTGTTGATTTGGTTGCTATGATTCGATGATTGGTGATAATTTTTGGGAGAATGACTTGTGTATATGCATTTGTACATATTTTTGCATCATGCATATAGTTTGCACAACATTTAGCATATAGTGGTGTTTCATGAATCTAGGTGTGTCCTTTCTTTCTTTTATTTTTCTTGTTTATCTTCATAGGTAACAACTTAAGCATGTAGTTTGCATTTAGTTTAATTGCATTTAGTTCATCTAGTTATAAATAGAAAAAAAAAGAAAAAAAAAGAAAAGCCAAAAAAATTAGAAAAAAAAAATCAAGCAAAAAGAAAGAAAAATATTAGAATAGCCTTAGGATTAGGTTAAGTAAGCCTCCGGTGATGATTGTAAGCCAGCTAGTATTTCTTGTAGCTTTGTTTAGCCTTTGCGTAGCCCGTAAGTGATTCAAAGATTTGAAAAGAAATTTCGAAAACATCTTGATTTGGGTTTACATCTTGATAGTGAAGATTTATTGCCCTTCTTAACCCTTTGATGTGAGCTTCGCATTTGTATGTTTATGTTCTTTGATTGGTTGTTGAGCGCAAACCCGTGAGACCACTAAGCCAAAATGACTAATCATTTTCATTAGTCTCATATTTCCATGTGTGACTCAACCTTGGTTGTGATCTCTAGAACTTGCTTTTCATCTCTTTGAAACTGCACTTTGCATCATGCATTGACAACATGATTGAGGCATTCATTCGCACTTATTGTAGCTACAATACCAAATAGCCACCCTATTCATGTAATTCTCCGCCTTTAACCCTTCTTCTAGCCTTTGATTACTCCGTTTTCTTGGAATAACCTGAAATTATAAGCCTTGGCCAATTGCATATCTTCCTACCTTAAGCCATTGCTTGGAGTATTTTGAGTGTGGTTGATGGGGTTGATTGTGAATACATTCGCAAAACAGTGTGTTGGGAAAGTAATGAATAGGAAGTGTTGAGATTTTTCTCACTTATGTAGCATCAATGTAGTGGCTATGTTAGCAAAACCCGCCAAGTTTTGTAATTAATTTTGTATATGATTTTCACTTGCCAATCACTTGCTTTGAAAAAAAAAAGAGAGAGAGAACAATTCAATAGCAATTAGAAAATAAAAAAAAATAAAAAAAAGAGAAAAAAAAAGGGAGCACAAGTGTGATGGCAAGTGAGGAGTTTAGTAATGAGGCGGTTTCTAATAAATGTTTCGGGATTGTTGTGATTGTTTATGGGCGAGTAAGGTTCAATGACATTGAATGAGGTTGGAAAAGTATAACTCCAAGCTTGGCTTCGAGCTCCACTTATCCAAATATTTTCGTCCCTTACCCCTAACCTTAGCCCCGTTACAACCCTTTCAAAGACCTCTTGATTGTCATTTGCATTTTTGCATATAGCGGTAGAGAATTGAGATGATCATCAAGCATATGGTAGATTGCTTCCTAGGCTAGAGTATTGAGAGAACCAAACATTGACTTCATTTTGAAAACACATGAGGGGAGTGCTTCCACATTCCTAAAAGTGAGGATTGCTCTCAACCGTTTTAGTTTCGTACTCATACATGTGTTCTCTCGCTAATTCGGTGACGGAAGGGTGACTAATTTGATCTTAATGGTGTGATTCCCCTAAATCCTTTTCGAAAATCTCCCTCTATCTTGTGCTAAAATGTTTTAAATCGCTTTAGGGTTGTGTTTTGGTTGGACAAAGTTGCTTGAGAGTTCTGCTAATGCTTACCTGAGGGGGCTTGTACATAGGATGTTCGAGTCTTTCTTTTCTTTTTCTTCTTTTGAGTCCGTTTTTCCTAGTTTTGAGTCTAGTACTTGCTTGGGGACAAGCAAGGTTTTAGCATGGAGGGGTTGATAAGTGCATTATTTGCACTTATTTTTAGGTATTTTAGAAGCATAATCATGGTGATTTTTGGCTAAAAAGGTGTTTAATCTTCCCCAATTCTCTATTTACACTTGGTCTTTGCGTTTTTGGCATTGATTTTCAGGTTTAGGGCCAAAAGGTGATTTTGGAGCAAATTTGGTAAGGCGAGGTACCACGGGCATCAACTCATTGATAAGACCGTGGTAAAATTTCAAAGCAAGAACGAGCAGACGGCGCCAACCTCGGTGCCAACGTGGTGACACGGGCGGACCGTGGTTGGAGCTGTTTTCTCGCTGCGGCAGTTATTTTTGCGGAAATAACCAGGGAAAAGAAGGGGGAACGCGGTTATCAATTATTCTGGGCAGAAAAGAGAGATTTTAGAGAGGAATTCTTCACCAAAAACACCTCGATTTCATCAAGAATCAATTCGAAGGCATTGAAGATTGGGAATTCGAGAAGAAGCACGCAACACTCTTGTGAAGTTCTTGAGAGAATCCTCATTTCTCCCTAGTGTTTACTTTACTCTTCTCACTTTCTCTTCCTTAATTCTAGATTTGATTACCATGTTTAGAACGTATTTCTTGTTTTCAATGAATACTTGTGAGTAGATTTCGTTCTTTCTAGGGTTTTATGAACCATCAATATGGAGTTTGATTAGAAATGTTTTAGTTTGTATTTGAATTCTCAATTGAATCAATAGAAGGTTGCGTTTTTCTTGCTTACGAATGTTCTTAAGGCCTTGGATGTTTGTAATTCAGAAATTAACCTAAGAAGTACCGAAAGGTGAATTAGGGGAATTTGACCACCAACCCTTCTACCTAGGCCTACGAAAGTTGAAAAAGGAGTAGTAGACTAGGGAATCATTAGATAACCCGACTGCTTAGACCTTCAATTCGCTTAACCCGAATAGCATTTAAAGTTGTTGATTAGGTTAGTCAGGATAATTCTATTTAGCATCGAAAGGGCGATAGAATTTAGAGGTTATCGATTCTTGATTCGTTTGAGTTATTTTCTTGTGCTTGCTTTAATCTGGCTTTCAGACCCTGTTGTTAGGTGAGTTAAACCCTAGAATTCTTCACCCATCGAATTACCTCGAGTTAATCCTCTCTAGTCCACTTTAGTTTTAGTTAGTTCATTAGAAGTCATAAACAAATCATCAACCCGATTGGCTTAGCAATCAAGTAGAGGGATAGTTCACTGAGTTACTAGACCAAGTCCCTGTGGGATCGACCTTGACATTGCTACAATAGTACCCGTGCGCTTGCGGCCCTGTCAAGTTCTGTGGATCACAAGGTTGAGTTGCAAAGGAGTACAGGGAATGAGGTTACTAGTAGAAGTCAACCTCAAACACATCCATACTCATTTCAAAAACCCCTATTTACTCCACAAAAACAACCCTTCTAACCCAAATGCACCCCCACAAAACCTACCAAACCCACAACCTTATACCCCACAAAAGCGTAACCTTATTAAACCTAATACCTATAATCCTCGGAGGTGTTTTGGGTGTCAAGGCCTAGGGCACATTGCCTCAGAATGTTTCAACAAGCGAGTGGTGTCCCTCATGGAGTACCAAGCAGGCTTGTTCATGGCATCCGACCAAGGGGAGGAAGAAGAGTGTGTAGATGAACCCCTCTAAGATCCTGTTTATGATGAGGTGGTTGAAGAGCTTGACGAAGGAGAGATGGTGGTGAGGAGAGTTCTCAGTAGCTCTTCTGTGCAAGAAGGTCAAGAGCATAGGGAGAATATCTTCCATTCCATGTGTACCATGGGAAGGTGTGTTCTTTGATCATAGATGGTGGGAGTTGCACCAACGCTGCCTGCCTTATAATCCATGGTGAGCAAGCTGAGGTTGCAAACCTATCCTCATCCAGCACCCTACACCATCCAGTGGCTCAATCAAGACAAGGGCATCCAAGTGAACCAGAGATGTTTGGTGAATCTTTCAATAAGTAAAACGTACCAAGACTCTCTTTGGTGTGATATTTTACCTATGGATGCTTGTCATGTGTTGCTTGGCAGACCTTGGCTTGTTTATAGATCCGTGAGTCATGATATGAAGGAAAACACTTATACCCTTCTCTTTAACCACAAAAAGATTGCCATTGCTCCCCTTAAACCCAAGGAGAATTTGGTCACTGAACGAAGTTTGATGACACTCTTGGTTGCTGAACACCATGAGATTCTTGATCACAAAGACCTCATTCTCCTAGACCAAAACACAAAACCTAACTCCCCAAACAGCCACCCCCTCCTTGCCCCTCTTTTGGAACACTGCTCTCTTGTGTTTCTTGAAGAGATACCCCCTGGTTTGCCTCCCAAGAGAGACATACAACACAAGATTGACTTCGTACATTGGTCAATACTCCCTAACAAACCAGCTTACCGAATGAATCCCAGTGATACTCAGGAGGTCCAGAGACAGGTGGATGAGCTTCTTGTAAAGGAAATGATCCGGGATAGCTTATGTCCTTCTTTTGTACCAGCTCTCTTAGTACATAAGAAGGATAGGAGTCAAAGAATGTGCATTGATTGTCGTGCTATTAACAAAATCACCATCAAGTATAGGTATCATATACCTAGACCTGAGGACCTCATAGACGAGCTTCATGGGGCTCAAGTATCCTCAAAGATTGATTTGAGGAGTGGCTATTACCAAATCAGAATCTTTGAAGGAGATGAGTAGAAAACGACATTCAAGACAATGGGAGGTTTGTATGAATGGTTGGTTATGCCTTTTGGTTTAACTAATGCACTGTCTACTTTTATGAGGTTGATGAATTAGGTTTTGAAGTCCCTTATAGGTAAGTGTGTTGTTGTCTATTTTGATGACATACTTGTTTATAGCTACAATGAGGATGATCATGTCAAGCATTTCTAAGCAGTGATGGAGATTCTGTCCAAGGAAAGGCTTTATGGAAACTTAGGGAAGTGCCAATTCTTCACCAAAAGGTCATGTTCCTTAGCTATATGATCTCTGCCAAGGGGATCCAAGTAGATGAAGATAAGATTCAAGCAATTAGAGATTGGCCCGTCCCCACCACCATCTAGCAAGTGAGGAGTTTCCATGGTCTAGTTTCCTTCTATAGGAGGTTTGTGAGGAACTTTAGTACCATCCTAGCTCCCATGACTGAGCTAGTGAAGGCTAAAGGTTTCCCTTGGACTTCATCAGCACAGAATGCCTTTGACACTATCAAGGAAAAGCTTACCACAACCCCTGTGTTAGCTTTGCCTAGTTTCTCTAAGGTATTTGAGGTTGAATGTGATGCGTCTGGTTTGGGCATGGGACCTGTCTAATCTCAAGAAGGAATGCATATTGCTTACTTTAGTGAGAAGTTGAACGATGCAAAGAAGAAGTACAGTGTGTATGATAAGGAGTTTCATGCAATCATTCGAGCATTGGAACATTGGAGGCATTACCTCATTGGTAATGAGTTCATTCTGCATAACGATCATGAGGGTCTCAAGTTCATCCAAGGTCAGCATAAGCTTAACCCATGCCATGCTAAATGGGTTGAGTATATGCAATCCTATCATTTCATGATCCACCACAAGACTTATCACTTGAACAAAGGAGTTGATGCCCTCTCAAGGAATTTCCTTTTGTTGCATATCCTTGATTCAAGAGTGCTTGGTTTTTAGCACCTCAAGGCCTTGTATCCAAAAGATGAAGATTTCAAGGAGATTTTTGCAGCATCTCAGCAACGGCCTCAAGATTTATTCCACATGGGTTTCTTTTTAAGGGAAACAAGTTATGTATCCCAAATAGTAGCCTACGTGAGCTTTTTATCTTGGAGGTTCATGGAGGTAGCTTGGTAGGTCCTTTTGGGATTGAGAAGACTACCTTGATGATGAAAGAGCACTACTACTGGCCAAAGATGAAGAGGGACGTAGAGCATCTGGTCAAGAGGTGTTCAATGTGCCAGCTCTCAAAGAGCCACAATCTACAAAAAGGTCTTTAAACCCCACTACCTATTCCTCAAGGTCCTTGGGAAGATATTAGCTTGGAATTCATTGTTGGGTTTCCTAGAACCCAAAGAGGTAAAGACTATTTTGGTGGTTGTTGATCGTTTTTCAAAGATGGCTCACTTTATTCCATGCCATACTACTTATGATGTCGTGAGAGTTGCTGAGTTATACTTCCAAGAGGTTGTAAGTTACGTAGAGTTCCTAAGTCCATCGTTTCAGATAGAGATGCAAAGTTCCTAAGTCACTTTTGGGTGACATTATGGAAGAAGCTTGGCACAAACCTCAAGTTCAACACAACATGCCACCCCCAAACAGATGGCCAGACTAAGGTCACCAATAGGACCCTTGGTACACTACTGAGGTCCTTGTTGAACAAAGACAAGAGGGGATGGGATACTTTACTTCCTCATGCTGAGTTTGCATTCAACAAAGCTCCTAGCAAGGCCACACTGGTTTGTCCTCATTTCAAGTAGTGTATGGGAGAAACCCAATCACCCCTATGGATTTAGCTCCCATAATTACTTCAACCAAATTAACCCATGATGCTAGTGTAAGAGCCAAGGAGTTTCAAGAGTTACACCAACATGTTCCAGAAAAGATAGCTAAGTTCAATAAGAATGCTTTAAATTTGGCTAACAAGAATAGAAGAAAGGTGGTTTTCCGACATGGCGATCTCATGTGGATCACCTCAGGAAGGATCGTTCTCCATCCAATCACCACTATGGATTTAGCTCCCATAATTACTTCAACCAAATTCAGCCATGATGCTAGTGTAAGAGCCAAGGAGTTTCAAGAGTTACACCAACATGTTCGAGAAAAGATAGCCAAGTTCAATGAGAATGCTTTAAATTTGGCTAACAAGAATAGAAGAAAGGTGGTTTTCCAACATGGCGATCTCATGTGGATTCACCTCAGGAAGGATCGGTCTCCATCCAAGAGGAAGGGCAAATTGGTTCCAAGGGCTAGTGGTCCTTTTGAAGTGTTAGAGAAGGTGGGAGACAATGCCTACAAGCTGGAACTTTCAGATGACTATTGAGGAAGTGCTATGTTCAATGTGTCTGATTTGAGGCCTTATTATGCTGAGGGGGAAGAACTTCCAAGTTTTAGGACAAAGTTTTCTTAACTTGGGTGGGGATAACAGGAATCAGTCCTCACAAGTCCAATTGATCCAGGAGTGTTGTCTAACGGTGGGAGCAATCAAGAAGGGCAATGTTGTAGAAGGAGGTCATTCATCCCATGTGATGTCCTCACTGCTTGTCTCAATAACTCAACATTGAGACTTATCCTCCATCCTTTGCCTAGGAGTCATTTGTAGAGGGTTCAAAGAGCTTTTCATAATGTCCAAGTTTGTAAGATTTGGAGGTCATTTGAATCCTACACAACTATTTCATTCTGGGCATGCGATGAGATCCTCATTTGGGAGCTGCTTGATATTTTCGTGTTCTTTCAAGGGCGTTTTGGTCTTTTCACTTGGAGTTCGATTTTCTAATACTATTGGAGGTCTAAGAAGGGTTCTAGCTGACTTGGAACAAAACCAACTTGTGTTTCTTCATTTAGCCTCAACAGATTCGAGTCCAAGTACAAGGAGATCCACCAATGAGGAAGTGTCAAGTGGAGGGTTGTGATTAATCTGCTTTGGTCCAATACTGGTCGAGTACTTCATGGTGAAGCTATGTATTAGTTTTAACCAGTTGTAATTAGCTTAATTAAGCATGTTTAGGCAGTTTCTTCGTCATTAGGAAACCTCACTCTAGAGTACATTTCAGCTACTTGCTTAGTGTGCTTGGTTTTTTGCATCTTTCAGCCAAGTATATATATGAACCTTTGTATTTTGAAGCTCTTCAACTCATATGAAATATAAACATAGCCGAGAGGTTCATCTATGTTTGTTAGTGTCTTAAACTCTTATTTCTATTTTTCTAACTTGATTTGGCTAATCAAGTAGGCGATTGGTACATGTTCGGTCTCGTTTTGAGCCGAATTAAGACCGTAAATTGAGTATTTTTTATTGTGATTTCTTCATTTGATTGAAAAATTAGTGTGATTTGCAGATCTTACTCCAAATTCATAGAGAAGTGAAAAAAAGTGAAGAAAAGATGAAGATTTAAAGAGAGAATTAGAGAATTAAAAAAAGAAGAAGCGAAGAAGAAGAGGAAACGACCCAAAAATGCCGCGGCCCAATCCAATCAAGGCGGAGGGACAAGACGCAGGTAGCGTTTTTAAAACGCAACCCGCGTCTCGTCCAGAGACTTGAAAAAACCAGAAAGAGGAAAACGCAGCCCGCGTTTTTGGGGCGCAGTCAGCGCTCTCTCACAGACGCCTCACTCCTTTGGCAAAACGCAGCCAGCGTTTTTAAAACGCAAGCCGCGTTATAGGCCCTAATCCAGCCGTATAAAAGGGGCCTTGACAGCGCCGTTTGGGAGAACCTTTTTTTTATCAGTTTTAATTTTAGTTTTAGTTTTTTTAATGTTCTCTCGTTAATAGCATTATTGTTCTAGGGCTTAGTCCATCGTTTTTTCTTCCTTTTGCTACCGTTATTCTTCGATTGTAATTCACTCTTTCAATCTTTAATGCAATTCAAGTTTTTAATTCTCGTTTCCTTCTCACTTTTATTCATTTTCTCGCTATTTCAATTTCGTTAGTATTAGTTCCACCAAAATTCCACTTTTTAGTGAAGCGGAGGATTAAGGTTCCTCGAATTCTCCCTTCAGGTGAGGATTCGAGCAGTCTTACTAATCCAAATCACGCCCTTTCTTGTTTGTTCGGGAGAAAGATCGGTGATTCAAGATTCAAGATTAGAATTCAGTACAATGCATTCCAGGTTCATGTTTTCATTCTTTAAATTTAGTATTAGATTTAGTTTTTATATTCATCGTTATTAATTGCTTTTTATTGCTTTCTTAGTTAGAAATGTACTTTCTTGTTAAATTAGGTTTAATTCATCTTTAAATTCTTGCTTTCTTGCTTTATTGTTATTTATTGCTTTCTTTAATATGCTCTTGATATCTAGTTTAATTTCTTGTTCTTGTTCTATTAAGTTAGGTTTTGTTTCCAAATTCATGTTTTCTTTAGTTTTCAATTCATAATTAGTTTAGTTTAAATTATTTACTGCTTCCTGCAATTTGAAACCCAAACCAAACCAATTTCCTGATAACCTAACACACCATCCCTGAGGTTCGACAACCCTTACTTTTTTTACCCCAATTACCGTAACCGAACAGTACAACTTAATCAACTTCTTAAAAGGTGAATTTTGTAACTAAGAAGAACGTTAAGAAACCCTTGTGATAATCGATCATGGTGTGTCTGTATTGATTGATAATCACTTGATTCTATCTTTTATTTCATTAGTTTTCCGTACCTTGATGCTGATCGCATCTTATTGATTGTGTTTTAAGCATTTTCGTGAGGTCCTTAATCCGTTGATATTCTTAGCTTGATAAGAAACCTCTTCTTTCTCACTGGGATACATCAGAAAGCCAAGAACCTTAGGTTTGAGGGCCTCAAGAGGGCTCAGCAGAAGCCTCACAGGAATGAGCTAACCTGTTACGGCCGTGACCAAGTTCTGCTAAGGCTAGCTAGTTGGAGTCTATTGACTTCTTGGAAAGGGAGGGTGTCACGACCGTGACTTAGATTCTCACGGCCACGACCCATCAAAAGATGAAATCTTGGTTCAAGGTAGGACAACCCTCAAGGTTGTCACTTATATCCCTAACGGCCGTGACCACCAAGAGTAGCTTTAGACATAAGGCTTGTTACGACTATGACACCTATAGGTCATGCCCGTGAGGAACGTACGACATGTTTCCCTTTCCTAAAGAAAGAAGTCTCACGGTCGTGATACCTTGTTTTTTTCGATTTAATTTCGGGGCCCAAACGACTGTGTTTTGACACCTTTCCTCCCAAGTATATACTGTAATTTCTGATTTCTCGACAGCAGCTTTCATATTCTAGCTTTTACACATTAGTTTTAGAGTTTTTAAGTTTGTTTACTATCAATGAGTGACTCTTAATCCCTTCTCTAAATCATTAGTGTAATCTACATTGTTTATATTGAAGAATCGAGACTACTATTGCAGTTCAAGTATTCTTATTGTTCCTTGCAATTTGGAAGATCAATGGATACCTAATCTAGTGAGTTTTACCTCTTCTTGCACTTGATTTCAATTTTCGATTGATAGAACTATTTGTTGGATTGATTTGTTTAGGGTTTTGATTGCCTTGATTAGTGCTTATTATGCTATATTTGGATTAAATTGGTAGAATCTTGTTGGATGTTGAATTGATTATGAGATAGAGATAGTTGTGAATATGTGTTGAAAATCCCCTCTAACCTTAGGGGTAATTAGGGCTCCTAGTTAATGAGGATTAGGTTAGATTTAGTGGATTTGGATGATTCGGTGAATTGTTTAGCACTTTCTACCATACCTTTCCATCAGATGTCGATATTCTTGATGCCGGAAGGTGATAGATCATCTCTCAAAATCAAATTGGAGGGTTGTGGATGGATTAATTACACACTAATATACATCAGCATGTGATTATTGTTTGATTTAGAGAATTAAGCTATTATGCTATCTAGAAACCATCCCTACGGGAATAGTGATGGAATCTAGAGAGTAAGCATTAGATCCTAACTCTGGCAAGAGGGATTCAATGCAATTTCATCCGCCTAATTCCCGTGTTGAATAACTTGCCTATGAATCACTCCATTACTCAAAGGGAAGAGAGAGAGAAATAAACTTCACCCCATTTCACCTTTTTATTTCAGCCTAACCTAGCTTTTTCAACCATAAACTATTTTCATTGCAGGATAAAATAATGGAAAAGGGAAAAGAAGTGAGGGACACAAAGGGAGGGGGTACATTTTAATCCAAGCTGGAATCAGGAAAAAAAGAAAAAACAAGAGGGCATGTATTTTTAATCTAATGTGGCACCCAAAACCAAAGTCAACATGATCAAACATATGGCCATGGTGCCATGCCAGAGAACAACGGAGCCACCGCCTTTCAACTTGTCGGCCTCCCACACAAATCCAATTTTATTTTTTTTTGGACCACCATAATACAAACTAAAAGTAGGGATTATCGTCATCCAATTTGCAAAAGTTGATATATATATATATATAGATATATATATATATATATATATATATATATATATGTGTGTGTGTGTGTGTGTGTCTATATATATATATATATATTATATATGTATATATATGTATATATATATATATATTATATATATATATATATTATATATGTATCTATATGTATATATATATATATATATATATATATATATATATATATATATATATGTATATATATATATATGGAAATTGGATTCTAATAATCCCTACTTTTGCAAATTGGATGCCAATAATCCCTACTTTCAATTTGTATTCTAGTGGTCCAAAAAAAAAATTGTATTGTATTGGAACATAATCTAGAGTATACCCTGAATATCATAGATTTTGTGTTGCATTTGATTCAAAACATTGTATAGCACTTTACCACGATTTTTAATGAATTTACAACACTTCTCCCTATTTTTTTTATTTTTTTCCATTTTTTATGATTTTTTCAATTTTTTTCTTTTTAAAAAATCATATTAATTACTCGGAATCTCAAAAAAATAATTTAAAAAATGTTTTAGCAACTACACTTCAGTACCTATTTGGGGGAAGGAACGAAAAAAAACAAAAACAATATTGGGTTGGCATGAAAAAAATAAAAAGAATGTGGTGATGTATTTGATACTACTACAATACAATTTTTTTTTGGACCGCCAGAATACAAATTGAAAGTAGGGATTATTGCCATCCAATTTGCAAAAGTAAGGATTATTAGAATCCAATTTCCCTATATATATATATATATATATATATATATATATATATTATAATGTATGGAAAAAGAATTTTTAGTTAAGATACAATAATCAATTTCTTCCAGCATGATATTCATTTTCATCATACATTGATTTGTTATTACTAAAATATCCATTGGGTTGATAGAGTTTGCTAGGACCTTTAGTTGCTCCCAAATATTACAATAGACATCGTTGTCGAAGTTAGGTAAAACTTTTTACTGTTTAGAAAGGTAGGGAATCTAATTAACAGAACTCTTATTGGCATGGTTGAAATAATAACTGTACATGCGGCTAGGGGGTTTATGCTACTTTTTTACTATGTCTTTTGTTGTCATGCATGCCAACTTTAGTCAATCTTGGGTGTAAGTAGGGGGCAATGGAGGAAGAAGTTATAGAGAAGCTAACCTTGAACGAGGTCGAGCAACGTTGCGGAAAATTTTTCTAGCAGCTGCCTTGGCCTCAACCTCACTCTTAATTTCAGTAGTGGATTCATCTTCTTGATTACTATTGGCATCTTTGATTTGCTCATCTAAGGTTGTCAAAGCCCCATGCCTGACAATTCTCATCAGTCTCTTCATACTCCATGCAGACACATTATTTTGATTCAACTTATGGAGGTCATCAATAGTTATCCCTTCATCAATTTTCTTAGAGTTTGAGCCAGACAGTCCAGCACTATGTCCTATTGGACTTTTGTAAGGAGTTGATCCACTACCTCCAGCTACAACCCTCTCATTCTGGTTAGGTAACGAGCTTTTGTTGCTCTTGCTACGAGAAAACATTGAGGCTTTTAAATCCAGGGGCATGCTAATTCCAGCATTCTGCAGCATTTGTACCTCTGCTATTGTTCTGTCATCGTCTACTTGAGCTTGTTGGAAGCTAAATAGCGGTGGCCCAGACAAGGTTTCGATCACAAATTGATTGAACAAGGACTCTTGGATTCGATCAAAAAAGGCGCTCACATGGAAATTAGAGGCACAAACCTTGATAAGTAATGTCTTAAACAACCATACGACAGCACACACTTCTCCAATTACCAAAAGCTTGGTCACAATACGAAGGGGCTGACTATTGGTTTCCTGCTCAACCTTCTTATCAAACAAGAGGTGCCATGTTAAAAGAACGAGACCTAGCCAAACTACATTTTGGACAGCTTGTTTGAGCCCGTAAACAAAATATAAAACCCGCTTACGAAGCAGGAAGTTTCTTTCAATGAAGAACACAATGATTCGAACAACCCAACCAGAAACCAATCGACCACATATGAGAACCAAGATTAACACTTCCCATTTCCATAACCTCATTTTTAGTAGAGTCTTCACCTTTAACGCAGGGATCACTAGGCTGCAAATTAGTGCACCAATAAGGGCAACGAGGCTTACCCATTCAAGAATCACAAAGGTACTCATTTGGGCTTTCTTGAACTCCTCAGGTAGGTCATCATCAAAGGAGGGATCATCCTCATCCTCAAGAAAATCATTGCGAGAATTAAGTATCCCTGATCTGGGTATGTGTCCAGATCGTTGATCGATTGGGGTAGGAGGTCTATCAATCAATCTAGACTTTGTCTTTGACCCAATCGAAATGCTTGCGCCCCTGCGAAGTGAATCATTATTGGATGTCGATCTTAAGATTTCTCCGCTATGGTTGGGACCAACACCTGGGCCTGAATTAGCGTTTATATTTCTGCGACTAGTGTTGATCCTGGAGTCTATGTCGTCATTGTTGTCATCATCTTCTCTTGACGTGGAGGAAGATGAGGAGGAACCCTCATCAACATTACTATAAATAGAACCGCGTCCAACCGGCTCAGAGGTTAAAGATTCTTGGAAAGAAACTCGATTATCCCTTGAAGTACCATCAAGATTATAGTTGGCAATATTATTGCTATTGCGATTATTCACACCAACTGCATTTCTATAATCACTCAAAACAGAGAAGCTGGGACTTAGAATGTCACTTTGGTTACGACCCCAACCTTGTCGTAAAAGGGACTCTGGTGGCAATGGTGGAAGCTGGCGACGTTGCCGGACATCATCCATTTCCATGTCAATTTCTGGTGATGTATTAGCTCTCGTAGCTACCCTTTGCTGCTCTAGGAACCTTCCAATGAGCTTGGATGATGGTGACTCCTCAATTGAAGAAGGCTCGAATGTGGCTGGAGTTTGAGCCTTACGCTCTTTGTGGTTGTTCCGGGCAACTTCATCTTCAGGTCGACGGAAAGAGAACTCTGGTGAGAAAGAAGACGGGTTCTCTCTGTCCTCTCTTCGTGGGGATCCTATGGAGCTGGAATCACTTTTACTTTCATGTTTGACGCCAAAACCAATAGTCGTTGGCGAGGCTTCAATCTTGACAATAACATCGCCAGCAGAGGGACTACTAGGAGAAGGCGAGGAGAGTTCAGGGGCAGACGCGATCCCTGGGGCATGACGTCTGTGGTGAGACAAGATTGGATGGTCTTCTTCATTCTGGGTTTCGTCCCCCTCGTCAAAACCATGACCATCCCCACTAGGATTGCTATGATTATCCTTATGGTGTCGTTGCTTATATGAAGAGGTGCGAGATGATCTCTTGAAGGATGGCCTCCTTAGAGGAAATTCCATTCTTGACCATTACAATTTGTTTTATCTCAACAAAATAGCAAGATATTGATTTTGACAACATAAAAGGATGTCAAAATATTTATTTGCTTTACAAAAGAACTTCTTATTTGTGGATAACAATATATAATTTCAGAGAAACCGGTGATGATGGATTGTGCTTAGTTGAATGTGAACATCAATATGGAGCATTAAATAAGACTTTAACATGTAAATCTGCTTCATTTATATACATTAAAAAACTCACCATTAATGAGAATAAAATGAAACTTCAAATATGCTTATTCATCATAATCAATATGAAAGACATCTAACATCCAATCATGATGTTCATAGCTGCCAAATTTTCAGTAATCATAGAAAGGGGATTGACATAAAACCAATAACAAGGATGATAGCTTTTCCAAAGTTTGTAGATTGAGACATAACTTGAGGAAAGATTTTTTTTTTTCTCTATTAGGGTACTTTGTTAGATAAAATAAATATTTTTGTTTCTTTTTCTTTCAAAATTCAAAATTAAAAGATAGATTTGTTGAGATTTTGTTATTGAAATAAGAGCCCCCAAAGATGAACAAAGCGTTGAAGACAAAAGAAAGATGATGATAAGATCCCTTCAAAAGAGAAGGGAAAATGTTTAATTGGAGAAAGACACTGTTTTGTTATTTTGTTTTTTCCTAAGCAAAGAGGCAATGCTTTAAAAAGGGTGATAGTTTTCGTCACGGTAAAAGTTGATAAATTTTATCTTCAAACGTAATTTGAAATTTACCGATTTATGCGGCGTACATTCTTGCGATAATTATTATATACTTTTGCGGGTCGAAGTGTCCTAATTCAACCTGATGTATATGTGTCCACTTTTATTGTTTGGGTTATTTACCGAGAGATGCTCATTTAATTACTTTCCATAAAGTTTGTTTTTAACAGTTTGGTGCTTGTTGCCTATTTACGTGGTGACCCGACCATTTGTGACATAAGAATGAAACAAATGGACATACAATACATGGTTATCCATATGTTCATAGAGGTAATCCATATATTTAATCATCTATGTTTATAGAGATAAAACATCTCAATCACTGTTCCATTGCCATGTTAAAGGTGCCTCTTACACGTAGGCGATGAACACCAAACTGTAAAAAATGAACCAATAAATGAAATTCAACAGATGGGGCACCGAAAATTTATAGTTTATTTTTATTCAAAATTATAATTTAGATAGATTGTTTGTATTAAGAGTGGGAGGAAGGCGATTAGTGGGAATGGAAGGGGATTAGAGGGGAATGTAAACCAATACTTTAAATCACTTCCCTCCATTTGAAGATAAAATGAGGGTGAGAAAGAAACAACAACAACAACAAACACCCAGAGGATACCCGTTTGAGCTTTCAAAGCGGCCAACGTGAAACCGATTTAGACAAAACAGAAACCTAGTTTGACACGTTTTGAAAATACAAAAAGAGTAAGACTCCACATAGCATAAGTAGAGACATGCAGACATAGCATAAGAATTTTATACTTCCCCTTCCTCCTATGATGGATATGACAAAATAAGGTTAACATTAATCACCTCCCTCCTTTTCAATCCCTTTCCTCCCTATCCCCTCTGTTCCCCTCCCATGATGGATATGACAAAATTGATTGCACTTAGCTAGTTTCAAAACCCATGCGGGTTTTATTAATTCCTAGGCCCAGAAATCTGACCCAGTAAGCAAATAAAGCCGAGAAGGCACCTCCGGCCCAAGAGAATATCAAAACCCGCCTGGGTTTTATACACAGGAGAGATGCGTCGTTTTGGTCGGCCACGTCGGCGATCCGTGCCATGCAGCTCGAAAACCCGCCTGGGTTTTAATATATTCTAGCGCCTAATTTTTCCTCCCATGGAAAATCCCTTGATAATAGCCACGTGGGTTGACCTCACCTTGACCCCATGAAACCCCCCTGGGTTTTGATCTTGCATGGCATGATCCTAGGGACGTGCTCCCTCCATTTTCCCTCCTAAACACTCACCCCTTCACCTATAAATACCCCTTCCATTCCACCCTCATTTCATCAACTACCAGCATTATTATCATCTAAATTCTCTCAAAACTCCACCAACTATCATCACCAATATACATAAACTCTCTCAAAACTCCATCTCTAATACTCTCATAATCACTCTCATTATTACCACATCACCATTCTTACATTATTCTCTTAACCATCCCTATACTCTCATAATCACTCTCATTATTACCACATCACCATTCTTACATTATTCTCTTAACCATCCCTATACTCATCCTTCCATCCAACTACCAAAAACAAGGCTAAATCAAGGGGTTTTGATCTTCGCATTCAAGCATCCAACATCAAACGAGGTTCGCTTTCGTTATTTTCATCCTAGTTATTTTAATCATGTAATCTACATTTTATGTCCTTGACTTGTACATATTTTGTAAAATAAAACCGCATTTTATATTGCATGTTGGGAATATAATGTTACAAAATTAATTAAACTTCTCCCCGCTCTTTTTCATTTCAATTTTGATTTTCGTAGAATCTGTTTTGAAACTGGCGGATTTGAGAGTTCCTATAACTCACGAATTCGTAACCTTACCATCGAATCTAGAAATCGGGTTCGTAGACCGGAGTCACTTTTTTATCATTTTTACGGTTTGACGATTTCCTTAAATCGGTTGGCGACTCTTTACCATTTTACAAACTCCTTTAATTATTTTAAATATACGAATTTGCATCAAAATAACTAAAAATGATTTAATACCACCTTTTTTTACTAGTCTAAGGCCACCCGAGAGAAAATGGGCCAGAAAATTAATAAATTTCCCGCGGGTTTTATTAATTTTCACCCCTTTTTCTCTGGGCCGAGGACGCACAAAGCCCAGTCCATGGCACCGCAAAACCCATGCGGGTTTTAGGGTCCCGTGGCAGCCCTTTTGCTTCCTTTTGGGCCGAGATATGGTAATGGGCCGTTGTTGAATTATTAATAAAGTACTTTGGTGCAGTATCGGGTATTTTAATAATATAAAAGGATTTGTAAATAAATAAAGTTTCATCACCTCGAAAACGAATTTCAAAAATAAAAATATCTTTATTTAAGGCTTAAGCAACCCTAGTAGGCTCCCGATCATGTAAGTAGCACATCCGAAAACCAAAACTCCTAAACGAGGGCGGAATTTTCCGGGTCCTACAATTACTGATCATTCTCCTATTCTCATCCATCTTGAGAATAAGTTCCACAAAGCTCAAAGGTTCAGGTTTTGTAACTGCTAAAGTAAAAACCGAGATGCGAGGGAGCCTTGGAGGCGGGGCCACCATCATTTTCTCCATCCATATTCAACTGTTCGAAAGTCTGATCAATGATTCTGTCATCCTCTTCTTCTTCCTAGCCAATAATGTTGTAATAACCTTATTGAAAATTATCCATTCTATATGGATGATACAGATCAATTAGACAAACATGTCCAACATCCTGTCACAAATTATAATGTCAACACACAATGTATTATAACAAACCCAACACATTACAACCATAAAAACTAGAAAAAAAATATTATACAACGCTTACTGTCTGTTTATCAAAAATCCTGAAACAGAAACAAACAAATTTCAAACATTAACAAACATAAGTTTAATACATAAAAAAGACAATGAATCACAGCATGCAACAATCACATATCGTCGCAATCACCACAATTGAACATTAACCAGCCTTGAAGGAACTCATCTCGGGTGTCGAGGAATTCTTCCTCCCTATTGGTCTCCTTCAGCTTCCGCATCAACCTCACACAGTAAAGCGGACCCTGACCGGCAGTGTAAGGGTGGCTATATAATCATGATTGGACATCAACATACAGCCAGCACGCTCACTCATGACTCTGGTTACGCTCAGCCTGCCTTAGTTTGAAATATTCGGTGCTACGCTTTGCGAGGTCCACCGAATACTCATTTGCGTAATTCATGGGGTTGTCCGAGCTTTTACGCTAGTTACCCGAAGACGTGTGGGGAGTCCTAGTGGGAGACCGACTCTGAGTTACAGGGATTGGTTGTGGGGGGAATAGGCTGGTCCCAATAACCAAGGTCCTCATTTGGTGCTTCATCACTATCTCTTTATCCCTCCTCCATTGCCTCCTATTTTGATGGTTTTGGCATTCGTTCCTTGCCCTTTGGAGATCTGCCATTGTTGTTTCTTGTTATGTTTTTGTGTGATGAACCGCCGACCAGACCAGGGCTTAGTTCAAATTCTCCTTTTGCCACATTATCACCCATAGTTTAACCATAATAATTAGTCTAGGTGGTGGAATCCGCATGACAATGTCATTGTGACAGAAGTGAGAGAATCGCTGCAATAACACAAGATCAATCCGATTAGAACATATTACGAACAACCTATGACAAGGAATTTCAGTAAACATAAAAAAACAAACACCACAAGCGAACTTAGTTTTTTGTATAATCATGGTTTAATCCAAAAAAAAACAACACATACCTTGCTAGATTTGCTAGCATTGATTGTTAATTTTTTTTTTTTTCAAACCAACCTTGAGAAACCATTTTATATTTCACCAACAATTTAACTGCAGTACATCTTGAATTAAAACATCAGTAAGGAATTCAGGAGGAGCATTCCATAAGTGATGATATTGAAAAGAAGTGCACACATGTGTAACCCTATGTGCTACTCCATTTCTAGCTCTAATTATAAACAATTTATCTCCTATATGTTGGATACCCTTTGCTTCTTATGGTAACATTGATTTATGCTTTATACAAATATGACAATAGTTTAACAAATAATCAAACGAAACCATGAACATGAATAAATCACATATCAAAAAATACGTGCAAGCAACCATGAATCAATTTGTGGAACATGATAGTCACAATTGATAAACCATTTACGTAGTTGTCAACCTTTACTACTGTCAACACCGCAATTCTCATTTTACAACAACTCCTTATATGTATGAGTATATGGGGAAACATGTAACGGTGTCAAAATCGATTTACCTATTTAAACGACCTCTATTGATCTAGACTAAAGTAATAAACACCTGTCTCCTCATCCCACGGACACCCCGAAATGTTTAACATAATTTGTTCCCATGCAGTATATATGGCTTTTAGATGCCTGTATATGTCACTGATGTTTTTAACGTTGCATTTAGTCCAGTTCTAGCTATGCATGAACTTAACAACCTCATTCCACCTAGGCTGTAGTTTGCCGATCTTCTTGACCATCAAACAAACATTCAATAGACAAATCAATTCTTCTATCTCCTACTTCGACCACCGCTTTGAAACATCACCAACCATTATAACTCTTCTAGAACAAAATGTAAAAAAATTTATGTAATTAATGGTATCAAACTCAATCTTACCCACAACCATTCCTAACATTTTGTGTTCAACTACCAATTGGTTTATATGATAACATACACTATCAATTAACAAAATTTGCGTAGAGAAAACACACTACAAACTAAAACCTCTGCCAACTGCACAATGAAATATAACAAACATTTTACTCACAAAAACATATTCACATTAGACACCTTAAGACTTTGCATTATGATAGGTCCGACATTAGTAATATGGGGGAACCAAACTATATGAGGCATACATTATAAACCATATGAGGCTAATCAGTAACAAATTATGGGTTGTTTACATAAATCACACACTATTGGCAGCCATTACAAACAAACCCATTGCCAAATCACCCAACGATAGCATTGTCACGGTTGTCAAAAACAGTCAAGAAACATCAACCAATAACATGAACAAATGTTTATAGCTCATCATACCTTCCTCTTCTCCACAAAGTTCTTCTCTTCACAAACTTGTTGTTGTCTTCATCAAACAAAATGCATCCGGGAATACCCAACAAAAGAGAAAAATAAATACATCAAAAACTTGGTTAATGCCAAATATCTGTTTTCAAATCAGCCATCAAATACATCAGATACATGTACATAGTGAACTTGGTTAATGCCAAATATCAATTTTCAAACTATAACTCCCAAACACTTACAAACTTACCTCCTGTTTGACTTCTTCCAGATCTTAACACCAAATTGCTTGAGCTGGATGACGACCCTTTTTTTGACGAAGATCGTAACTGCATACAGTCCCCATACCTCATGTATGATTCGACTATGTCGTCCAAAGCCTTAATATTGTCGACCAACCTACACAAGTCCATCAACCTGCGATTGTTACCCATCCATGAATCGATATAGAAGATCGAAGATCGAGACCAAGCTATCGGATTCTCTGAATTTCAATTGCACGCCACCGAACAGTTTTCCCAATCTTCCCCTACAATCTATACACTACTAGCAATTGTGAGCCCTTAATAAGGGGACAACCAAGTAAAGCCAAGAATCTTGCTGCAAAAGATTCGGAGTTCATGTGAACTCTGTCGACTTTACAGCTGGCTCCACCAACTCACAATAATGGAGTAACTTCCGACGATGTGTAATAAAGGATAAGAAGATTAGGGTTTTGTAATTATGGTGGTTTCGTTTGTGTTAACCGACGACAGGGGGTTACCGTTGAGGGAAATCGACGGCAATGAAATGGAGATGAGAGAAAGGGATGAGTGGGAGGATAAACACGCAGATTCAATGCCTTGAATTTTGAAGGAACAACCGACAACAACCACGCATTCTTTGCCTTTAATTAGTCATTGGACTACACAAAACCCCACACCTAATCACTTTATTTGATTCCACTTTAATTATTCCATTTTTACTTTTTAAGTTATTTCATAAATTTTAATAAAAATATTTTAATACCCAATTTATTATCTCCACCACAACTTACCACAACTCACCGTAGTCCACCACATCGCAACGTATCGCACCGCAAACTTACCGCATAAAAGAACGAGGCCTTAAAGAAAAAGGGAAACTACAATCATTAGGTGCGAAAATACTTAAGAATTTTGGACAACCGAAAAGGTACAATACAAGCCTCTAAGGCCATAAAACATCAAACATTCAAACCTACCATACCTCCCTTTAGTAGGTAGCAAGGGCACTATTACAATTATACATGGATAGCAGATAGGACAAAACATAAGAAAAGTGGTCGGACAATCGAAAAATTTTAAGTTTCAATATGTTATCTTTGAGGAATCACAAGAATGCTTAACATTAATAAAAGATTTCTATTTATGACTAAGCTTAGAGAGTACTAAATGTTTTAAACTCTGTGACAAACATATGGAAGAATATAGCTTCTTATACATTAAGCTCATATATATGTATTATAATACAATTGTTGAAGGATATATGTTTCTTAAGGAGCATGCCGAAAGGGTTGATTGGTTTTCTCTTATATGGAATGGCCTCAAAGTGCAAAAATTTTCATTTATTGCTGGGTTGACAATCCATGGAAGACTTGTGACCCAAGAACGGATGAAGAAATTTTGTTATTCTATGGATAATCGATGCACTTGAGGAAAAATCAGTCTCTCATCCATACTTTAGATGTGAATATACTCAAAAGGTTGGTACACAAGTTTTGCTTAATCTGTTTGAATTTAATATGGATTGGAGTAATTGGTTGGATATTTGTCTTGATCTCCCAAAGAATATGAGAAACAAAATCAGGTTGGGTGTGACGGTCATTATATATCACACTTGGTTTGAGCAAAATCATCGAGTTTTCCGAAATTCGGAAAGAAGTTTTGAGTGCACTTGCGGTTTTATTCTAAATGATGTAAATTTTAGGCTTAGTGTTTAAGCCTTTTTTTGTAGATTCTGCTTTAAGTAGTTTTTGTAGATTTTCATTCGGTTTTGGGCTTACTTTGTTGCCCCTCCGGGTAATGGAAAGTCTCACCAATTTTCCACTATATATATATATATATATATATATATATATATATATATATATATATATTTGCAAACAATCAATATATTTCCAATAAGAATTCTCCCAAGCAACAACTTGGGCAGAAAAAACCCAATGCACCCTGCAAACATCCCACTCAAACACTCAGACTACTTGCGACAACAGTAAATCTACACACTCATCATGTTTCTTTGAGATTTTCCTCCTCTGTAACACCTTACACAGAATATTTTTCTTCAAATTCTTCATCATCTCATCCAGATTTACTGGATTGTTTCTAAATTTCTAGAAATTTCTAGCATCCTAAATCAAATACATGATATATGGGATACTAGCAGCAACTATATCATGAACAACATTCTTCTTCCTCTACTTACACCACTGTTTAATCCACATCTCTAAATCCTGGAACTTTGTCGGAATATTTAACCAATCTGCAACCTTTTTTTCTAAACAGCGCAGTAAATGAAATTCAAACAATATATATTCTTCTAATTATCCCCATCCAAGCAATGAACGAAACTCTGGGTTGTGCATACTTGTTCCAGATACATATGTACCAAGATACTTTCTGATGTTCTCCATATAGCAATTATACAACACCTTCAAATTGATATCCTTATCAGTCCTAGGTTAATGAACATGCATAATCTTCAAAAACTCCTCCTTCAAACTACACATTTTCTTCATGTACCAACAAGAATCATACTCATTTAATCCAGAGGCTATTTTTATTACACACAACATCGCCGATCAGCTTACTAGAGCAAGCTTTATTCCAATTATGAGGATCTCTCATCCCAACACCCCCACAATTCTTAGGTATGCATAAGATGTTCCAAGAAACAAACATTAGGAGGACTTTTATAAGTTCCTGGCCCATTCCAAATAAAATTTCTACAAATCTTTATAATTTGCTCCAAACTCCTTTAGGCAACATGAATATTTTAGCCCAGTAACCAAAAATTCTCATCAGCACAGAGTTGACTAAAGCAACTCTACCAACATAATATATATTCCTAGAAGCCCACAAAGGAATTCTCACAGTCATCTTATCCACCAACCCCATACATTCAATCTTTGAAAGTTTGTTGGAAGTAATTGGAACTCTCAAGTATTTGAAAGGGAAATGACCTCCTTGGAAACCATTTAACTCATAAATTCTTTGTTCTTCCTCATTATTGCATCCATAAATAACTATTGTAGATTTCTGGATATTAGCAATTAATCTAGTCTCCTTCCCAAAATCAAGAAAAACTTCTATAATCTTCGGTGCGCTATAATGATCTGCTGCACAAAACACAATTAAATCATCTGCGAAGAGGAGATGATTAATCTTCAATCTCTTACACCCTATCTAGTAATTGAAACAAGAATCCATCTGTAAGCTATCAAGCTTTCTTGACAGATATTCCATCACAATAACAAACAATAGTGGTGATAACGAGTCCCCTTGTTTCAAACCCCTACCTCCTTTGACAAAATCTGTGAGTATTCCCATTAACTTGGATAGAAAAGGAATTAGGCGTTACACAGATCATCACTCAGGATATAAACATAGGAGGGAAATTAAGAGCCTCCAGACTTTGTTCAATAACTTCCCAAAAAATGGAATCATAAGCCTTCCTCAAATCAATTTTTAACATACATCTCGGAGAATTATGACTTCTTCCATAACCCCTTGCTATCTCCTGGCATGAAAGCACATTATGAAAAATCTCCCTTCCCTTTACGAAAGACCCACGCTTAAGGTTAATGAGGCTTGGCAAAACCTCGGTTAGTCTTTCACACAACATCTTAGAAAGACATTTGTATAGGACCTTACAACAAGAGATGGGTCTAAAATCTGCTGGATTCTCAGGATTTATCACCTTAGGAAGAAGCGTAAGATTATAGTAGAATTTATAGCGGATAAAATCTTAACTTCCTCAGAGCACTCAGGATAGCTTTAGAGACCCAATCACCAATAATACTCCAATTATGATAAACAAAGGCACTACTAAATCCATTAAGACCAGGAGCTTTAGAGCTAAGAATATTGGAGATAGCTCTTTTTACATCGTCATAAGTGAATTCCTTAATCAAGCCTATCTGCTGCTCAATTCTGAGAGTTTCTTTCTGTCTTATGATATTTAAATCAATAGAAGATCTTTCATATTGTTGTTCTCCCAGTAAGTGCTTATAATAATCCACCATAACCTCTGCAACATCCTCAAAACCATTCATCATATTCCCCTCATTATCTTTAATGTAGTACACAATCTTTTCCATATACTTTTGCTTCATTTTGGATAAGAAAATTTTCATATTCTCATCTTTATTTTGCACCCATTCCAACTTAGCCTACTGCTTCATTAAAGAATTGGAAGAAACCATAATCCTATAATATTGTAATCTAGCCTCTCTTTCCTGCTCTTGAAGCTCCTCATTAGTTTTATCCTCATAAAGTCTCTCCTGACTCATTTCCAGTCTTCTTCTAGTTACCTCCAACTGCTGATATATGTCAAAAAATTTATTTCTATGCAATTGCTTTAGGGGTTTCTTCAAATCCTTAAAAAAATTCTGAAATCGAAACACAACACAACCGTCCCTCTTTTTTTGAACTTCTTTGTAAATAATGTTATCATACTCTGGATCATTTTCCCACATTTGACAATATATAAAAACTTATTGAGATTTAGGAGCCGAAGGAAACTCAACATGGATAAGAGCATGATTCGACAGATAGAAAGGTTTAAAATCCACCTTGGTCATCCCCATCTCCATATACCAATGAGTATTAGCAAAAGCTCTATCAAGTCTAGACCATTTATGTCCATTCAACCAAGTGAAATAATGCCCATTGAACCTCATTTCACTTAAAAGACATTCATTCAAACAATTATGAAAATCAGTAACTTCTCTTAAATCAACATTAGTACCACAAAATCTATCATCTTTGCAAAGAACAGAATTGAAATCTCCAATGACCATCCAAGCATAATCTTTTTCGGTCTCGTTTCGAGCGGAATTGATATCATTTATAGGGTGTTTTGTTTGTTTTAGCCCCTTAATTTTATATTATTTATAATGATTTTGAGATTTTGTACGATAATAAAGTGTTAGAAGGAAAACCGAGCCAAAAAGCCAAAAACAGCTCAAAATAAGCAGTTGTAGCAACTGCTACTACCATTGTCACACCCCCACGACAGGCCAGAGAGAGGTCGCGCCCGCGACTTGAATCGTAGACCCACCGCGACAATTGTTGGGAGATTTTGGAAGGGAAAGAGCCAGAACGAGGTCGCACCCGCGACCAGTATGATGGCACCCGCGTCCAAACTTGGTTGACCTCGAATGGGAAAGGTTCCAGGAGGATGTCGCGCCCGAGACATATTTTGTAGCGCCCGCGACTTGTCCCAGAAAGAAAACCGCCTGCTTGTATTCGCTTTGTCGCACACGCGACGGCTGGGTTTTCTACGTAATTTTTGGGCCAAAACAGCAGTGCATTGTGCAACTAACTTGCCTTGTATATATACCCCTAGTGATGTTTTGATCAAGACATTAGTCTTATTTTAATTTTATCTTAGTTTTATCATTATGTTTCTTCATTAGCTCATCTTTTCATTAGATGGAATTAGGTTTAAGCTTTCGATTGTTCTCCGAGTTTTCTTTAGTTTTCTTGATTATAATCAACTCTCTTTCAATTAATTCCAGAAATTTTCCCCAAGTTCTTGTTCTCTCTTGCTTTCATTATTGTTTGTCATTCAAATTTCATTAGTTTTAGTTACAAAACCCCAATCCAATTTTTAGTGAAGAGGAGGATTAAGGATTCACAAATTCTCCTTCAAAGTGAGGATTTGGGGATTCTTAGAAATCCAAATCACAAACTTCTTGTTTGTTCGGGAGAGGTTCGAGATGAAAATTCAAGATGAAGGATAGAGGTTAGAGTGAAGATTTAGTGCATCAAGGGTATAATATCTTGTTCTCGATTCATTATTAGGTTTAGTTTTATTGTTTTCTTTTTTCTTGTTTTTAATTACACTCTTAGTTTTAGGTTTCTTCCTTGTTGAATTAGATTAGTTCATCTTTTATTCATGCTTGCTTGATTATTGTTGTTATGAAATCCATGTTTAGATTGTTTAATTTCTCTTCATTATTTATTGCTTTCCGCATTTGAAAACCTTACCAAACCAATTTCATCATTAGGCAGACACCCCATCCCTGAGGTACAATAAACTTACTTTCAAAAACCACAAAATACCACAACCGAACAATGGCATCGTTGCCGAGGATGGAGTTATTTGGTAGATTAGGTTATTGGTTTGGGTGTGAATCGTTTATTGCTTTGTTAAATTAGTATTGAAGACTAAAAACAACTAAAAAAATTTGAAAAAAAAAATTGAGAAGTCAACAAAAAGAAGAAAAGAGCAACAACTTGAGGTTTCGGTTCGTGATCCTGAAAGCAATAGACTAATTAGGAGGGAGGAACCCTTAGTAGAATCACCCAGGATGGCTGGAGGAGAAGAACCTAGTGTGACCCTTAACTACCAGTTATACCCTTCCTATGACCCACAACCTTCGTGTTTTGTGCTACTGACCTTGCCTCCAAGAATGACTTTTGATCCTAGGAAGTACCACACCCAGAACCTATCACTTTTCATGGGAACAGGGTTAGCACTCATATGGACTGCAGAATACAAAGAGTACCTTAGCATGGTTACCCCTCCGGAGTTCCTATGGATTATGTGCTTTTGAAATACTTGCCTTTTGCTTTAAGGGACGCCGCTAAGAAGTGGATGTATAGCATCAAACCTAGATCCATAGATTCTTGGGACAGTTTCCTAAAGGTTTTCATGCAGAGGTATTATCCAAACTCATTAGCTGTCCAACAAAGAAACTCGATTTTGAAATTTAGACAGGACAAAGGAGAACCTTACTGGAAAGCTTTTGAGCGTTTTAAGAACCTTTTGTCCCAATTTCTTCACCATGTCTTTGACTTGGTTAGATTGTGTCAGATCGTATACGAGGGTGTCGACCAGAACACTAGGGTCACACTAGAGTCAATGTGTCAGGGGGGTTTCATGGATAAAACTGCTGATGAGGCATGGGATTTCCTAGAGAGTATGTCTAAGAGAGCTATACAATGGGGTACAGCTAGAGATGAGTCCTTAGGTGCCCAACCGTCAATTGCTAAGGGGGGTGTGCATGCTTTGAGTGAGAGTACAAGTATTGAGGCTAGGTTTGCTTCCCTTGAAAACATGGTCAAGACCCTAGCCCAACAACAATTAGCTGCCTCGAAACCCCAAACCTATCCTCAAGTTAACTCTTTGGATCAACTTGTTACCTCAAACCCCCAGTCTCAAGTGTCATGTGCATTGTGTCAAGGTGTTGATCATATTGATTCTACTTGTCCTCTTTTCATCCAACATTTGGCTGCAAGTACTGAGAATGTGAATGTTATGTATCATAACTATAGGCCTGACTAGTACCAATCCTACCAATACCAAGGGATGCGCAAGCACCCCTTACTCTCTTATGGCCTTGAGAACTAGAATGTCTTGAGACCACCACTTAACCAGGTAGGAGATTTCCGAAGAAATCATCCTTCTCAACCACGACCACCACCAGCAAGCCTATCAAGCTCCTAGAGGGCCACCTGTCCAACCCTAGATTGCCCAAACCCGACCTCCACCAGGGTGTTCTAATGAGGATAGGCATGAGAAGGAGATTAGGAAGTTAAAGAGTGGTCTGAAAGATATTAAGGATTCTTTGAGAAGTGATATGGAGAAAATGATGAAGCAAATAAATGAACAATTCTTTCAAATGTTTTCCTGCACAACCTGAGGCAAACCCTAATGGGCAAGCTTCAGGCTCGTCATCTTGTGACCCTAGTCAGATTAGAGGTTTGGATGTTGTGATTACCCTTCGTTCTAGGAAAGAGGTAGACAATAGGGTGTAAATGAAATCTTCTGATATGTGTGGTAAACAAACTGTGATTGATGAACCTATTGATGAGCTTGTTTCTGTAGAGGTGAACCTTATGAAGAGAGGCAAACTACCATAGTTGAGGCTCTTAGCACCAAAACCTTGACTAAGGCCAATCCTTTGTCTAGTCCACCACCTCCAGGGCTTAAAAGCCACCTCCACCTTATCCTCAGACGGTTAAGGGGGAATAAGGACCAAAAGTTTTTG